>CM038670.1:7715382-8315382 GCA_021605145.1 Aegilops bicornis | reverse complement strand
CTTGTGTGTTGGATTGCTTGTTTGTCGCGATGGCTCAAGATGCTACTAAATTGTGTGACTTCACCAATACCAATAATGATGATTTCCTTAGCACTCCGATTGATCCTCTTGCCAATACTGAATCTTGTGAAATCAATACTGCTTTGTTGTATCTTGTTATGAAAGATCAATTCGCCGGCCATCCTAGTGAAGATGCCGCTACTCATCTGAATAGCTTCGTTGACTTATGTGATATGCCAAAGAAAAATGATGTCGATAATGATATCGTTAAATTGAAGCTATTTCCTTTTTCGCTTAGAGATCGTGCTAAAGCGTGGTTCTCATCTTTGCCTAAAAATAGTATTGATTCTTGGAACAAGTGCAAAGATGCTTTTATCTCTAAGTATTTTCCTCCGCTAAGATTATCTCTCTTAGGAATGATATTATGAATTTTAAGCAACTTGATCATGAACATGTTGCACAAGCTTGGGAGAGAATGAAATTAATGATACGTAATTGCCCTACTCATGGTTTGAACTTGTGGATGATTATACAAAAATTTATGCCGGATTGAATTTTGCTTCTAGAAATCTTTTAGATTCGGCCGCGGGAGGCACTTTTATGGAAATCACTTTAGGAGATGCTACTAAACTCCTAGATAATATTATGGTTAATTATTCTCAATGGCATACTGAAAGATCTACTAATAAAGAAGTGCATACGATAGAAGAAATCAATATTTTGAGTGGAAAGATGGATGAACTTATGAAATTATTTGCTACTAAGAGTGTTTCTTCTGATCCTAATGATATGCCTTTGTCTACTTTGATTGAGAATAATAATGAATCTATGGATGTGAACTTTGTTGGTAGGAATAATTTTGGTAACAACGCCGTATAGAGGAATTTTAATCCTAGGCCTTATCCTAGTAATCCTTCTAATAATTATGGAAATTCCTACAACAACTCTTATGGAAATTTTAATAAGATGCCCTCTGAATTTGAGAATAGTGTTAAAGAGTTTATGAATTCACAGAAGAATTTTAATGCTTTGCTTGAAGAGAAATTGCTTACAGTTGATGATTTGGCTAGAAACGTTGATAGAATTTCTCTTGAGGTCGATTATTTAAAGCTTAGATCTATTCCTCCTAAGCATGATATCAATGAGTCTCTCAAAGCTGTGAGAATTTCCATTGATGAGTGCAAAGAAAGAACCGCTAGGATGCGTGCTTCCAAAGATGCCTTTATTAAAGCATGTTCTTCTAATTCCTATGAAAATCAAGATGAAGATCTAAAAGTTATAGATTTGTCCCCTATTAAATCTTTGTTTTGCAATATGAATCTTTATGAAACTGAATATGATCTTCCTTTACTTAGAAGGCGTTCTAAGAATTCGGAGTTTTAGATCTTGATGATGAAATTGATAAAAGTGGGATTAAAAGAAATACAAATCTAGATGTTGCTAAACCCACTATATTGGATCTCAAGGAATTTAATTATGAAATTTTCTCTTTAATTGATTGTATTTCCTTGTTGCAATCTGTGCTAAATTCTCCTCATGCTTATAGTCAAAATAAGGCCTTTACCGAACACATTGTTGATGCCTTGATGCAATCTTATGAAGAAAGACTTGAGTTGAAAGTTTCTATCCCTAGAAAAATCTATGATGAGTGGGAACCTACTATTAAAATTAAAATTAAAGATCATGAGTTTAATGCTTTGTGTGATTTGGGTGCTAGTGTCTCTACTATTCCCAAAACTTTGTGTGATTTCATAGATTTCCGTGACTTTGATGATTGCTCTGTAAACTTGCATCTTGCGGATTCCACTATTAAAAAGCCTATGGGAAGAATTAATGATGTTCTTATTGTTGCAAATAGGAATTATGTGCCCATTGATTTTATCGTTCTTGATATAGATTGCAATCCTTCTTGTCCTATTATTCTTGGTAGACCTTTCCTTAGAACGATTGGTGCAATTATTGATATGAAGGAAGGGAATATTAGATTCCAATTTCCATTAAAGAAGGGCATGGAACACTTTCCTAGAAATTAAATAAAATTACCATATGAATATATCATGAGAGCCACTTATGGATTGCCTACCAAAGATGGCAATACCTAGATCTATCCTTGCTTTTATGCCTAGCTAGGGGCGTTAAACGATAGCGCTTGTTGGGAGGCAACCCAATTTTATTTTATGTTTTTTTGTTTTTGTTTCTGTTTAGGAATAAATAATCCATCTAGCCTCTGTTTAGATATGGTTTTATGTTTTAATTAATGTTTGTGCCAAGTGAAACCTAATGGATCTTCTTGGATGATAGTTATTTGATCTTGCTGTAATTTCCAGAAACTTTGCGCTCAGTGACCGAATTGTTAAAAATCACCAGAACGTGATAAAATACTGATTCCAATTTCTGCTGATCAATAAACAAATTGTTCAGGTCTTCTAATTTTGATAGAATTTTTTGAGTTCCAGAAGTTCGCGTTAGTTACAGATTACTACAGACTGTTCTGTTTTTGACAGATTCTGTTTTGCGTGCGTTGTTTGCTTATTTTGATGAACCTATGGCTTGTAAAATAGTTTATGATCCATAGAGAAGTTGGAATAAAGTAGGTTTAACACCAATATAAATAAAGAATGAGTTAATTACAGTACCTTAAAGTAGTCTTTTGTTTTCATTCTCTAATGGAGCTCACGAGATTTGTATTGAGTTTTGTGTTGTGAAGTTTTCAAGTTTTGGGTGAATTCTTTTGATGGATTATGGAACAAGGAGTGGCAAGAGCCTAAGCTTGGGGATGCCCATGGCACCCCCAAGATAATCCAAGGACACCTGTAAGTGCATCTAGTGCCACCCCTAGTTGGTTTTGGAGTATTGACGACAAATTTGGTTGAGGGACTAATATGTTTGTTAGAATTACAGGATAACAACGGTAGTGTCCCTCATTGATTCGGTTTACCTACCGGAGATGACCCCTAAAATGTATGAAGACATTGACGACAATGGTGGTATGTGAAGATATTTATATTGAAGACTATGACATGAGAAGACAATGAGTGAAGACTATGGAACGCGAAGACTGTGTCGTTTCGTTGTTTCCTTTCTCTTCGTTGTTGATTCATAGGAACCACCGTACTGTTAAGTGGGGTCCAAGTGAAAAAAGTCAGAATGACTGAAGTGATGCTCATACCAAATCCAATGTCTTCGAGCGAAGACAATGAGAGAAAATCTTATCCAGAGCTGGATGAGTCAGCTTTGCTTGTAGTCCAAGTAAAGTTGCCGTGTGTGTTTGAAATCTGACCGTTGGAACACATGTCAGTTCCTTAGTGACCTGAGGTCATTTCGGACATATCAGGTCGGGTTGCCTAGTGGCTATAAATAGCCCACCCCTACACCATAAATTGGTGGCTGCTCAGAGTTAGTGCACGGCTTTTGTCGTTTGAGAGCAACCCACCTCGAAGCCTTTGAGAGAGAGAAATCCTTGCGAGGACAAAGCCCAAACACCCAGAGCCAAAGAGTGTTAGGCATCACTAAAGTCTTTCTGTCTGCGTGACCTGAAGACTTATTACACTTGAGGACTGTGAATCCTCCAGCCGGTTAGGCGTCGCGTTCTGAGCATCCAAGAGTCATTGTGGATCGTCGGTGAACAAAGTCTGTGAAGGTTTGGAAGTCTACCTTGAAGACTTACCAGAGTGATTGGGCGAGGACTGTGTGTCCTTAGCTCAAGGGGAATAAGGTGAAGACGCAGTCTTCTGAGTTGAATCTCAGCCTCCCTAACCAGACGTACAGTTGTCACAGCAACTGGAACTGGTCCAACAAATCCTACGTCTTCAACAAGTGACTGGTTCTATCCTCTCCCTTCCTTTACTTAGAGTTTGTCTTCGTGAAGTCATTGCCGATTTGTCTTACCTGTTTGACTTCATTACTTGACTACCATTGTTGGTTGGCTTCATACTATCTTCCATCCTGATCCTTACTACTAAGCTGCTATTAGTCGTTGTACTTTCACATTATTGTATACGTGACTATGGTTTGCTTGTTGTAGTCTATCTTCTGCTGCATATCAATTAGGTCAATTCTATTGTTTGTCTTCGAAACTTCCATGTTTAGAAGACTTTCATAAAAATCGCCTATTCACCCCCCCTCTAGTCGATAACTAGCACTTTCAATTGGTACCAGAACAAGATACTCCCTTGTTCTGTGTGATTCGGTTTAACCACCTGGAGTTTTAGCTATGTCGACTGCAGGGATAATCAAAGTCTCCGTTGCTTGCCCCGTGTTCGATGGAACTGAATATCCCTACTGGAATAATAAGATGCGCATGCATCTTGAAGCCATTGATGTCGACCTCTGGTATGTCGTCAAGAACGGCGTTCCCAAAACTGGTGAAGGTGTCACCCCTGCTGATGTCAAGAAGTTCATTCAACTGGACTCAACTGCCAAGAACATTATCTGTGGTCATCTGACCAAAGGACAGTATGGCCGTGTGAGTGCTCTGGAAACGTCGAAGCTAGTCTGGGACTGGCTATCCAAGGTCAATGAAGGCGTCTCAACCTAGAGAGATCAAAGGATCAGTGTTCTTTGCAACCTCTTCAACCGCTTCAAGAGAAACAACAATGAAAATGTCCAGCTCACGTTTGATTGTCTCACCGACATCACAAATGATCTTCGTGCTCTCGGCGCCACTGAGATTACCAAGCATGAAATCGTCAAGACACTACTGAGATCACTTGACAGCTCCTTTGACACCATTGCCCTCATGATACAAGTACGCCCTGACTTCAAGACATTCGATCCGTCTGATATACTTGAGAGGCTCAACACACATGAGATCCAGCTTTCTGAGAAAAGAGATATCTATGGTCCCAACTATGGACGAACTCGCGCTTTGAAGGCAAAAGTTGTTTCCTCATCTGAAGAAGAATCTGACTGCAGTTCTGATGATCCTGAAGACATTGGAAAGGAACTTGCTTTGCTTGTGAAGAAGTTCCAGAAGTTCACTAAGAAGAAGGGCTTCAGAAAGTCTTCACGATCTAGCTCAAGAAATGATGAAGCTTCCACTCATGACCACAAGAATAGAACATGTCACAAGTGCAAGAAAACTGGACACTATATATCTGAGTGTCCACAGTGGGACAATGAGAAGAAGAAGAAGAAGAGCAAGGAATATGATTCTGATGACAAGAAGAAGAAGAAATCTTCAAAGTCTTCTTCCAAGTTCTCATCAAAGTCTTCATCTCATAAGAAGAACTCATCTGGCAAGGCTCTTGCTTTTTTTGGCAAGGAAATGGATTCAGAGGAGGAGTCTGCTTCTGAGGAGGCGGAGGTGGAGTCTGGAGAGGAGTCCGACCCTGGTGTTGCAAGTCTGGCTCTAGCCACAGCCTATGTTGCCAAGTCCATCTTCAACACTGAAGACAATGACTTCCACACCAACGCTGAAGCTGATGACAAGGACGACCCTGCTCCCACCTACTGCTTCATGGCACGTGGTGCCAAGGTAAAATCACGTGATGCTTACTTTCAAACATCAAGTGAAGATGACTCTGATTGTGAATCCAAGCCCAGCTACAAAACACTTGCTAAAATTGCAACTGAACAACAAAAAACTGTTAGACAAAAGCGATGACCTGTTGGACGCGGAAATGACACGTTCACAGTCCTTAGTTGAAGATATAGAAAATCTTCATGCTAAGTACCAAGAACTTGAAAGTCGTCATGAATCGCTCTCAACCACTCATGAAAAGCTCTCCTATGATTATCTTCAAAGGAAGCAAGAGCTTGAGAAATTGAGAGCGGCTCATGAAGATCTTCAAAACGAGAATGAGTCACTTCGCGCTCAACAGATCAGTTCCGCTCAGGATGGATTTGAACCACCATGTCTAAAATGCCTTGAGCGTGATATCGCTACCTCTGTTGCTGAATGTTCAACTGCTGCTACTGTTGCATTGTCTTCAACTACTGATGTGGTAACTAACCCCTCTGCGGAGGATATCACTACTATTGCTGATGAAAATGCTAGGTTGAAGACATTGCTTGAAACAGGGATGTATAAAAGTCTGAAAGGACATCAGACACTTTGCGATGTCCTCAAAAAGCAGATTCTGAACAGAAACCCTAGGAAAGAGGGTGTTGGGTTCGAGAGGAAAATGAATGTTGATGGTTCCTACTGGAAGCCTGAGCAGTATCCCAAAACCACATGGGTTGCTGCAAAGGGACCTTCAGTGGATCCATCCACCTTATCTGGCTTTACCTGTGCTAATCCTATTATCATTGATGAATCCTTTGATGCAAACTATAAACTGTTCAAAAATCAGAATGGTGAAGTGTTTGCCAGGTATATTGGTACTAACTGCAGGAATGGACCACCTATGAAGAAGATCTGGGTTGCCAAAAGTTGTCTTGAGAATCTTCCAGTGAATGTGATCATGACACCACCTGGGATGAAGAAAATCCCCAGACCTAAGGCGTCATATGGTCCAAAGGCTTCAAACAGACAGAGGACTCACCTGAGTCACCCTAACGCTAATGTTTTGCAGGGAAACCATACTCAAATTTATGAATATGAGCGTGTGTCTTGAAACCGCTATGTTCATAGAACTAAGAAATTTTCTGCTTATTCATATGGGTATCATTCATCTCCTGCAAGGCTATTTTCTAGGGCTCCAAAACCGAAGTTCTCAGATGCTGCACTTAGACTCATTGCTTCTAAGCCACCCCTGAAAATGTGGGTGGTTAAGAAGAATTAATTTTCTTTTGCAGGGAAAGGTCTCCAGCCGAAAATCAAAGGCGTCTGATGATATTGTTGGGGACCTAAAACATCTTGTAGGGCGCAAGATCAAATGCCCAAATGGTCTCACTATGTATTTTGTTCCTGAATTGTTTTCCATTCATCCTATCATTCCTAATCTTGATCTGAGCTTCAATAATCCTCTTGCCCGTCAAATGTTTATGCTTCACAATACTCTTGGTGAAGCCTATCCCCCTAACTGTCTTGTCAGAGGGTATGACACCTCATGCTTGAGAATGGATTATGGACAGCGGATGCACTAATCATATGACTGGTGATCGAAGTCTTCTCATGGACTCAACCTTACGTCCATCGGACAAGAGTCACATCACATTCTTTGACCTTTGGTAAAAGCAAGGTATTGGGTCTAGGTAGAGTTGCAATCTCAAAGGATCAACACATGGATAAAGAGATGCTTGTTGAATCCCTTGGTTTCAACTTAATGTATCTCAATGCTTTGTGACTTGAACATGATTGTGCTATTCGGAAAATATTGTTGCCTTGTACTAATGGAATCGACAAGTCTCTAGTCTTTGAAGGGTATCGGAAAGATGATCTATACATGGTAGATTTCTCAAGCAGGTCCACGACTTGCCGTATGTCTTACGGCAAAAGCTTGAATCTTTGGCTCTAGCATCGGAGGCTGGGGCATGCTGGCATGAGGAACTTAAACACACTCGCCAAGAATAAGCATGTCATAGGCATCGAGGGTGTCAAGTTCAAGAAGGATCATTAGTGTGGTTCCTGCGAAGCTGGAAAGATGACTAGGGCAAAGCACCCGTCGAAGACAATCATGACGACATCTCAACCCTTCGAGCTGTTACACATGGACTTATTTGGCCCTACTCACTACTCTACCCTCACAACAACTGCTTGTCTCTATGGCTTCGTCATTGTTGATGACTACTTAAGATATACATGGGTGCACATAATTCTCTACAAGACTGAAGTACAAGATGTCTTCAGATGCTTCGCCAATCGAGCCAAGACCAATTCTGGCCTAAAGCTATTGATACAGCATGTCACGTCATCAACCGTGTTTACATCCATAATCTTCTGAACAAAACATCCTATGAGCTCCTTATTGGCAAGAAGCCAAATGTCAGCTTCTTCAGAGTATTTGGAGCTAGGTGCTGGATCAAGGATCCCCATCACAAGTCAAAATTTGCACCTAAAGCTCATGAAGGCTTCATGCTCGGTTACGGAAAGGACTCGCACTCTTACAGAGTCTTCAACCTCTATCTCTACAAAATCATCAAAACTGTGGACATGCGATTTGATGAAATAAATGGTTCACAAAGAGAGCTCCTACCAAGTACACTAGACGAAGCTCCGCCCAGTGAATCTATCAAGCTGATGGGAACTGGAGAAATCATGCCTTCTGAAGCACAGCCTGAAGAGGAACTTATCATTTCTGCACCTAACCAACCTGAAGACAATGCTCAATCTGAAGATAATCCTCCCAATGATGACAATGATCAGCAAGAGCAAAGTCTTCGTCTAATTCATCCTCGAGTCGCAAATGAAGTACAAATTGAGAAGATAATGGATAGCATCAATGCACCTGGTCCACTTACTCGCTCAAGAGCAACACAGTTAGCAAATTTCTGTGGACACTTTTCTTTTGTGTCAATATCAGAACCCAAGAAAGTGGCTGAAGCCTTTATGGAACCTGAATGGATACAAGCTATGCAAGAAGAACTTCACCAGTTCAAGCTGAACAATGTTTGGGAACTTGTCAAGCGTCCTGACCCTCACAAGCATAACATTATTGGCACAAAATGGATATATAGAAACAAGCAACATGAGCATGGTCAAGTCGTCAGAAACAAAGCACGACTTGTGGCTCAAGGATATACTCAAGTTGAAGGAATTGACTTTGATGAAACATTTGCTCCTGTGTCTAGGCTTGAAGCTATTCGCATACTGCTAGCCTACGCTAACCACCACAACATCTTGCTATATCAAATGGATGTGAAGAGTGCATTTCTCAACGGCAAGATTGAAGAAGAAGTATCGTCGCTCAACCACCGGCTTTGAAGATCCAAAACATCCCGATATGGTGTACAAGCTAAACAAAGCAACTGTATGGCCTCAAACAAGCTCCTCGCGCTTGGTATGATACGATCAAAGACTTCCCGAAGAGCAAAGGCTTCAAACCTGGATCCCTCGATCCAACACTCTTCACGAAGACATATGATGGTGAACTGTTTGTGTGCCAAATATATGTGGATGACATTATCTTCGGCTGCACCAACCAGAAGTACAGTGATGAGTTTTGATACATGATACAAGAGCAATATCAGATGTCCATGATGGGTGAGCAGAAGTTCTTCCTTGGTCTTCATATTCGTCAGCAAAGGAATGGCATCTTCATATCTCAAGAAAAATACCTCAAAGATTGTCTGAAGAAGTTTGGAATGCAAGATTGCAAAGGTTACACGACGCCAATGCCAGCCAAACACCATCTGGGTCCCGACGACAATGGTAAAGAATTTGATCAAAAGATATACCGCTCCATGATTGGTTCCTTACTTTACCTATGTGCATCTAGGCCATATATTATGCTTAGTGTTTGTATGTGTGCTCGATTCCAAGCGGCACCAAAGGAATCGCATCACTTAGCGGTGAAGCGAATTCTTCGATATTTGGCTCACACCCCAACGCTCGGATTATGGTATCCAAAGGGCTCAATTTGATTTGGTTGGATTCTCGGATGCTGATTATGCTGTTGACAAGGTGGATTGCAAGTCTACATCAGGCACATGTCACTTTCTGGCACGATCACTTTTCTGTTGGTCTTCAAAGAAGCAGAACTGTGTATCACTCTCAACTGCTGAATCTGAATACATTGCTGCTAGATCTTGCTGCGCTCAGCTTCTATGGATGAAACAAACTCTCAAGGACTATGGCATCAATCTGAAACAAGTACCTCTCTTCTGCGACAACGAAAGCTCCATCAAGATTGCCAACAATCAAGTCCAGCACTCGTAGACAAAGAACATTGAAATTCGTCATCACTTTCTCAGAGATCATGTCATGAAAAAGGATATTGACATCATTCACGTCAACCTTTGAAGAGCAACTGGCAGATATCTTCACAAATCCCTTGGATGAGAAAAGGTTTTGCAAGTTATGGTGTGAGCTAAATATCTTGGAATCCTCAAATGTCCTATGATCAGGCACACATCCTAACACTTATGCATGTTGATGACTTAGATGTGCAACACACGAAGTAAAGTATATCTTCAATCAATGAAGACTTACATTCTGAGTGTGAATACATTAACATGGAATTTGACTTGAGCGCCACGATAATGCGTGCCGTGTATGCGGGTCTAATACTTCCTATCTGGTGGGTAGCATACACCACCAAATTTCTCTGTTTGAAGTGTTTCACTCATGGCGTTATTTTAGCTATGTCTTCACATTTGGTTTGTCTTCAAAGTTCAACTTATCTTCATGATTTTCTTCACTATGCTGATTTGATTGCTTTCTGACATATATATATATATATATATAAATATATATATATATATATATAAATATATATATATATATATATATATATATATATATATAGATACTAGTGTTCTGTCCTGTATAGCATTCACTTATAGCTATGTCTTCCTAGTTGAATCTTTTGAAGTAAGTGAATGTGATCGGACCCTAATCTCTCTATGCTTTGTATCTCAAACTCTATCTATCGAAATCATATGCATTCTATTGAAACTGTCGAATGTCTTTTCTGCGTCCTTGTCAACAGAAGACACAGAGACAAACATTAAGACTGTTTTAAATGATTCATCCTTATTTGTTTGAAATTCGGAGAAGCCGGAACGACCATCCGACAAACCTGGAGGGCGTGGGAACGTGGGACAGCTCTGAGTATGTTGCATGCTTGCCACGTACCCTCAAATGTGAACCGCCAGGGGCACCTGAGTAATTGTGCTGTGCCGCACACCTCCTTATAAATACATGTCCCCTGCGGTAAAGAAAACCTTCTTCCACCTCTCCACCTCGTCAAAACCCTAGCGCCACCGCTAGCTCGCGACGACGCCGGCGATGAAGCGCTTAGCTGCCGCGACTTCTCTGTTGGAAATATGCCCTAGAGGCTATAATAAATTAGTTATTATTATATTTCCTTGTTCATGATAATTGTTTATTATCCATGCTATAATTGTATTGATAGGAAACTAGATACATGTGTGGGTACATAGACAACACCATGTCCCTAGTAAGCCTCTAGTTAACTAGCTCGTTGATCAATAGATGGTTACAGTTTCCTGACCATGGACATTGGATGTCGTTGATAACGGGATCACATCATTAGCTGAATGATGTGATGGACAAGACCCAATCCTAAGCCTAGCACAAAGATCGTAGTTCGTATGCTAAAGCTTTTCTAATGTCAAGTATCATTTCCTTAGACCATGAGATTGTGCAACTCCGGATACCGTAGGAATGCTTTGGGTGTACTAAGCGTCACAACGTAATTGGGTGGCTATAAAGGTGCACTACAGGTATCTCCGAAAGTGTCTACATTGGGTTGTACGAATCGAGATCGGGATTTGTCACTCCGTGTAAGCGGAGAGGTGTCTCTGGCCCACTCGGTAGTACATCATCATAATGTGCACAATGTGACCAAGGGGTTGATCATGGGATGATGTGTTACGGAACGAGTAAAGAGACTTGCCGGTAACGAGATTGAACAAGGTATCGGCATACCGACGATCGAATCTCGGGCAAGTGCAATACCGCTAGACAAAGGGAATTGTATACGGGATCGATTGAGTCCTTGACATCGTGGTTCATCCGATGAGATCATCGTGGAACATATGGGAGCCAACATGGGTATCCAGATCCCTCTGTTGGTTATTGACTGGAGAACGTCTCGGTCATGTCTGCATGGTTCCCGAACCCGTAGGGTCTACACACTTAAGGTTCGATGACGCTAGGGTTATAAAGGAAGTTTGTATGTGGTTACCGAATGTTTCTCGGAGTCCCGGATGAGATCTCGGACGTCACGAGGAGTTCCGGAATGGTCCGGAGGTAAAGATTTATATATGGGAAGTCCTGTCTTGGTCACTGGAAAAGTTTCGGGTTTTATCGGTAATGTACCGGGACCACCGGGAGGGTCCCGGGGGTCCACCAAGTGGGGCCACCAGCCCCGGAGGGCTGCATGGGCTAAGTGTGGGAGGGGACCAGCCCCGGGTGGGCTGGTGCGCCCCCCTACAAGGCCCAAGGCGCAGGGAAGAGTGGGAGGGGGGCAAACCCTAGGGCAAATGGGCCCTAAGGCCCACCCCAGGTCCGCCTCCCCTCTTTCCCCCTCTGGCCGCCACCCAGATGGGATCTGGGGGCTGCCGCCACCCTTGGGGAGGGAACCCTAGAGGGGGTGCAGCCCCCTCCCCTTCCCCTATAAATAGTTGAGGTCTAGGGGCTGCCCAACATATGAGTTCGTCTCCCTCTTGGCGCAGCCCTACCTCTCTCCCTTCTCCTCTCCCGCGGTGCTTGGCGAAGCCCTGCAGGATTGCCACGCTCCTCCACCACCACCACGCCGTTGTGCTACTGCTGGACGGAGTCTTCCTCAACCTCTCCCTCTCTCCTTGCTGGATCAAGGCGTGGGAGACGTCACCGGCCTGTACGTGTGGTGAACGCGGAGGTGCCGTCAGTTCGGCACTAGGATCTCCGGTGATTTGGATCACGACGAGTACGACTCCTTCAACCCCGTTCTCTTGAACGCTTCCGCTTAGCGATCTACAAGGGTATGTAGATGCACTCTCCTTCCCCTCGTTGCTAGTTTCTCCATAGATAGATCTTGGTGACACGTAGGAAAATTTTGAATTTCTGCTACGTTCCCTAACATTCTCCGACTCCGTCCTCACGCCGGCCGTGAACATCGTCCTCTCCGCCGCCGCCGTAGCTGTCCTCCGTCGCCAAGTTAGGGCACGGTGGATTGAACTGCTCGGTCTCGTACTCATCCCATCTAGCAGTTCTTCGTGTGGTAAAATATAACTCTATTTTTACCATCTTTTTGATCGTCAAAGATTCATCCTGTTTACCAATGTTGGTTTCTGCCTATACAATGTTAGATCTATTCTGTCTGCATCTCATACTGCCTAGTATATTCACTTAAGCTTCATATCTAGTTAGATTCCTCACTTGTACCTATTCACGGATTCGTACAAATCTGGAACCAACTCTCAACGTATAAGTGAATGTCTTCGCATCATGAGGTCAATGTCTTCAAACTGATTTATCTTCAAAATCTTCTGAGAATGCATATGACCTCTTCCCCTTCCCTCGCATCTCTAATGCTGTCACATGTACATGTCCGTGGGAGAATCCCTTGGTTCTCATAGTCTTCATTCGTTTGCAGAATTCTTACAGCATCACAATAACTCTCCCGACGCCAGTTCCTGTTTGTCCAGCAAGCGAAAGCTTTTGAAGCCTTTGAACGTCTTGAAACCATTCAGTTTGAAGTTCATGGCTGCAGAGAAATCAGTAAGGAAGGGTGGCAGATAGCGTCGTGGGGGAACATCAAAAGATTTGCTTGATGACCTCGCAGAGCTTTACAAGACAGATCCTGAAGAGAATTATAATCAGCGCACACGAATCCAATTGATTCGACGATATTGGGCTGAACAATGGTTCAAATACAAGTTCTGACCTAGGAATACGCTGAGAAGAATGCTATCAAAAGTCCTTGGGGTGATATTCTCTTTCGAGGCCTTCCACCCAAGAACAGAGCTGAAGCTATTGCACAGGGTTTCTATCCTTGTATGGTCCGTGGACCTCAGCCTGAAAATGCCGACCCATCGTCATTGCTCTGGTGTCGTGACGATAATCTCTTCAAGCGAAACTTCCAGCACGCAAAGGCATCGGCCAAGGAAAACAAGAAGTCATTGGGATTAGACTTCAACCCTGGTCCCTCTGCTCCCCGTGCTGACGGCTCCCGTGATGCAGAACCCAATGTCATCGGTCCTTTCTACAACCTTGATGGCCTAATCACTCACATCTCGGTCCAAGGTGCCAAAGTGGATCATTCTGATGATGACACTGACACTGATGAAGCCCCTGCTCCTACTCCAAAGCCGCAGAAGCCAAAGAAGGCTAAGGCTTCAAGATCAGCTGCTCCTCCAAAAGCTTCACGTGCGAAGCCACTGGCCACTGCACCTCCTGAAGACAGTATGCAGCCTGAAGATCAATCACGTATCTCCAAGAAGACGGAGAAGAAAAAGAAGATCGTCAAACATTCTGATCAGACATTGACTCCTGCTGCCATTCTGCGAGAAGAGCACATTGATCTATCCAGCGATGAAGATCTCGCAGATGATGCTCTTGAGCAACTAATCAAGAGCAAGGAAGAAGCAGAGATCTTCAATGATTTGCCTCTCTTTGATGTGGCAATCATCCATCACTTCATTGATGAGTGGTTTGACAACCCAAATCTCAGCTTTGAAGATCTGCAACTTCCCATTGGCCTCAGCGTCTCCTTCAATGGCGCCATTGCTTCTGAGCTAGCTCTTGCTAAGCGTCTCGTTGAACTGAAGCACAAGATCGACTATGAGAAAGCTCAGTTCAAGAAGCATGTGGCAAAGCTCAGCGTGCAAGATGTTAAAAACTTCAAGACCATGCTGCACGAGCTCAAAGAAGCCTTTCACAAGAAGCGCGACGAAGCTAAAGGCTCTCGTGAGCGCATGAAGAGTCTGGATGACAAGTGTGTTCTAGCCTACAATGAGGCTGAGAAGCGCAAGGCTCTTGGTCGTCCTGGCATTGACCCCAGAATGGCTGCAAAGAAGAAGAAGCAATCAACTGACCAATCTGCACCTTCAAGGCAAGAAGAACCTCGCATAGTCTTCCCAAGCAGCATGACTGGCTCGAAGCCAAAGGTCAGGTCAACCGCTTCAGAACAGAAGAAGACGAGGGCCGCCGAGGCTGAAGCCAGAAAAAGGAAAAATCCTGAAGCCTCTGATGCTGCTCCCTCCAAGAAGAAGCGCAAAACCAAGAAGAATCGGGCTGCTTCCACAGAGCCCTTAGTTGTTGAACCTATCTCAATGGTTCGACCTGCATCTGAACTCCAAGAACGACGGATGATAGTTCATGAGCTTGCTTCCACATAGGCTCATGAAGCTGAAGACATTCCAGCAGTTGATCCCATCGCTGCTGAAGACATTGGTCACAATGACAATGTTGAAGATGATGAAGTTCTTCCTCAGATCGAACACAACTTGGTATCATTGCCTGTTCTCACGAACAGCAAACTTATCAGCATTGGTCGTCCTCTGACGCCAATTGCTCAGGATGCATCATGGGCTGATCACCGACAACAACAAGACTCCCCAAGTACTCCCCAACAACAACAAGTCACACCACATGTGCAAGAAGAAGAGGAAGACCTTGAGTCCCAGCCAACTCCATCTCCAAAGGCGTCGCCAGCATTCCGTAGGCTTCGCAAAGGACCAAGGCCTCAAGTCCATCTTTCAAGCGTTCCAGAAGAAGAAGTGCACCACCAATCTGTTGCACGTCAAGTGTTTCCAGAAGCCACTCCAACTGTGAATATCCCCGTGTCTGAAGCCAAAGCTGCTGAAGACAATCCGGCTGCATCAGCCGATGACAACCAAGAAGAACGAGTCCCTACTCCCCCCATTACTGAAGAAGTTGTTCCTGAAGTGAACGTGACAGTGCCCGACCCTCCAGCTCATCAAGTGGAGGTTGAAAATCTTGAGGCTGCCACCACCAACACAAATGAAGCCAATGACATAGTCATGGCTGAAGCAAATGTGGAGCCTGCACCAACCAATGTGCCAGAAGCCAATGATGCAACTGCTCCTGAAGCACCTGTTGTGCAGCCTGAAGCCATTGCAGGACTGCCATGCTTAGAAGAAGCACTTGACTGCTTTCGTGATGCAGGTCTGCTCAGCTTTGTGACAGACAAAGAACATTCGAATGAGGAACTTTTGCTTCAATTCTATGCAACCCTTCACATTCGCGGCTACTACAGGGATACAAAGACATGGGTTCTCAAGTGGATGACAGGAAATGTTCATCATGAAGCCAAAGCTCTTGACGTCATTGAGCTTACAAGCCTACCCACTCCCGGAGAGCTGTTCGAACCTAATTGTCAACTCCACCGCAATGCACTGGAGAGCATCTTCCATAAGCCAGAGCCCAACATGAGCCAGATGTTGAGCATGATGAAGCCTTTGCCACCTGACGCTGAATACCCAAAGGAGTTCTTTGTTGATGACCTTGAGTATCTGCCTCGCACAATATATCACATCATCAGGTGAACTCTATGGCCTATCAAAGGGCATTCGTCATCTGCAAAACTTGAAGGAGCCATGAAGACATTGGTCTTTTACATCCTCAATGGCATCAGCTTCAATACACAAGAATTCTTCATCCGGCAACTGGCTACGTCTGGTTCTGACCTTTTTGGCCTAAAATTCTATGCTCCATGGGTCATGCGCCTCATCAAGCTACACTCTGCTATCAACTATCAACCCTCTGCTCGCAATCATCTGATCTTTCTACCCGAGGTTGATATGTCAGTTGAAGCCATATACCCTGAGCCTGCCAAAACGCCTCTTTGTCTTCAAAATGCAGATCACCATAGCTTCTCTCAACCCATGGAAGGCGTCCAAGCAGTAACTCGTGTCTATCCAATGGCTGGGAACACTCGTATGCCTCACCGTGCGCAAACTGAAGCTACTGAGAGCACAATTTCCCAAAGGCATAAGAAGCGCTCTCGTGTCCTAAATGATCGAGAACTTCTTGTGGCACTGCATCAGAAACAAGACAAGCATCACTTTTGGCTCAAGCGACAGATGCAAAGCCTCTTGGTGGATGTCAATCGCATTCGAAATCTTGCCACCAAGAATGCTTTTGTCACTCACGAGAACTGTCATCGATCATGGAAGAGTTTGACGCTGCTCAGTGCTGAAGCAGATCTTCAAGACGATGGCTTCACTGAAAGATTCAAGTTTGACTCCACTCCTCCATGGAATGCGGTCCTACGTCGAACTCCCTCCCTTGAAGACTCTGACAATTTTTCCTCCGCGGCAACTGTGAATGCCAGAGTGATCGATGATGAAGCCGATGCTACTTCACCGCCCCCTACTTCTTCATGCATCGACACTGCACCAAGTTCGTCTGCACCGCCAAACAACAACGACAACCATGCTGCTTCACTTTCTCCTCATGAAAGCGAGTAGATGCTCTATGTCTTCAAACCTTTTTGGTCCTTACTAACAAAAGGGGGAGAAGCATATGAGTTTGATAGTCTTCAAGCGGGTTTATATGGGCGGTTGCTTTATATTTTGCCTAGTGTTTACAACTCTCGCTTTTGATACACTTGGTTCTTTGAGTTGTAACACTTAAGCTTGATGGTCGTCTGCTACTTATTTGCTTTTCTATGATGCGATGATAAATTCCGCATGTGCGATGATAACTTCCGCACTTAGATCATTCTGCAGACGTCCATTTTTCATTATGCATGTCATTCTCTTAGTTATATCATTTAATGCATGATGAATTATCTTCATAAGTTGAAGAGGATCTCCGCAAGTACAACCTGACATGTGCATTTGCATTCCAAAAGCAAATTACTTATATGCACATCTTCAGGGGGAGCCCTTGCCACTCATGAAGACAATACCCTATCCTTTACAATTTCACATACTTTATCCCCGTTGAAAACTTCAACCAGTTTGTCATCAATCACCAAAAAGGGGGAGATTGTAAGTGCATCTAGTGCCACCCCTTGGTTTTGGAGTATTGACGACAAATTTGGTTGAGGGACTAATGTGTTTGTGAGAATTGCAGGATAACACAGGTAGTGTCCCTAATTGATTCGGTTTACCTACTGGAGATGACCCCTAAAAATGTATGAAGACATTGACGACAATGGTAGTATGTGAAGATATTCATATTGAAGACTATGACATGAGAAGACATTGAGTGAAGACTATGGAGCGCAAAGACTGTGTCGTTTCATTGTTTCCTTTCTCTTCGTTATTGAGTCATAGGAACCACCGTACTGTTAAGTGGGGTCCAAGTGAACAAAGTTAGAATGACTGAAGTGATGCTTATCCCAAATCCTATGTCTTCGAGCGAAGACAATGAGAGCATATCTTATCCAGAGCTGGATGAGTTAGCTTTGCTTGTAGCCCAAGTAAAGTTGTCGTGTGTGTTTGAAATCTGACCGTTGGAACACGTGTCAGTTCCTTAGTGACCCAGGGTCATTACGGACATATCAGGTCGGGTTGCCTAGTGGCTATAAATAGCCCACCCCCTACACCATAAATTGGTGGCTGCTCAGAGTTAGTGCACGGCTTTTGTCGTTTGAGAGCAACCCACCTCGAAGCCTTTGAGAGAGAGAAATCCTTGCGAGGACAAAGCCCAAACACCCAGAGCCAAAGAGTGTTAGGCATCACTAAAGTCTTTCTGTCTGCGTGACCTGAAGACTTATTACACTTGAGGACTGTGAATCCTCCAGCCGGTTAGGCGTCGCGTTCTGAGCATCCAAGAGTCATTGTGGATCGTCGGTGAACAAAGTCTGTGAACGTTTGGAAGTCTACCTTGAAGACTTACCAGAGTGATTGGGCGAGGACTGTGTGTCCTTAGCTCAAGGGAATAAGGTGAAGACGCAGGTCTTCGAGTTGAATCTCAGCCTCCCTAACCAGACGTCTGATTGTCACAGCAAGAATCGAACTGGTCCAACAAATCCTACGTCTTCAACAAGTGACTGGTTCTATCCTCTCCCTTCCTTTACTTAGAGTTTGTCTTCGTGAAGTCATTGCCTATTTGTCGTACCTGTTTGACTTCATTACTTGACTACTATTGTTGGTTGGCTTCATACTATCTTCCATCCTGATCCTTACTACTAAGCTTCTATTAGTCGTTGGACTTTCACATTATTGTATACGTGACTATGGTTTGCTTGTTGTAGTCTATCTTCCGCTGCATATCAATTAGGTCAATTCTATTGTTTTATCTTCGAAACTTCCACGTTTACAAGACTTTCATAAAAATTGCCTATTCACCCCCCCTCTAGTCGATAACTAGCACTTTCAACACCAAAAAGTCAAAGCTTGGGGATGCCCCGGAAGGCATCCCCTCTTTCGTCTACTTCCATCCGTAATTTACTTGGAGCTATATTTTTATTCACCACATGATAAGTGTTTTGCTTGGAGCGTCTTGTATCATTTGCGTATTTTCTTGTGAGTTTACCACAATCATCCTTGCTGTATACACCTTTTGAGAGAGCCATACATGAATTGAAATTTGATAGAATACTCTATGTGCTTCACTTATATCTTTTGAGCGTGATAATTTTTGCTCTAGTGCTTCACTTAGATCTTTTAGAGGACGGTGGTGGATTTGTTTTAAAGAAACTTGATCTCTCATGCTTCACTTACATTATTTTGAGAGTCGTTAATAGCATGGTAATTTGCTTAATGTTAATATACTTGGTATTCAAGATATGTGAAACTTTATTTTGAGTGCGTTGAATACTAAGATAAGTTTGATGCTTGATAATTGTTTTGAGATATGAAGATGGTGATATTAGAGTCATGCTAGTTGAGTAGTTGTGAATTTAAAGAATACTTGTGTCGAAGTTTGTGATTCCGTAGCATGCATTATGGTGAACCGTTATGTAATGAACTCGGAGCATGATTTATTTATTGATTGTCTTCCTTATGAGTGGCGGTCAGGGAATGACGATGGTCTTTTCCTACCAATCTATCCCCCTAGGAGCATGCGTGTAATACTTTGCTTTGATGACTTCTAGATTTTTGCAATAAGTATATGAGTTCTTTATGATTAATGTTGAGTCCATGGATTATACGCACTTTTTCCCATCCTTCCACCATTGCTAGCCTCGCTAATACCGCGCACTTTTCGCCGGTATCATACACCCACCATATACCTTCCTCGAAACAGCCACCATACCTACCTATCATGGCATTTCCATAGCCATTCCGAGATATATTGCCATGCAACTTTCCACCGTTCCGTTTATTATGACACGCTCCATCATTGTCATATTGCTAGCATGATCATGTAGTTGACGCCATTATTTGAGGTAAAGCCACCATTCATAATTCTTTCATACATGTCACTCATGTTTCATTGCATATCTAGGTACACCGCCGGAGGCATTCATATAGAGTCATATTTTGTTCTAAGTATCGAGTTGTAATTGTTGAGTTGTAAGAAAAATAAAAGTGTGATGATCATCATTATTAGAGCATTGTCCCAAGTGAGGAAAGGATGATGGAGACTATGATTCCCCCACAAGTCGGGATGAGACTCGGACGAAAAAGAGGCCATAAAAAAAGAGAAAAGGCCCAAATAAAAAATAAAAAATGGGAGAAAAGAGAGAAGGGACAATGTTACTATCCTTTTACCACACTTGTGCTTCAAAGTAGCACCAAGATCTTCATGATAGAGAGTCTCTCATTTTGTCACTTTCATATACTAGTGGGAATTTTTCATTATAGAACTTGGCTTGTATATTCCAATGATGGGCTTCCTCAAATGTCCTAGGTCTTCGTGAGCAAGCGAGTTGGATGCACACCCACTTAGTTTCTTTTGTTGAGCTTTCATATACTTATAGCTCTAGTGCATCCGTTGCATGGCAATCCCTACTCACTCACATTGATATATATATTGATGGGCATCTCCATAGCCCGTTGATACGCCTAGTTGATGTGAGACTATCTTCTCCCTTTTTGTCTTCTCCACAACCACCATTCTATTCCACCTATGGTGCTATATCCATGGCTCACGCTCATGTATTGCGTGAAGATTGAAAAAGTTTTGAAAATGTTAAAGTATGAAACAATTGCTTGGCTTGTCATCGGGGTTGTGCATGATTTAAATATTTTGTGTGGGGAAGATGGAGCATAGCCAGACTAAATGATTTTGTAGGGGTAACTTTCTTTGGCCATGTTATTTTGAGAAGACATAATTACTTAGTTAGTATGCTTGAAGTATTATTATTTTTATGTCAATATGAACTTTTGTCTTGAATCTTTCGGATCTGAATATTCATACCATGATTAAGAAGATTTACATTGAAATTATGCCAAAGTATCACTCCGCATCAAAAATTCTCTTTTTATCATTTACCTACTCAAAGACGAGCAGGAATTAAGCTTGGGGATGCCTGATACGTCTCCAACGTATCTATAATTTTTGATTGCTCCATGCTACTTTATCTATTGTTTTGGACTATATTGGGCTTTATTTTCCGCTTTTATATTATTTTGGGACTAACCTATTAACCGGAGGCCCAGCCCAAATTGCTGTTTTTTTCCTATCTCGGTGTTTGAAGAAACAAAATATCAAACGGAGTCTAAACGGAATGAAACCTTCGGAAACGTGATTTTCTCACCGAACGTGATCCAGGAGACTTGGACCCTACGCCAAGGAACACCAGAGGCGGTCACAAGGGTGGGGGGCGCCCCCCCCCCTAGGGCGCGCCCCCCTGCCTCATGGGCCCCCTGATGCTCCACCGACGTACTCCTTCCTCCTATATATACCTACGTAGCCCCAAACGATCGGAACAGGAGCCAAAAACCTAATTCCACCGCCGCAACTTCCTGTATCCACGAGATCCCATCTTGGGGCCTGTTCCGGAGCTCCGCCGGAGGGGGCATCCACCACGGAGGGCTTCTACATCAACACCATAGCCTCTCCGATGAAGTGTGAGTAGTTTACTTCAGACCTTCGGGTCCATAGCTAGTAGCTAGATGGCTTCTTCTCTCTTTTTGGATCTCAATACAATGTTCTCCCCCTCTCTCGTGGAGATCTATTCTGTTGGAAATATGCCCTAGAGGCAATAATAAATTAGTTATTATTATATTTCCTTGTTCACGATAATCGTTTATTATCCATGCTATAATTGTATTGATAGGAAACTCAGATACATGTGTGGATACATAGACAACACCATGTCCCTAGTAAGCCTCTATTGACTAGCTCGTTGATCAATAGATGGTTACGGTTTCCTAACCATGGACATTGGATGTCATTGATAACGGGATCACATCATTAGTAGAATGATGTGATGGACAAGACAATCCTAAGCCTAGCACAAAGATCGTAGTTCGTATGCTAAAGCTTTTCTAATGTCAAGTATCATTTCCTTAGACCATGAGATTGTGCAACTCCCGGATACCGTAGGAATGCTTTGGGTGTACCAAACGTCACAACGTAACTGGGTGACTATAAAGGTGCACTACAGGTATCTCCGAAAGTGTCTGTTGGGTTGGCACGAATCGAGACTGGGATTTGTCACTCCGTGTGACGGAGAGGTATCTCTGGGCCCACTCGGTAGGACATCATCATAATGTGCACAATGTGACCAAGGGGTTGATCACGGGATGATGTGTTACGGAACGAGTAAAGAGACTTGCGGAAACGAGATTGAACAAGGTATCGGGATACCGACGATCGAATCTCGGGCAAGTACAATACCGCTAGACAAAGGGAATTGTATACGGGATCGATTGAGTCCTTGACATCGTGGTTCATCCGATGAGATCATCGTGGAATATGTGGGAGCCAACATGGGTATCCAGATCCGCTGTTGGTTATTGACCGGAGAACGTCTCGGTCATGTCTACATGTCTCCCGAACCCGTAGGGTCTACACACTTAAGGTCTGGCGACGCTTAGGGTTATAAAGGAAGTTTGTATGTGGTTGCCGAATGTTGTTGAGTCCCGGATGAGATCCCGGACGTCACGAGGAGTTCGGAATGGTCCGGAGGTAAAGATTTATATATGGAAAGTTGTTGTTCGGGTTCCGTAAAAGTTCGGGTTTTTCGGTATTGTACCGGAAGCTTCGGAAGGTTCGGAGGATTCGGAGGGGTCCGGAGGTCCGGAAATTGTTCCACCACGTCCAATACAGTAGCATGGGCTGTAGGGGCGCCCTAGCCTTAATGGGCCAGGGGCACCAGCCCCCAAGGCCCATGCGCATGGGAGGAAACCCTAAGGGGAGGCCTCCACTTGACTTGGGAGGCACTCCTCCCCTCTTAGCCGCCCTCAAGTCCCATCTAGGGCTGGCCGCACCCCTTGGGGTGGGAAACCCTAAAGGCGCAGCCCCTTTCCCCCTATATATACTTGAGGTTTTGGGCTGCCCAACACACATGAGTTCTCTCCCTCTTGGTGCAGCCCTGCCTCTCCTCCTCCTCCTCTCCCTTGGTGCTTGGCGAAGCCCTACGGGATTGCCACGCTCCTCCATCACCACCATGCCGTTGTGTTGCTGCTGGATGGAGTCTTCCTCAACCTCTCCCTCTCTCCTTGCTGGATCAAGGGGTGGGAGACGTCACCGGGCTGTACGTGTGTTGAACGCGGAGGTGCCGTCCGTTCGGCACTAGGATCTCCGGTGATTTGGATCACGGCAGTGCGACTCCTTCAACCCCGTTCTCATGAACGCTTCCGCTTAGCGATCTACAAGGGTATGTAGATGCACTCTCCTTCCCCTCGTTGCTAGTTTCTCCATAGATAGATCTTGGTGACACGTAGGAAAATTTTGAATTTCTGCTACGTTCCCCAACAGTGGCATCATGAGCTAGGTCTATTGCGTAGATTCTTTGCACGAGTAGAACACAAAGTAGTTGTGGGCGTTGATGATGTTCAATATGCTTACCGTTACTAGTCCAATCTTGTTTCGACGGTATTGTGGGATGAAGCGGCCCGGACCGACCTTACACGTACTCTTACGTGAGACAGGTTCCACCGACTGACATGCACTTGGTGCATAAGGTGGCTAGCGGGTGCCGGTCTCTCCCACTTTAGTCGGAACGGATTCGATGAAAAGGGTCCTTATGAAGGGTAAATAGCAATTGGCATATCACGTTGTGGTTTTGCGTAGGTAAGAAACGTTCTTGCTAGAAACCCAAAGCAGCCACGTAAAACATGCAAACAACAATTAGAGGACGTCTAACTTGTTTTTGCAGGGTATGCTATGTGATGTGATATGGCCAAGAAGAATGTGATGAATGATATGTGATGTATGAGATTGATCATGTTCTTGTAATAGGATTCACGACTTGCATGTCGATGAGTATGACAACCGGCAGGAGCCATAGGAGTTGCCTTTATTTATTGTATGACCTGCGTGTCATTAAACAACGCCATGTAATTACTTTACTTTATTGCTAACCGGTAGCCATAGTAGTAGAAGTAATAGTTGGTGAGACAACTTCATGAAGACACGATGATGGAGATCATGATGATGGAGATCATGGTGTCATGCCGGTGACGATGATGATCATGGAGCCCGAAGATGGAGATCAATGGAGCTATATGATATTGGCCATATCATGTCACTACTATATAATTGCATGTGATGTTTATTATGTTTATGCATCTTGTTTACTTAGAAACGACGGTAGTAAATAAGATGATCCCTTAGACAAATTTCAAGAAGTGTTCTCCTGATGTGCACCGTTGCTACAGTTCGTCGCTTCTAAGCACCACGTGATGATCGGGTGTGATGGATTCTTACGTTCACATACAACGGGTGTAAGACAGATTTACACAGCAAAAACACTTGGGGTTAACTTGGCGAGCCTAGCATGTGCGGACATGGCCTCGGAACACGGAGACCGAAAAGGTCGAGCATGAGTCGTATAGTAGATACGATCAACATGAAGATGTTCACCGATGATGACTAGTCCGTCTCACGTGATGATCGGACACGGCTTAGTTGACTCGGATCATGTAATCACTTAGATGACCAGAGGGGTGTCTATTCGAGTGGGAGTTCATAAGATGAACTTAATTATCTTGAACATAGTCAAAAGACCTTTTGCAAATTATGTAAATGGCTCGCGCTTTAGTTCCACTGTTTAGATATGTTCCTAGAGAAAATATAGTTGAAAGTTGACCTTAGCGATTATGCGGACAGTAGATAACTTATGTCCTTAATGCACCGCTCGATGTGTTGAACCCCAAACGTCGCCATGGATGTTGCGAACATCGGACATACACGTTTTGATAACTACATGATAGTTCAGTTAAGCGGTTTAGAGTTGAGGCACCAAAGACGTTTTCAAAGCGTCGCGGAACATATGAGATGTTTCGAGGGCTGAAATTGGGATTTCAAGCTCGTGCCTTACGTCAAGAGGTATAAGACCTCCGACGATTTTCTTAGCCTGCAAACTAAGGGAGAAAAGCTCAATCATTGAGCTTGTGCTCAGATTGTCTGAGTACAACAATCACTTGAATTGAGTGGGAGTTGATCTTCCAGATGAGATAGTGATGTTTCTCCAAAAGTCATTGCCACCAAGCTGCTAGAAGCTTCGTGATGAACTATAACATATCAGGGATAGATATGATGATCCTTGAGCCATTCGCAATGTTCGACACATGAATGTAGAAATCAGAAGGAGCATCAATTGTTGATGGTTGGTGAAACCACTAGTTTCAAGAAGGGCAAGGGCAAGAAGGGACACTTCATGAAGCGGCAAATCAGTTGCTGCTCCGGTGAAGAAACCCAAGGTTAAACCCAAACCCGAGACTAAGTGCTTACGTAATAAGGGGAACAGCCATCGAGGCGGAACCACCCTAGATACTTGGTAGATGAGAAGGCTGGCAAGGTCGATAGAAGTATATTTGATATACATTAAGTTATTGTGTATTTTACTAGTACTCCTAGTAGCACCAGGGTATTAGATACCGGTTCGGTTGCTAAGTGTTAGTAACTCGAAATAAAAGGCTACGGAATAAACGGAGACTAGCTAAAGGAGAGCTGACGATATGTGTTGGAAGTGTTTCCAATTTTGATGTGATCAAACATCACACGCTCCCTCTACCATCAAGATTAGTATTAAACCAGAATAATTATCATTTGGTGTTTATGCGTTGAGCATAGACATGATTGGATTATGTCTATACATGTCTGATTATTCATTTAAGGAGAATAATGGTTACTCTATTTATTGGAATAATACCTTCGATGGTCTTGCACCTAAAAAAATGGTTTATTGAATCTCAATCGTAGTGATACACATTTTCATGCCAAAAGATATAAGATAGTAATGATAGTACCACCTGCTTGTGGCACTACCATTTGAGTCATATTGGTATAGAACGCATGAAGAAGCTCCATGTTGATGGATCTTTGGACTCACTCGTTTTTGAAAAGTTTGAGACATGCGAACCATGTCTATTGGTGTTTATGCATGAAGAAACTCCATGCAGATGGATCGTTTAGACTCACTTGATTTTGAATCACTTGAGATATGCAAAACATACCACATGGACAAGATGACTGAAAAGCCTCGGTTTCAGTAAGACGGAACTAGACAGCAACTTGTTAGAAGTAACACATTTTGATGTGTGCAGTCCAATGAGTGCTGAGGCATGCAGTGAATATCGTTATGTTCTGACTTCACAGATGATTCGAGTAGATGTTGAGTATATTTACTTGATGAAACACAAATCTGAATTATTGAATGGTTCAAGTAATTTCAGAGTGAAGTTTAAGATCTTCGTGACAAGAGGATAGAATGTCTATGATATGATCATAGAGATGAATATCTGAGTTACGACTTTTGGCACACAATTAAGACATTGTGCAAATTGTTTCACAATTAATACCGCCTGGAACACCATAGTGTGATGGTGTGTCCGAACATCATAGTTGCACCCTATTGGATATGGTGCGTACCATGATGTCTCTTATCGAATTACCACTATCGTTCATGGGTTAGGCATTAGAGACAACCGCACTCACTTTAATAGGGTACCACATAATTCCGTTGAGATGACACCGTATGAACTATGGTTTAGAGAAACCTAAGCTGTCATTTCGTAAAAGTTTGGGGCTGCGACGCTTATGTGGAAAAGTTTCAGGTTGATAAGCTCGAACCCAAAGCGGACAAAATGCATCTTCATAGGACACCCAAAACAGTTGGGTATACCTCCAAATTCAGATCCGGAAGCAATAGGGATTGTTTCTTGAAACGGGTCCTTTCTCGAGGAAAAGTTCATCTCGAAAAGTTGAGTGGGAGGATGGTGGAGACTTGATGAGGTTATTGAACCATCACTTCAACTAGTGTGTAGCAAGGCACAGGAAGTTGTTCCCGTGGCACCTACACCAATTGAAGTGGAAGCTTATGATAGTGATCATGAAGCTTCGGATCAAGTCACTACCGAACCTCGTAGGACGACAAGGACGCGTACTGCTTCAGAGTGGTACGGTGATCCTATCTTGATAAACCTACGAGCTATGGGGAAGCGATGGTGGGCCCAAATTCCGACAAATGGTTAGAAGCCATGAAATCCGAGATAGGATCCATGTATCATAACAAAGCATGGACTTTGGTGGACTCGCCCGATGATTGGCAAGCCATTGCAATAAATGGATCTTTTAAGAAGAAGACGGACGTGGACGGTAATATCACCTTCTATGAAGCTCGACTTGTGGCGAAGAGTTTTTCACAAGTTCAAGGAGTTGACTACGATGAGTTTTTCTCATCCGTAGCGATGCTTAAGTCCGTCGGAATCATGTTAGCATAAGCTGCATTTATGAAATCTGGCAGATGGATGTCAAAATGAGTTTCCTTACCAGTTTTCGTAAGGAAAGGTTGTATGTGATACAATCGAGAAAGGTGCATCGATCCTAAGGATGCTAAAAGGTATGCTGGCTCCAGCGATCCTTTCTAAGGACCGGAGTAAGCATCTCGGAGTTGGAATGTGCGCTTTGATGTGATGATCAAAGATTTTGGGTTTATACAAAGTTTATGAGAAACTTGTATTTCCAAAGAAGTGAGTGGGAGCACTATAGAATTTCTGATGAGTATATGTTGTTGACATATTGATGATCAGAAATGATGTAGAATTTCTGGAAAGCATATAGGGTTATTTGAAAGATGATTTTCAATAGAAAACCTGGATTAGGCTACTTGAACAATAAGCATCAAGATCTATAAGATAGATCAAAATGTTTAATAATACTTTCAAATGAGCACATACCTTGACATAATCTTGAAAGTGTTCAAGATGGATCAGTCAAAGAAGGAGTTCTTGCCTGAGTTGTAAGGTATGAAGTTAAGAGTTAAAAGCTTGACCACGGCAGAAAAGAGAGAAAGGACGAAGGTCGTCCCCTATGCTTCAGACATAGGCTCTATGGTATGTTATGCTGTGTACCGCACCGGAAGTGTGCCTTGCCATGAGTCAGTCAAGGGGTACAAGAACGATCCAGGAATGGATCATTGGACAGCGGTCAAAATTGTCCTTGGAGTAAATAAGGACATGTTTCTCGATTATGGAGGTGATAAAGAGTTCGGCGTAAAGGGTTACGTCGATGCAAGCTTTAACACCTATCCGAGTGACTCTGAGTAGCAAACCGGATACGTATAGTGGAGCAACCATTTGTGTCGTGGAATTGTCACGGCAGATGTCCTCATGAAAGGACTTAGTCGTAGGGCCATCGTACGGGTTAACCTAGAGGGGTTAAAGCGGACACAAGACACGGGAATTATATCGGTTCGCCCTTCGATGAAGGTAAAAGCCTCACGTCCAGTTGTGATGTGATTGATATGATTTCGGCGACTAGGGAGCAATAGCTTTGCCTTAGCCTCGAATTCTCTGTCCCTAACTCGCCGCCGGGTCGTCCCCTTATATACACGGGTTGGCGACGGCCGGTCTCTGAGAGTCCCGATCCGGCTCATACAAGCGTCCGGCTCGGTCTCTTCTTTCTTAACTTACAACACAAGTTACAATACTAAGGCGGTTTACATAAATGGACCTTAATTCGCCTCTGGGCTCCAGGCCTCCTCCGTGGGCCTGAATCATGGACGAGGGTAAACCGGCCCCTCCGGGGCGGTTCATGCTCAGTAGTTGTATCCCCAACGTTAGGCCCCAGATTGACTTGAACCGGTTCATGTTAATCTTCAACACCTTCAGGAAACTCTTGATCTCTTTTCACATTTTGTAAACCGCCAGCTGTTTGAACCGCCGTGATGTCATCTTCTGATCCGCGTGTCAGGGCGTCTTGACGTCATTTTTAATAAAGAAATCCAAACAGTAAGATTCCCTGCATTTAATGCCATCACACGGAAATCGGTGACGCTGCACCGTCGCCGCTTTTGACTCCTCGAATCTCGCGCCCGTTGATTGCTCGGTTCCTTATAAATAGACCGGCCGCCTCCTGTCTCTTCTTCTTCTCCTTCCTCGCGACGCTCCAGTCTTGAAGCTCGCCGCCGCCTCCGACCTTGAACGGCAGCGTCAACGCTGGGCGCCCGCATCGACTGACCGTATCGAGTCTTCGGCGCTCCTCCTCGGCTTCGCTCATCGTAAGGTCCTTTTTCAACCCCTAGATCGCATCAGAGACCCTGTTCATCCCGCAGTTCATCTCGGTTTCTTCACACCTGCTCCGCCATGGCCATGCGATCCGATCGCATCGTATATCCTGTGCGAGGACTGCCCGCCGTCCATCTAACCCTTCACGCGCCGGCTTTTTTCCGTAGATCCTCGAGTTTAGAATACGAACCCTCCTGTTCTTTCCGAGGTTTGCATAGGTCGTGAAGGTTTTTCTTCTGGAACTTGGTAGATCTTGATTACTTCCTTCGCATGTGAAAACTGTTTACATCCATACTTAGCAGATTTTTCAATTCTGCCTTATTCGGCGGTTTAACTTTTGATAGCTAATCCGTCACTCCATTAGCCCTCAGTTAAACCGGAATGGGAGGCCGGCCGCTGAATCGCCGGTTTAACAATGCATAATATGCCTGAACCGTTTAATGGTGAACCGTTTCTCCCTTTATTCCACAGCTTAGTCTTCCGGAATGGCTCCTCAATTCTCAGCTTGCAATTGGGTCCGGTCAAAAATCACTGAAACGCATAACTCAACGGCTATGTCACCTTGGCGGTTTAGCTCCAAAAATGCCCTCCTTGGCATGTTCCGGATGGCGAAGTTTCCTCCGGATCCACAAGAGGGAGAAGTAATTGTGTTTATGCAGCATTTAGACCGGGGTTCTGCCCACCGGTTCAAAAATTTCGGGGCGTCCTTGCAAGCTTGCAACTCCATCCGCAGGATATCGGCCCGAACTCTGTGTCAAACATATGCAACTTTCAAGTCTTACGTGAAGTCTATCTTCGGAAGAGCCCTCGTGGAGCTATTCCGGATTTCTTTCACTTGAACCGCCCGACGGAGTTTTACGATGGTCCCAACACGTAACTAGGCGGCGTTTCAATCGAGAAAAGGAAGGAAGCGGACTTTCCTCACGCCAAACACCACAGCCATCCAAAGGATTGGAACCAAACCTGGTTCTATTGCGGAACACCGCTCACCTTAACGAGAATCCCTTGCCGGGTTACCGTCCTCACCGCTCAGCAACAACCATCCGCTGCCTTTACGCTTAACCGGCGGAACGGAAGAACTTTGCACCTCGGATCATAAAACTCCGGGCTCTAATGGCCAATGGACTAACTGGTGTGGACCTTGTGCGATCTTTGGGTTTCTTGGGGCATCTTGCCCTTAAGCCGCCCGGCCGGATTGATGCTGCAGTATCTTGGCAGCCTCAAAGACCCTCAAAGACGTCACGAATTACCAATAACTGAATTTGAGGTTACAGAGGTGTGAAAAAGATGCTTGATGAACCAATCTCCGTCTGCAGCCTAACCGGGTTGGCTCCGTTCTGTGTTGCCAACCCGCCACCTGCGGTAAGACTTTGCTCACCGCTTTTCGGGCTTTTAACATTTTGTTGATATTCATTAATCCTTGCTACCTCGCAGGCTGACAGCTCATACGGAGACGGACCAAACCGCCCGAGCTCCGCGTATAAAGTCCAAGGCTACCAAAAAGGCTGGCAAGAAAACCGCCGGGTCTTCTGATCCGCCGGAAGATGAAGAATCTGAAGCTGAGGTAAAACTTGATATCCTTACGAGGGAGCCGCCGTAAACCGGCTCTCCTCCTTGTGTTTCTTCTTATGATTTATCCCTCTATTCTTCCCTGTACTGATAAATGTAACTCCCAGGATGATGCTGAAGCCAGCCATGCCGACCATGTTGAGGTAATCCTTCTTTCTTCCGACTCAGACCTCGTGCGGTTAAAAGAATTCGCCCGCGCCGTTCGGAAAGTGAAAAAATCTCATTCCTCTACTTATTTGAAGATACAAAGAGGTCAAGAGCGCCTGCATACAACCCGCAAGATGGTCAGCAGATTCTATCCTCCGGTTTACCAGATACACCAAACCGGAAGCATCGCCCAGAGGTGACTTGTTCTCATGAAAAACGTTATCCCTTAAAGGGTTTCTTCCGATGTCCTCTTAATTCGTCTGACCCGAATTATCAGGCCTCTTCCAACTCTTCTGGCGGTTCATCAACCACGCAATCGCCTCCGCTGAAAGTTGTCATAGGTATGTAATCGATGTCCATCGATTCGATTTATAACTGCCTTGGTTGATTTTCCTTAATCAATTCTGAACATTGCAGCACCAAGGCTCGCTTGAGTAAGAAAGCGAAAACCCTTGACCCTCTGCGGATGTTCATCCGTAAAAGACCCGGAACAAACCCACGAAAATCCTGAAGTCGCCAAAGATAGCTCGGCGAGTTGTACAAAGACGACATCGCTGATCCGCGGAAGCTGAACCGGAGGTCCAAATGGAAACTTCACAGCCTGCTCCACCAAACCCGCCGATAGAGCGAGTCGTAATAGTTGAACCGCCGAGCGAGTAAGCAAACATCAAGCCCAAAGAAGACCGCGAAAATGACGATGTTATTGTGACAGTAATCGGCTATGCTGCTCCTAGCCAACCGTCGCTTTAACAAAACATAGTGCCAAGGGCGAGTCGGCGCCGTGAGTAAAGATAAAGGAAAAACAGACCTGTCAGCCACGACAACTTCTACGCCCAAGAACTGCACTCCGGGTTTACGAACCGGCTCTATACCAGCCGTGACCTTGAAGCTGATGCAGTAAACCGGATGAAGGACCGCTATGAGGTAATGTATTATGTCTTTCCTGTACTTTAGCTGTATAGTAGCCCACAAGGGTCGGTTCAACTTAGCATAGTTAAACCGGGACTTAATTTCTGTACCCAAATGGCAAACTGAGATCAATTAGCCATTAGCCCCCAAGTGCCAAGGTGAATATGTATATTGAGCTTGGGACTTGATAATGAGACACCTAACATGCTTCCTTTGTTACCAGAATGAAATAGAGCAGCAAAGCGTGCAACTCAAAGACCTGCGAGCCAATCTGGAGACTCAGCAAGCAGAAACCACTAAGGCCAAGGACGAATTGAGAACGGCCTTGGCCACTATGGAACAGCTGAAGGAGTGGTATAAATCCGAACGGGCCAACTGGGACACCGAGAAGGCCGGTTTGAAAAAACGGGCGGAAGAAGCCGAAGCAGCCCTTAAACCGGTGACTGAAGAGTTTACCGGACTCAAGCGCCAAGTGCATGCCATGACCTCTGCCGTCTTTGGTAAGAAACTATGCAATCGACTATCTTAATTTTGATATTTCCGCGGTTTATCCTGAGTTGTCTTAAACCGGTGCGAGCAAGCGTATTGCACATATGGGCTCGATGTGCGGAAGAAGCTCAAGGCCGCTTATACGCTGATTGAGCAGCTGTATACGGCGCCAAATGAAGTCATATGTGCTACATCATACGACAACACGGGCGCCGTCCTCGATCAGAGAAACCCTGGACGGTTGTCCATGGTTCCGGGCAGCTTGAAGAGTTGAAGCGATCCGCGGCTCGGGCTGGCACCTTCTTGGCTCGACGCGCGCCAAGGCGTGGATAGCAGATCTTGATCCGGCTGACATAGCCAAAGGTTTCCCCAGTGCTCAAGAGAATGGTGAAGCCTTTGATCACGACGCCCTGAAACGGATCACAAAGGAAATGCGTCCGCTGCCGAGTCAACTGGCAGATGAAGCCAACCTGACGGTTCACCGCTCCTTTTATGACGCCAACAACAAGCGGGTGGATTTTGTCATCCCTGAAGTGCAGAGCCTTGTTCCCCCAATCCGTAAGCACACTTATGCCCCTGACGTTGATCCGGCTGAGCTGATAAGTGAAGAAGCTGTCTTCGTGCCTTAACCCGGATTGACTGGTCTACCAATGACTTCCGGGCTTTGGGTGAGGAAGAAGAAGAAGTTGAACCGACGTCAGCGCCTCTACCTCACGCCAACCCGGCGAAGCGGCGTAATTCGTCAAGCCGGGTGATGCCTCCAAGCTTCATGGCATAACCCCACATGAAACGCCGGGGCCTCAAAAGGCTTTGTAATAGGATAGTCAAGATTACTGTTTTAAACAATGCCGTTACAACCTCAGTCTGTAAAATATTGCATGGCGGTGCCGGATACTGTGGTTTTGAAGTAGTGAATCCTTCAACATATTTTGCCTGTAATCACAAATTCTGAACCCGCCATGGCGGCTTGCGCCTCAAGCCGGATTGTGATGCCAATATATTTATATAAGAAAATATCGAGGTATACGATCAAAATTTTGTGATACAAAAATAACTGCCAGAGCCGGGCACACAGTTGGCTATAGCCAAACCTGAAGCGGAGGCTTTATAAACCATCACCGTCAAAGGAGAACAATCCTCGTAGGTATAATACCGATTTACCGTGTAAATCGTGGTCGGGCATGATAAGCCCCTGTTACTCCATAATGGGATGTTAACAGCAAAATCAAACCGAACAATCAATCGCCGGATTTAAAAATGGACCAAATTCTGAAAACTTGAATCCGGTTGAAAGAAGGTTTGTCGGTTTAAGAAAACAAACAAAAGCCAAATTATACGTATAAAAAACACATGGAAGCAAAAACAATGACAAAGACTGTTTGCAAGAAGAGGCTTTATTGAGCCTGATCAGATGGCGTTACCATGGTCGGACAGGACCAAGCTCCCTATAAGGTGTAGCGATGGTTCAAGTCAGCCAGGTCCCCAACTGACATCGTGGCATTACGCCGATCAAGTGGCATTGCATTGGTTTGGGTTCGACCAAGCCCCCAAGTGATTCTATGGCCTTAGGCCGACCAAGAGGCGTGACTGGTTCAGACGTGACCATGTCCCCAAGTGATCTGGTGGCTTTCGCCTGTCAAGAGGTGTTGCATTGGTTCGAACACGACCAAGCCCCCAAATGATCTGGTGGCTTTCGCCTGCCAAGAGGTGTTGCATTGGTTCGGACACGACCAAGCCCCCAAGTGACAAAAATTTCACAAAAGCAAGGCCAAGGGTTAAACCGGAGGCCGCTTCACGACAAAGATCTCCATGTACCCAAACCGGACTTTTATACGTAATGATACCCCGCTTTAGCCGAGGATCCGGTTTATTGCCTTTATTCATAATATATACATTGTCTTAAAATGTACATAAGTGGAGCCAATGGCTCAGGTATAATAAGGTCAAGATGAGCTTTGTTCCACGGCTCGTTGGTCTCCTCCTCGACGTGCGTGAGTCCTTTCGCTCTCGAACATCAATCGAGATAGTATGACCCGTTGTATAGATTCTTGCTGACCACAAAGGCCCCTCCCAAGGTGGGGATAGCTTGTGCATATCTTTACGGTCTTGAATGAGCCGCAGCACTAAGTCTCCTTCACGAAAGGTTCTGGTTTTAACCCGCCGGCTGTGATACCGACGAAGATCCTCTGGTAAACCGCCCGAACGAGCAGCTGCCATATCGCGCTCTTCATCCGGTCGATCCAAATCGTCTTGCCGTGCTGCCTCGCTATCTGCCTCAACATAAGCTGCCACTCGAGGCGTAGTCGTGACGGATATCGCTGGGAAGGACCGCCTCCGCTCCATAGACCATAAAGAACGGCGTGTATCCGATTGGATCGGTTGGGGGTAGTATTTATACTCCATATCACCGATGGTAGCTCTTCCACCCAACAACCCGGCGTCCTCTCTAAAGGGACCATAAGTCGGGTTTGATACCTTTCAAGATCTCTGATTAGCTCGTTCCGCTTGACCATTGGATTGCGGGTGGGCTACGGAAGAAACATCAAGCGGATGTGCTCTCGTTCACAAAATTCCTTCATAGCTCCTTTGGACAAATTGGTGCCATTGTCCGTGATGATACTGTGTGGAAACCCAAACCGAAAATCACCTTTTGATGAACTGAACCGCCGTGGCCGCATCACACTTGCTAACAGGCTCTGCCTCAACCCACTTGGTAAATTTATCAACCGCCACCAACAGGTGGGTCTTTTTGTCCTTGGACCTTTTGAAAGGTCCAACCATATCCAGCCCCCAAGTCGCAAACGGCCAAGTAATTGGAATCATCCTCAATTCTTGGGCTGGCACATGAGCACACATGGAGAACTTTTGGCAACCATCACATCGTCTGACCAGATCCTCCGCATCAACATGGGCAGTCAACCAATAGAAACCATGGCGGAACGCTTTGGCCACCAAGGACTTTGAACCGGCGTGGTGACCACAATCCCCTTCATGGATCTCTCGCAATATCTCGCAGCCCTCTTCAGGGGACACACAATGCTGAAACGCCCCTGACACACTGCAATGGTGCAACTCGCCATTAACAATGGTCATAGACTTAGACCGCCGAACTATCTGCCGGGCCAACGTCTCATCTTCTGGTAACTCGCCCCGGTTCATGTATGCCAAATAAGGGAGCGTCCAATCCGGAATGACATGCAGGGCCGCCACCAATTGAGCCTCCGGATCAGGGATAGCCAAATCAATTTCATCAGGAAGCTTAACTGACGGATTGTGCAGTACATCAAGGAAGACGTTGGCGGGACCGGTTTACGTTGAGAGCCCAGCCGGCTTAAAGCATTAGCCGCTTCGTTCTTCCGACGATCCACATGGTCCACCTGATATCCTTTAAAATGTCCTGCAACGACATCCACCTCCGGCGATATGCAGCCATGAGTGGATCTTTGGAATCCCAAGTACCTGATACTTGCTGGGCCACCAAGTCCGAGTCACCAAAGCATTTAACCCGGCTGAGATTCATTTCCTTAGCCATCCGGAGACCATGGAGCAAAGCTTCATACTCAGCTGCATTGTTAGTACAAGGGAACATTAGGCGGAGAACGTAACAGAACTTGTCACCTCGCGGGGAAGTTAATACGACTCCAGCCCCCGAGCCCTCAATTGCTGGACCCATCAAAGTGGATGGTCCAATAGGTATGATCCGGCTTCTCTTCAGGCGCTTGCAACTCCGTCCAATCATTAATGAAATCCACAAGTGCCTGAGATTTTACGGCCGTCCGAGGCACATACCTTAAACCGTATGCGGCCCAAGTTCTATAGCCCACTTAGCAATCCGCCGATCGCTTCCGGTTCTGTATGATATCGCCTAAGGGAGCCGAATCGACCAATCGTGATGGGGTGCCCTTGGAAATATTGCTTTAGCTTCCGGCTTGCCATAAAAACCCGTATACCAGCTTACGCCAATGCGGATATCTCTGCTTAGACTCAATGAGGACCTCGCTGATGTAATAAACCGTCGTTGAACCGGATACTCCTTCCCGCCTCCTTCCGCTCCACCACGATAGCCACGCTTAATCGCCCCGCATTAGCAGCAACATATAGCAGCAGCGGCTCTTTGTCAATGGGGCGGCTAGAACCGCGGGTTGGCCAATAGCCGCTTCAAAACCTCCAATGCTTCATCAGCGGCTGAACTCCAGACAAACTGATCCGTCTTCTTCAGCATCTGGTACAAAGGAATGGCCTTCTCGCATAGACGGCTGATAAACCGCTTAGCGCAGCAATCCGCCTGCCAAACGCTGGGCGTCATTGATGCACTTCGCTTAGCCAAGGAGGTGATAGCCGTAATTTTTCCGGATTAGCTTCGATCCCCTGTTGGACACGAGAAACCCAATAACTTGCTCGCCGAACACCAAAACGCACTTGGCGGGTTGAGCATCATCTTGTACACCCGCAAGTTGTCAAAGGTTTCCTTTAGATCCTCAATCAAGGTTTCCTTCTTCCTTGACTTAACCACGATATCATCCACATAAGCATGCACGTTACGGCCGATCTGTTCGTGCAAGCAACTCTGAACGCAACGCTGATAAGTCGCTTGGGCGCTCTTGAGTCCAAAAGGCATAGATACATAGCAGAAGGCTCCAAAGGGGGTGATAAACGCCGTCTTCTCCTGGTCCTTTACTGCCACCTTAATCTGATGATAACCAGAGTACGCATCCAAAAAGCTCAAACGCTCACAACCCGCCGTAGCATCAACAATCTGGTCAATGCGGGGGAGGGCGAAAGGATCTGCTGGACAGGCCTTGTTAAGATCTGTGTAATCCACACACATGCGCCAAGTGCCATTCTTCTTAAGAACCAACACCGGATTGGCAAGCCACTCTAGATGAAAGACTTCGACGATAAACCCTGCTGCCAAGAGCCTAGCAACTTCTTCTCCGATGGCCTTGCGCCTTTCCTCATTAAACCGGCGAAGAAACCGCTTTACCGGTTTGTATTTTGGGTCAACATTAAGAGTGTGCTCAGCGAGTTCCCTCGGTACACCTGGCATGTCAGAAGGCTTCCATGCAAAAATGTCCCGATTCTCACGGATGAACTCGATGAGCGTGCTTTCCTATTTAGGATCCAAGTTGGCACTGATGGTGAACTGCTTGGACGAATCGCCGGGCACAAAATCAACAAGCTTCGTCTCACCGCCGATTTGAACTTCAAGTCCGGATCATGCTCCGTAGTTGGCTTCTTCAAAGGGGTCATATCCGCCGGATCAACATTGTCTTTATAATATTTTAGCTCTTGATGGCACAAACCGACTCACAGAAGCCGCATCACCTTCCTCGCACTCCAAAGCGATCCGGCGGCTCCATGAACCGTTACCGTTCCTTTGTGACCCGGCATTTTCAGCTGTAAGTAAACATAACAGGGCCGTGCCAGAAACTTAGCATAAGCCGGCCACCCAAAGAGGGCGTGGTAAGGGCTTTGAATTTTCACCACCTCAAATGTCAATGTTTACGATCCGGAGTCATGATCGTCTCCAAAGGTCACCTCCAGATCTATCTTACCGAACTGGTACTCCGACTTGCTGTGCACCACTCCGTGAAACACTTGTGCTGGATGGCCTAAGATGCCTATCCGTCACAACCCCATACGCCGGAAGGTCTCGTAGTACGGGATGTTGATGCTGCTTCCTCCATCCATAAGAACCTTGGTAAACTTGTACCCTCCTACCGGGGTGCCACCACCAGGGCTAATCGACCCGGATTGTAAACCCGGGAGGATGGCCCTCTCGCTCCACACGATCGGGTTGCTCGGACCAGCAGAGGTAATGCGGCGCATCCGGTTCAACAACGCTGACCGCCCGCTTCTGAAGTTTTCGGTCTCGTCTGTCCAAGCTGGTGGTAAAGACGTGGTACTGTCCCCCGTTCAACTGCTTTGGGTTACTTTGATAACCCGTCTGCTGCTGTTGCTGATTGTAGCCCCCTTGGTTCTGATTGTTCTGACTGTTCTGATTACTTTGATTATTCTGATTGCCTTGCCCGCCCGGATTACCACCGAATCACGGGCCGAATTTCCTCCACCGTAATCCGGGGCGGACCATGAACCGCCGCCGGACCCTTGATCATACCGGAAAGAGTTGGAGTTTTTGAACTCCTGCATAATGTAACAATCCTTCCAAAGGTGGTTCGCCGGTGCCTCCTTCGTCCCATGCTTCGGACAAGGTTGATTCAATATGAAATTCAAACGATCCGGATTGTGACCGTCCCGGTTTGATTGCCTACCCTGCGCCGCTGACCCTTGTCCTGCGCGTTGGTGTTAGCCACAAAGCCCATGTTGCCGTTAAACTACGCTTGTTCCCTCCATTGCTCGCCGAATGATGCTGCTGGCCCCGAGTTGCCGCTCGCTTTTCCCTTCCCCACTTCATCATTCTCAGATTCGGGATCCTTGGTACTATCGTAATCAGCGTACTTTACCAAAACGCCCATTAGAGTGCCCATGTCATGGCAAAAATGCTTCATGCGGCCCAGCTTCAATTTCAATGGCTCGAACCGGCAATTGGCTTCCAAGGTCAAGATCGCGGAATCAGGGTTGATCCGGTCTGAAGAATGTAAAACTTCTGAAACGCGGCGCACCCAATGGGTTGTGGATTCTCCCTCCGCCTGGACACAAGCTGCTAAATCCACCACAGACATGGGCTGCTTACAGGTGTCTTTGAAATTTTGAATGAATCGGGTTCGCAAATGGGTCCACGAACTGATAGAGTTGGGCGGCAAATTTTTCAACCAAGTCCGGGCCGTACCTTCCAACATCATTGTGAAGTACTTCGCACATGCGGCTTCATCCACATCTAGCATCTCCATGGCCATCTCATAGCTTTCTATCCATGCTTCGAGCCAAATCGGCAAGATAATTGGGCACCTTGCGCGGCCCTTGAAGTCCTTGGGCAAGCGACGTTGCGTAAAGCGAGGACGAGGCAAAGCACCCCCAAAGAACCAGACGTGACCCCTGGTTCGAAGATGGTCGGACGAACCGGCGCGAGCGGATGGTCCTCTGCTTGTGCCGCTAACTCGGCCTCCCTACGTGCCCTGGCGCGGTCCACTACCACTTGAGCATCCTCAAAGCCGCCCGCCGGATTGTTGCCGCGAGGCGGACCACGCTGCGCATTGCTTGACACGGCCGGTTCGTCGACGCGTCGGCTATAGCTCCGGCTTGGGCGGGGGGTGGAGTGGATCCGATCCCGACTGTATGAATACGCTTCTTGCTGAGCCAGCGCCGCCCCGAGGAGCTCCTTAACCGGCGTGTCTCTACCGCTGTGGTGAATCGCCTTCAATTGGAATCGCCTCCAACCGTGCCGCCGCAGCCGCCACGAGGTTATCCATCGGGTTGGAGTAGTGACCGGAGGTGTCTGCACGATGCAGGGCGCACCGGTATGATGGCGGTAGATCTATCCCACGGGGCTGAACCGGTGCGGCCGTCCCAGGTGCTTCCGGCCGGTTTACCAACGGCGGCGGATTACTGGTCCCTGCCCCTGGGGTATTGAAAAGCTCCCTTCCCTCAAAAACTGAAGGTAAACGGGACCTGTACTTCCTTTTCATGACTTCCTGTGACGCGCTCTGGTCCAGCCTGAGCCTATAAGCCTGCGCATCCAAAGCGGCCCGCTCCGCCGCCATCCTTTCGTCCGCGGCTGCCAGGTCCGCTTTAGCATTAGTGATCTGTTCCCTCACCTTTGCAATCTCCGCGTTGTGCAGGTCCTGATCCGGCGGATTAGCTTCCGCCATGAGCACAGCCAATGCGTCGAAAAGCTCTGAAAAAACTTGAGCCGGCGGGCGCACAGGGCCTCCTTCCCCGGCTGCCATCACCGCTGTTGAACCGGCGACCAGGGGCGCCGCGGTCGAAGAGTGAAGCGCCGCCTGCATACCGGCCATGAAGATCCCAACCCGGTTGGGTAGATCGAAGGGGTCCGGAATACTCTCACCGTCGGAACAGCCCCCGATCTGGCCATCTTGCAGCTGGTATAGAGACTCGGTTTCTCCGGCCGACGATTCATCGCCAGAGTAGACAACAGTTTCGTCACCAGATGCTGATCCGTCCTCGTAGCCTCCGTGGGCGACTCCCCACGAAAACATGCCCGATCACCGGTTTGGCGAGGCAGGACTCTTCTTCGCCCGCTGAGCCGTCTCGACGAGGTCAGTGCAGACGTCCGGCCCAGGCCCTGGCTCGCCGATCTTGCCGATGAACACGTGTATGCCGCCAAAGGGGACCCGGTACCCGTACTCAACTGAGCCGGCCTCGGGGCCCCAGTCCGCATCGTCGATGTAGAGCTTGCCGCGACGACTCTTAGTCATCCGGCCCATAGCATAGCCTTCGAGTCCTTCGAACTTGCCCTCTAAGATCATCAAACCATCGCGCGATAGCCCCACGGTGGGCGCCAACGGTCGTGGAATTGTCACGGCAGATGTCCTCATGAAAGGACTTAGTCGTAGGGCCATCGTGCGGGTTAACCTAGAGGGGTTAAAGCGGACACAAGACACGGGAATTATACTGGTTCGCCCCTTCGATGAAGGTAAAAGCCTACGTCCAGTTGTGATGTGATTGATATGATTTGGCGACTAGGGAGCAATAGCTTGCCTTAGCCTCGAATTCTCTGTCCTAACTTCGCCGCCGGGTCGTCCCCTTATATACACGGGTTGGCCTTGGCCGGTCTCTGAGTCCCGATCCGGCTCATACAAGCGTCTGCTCGGTCTCTTCTTTCTTAACTTACAACACAAGTTACAATACTAAGGCGGTTTACATAAATGGACCTTAATTCGCCTCTGGGCTCCAGGCCTCCTCCGTGGGCCTGAATCATGGACGAGGGTAAACCGGCCCCTCCGGGGCGGTTCACGCTCAGTAGTTGTATCCCCAACAATTTGGAATAGATCCAAGTGGAGCGTGGAAGCAGCATTTACAATATGACATAGAGAATTGCAAAGCACACACGGATCTGAAAGGTTCAGACCCGTTGACTAAAACCCGTTGACTAAAACCTCTCTCACAAGCAAAACATGATCAAACCTCATAACTCATTGAGCCTAAATCACATGATGATGTGAACTAGTTTACAGACACTAGTGAACTCTTTGGGTGTTGGTCACATGGTGATGTGACCTGTCAGTGTTAATCACATGACGATGTGAACTAGATTATTGACTCTAGTGCAAGTGGGAGACTGTTGGAAATATGCCCTAGAGGCAATAATAAATTAGTTATTATTATATTTCCTTGTTCACGATAATCGTTTATTATCCATGCTATAATTGTATTGATAGGAAACTCAGGATACATGTGTGGATACATAGACAACACCATGTCCCTAGTAAGCCTCTATTGACTAGCTCGTTGATCAATAGATGGTTACGGTTTCCTAACCATGGACAATGGATGTCATTGATAACGGGATCACATCATTAGTAGAATGATGTGATGGACAAGACCCAATCCTAAGCCTAGCACAAAGATCGTAGTTCGTATGCTAAAGCTTTTCTAATGTCAAGTATCATTTCCTTAGACCATGAGATTGTGCAACTCCCGGATACCGTAGGAATGCTTTGGGTGTACCAAAGCGTCACAACGTAATCGGGTGACTATAAAGGTGCACTACGGTATCTCCGAAAGTGTCTGCATTGGGTTGGCACGAATCGAGACTGGGATTTGTCACTCCGTGTGACGGAGAGGTATCTCTGGGCCCACTCGGTAGGACATCATCATAATGTGCACAATGTGACCAAGGGGTTGATCACGGGATGATGTGTTACGGAGCGAGTAAAGAGACTTGCCGGAAGCGAGATTGAACAAGGTATCGGGATACCGACGATCGAATCTCGGGCAAGTACAATACCGCTAGACAAAGGGAATTGTATACGGGATCGATTGAGTCCTTGACATCGTGGTTCATCCGATGAGATCATCGTGGAATATGTGGGAGCCAACATGGGTATCCAGATCCGCTGTTGGTTATTGACCGGAGAACGTCTCGGTCATGTCTACATGTCTCCCGAACCCGTAGGGTCTACACATAAGGTTCGATGGCGCTAGGGTTATAAAGGAAGTTTGTATGTGGTTACGAATGTTGTTCGAGTCCGGATGAGATCCCGGACGTCACGAGGAGTTCCGGAATGGTCGGAGGTAAAGATTTATATATGGAAAGTTGTTGTTCGGGTTCCGGAAAAGTTCGGGTTTTTTGGTATTGTACCGGAAGCTTCGGAAGGTTCGGAGGATTCGGAGGGTCGGAGGTCCGGAAATTGTTCCACCACGTCCAATACAGTAGCATGGGCTGTAGGGGGCGCCCTAGCCTTAATGGGCCAGGGGCACCAGCCCCCAAGGCCCATGCGCATGGGAGGGGAAACCCTAAGGGGAGGGCCTCCACTTGACTTGGGAGGCACTCCTCCCCTCTTGGCCGCCCCCAAGTCCCATCTAGGGCTGGCCGCACCCCTTGGGGTGGGAAACCCTAAAGGGGGCGCAGCCCCCCTTTTCCCCTATATATACTTGAGGTTTTGGGCTGCCCAACACACATGAGTTCTCTCCCTCTTGGTGCAGCCCTGCCTCTCCTCCTCCTCCTCTCCCTTGGTGCTTGGCGAAGCCCTGCGGGATTGCCACGCTCCTCCATCACCACCATGCCGTTGTGTTGCTGCTGGATGGAGTCTTCCTCAACCTCTCCCTCTCTCCTTGCTGGATCAAGGCGTGGGAGGCGTCACCGGGCTGTCACGTGTGTTGAGCAGCGGAGGTGCCGTCCGTTCGGCACTAGGATCTCCGGTGATTTGGATCACGACCAGTACGACTCCTTCAACCCCGTTCTCATGAACGCTTCCGCTTAGCGATCTACAAGGGTATGTAGATGCACTCTCCTTCCCCTCGTTGCTAGTTTCTCCATAGATAGATCTTGGTGACACGTAGGAAAATTTTGAATTTCTGCTACGTTCCCCAACATATTCGATGTAATCTTCTTTTTGCGGTGTGTTTGTTGAGACCGATGAATTGTGGGTTTATGATCCAGCTTATCTATGAATAATATTTGAATCTTCTCTGAATTCTTTTATGTATGATTGAGTTATCTTTGCAAGTCTCTTCGAATTATCCGTTTGGTTTGGCCAACTAGATTGGTAGTTCTTGCAATGGGAGAAGTGCATAGCTTTGGGTTCAATCTTGCGGTGTCCTTACCCAGTGACAGAAAGGCTTGCAACGCACGTATTGTATTGTTGCGATCGAGGATAACAAGATGGAGTATTTATCATATTGCATGAATTTATTCCTCTACATCATGTCATCTTGCTTAAGGCGTTACTCCGTTTTAACTTAATACTCTAGATGCATCCTGGATAGCGGTCGATGAGTGGAGTAATAGTAGTAGATGCAGAATCGTTTCGGTCTACTTGTCTCGGGCGTGATGACTATATACATGATCATACCTAGATATACTCATAACTATACTCAATTCTGTCAATTGCTCAACAGTAATTTGTTCACCCACCATAGAATATCTATGCTCTTGAGAGAAGCCACTAGTGAAACCTATGGCCCCCGGGTCTATTCTCATCATATCAATCTCCATCACTTTATTATTTTCTTCGTTTTTACTTTGCCTTTTACTTTTTACTTTGCATCTATATACCAAAAATACCAAAAATATTATCTATCAGATCTCACTCTCGTAAGTGACCGTGAAGGGATTGACAACCCCTAATTGCGTTGGTTGCGAGTAGCTACCATTTTGTGCATGTACGAGGGACTTGTGCGTGGCCTCCTACTAGATTGATACCTTCGTTCTCAAAAACTGAGGAAAATACTTACGCTACTTTACTGCATCACCCTTTCCTCTTCAAGGGAAAACCAATGCAGTGCTCAAGAGATAGCAAGGAGGTATCTCATACTAGCATGATTCTTAAAGAAAAATAAAAGCACGAAGGACACGAATCATGTGAACAAAAACCGAGGTATACCGATATTTGTTGAAGAAGAAAGATGGGATGCCAACCGCGGCATCCCCAAGCTTAGATGCTTGAGTATCCTTTAAAATATTCACTTTGGGTGCCTTGGGCATCCCCAAGCTTGAAATCTTGTCTCTCTTTATTCTTCTCACGTCGGTAACTCCTCGTTCTTCAAACACTTCATTCACAAAAACTTAAACAAAAACTTTGTGAGATCCGTTAGTGTAATAAAGCAAACTACCACTTTAAGGTACTGTAATTAACTCATTCTTTGTTTATATTGGTGTTAAGCCTACTGTATTCCAACTTCTCTATGGTTCATACCCTACATACTAGCCATAGACGCATCAAAATAAGCAAACAACACACGAAAAACGGAATCTGTCAAGAACATGGCAGTCTGTAGTAATCTGGAAGTTTAGTAAACTTCTGTAACTCCAAAAATTATGAAATAAATTTGACAATTTGAACAATTTGTACAGAAGTAATGTGCAAAAAGTTTCATACCCAAGTGCAGGGAATCATCGTAGCAATTCCCAAAGGTGGAAGTGATAAGTATGGAGTGTCGAACCCACAAGGAGCTAAAGATAAGATCAATATTCTCTCAAGCCCTATCTGCCACTGATACGACTCTACGTGCACCGAACGTTTGCTTCCAACTAGAAACAAGAAATAAAACTGTGTTGTGGGTATAAAGAGCATGACTTTGTATGATATCGGAGAGCTAAAATATAAAAGTAGGTGCTGTTATCATAAAGTCAGGATATATTACTAAATAATATAAATAGCGAGTGTGGAGTAATGGTGGATCGGTGTGCGGAATTGTCCTAAACAATTGTTAACAAGATTGATAGTCATCATTGCAATTTCATATGAGGGAGAGGCATAAACTAACATACTTTTCCTACTTGGATCATATGCACTTATGATTGGAACTCTAGCAAGCATCCCCAAATACTAAAGATTCATTAAGGTAAAACCCAACCATAGCATTAAAGCATCAAGTCCTCTTTTATCCCATACGCAACAACCCCCTTACTCGTGTTTGTGTTTCAGTCACTCACGCAACCCACTATAAGTGAATCATGCACGTATTGCAACACCCTACAACGGGAATCTCTCACGCTTGCGCGACACGGAGGGCACCATAGGACAACATCAAAATAAAACATACAACTCGTACCAATCTAGATCATCAATCAACTCAAGGACAAAAGATATCTACTCAAAACATCATAGGATGGCAACACATCACTGGATCATAATATGTAGTATAAAGCACCATGTTCAAGTAGGGATTACAGCGGGGTGTGCGAGAGTGGACCGCGTAAAAGATATGAGGGTGGTGATGATGATAGTGATGTTGATGAAGACGATCACCGCGGTGATGATTCCCCTCCCGATGGCACTCCGGTGCCACCAAGAGAGAGGAGGAGAGGTTCTCCCCCTTGTGCTTCCTCCTCCATGGCTTTCCCCTCTGGTCCTTGGCCCTCATGGCGATGATGGCCCCTCCAAGATCCTCCTCCATGGCCTCCGGTGATGATGGCCCCCTCCGGCAGGGTGCCAGAGATGGCCTAGATTGATTTCTCGTGGCTACAGAGGCTTGCGGCGGCGGAACTTCCGATCTAGGTTAATTCCCGGAGGTTTCTCTATTTATAGGAATTTTTGGCGTTGGTTTCACATCAGGAAGGTCTCCGGGCTGTCCACGAGATAGGGGGCCGCGCCCTAGGGGGGGCGCGGCCCCCACTCTCGTGGGCAGCCCGGGACTCTTCTGGCCCAACTCCGATGCTCCGTGGTCTTCTTTTGGTCCATAAAAAATCCTCAAAAATTGGCACGTCAATTGGACTCCGTTTGGTATCCCTTTTCTGTAAAACACAAAAACAAGGAGAAAACAGAAACTGGCACTGGGCTCTAGGTTAACTAGAAAATACCCCGCGCGTTGCTGCGGAACTTTGTAGGCCGCATAGGGTTTAAGATTAAATAGGAAGACAAATGATTTTGGAAGTAAAAAAACATTAAAATGTTGCCAGGTCAGGGCATTAAAGATAGATAACCGGATTAGTGAACATATGCAGCAATCAGTTGTAGACCATGGTAACTAATTTCAAAATTACACATATATACACATAGAGTACTCCTTGTTAGATGTCATGATGCAAAGGAAGCTGAAGCTCCAAAGTGCTTGTAAGGAGCTTGCTGGGTAGTGTGGGCCGGGTGTGCCCATCACAATTTAAAGTAACCGCTGGTTGTTTCTGTTCTGAAGAATGAATGACAGGACATGTCGTGGCTTCGTGCTATTTTTAGTGATATGGGGCGCAAAATTCCAGCCTTTTCCTAATTCTTGATATCAGAAGAGATCAAATCTTTGTAGCCCACGAGATTGCATCTTATGTCCGTCCAGTCGGTATCTGAGGTGTGTGGTGCTCCCAGGTGTTGTACCAGATCTCTCATGTTGTTGCTACTTATACTGCTATGGTTTCTTAATTAAGACCCCTTCTGCCCTCAAAAAGGAAAAGAAAAAAAATCACATATACCTGATGTCCTGCGCAACCTTAATGTTTAACATAGATTTATTAACATGGATAAAGTTCACTTGATAAAACATATGGAACTGTAATTAACCTGAAAATGTAAGGCAGACAGTTTAAATGTTGCATATGGTGAGGAGATAATTTTGTAACATATTTGGATTCAAATTGGAAAAAATTCAATTCTACAAAATTGACTAACTATACAACGATATATATATACCGAGAAGTATTTTGGAGAAGTAACATATGTTTGAGTGATAATTGACCATGGCTTAAGTACAAAGTTGTGCAGCAGTACAATATGCTTATGGATTAAAGGAACCTGGGAGCAAGCTGTGGATAGCTGATTGATAACTAAGAATCAATGACACAAAATGTGGATTAGGAACATACATGTTGAACTTCTTTTATGCCAAAAATGCAAATTATGAACAGCTAAAACAGAGACAGAGGAATCCTCAAATCTGCATATATAAAATTTGACATGCAAGCCTACTTGGACTTTCATCAAACACCTTGTGACACCCTTATTTTGCGAGAAAGCCTTGTGTACACCGAGACGGAGATACGAAAAATTGCTGTCACAGATAATGTTAAAGTGACCAAAACTTCTCTCAAGAGCATATTTAGGCAAATCCACACTGCACATAGCTATACACAGCCAAATGCCCGACGCTCCAAAACAGTGGGCTTGGCTAAAAAAATCCAATGGAGAAGGGCCCGACATTATGGCGGTAATGGTCCTGGCCGTTTTGTGTGATGGTTGTTGTGTAAGGCTTTTAGCCAAGATACTGACTTGTTGCACATAAAACAAAATAGAAAATTGAGAAATATAAACGGATTAGTATATTTGGAGAGGTACCTATCAAGTTATATTGTATGGCAGTGATAGCAAGATCCTGCAATCAGAAAATCATAAAATTAACATAGGCTAATGGGCATGAGGATGAAGCTTACTAAATAGGAGTACAACTTAAATTTGCAACTGATGTGTCTTCAGCGTGTTTGTGTTCCTGTTATATGGTCATCTGAAATTGCAGCCGCTAAGTTTCTAAACCTTACCCGTCTGCTTCAATTGTTTTTTTCTTAAAACTGCTATGATCTCTAAATTTGAAACTGCGGATCAGTGCTCCGCATCTGAGAGTCCTTTTAAATGGAGCAATTGATGGAGTGGGAACACTTGGGAGTTGTTGAATTGGTACTGTAAACCAAAAGATTTGCTAGGGCCTCAATTGATTAGACCATGCTATTAGTAACCTGAAGAAACAACCAATGCACCAGAATTAAGCGTTTTAAGATAGAATATGGTAAAATAAACAAATTTAGTGAGGTTGTGAGAATTGCCTTTCATACTATTTCTCTGACTCTCCTTTGACATATGCATGAGGTTGTATTGGTTCTCTGGCGAAGCACCCTGTAAATCTGTAATTCTAAAGAAAAGTCGAGGTCGATCCAACACTGCCGCAAGCCGTGTCTGTTAATGGAGACCCTACCCTGTTTTACCATCAGCGCGTACCTTCGAGGCTGAAAAAAAAGTTGTCCACGGACTGGGCACTTGGCCGGAGGGGCATCCACTCCATGGTTGAGCCGCCGGGGAGAGCATCCTTCCACGGGAGACTCAAGCGGCCGGTTTGATTCCATGCCTTCCATCTGCGGGAGGCGAACGAAGTAGGGTTCAGCGGAGGCCACCACCACCAGGGACACCTGTGGGGGCGGAGGAGGAGGGAAAGCAGCGCCAGTGGAGGTGCAGGAGCAGGGAAGGTGACCGGCGACCATGCAAGAGGGGCGGACCAGACGTAGAGATCTATTGCCAGGGGGAAAGATTTGTCCTTTATTTAGGGAAGAGACAGAGGGGAAACGAAAAGGATGGTGGGTGGCAGGACGCTTGGGCTTTCTTGAGTGTTCGCAAATTGAGACCATTGGGCTTCAGTGATAATTTAAGACTGGAACAGAGCGTTGACATGCAAGTCTGATGCTAATAGAAATTAGTTAAATAGGAAAATAATTGATGATGTGGCAGTTTGGTGAGGTGGATAGGCTGCATGTCAAGAGAAATATATTAGTGGGGATAAATTGTTTAGGTATTATAGATAGGTTAATCCCAAAAATCATATGAAATGACATATAAATGCATATAAAACATCATAGATGGATAATATAATAGCATGAATACTTAAGAAATTATAGATACATTGGAGACGTATCAATCAACCTTCTCACTTTCATCCATCTTTAGGCACTCGTAGCTTCTCATCAGGGACTGAAGGTGTGCTTCCTTGACACGGTCATGACCCTGGTGCAGGATCTTGATAGTCTCCCATACCTCCTTTGCCGTTTTCTTTCCGGAGAGGTGCTGCAGCACATCCTTTGGCATGGCGGAGTAGATCGCCGTTAACGCCCGACAATCTGTCTGATACTTCGCCGTGCCATTCGCCTACTCGTCGCCGCCGGGATCGACGGCTTTCCAGAGCTTAGCACCCTCCATCTCGACCTCCATGTTCATCGCCCATAGTGCGTAGTCCTCTCGATCCAGACGGGGGAATTGCGACAGCCCCACCATCGGCATCGGTGATTCTGCCGCCAATGTCACGATCTTTTTGCTTGTGTTCGACATAATCCTTCGATTGCTTTCCGAAAATCACGCTAATACACCAAAGTTCTGATACCAATTGTTGGCCACAGACCCGCGTCGTACGTCGCTCAGATGTGCTCCAGCGGAAATTACACGCCCGAGCGACGTCCGACGCGGGCTTGTGACCAACAAGTCACTTGTTCAATTTTCATAACATAGCATGGAAAAATTTATGCAAAGAGACAAATTAAACACAAAGAATATCATAGCTGACGTGTATGTTTTGTGTTCAAACCTAACACATCTATTCAAAAGTAGCTCCCTAATTGCATCATTTATAGACGGGGTGACGACACTGTTAGCTTTAGAACGCTAGCTCGTATCCTCTAGAAACAAATACTTTGGTGCAAGCTAGCACATGCAAATAGTTAGTCTACGTACATAAGCGTGAGGCTACCACTGTTCATCGATCAAGCTGTGTGCTTGCTTGCTTCTTGAGGCTAGCTTACACAAGAACGTGTATTAGCTACGGAACGATTTGCACTACAAGAAATATATCAACTAGTGACCTTCTACGAATGACCCTGGAAGAATTGGTCATAGATCTTTGACCATTTGAGATCAATTGGTCAAAAGCTGTTCGGGAGCTCCAAACCCTCAACTATAACGACCATTTTGGTCAGAAAAGTCATAATTTCCTTACATGAAATGTGCATAAAGCAGATAGCACTGGTCCGCTGCCTTATTTCTAGCTGATCATGACCAATATAGATGGTCATAACCTTGTAAATTGTGGTGGGTTGCTATGACTAGGCGCCACCTCATTAGTTTTGCCTATGTGTCATGTCCATGTGACAGTTTTTGCCCTAGGTTGTGAAGCAACCTATATTTCTGTCATTCTCAAAATTCCCAAAAAAATCTCATAAATTCTTTGGGTCATACCTTCGTCAAATATGTAAAAAAACCTTTCTTTCCTAGTTCAAAAATAATTCAAAAATATTTATTTTCCTATTATGTTCAGAAAAACACTTTGTGAAAGAAGTACCACTTTGGCATGTCCAAATGGTATCCATTTTCTACAGTGCTTTCATATGCCCAAATAACCATCCTCCACCAAATGCCGGCTCAATCCATTCATTATTTTAAGCCTAGCTTCAGCATTCGTACTTATGTCCAATGTGGTACTTTGCAAAGCAAGTACCACCTAGGCTCCTCCTTTTGAGCTGAAAATTTGTGAAGACGGTCTTCTTAGTAACTGATCATCCTCAGCCAAAACTCACGCCCATTAGCCATGTGCATTTCCCGTACCGCTAATCAAACACTTGGCTGCTTATTCATGTTTGAGAATCGATCGGTCTTCTCGTGAGAATTTTATGTTGTGATTTTCTTCCTAGCACCTACATGGGGAGTGCCCAACCCACTAGACATGCCTAGGCCGCCCAGAACACATGGCAACACCACGGTCACACGGTGACCACGGCCAGGGCATGCGAGTTCTGGCAGCTCTAGAGTTGGGGCCCTCGGCCACCGTCCAAACCTCGACGTATCACCACCAAACCATGTATTTATGATTAAATAGGTACTTATGTAACTATAAATGATATTTGGAAAAAAATAAAGAGCAAACTATGAGGCACCTGCAGTTCAAATTTGACCCGCTTCCTACTGAATCGGCGGGAATTTGTCTTTTTCACCAGAGGTGGATCAAAACTTTTGATGCCCAACATTTTGTCAATTGTGCATTATATATGGCCTAGTATTTTATAAAATTGATCAGGTCCAATTTTGCAACAAATATATGGTAAGTCCTTCACAAAAAAACTCATTTTGGGCACTCAAAAAAATGGAAAATAAATTTTTCGTCCAAAGAAAATAAAAACTTCCTTAGGCAACATTGTTTGTCATTCCAAGATGCACCCTTGTGCATGATATGAGGTCATTTGACCAAACTATGCCATGAATGTGGCCATAAGATTGATCATTTGGCTTGAAAGCCATGAATCTTCACACATGATAGCTCATTTCTAAAAACACTTTTTTTAAATAATTACCGTATTACAAGTTTATTATTTTTTATTGAAACTTGGTCACATATAATGACAAAATGCGAAGGTTTTCCAATTTTTGATTTTTTTGAATTTCTTATGCCCGTTTCAAAATGCGGTTAAAACAGCGGGCTTGACCGTAGCTAGTGGTTGAATCTTGGAATTTTTTTGGTGTTTCTCTGATTAAATAGATACTTATGTACCTAGAAATTATTTTTGTAAAAAATAAAGAGCAAACTACGATGTAGCTACAGTTCAAATTTGACCCGCTTCCAGCTAAATCGGCGGAAATTTATCTTTTTCACGAGAGGTGGATCAAAAGTTTTGACACCCAACCATTTTGTCAATTATATGTCCTAGTATTTTAGAAAATTGATTTGGTACAATTTTGCAACAAATATATGATAGGTCCTTCATAAAAAAACTCATTTTGGGCACTCGAAAAATGGAAAATGAAATTTCCGTCCCAAGAAAATGAAAACTTCCTTAGGCAACATTGTTTGTCATTCCAATATGCACTCTTGTGCATAATATGAGATCATTTGAACAAACTATGCCATGAATGTGGCCATAAGATTGAGCATTTGGGTTGAAAGCCATTCATCTTCACACTTGATAGCTCCTTTCTGAGAACACTTTTTTGAAATAGTTGTCGTATTACAAGTTTATAATTTTTGCTGGTAACTTGGTAACATATAATGACACAATGCGAAGGTTCTCCAATTTTTTTATTTTTTTTATTTTTTATGCCTGCTTCAAGATGCGGTCAAAACGGCGGGAATGAGCGTTCCTAGCTAGTGGTTGAATCTTGGAATTTTTTTGATATTTCTCTGATTAAATAGATACTTATGTACCTAGAAATGATTTTTGGAAAAAATAAAGAGCAAACTATGAGGTAGCTACAATTCAAATTTGACCCGCTTCCAGCTGAATTGGCGGAAATTTGTCTTTTTCACGAGAGGTGGATAAAAGCTTTTAACACCCAACTATTTTGTCAACTGTGCATTAAATATGGCCAAGTATTTTAGAAAATTGATTTGGTCCAATTTTACAACAATTATTTGGTAGGTCCTTCACAAAAAAAACTCATTTTGGGCACTCGGAAAATGGAAAATGGTTTTTTCGTCCAAAGAAAAAGAAAACTTTCTTGGACAACATTGTTTGCCATTCCAATATGCACCCTTGTGCACAATATGAGATCATTTGAACAAACTAAGAGACATTTGTCGTTCAAATTTGCCCCGCTTCCTAGTGAATGGGTGAAATTTGTTTTTTTATAAGAGGTGGATCAAAAGCTTTTGACATGTAACTACTTGGTCAATTTTACATAAAATGTGGTCTAATATTTTTGAAAAATGGAGTTGTGCTATTTTGGAACAAATATTTGGTAGCTTCTTCACAAAAAAACCCTTTTTATGCACTCGAAAAATGGAAAATCATCTTTTTCTGCAAAGAAAATGAAAGCCGTCGAACTATGCCATCGTTTGCCATTCTATTATGTACACTTATGAAGAAAAACGAGATCATTTTGACAAACTATGCCATTCTTATGTTTAAAAAAAAATCCATCACCGGATTCAAGTGCGAGACAGCCGGCCAATTAGACGCGAGGAATCGCTTTCACCCGGATCACCAAATTGGACGCAATCCGGGCCATCCATCACGCACCCATCCAACAGTAGAGCTTCTCCCGAGAATCAAAGACCCTAACCCACCCACCCACCCTCCCCTCGATCCCCCAGATCCCCACCCGCCGCCACCCCCACTCACCCACTCCCCCCCCCTCGGTCCCCCAGATGCATCCTCGCGCCGCCCTCCTTCTCCCGCAACCCCAAACCCAGCCCCGCCGCGATCTCCACTCCCCCAACCCCAGCCACAGCCCCGCCGACGACCTCCTCCCCCACTCCTCGACTGCCCAGCAACATCCTCTACTTCATACCCGCCGGCAACCTCCTCCTTCGACTCCACCCTCTCCTTCTCTCCATGCCGAAACCCTAGATCGACGCCATGGCCACCTCGCAGGCGGCGCGCGCAGGTGAGATCTGTTATTGCCCCCCTTTCTTCTCCTCCTCCTTCTAGATTTCTCCAGCTTGCTCGAATCTCATTGCGTTTGTGCGGGTTTGTGCAGGCCATCCAAGACGGCGGGGCCATGTCCGCCTCGTCTGTGGGGACGGAGGCGGCGGCGGTTGTCAGGAAGATGGTGAATCTCAGCTCCCCTCCCCGGCGGCGCTGCAGCAGCAAGATGGTGAGGGGACGCACCGACCAGCGCGTGAGGCTCTACGTCCGCGGCACCATCCTCGGATACAAGAGGTGAGAAGCTCCCACCGCCGGCGCGGTTCTGCTCCTTCTCCCTCGCGTGGGTATCTGAATTCCTGGTCTTGGTTGGGCGCGCAGATCCAGGCAGATCCAAGTGAACACCAGGGAGGACGTGGCCTGGTACGGCGGCAAGAGGATGGCCTGCGTCTACAAGGCCAAGACCAAGCAACGACACCAACTACCACTGCGTCTGGGACAAGGTCTCCCGCCCCCACGGAAACACTAGCGTCATCCGCGCCAAGTTCACCCCCGCTGAGGCCATGGTGAGTTGTTGGGTCGAACTTCTCCGGTTGTCTGTTTCGGTGGCATGCGTGCTGCAATTTGATGTACCGACTTGTGTTGCATGAGTGCTGACAGTATTTCGGGGGATTGGTTAATATCTCACCGGTTGTTTTTTTCTTCTTCAGGGGATTAATCCAGATCCTCAGGGTCATCGGCGGCGGCGGCCCTCCCTGACGTCGCCAGCTACACCGGCTCGTCGGAGGCCGCGACGAGCGGACACAGAGATTCACCACACGCCCGACTACATGGTATAATGCAAGTATTAGGTTCATTCTGTTTCACGCCGTTTCATCTATCTAGCTGCACAGCGTGCATAGTATTTAGCAATGTAACCCCATTCCATGTGTCCTTCAGATTGTCTAGTTAGTGAGACAAGAGGTGCAGAAGCATAACAATAAAAAAGCCCAATCAATCTCCTACACTACACTACAGTATGTTATGTCAGTATACAACCACAACATGCAACATGTAGTTTCCCGAGGGGGCTGTCTGCATGCTCCATCACATGTCTGCAACTTCCAGACTATCAATCATGCATGCCCATATCATTTGCTTTGCTTAATGTTTCTCAGTTTAACTTACTAATCTCTTGTCTATGTATTTTTTGCTGCCAGAAGGGATCCAAATAGGTTGCAACTGGGAGTAAAATATGTGTCAGAACTGATCGTCTGGTGCGAAAATCAACGACCAAGATCCAGTTATGTGTATTGCAGGACAACACCTTTCATTAGATACACTTTGGTGCTATTTCTAGCATGAATTTTTATTTCAGACTTAAAACTAAAATTCTGGACAACTAAAATCGCTCTGGTTCCTTATTTTTTTAGGGCGGTTCCTCTCGTTTTACTGGTTCGTCGGCTCCTTCATGATTGATGTACTGGTTCTGGCCGCTCCTTCATGATAGATTCGGTTAACTCTTTGTTAGCCTTGTGGGTCGTAATTCTTTCTCTCCAGACGCGTATACTGCCTGATGTATTGCTCATGCTCATTCTGTACCGAGATAGTCCTAATATCCGTAGGGTTGTAGATTGATTTCCCTTGAAAAAGCTACGCTTCTTTCCTTGGATGATACGCATGTTCGGCAGCTGTGTGGAATCCTTAAGATAAACAGTCTTTAGTTTCTATTGGTGCATCTGCGTGCACATAACAGTCTGTTAGTTTCTCTTTATATAATGAAGAAAATATGCTGCTATCGTTTGTTTATTATTATCTATCATTGGTAGATTGATTTTTAGGCCACCAGTACTTGTATGTATAATTTCTAGTCTCTTGAATGAATAATTTTTCTTTATGTGTCATGCGTCTTGTGTTATTACATACATCTGTCGTGAAGTACATGGTTCCGGAACTATGGTAACCCGTAGTTTGCTCTACTGGTGATAGTAGGATGATGGAAGCATCACTACTGAATGTAGTTCCTGTTTCTTCAACTAATCATCATTTACTAGAGTTTCTCTTCTTCTTTCTACTGCTTGGTTTTTGATGCCACTAGCTTGTACTGAAACGTAAACACATGCATATTGTTTTCATCAGACTAGTGTACCTTGAGCATGCAAAGTAAACATATGCTACTCCACTTGTCGATATGTACATAAACTTTTGTTTAAATAAACCGAGCAAATAAACCAAACGGTGCGAACACATTCAGTTCTGAAATTTGTCTACTCCACTTGTTTGATTGTACTGAAACCTTTGTTTGCATGTTTCTAAAATACAGAGAAGAACACCCTGTGTTCTGGTAAAATATTTGTTTGCTATGATATGAAATTCCATGATGTGTGTGTTGTTTCAGTTTCTGTAGCTACAACAAAGTCCCAGTTTACTCTATACTTGCTGCTGATGATTGCTGGCTAAATTTACAGTTGAAATAACAGTAGCCAAGGAGTAGATACACGATGTATTTATCGTATTTTGCATGGAATGTTCAAAATCAGTTTTGTTGTGGTTTCTTGTTCTGTGAGTCAAATTGCATAAGATGGGAGTATCACAACATGCATATACTGAAGATGGGAGTATCACAACCTGAATGTGAGTCAAATTATCTTGGTCTTTGGCTGATTTGAGTACTACCAAGGGATGCATATTGAACTTTCCTTGCGGATTCAGAGCCTATAGGAGAATTCTACCGTGACAACAAATTAACTTGTCTTGAATTACTTCTTTTACCGTATGTTCAGAATGTTCAATTAACTGATTTGCACCTGTTTATGTTTATTTTGTCAACCTTTTATGTTAACTTGTCTTGAATTAGCCTTGTATAGTGTAGCAAGTTTGTACTCTTGAATCAAATCATTCCATGCTTAAATGATAAAATGATAAAAGTGTCGCATTTCTAGGATTGTAAACCTGATGTGATTGGAGTAGTTTTTACTTGCTGCTGATAGTTACTCCATCCATCCATCTATATAAGGCCTAACCCCAAATTTCATTTTTTCCATCTATACAAGGCCAAATGAGCTAACCGATGTGTCTCCCTTTTAATTCTCTCTTGCAAGTCGTGTGTGGTCCATTCCTCGTGAAAATGCGCTGGCCGCCACATTGATTTGCTTGCATGCATAGCTCCACCATATTTCCAATGGAGCAGCAAGCTCTATCTTTCAGCCAATCCATGCATCATTTGAGGAGTTATGAATGGGCATGCATGTAGAGAAGGGGAGAGATAAATTTGCATGCAGGGGATTAAGTGAGGGAGGCCAGCGGCTAGGCATTTAAAAGAGGCTGCATGCAAGATTTACACGGGACCCAAAATCTGGTTTGCCTGCGATTCGGTTGGTCAAATACTATCCCAAAATCTACTCCTCCTTCTACGCATATGCCTTGGTACGAGAGATTCAGAAGTTAGGCCTATATAGATGGAAGGAGGGAGTATTAGTATTCACTGATTTTGCCTCATTTTGCTTGTTTTACTCTTATTTATGCACATAGACTGCCTACAACTTAATGTGCTGTTAGATTTGCCTTTATTTTGTTCCTAACAATTTTGTTTGATAACTTGCAGATGCTGCCCTTCATTCATGTTTCGTCGTGAGCTCCAAGACGAAGAAGTCAGGACATAGAGTTCTAGCTTATTGGAGCTAGTTATACTTTGATAGCTAGTTATTTTTTTATTTTTTTAGTTGTGTTACCTGATGTGAAGTTGTGAACTAGTTCTGATGTGAACCATGTTTGACCGCAATGTGCCAAGTTTGGCTCTGTTTGATTCTATTCATGATGTGAACTATGTTTTCATGATATTTTGTTGTGCTCTATTTGAAGTATTGTGTAAATATTGGTTATTTATTGATTGGATCGTAGAAATATGACAACTGGGACCTACTTATTAGAACCTGACAATTGGGACCCATTAGAGTAGTGGACCCTTCTCTTGAAAAAAATAAAATCTGAAACTCTAGAGCCCAAAAGCCCACGTCGTAGCAAAATAAAAGGCTGAATTGTTGGGCTTGGCCCATGTGACTGACAAAAATTATCAAGAAAATAAATAAAAAATAGGCTCATTTATTGCGATTGGCCAAATAATAGATGGGCTCGGCCCATGTAAAGCAGCGAAATGGACCGGGCTAATTCTTATCAACGACCTTTCCATTTGGTCGTAATTTTGCCATGTCAGCTTGCCACGTCGGATCCGACGTGGCCTGGGCAGACATCCAGTGACCAAAACAAAAGGTCATGGGTTCAACGACCTTTTGTTTTGGTCGTAAACGTCTACGACCTTCTCACAGAGAAGGTCGTTAATTTCAGTTTATGACTGCCAGCTTTTGACCTTCTGTTTTTAGTCACAAAAAGGTCGTAAATGAAAAACAATGACCTTTCAGTGACCAATAGTCAAGGTCACAAGTTGACATATTTCTTGTAGTGTTGATCCAGATCTTTAAAACCAACAACTGGTATCTAGAGCCTCGACGATCTATGATATACGATGGGGGACAGTGACAAGGAGTCAATCAGCTTCAAATCAGGCAACAACGGTTTCAAGGCGAACCAGAAAAACGATAAGGTGAAGAAGGGCGGCAAGTCAGCGACTAGTGGTAGAGGAACGGGCGGCACCAACGTACTAGCGCACCGCAACATCCCCATCCAGTACCTGATGCTCACCGACGCCAACTATGACGTGTGGGCGGTGAAGATGAAGATTATTCTCTGAATGGGAGGTCATCACGGACGACGATGTCGACAAAGAGTGCGACGAAGGTGTCATGGCCACCATAGCCCAGTCTGTGCCGGATTCTATGCTGATAATATTGTCGGAGTTCGAGACGACAAGAGAGGTGTGGAATGTCGTCAAAGAGATGAGGATTGGAGAAGATCGCATCACGAAGGCTCGAACACAAATACTGAAGTGTCAATTTCATAAGTTGCAGATGAAGGAAACTGAGTCGATGAACGACTACGCCATGCGTCTCATTACTTTGCTGAAAGAGATCCGCGCTCTTGGTGGAAAGCCAACGGGACAGACTGGAGCACCACCGAATGGACATGCATAAACCTGCCTGCCTGAGTTCCGAAGAACGAGTGAGGCAGGGACATTCTGACAAACTCCATCAGATATGTTGTACTAAGCCTAGGATGGTGACAGCAATCAATCATAGTCTTATAGATGATAATGACGATGATATTTGTTCCTAAAATATGAATTGATCATAGAGTACATACACGAAAACAATTAGATTTTCTCGTGGCTAGGGCTCCTCCTATAGTAGAAGACAGGAGTTGTAGCTAGAATCGCTTCGAAGGCAATAATTATTGCTCCCGTTTTGGCTGGCGCGAGAGACAAGCCCATCCTTACAGCCTCGATGTGGAGCCTGCCGGCGGCGCTCCAGAGGTGGAGGCGGCGCATTACTTCGCCTTCTCTGATAGGAACTCGTCGCAGTCTGCTCCCTTCTCAGTGAACTCAACCAGCAACTCCTCGAACAGTCTCTTCAGCAGCGTCTTGAACATCAGCGAGCAGCTTCCCTCTTCGAAGCTAAAATCCAACTTAGCGCGAACACATCTATCGTGGGCGCCGTCCAGGTAGCCTTTGCAAGCCACGAGGATGTTGTGCCCGTACTTGCGGAAATGACCAGCAACGAAATCCTCAAATTGCTGCAGAAAACGCATCCACATTTAAGTCACAGGATTCAATGCGCTATATGAACAAATACTGACAATAGCTTCAATATAGCAGGTAAAGTTGTGATTGCACTATCATACCACTACACCTTCTATCCTCACCGTCAGTGGCGGAGCTTGACAAGAAAGTGTGGGTGGGCCAAAAAAATTTATTTTGACTCCTACCGTCAGACACGGACAGAAAATCAATGTTACATCCATAGAGGGAACGGACGATTTCAGACAGCTTGTCTAGAGCGTGGCGGTCGGCCACGACGGCGGCAAGGGGGCCAGCGTTCAGGCAGTAGACGACATTGACGAACAACCCGTGTGAGTCTCTCCTCGCCTACTCGCAACTTGTCGCAGGCTCAAGGATGTGCCTCGGCCTCGACTGGTTGGTGCTGTCCGTGTGGACGAGATGGAGTACAACACATGAGCAGCCGAGCAGTATGTGCGTGCTCGTTGATGCGTGAAGATTGGCTTATGCATGCAACATTCGTGAGATGAGTCTATCTCCTAGACTCGCCGTTCATTTTTGCATCAAAGTTGGTGCAAGCAAACTTCTCATTCTTGTTTCTATCAAATAAAATAACATTTTGAAGTTGAAACTGTGCAGATCGACATCATACAAGTTCTACCAGCCCCCGTACCCACCGCTCCCCCCCCCCCCCAGCGGGGCGGCCCTCTCTCCCCTCGCGCCCGGCCCCCACCTCCCACCCCTCCTCCTGCCGCTGCAGTCGGCTGGCATGGCCGGGCGTCGCCCGCGCGGCGCCGTGGCAAGGCCTGCGGTGGGGGCCCTCTTCCTCTTCCCCTCGCGGTTCCCCGGCTCGGGCGGCGGTCTCCGGCGACGGTGCTCCTCGGCGGGTGGTGCTCCGGTGTAGATCGGGCGCAGGTTCGGCGGCGCCGGCGGCTGATGGCGGGGGTTGGCCGGCAGAGCCCTGCAGGCCCAGATCTGGGCCCTTTTGGGCCTGATCTGGGTAAGGGCGGGTTGGTCCGGCCTCCGGCAGGTCGCGTTCGGCTGGGCAGGCGAGGCGCGGATGTTGGGATCGGTGGCTCTGCGCTGCGTCGGCTGCAGCGCGGCAGCAGGAGCTTAACGGGCCCTATCTGGGCCCGGCTGGGCAGGGGCGTCCGGCGTGCTCCTGCGCCCGCGTCCGATCTGCTACTGCTTGTGCCAGTGGATGTTGTCCCCTCCCACGTGGCTGTGGTGCTCCCGGTCCCTATCGTCAGTGTCCTCGTTTGGTTCGGCCGGCCTCACAGCGTCTGCGGTGGAGAGACGGCGGTGGTGTCCTCGTGACTGTGGTGGCGCAGATTGGTGGGCGGTTGGCATGGTGGAGCCGCTGGTTGGTTCTGGGTTGTGGGTATGAGGGGTAGGGCGAAATCCATCTCGGGTCTGCCCGGCACCGACGCAATGACGCATGCGTGCGCCATCAACCTTCTTGATGGGCGTCAGGAGTACCTCTCCTCCACTTTCCTCCGTGTACCGGGAGAAATCCAAGGATTCGTCAGGGCAGCAGCGTCGTCGTCGTCGCGGTCCTTCTTGAAGGTGTTGCTTGGTACGTGGCGACTCGGTGGCATTTGAGCGTGGTGGATATTTTTGGTGGGTGCAGCGGTTGCGGAATGCCCCAGCTTTCGTTGATCCGGTGCTGCTGGCATTTCTTTCTCTTGTTTTTCTTTTGGGCGTGATTGTGCTGTTTGCCCCAGCGTCGAACTCTGTGGCGGTTTGCTTTATATATAAAGCGGGGCGAAAGCCTTTCTCGGTACAAGTACTACCATGTGCAGAATTGTTTTCGTATTTTCGGACGCAACCGATTTTTTTTTAAAATTGTTCAACTCATTCAAATTTGAAATTTCCCAAGTTTATAATTCATAAACAAAGAAACATTTTATACAAAGGTGACACTCGTGTATAGTTAACGCAGAAAGTTTCAAGGCCAAATGTTCACTTTTTGGAAGAAACAAAAATGATAAATTTATATATTTGGATAGCGCGAACCTTGACGCAAACTGAACGGTCTAGATAGAAGGTATAGCTACATGGGGGTATGAAAAATCCACGCTTTACTACCATATCACTACACATTCTATCCTTACCGTCCATTTTTGCATCAAAGTTGGTGCGAGCAAACTTCTCTGTTTTGTTTCTTCCAAACAAGAGAACATTTGGCTATAACAAAAAGTATTCATAAATAAGATAGATGTCCATAGATCTATCACAATCCATGCTTGTTACCAACTAGACATGGTTACATTGGTTTCCAAAAGTAGCACTGTTTAGGAAACAATTAGTCGCTTTTGCAGTATCTAGGATAAGCAGAGGTACATCCATACCTTTGGTGGATTTCGAAGAGAATACAACATCATCCTGCAGGACCGCAGGAAACTATTTTGATTATGCGTTAGGAATCTCTTCTCCCCACTAGGTCTGTAGGCTGAGCCGAAATAATTGGCATTCAACACCAAATCCCTAATGGAGACAAGGACTTGCAATATGGTTGAATTGGATGGATTCTACTTGTCACATCCACCAGTAGGCCTAGTGTTTAAGAGGGCACAAGGCATACCTTCCCACAAGGATACATTTTTTTATTAAGCCGCAACCCACCAGAACGGTAGTTCACAAGCTGCATAGAATAAACTCATTATTCTACGGAGACTAAAGGCAAACTCAAAAAAGAACAACAATCATTTATGGAGGTGAAAATAAAATCTCACTGGAGGTGTATTTGGATAATGAGGAGGGAAGTAAATGTCGAAGAAAAACAGCCCAACATGGTAAGGAGTGAATGCTGGTCCCATGATGACAGCTCTGAGAAGATCCATTCTATCCTTGTATGCCCTCACGAATATGCTACCTATTAAATTTGGAGAAAAGCAAAACATAATCATAAAGGCGAACATAATTGTCTGGAGGTGATCGATATAATGAACTCGGGTGGCTTCACTGCAACAGGAGCGGCGGCAATTTATGCAGATTGTATGGCTTTGTCAGTAGGTTATACTTCGGTTTCCTTCATTCACTGTCCTAGAGAGGCAAATTGTGTTTCTCATGAACTAGCTAGGCTGGCGGCTCTTAATCCACCCGGTTTGTAGGTTGAGGAACCACCGGAATCCATTGTACGGTGGCTGGTGGATGATGTAACAGTTACTTGATCTAATAAAGAGGCCGAAGTTTCAAAAAAAAAAGGCGAACATAATCATATGATAACATTAAGATACTGATCAGAAAAGTTAGTACCAAGAGGAAGTAAAAAGGAAAAGATCATAAGAAGCAAGAGCTAACTGCGTACCTGGCAAGTCTTTTCCTAAGACTTCACACTCATGTTGAATGCGCATCACCCAGTCATTTGATGGCTGTCGATAGGACAACTTAGTACTGATATAATATGGGAAAGGATGAACAGGGCATGTCAAAACGATTACCTTGTTCACTACCGGAGCTTTCCTCAACTCTGGTTTCGAATAATAATGATCACTATGACCATCCACAGTATCAAACTGTTTAAATGTGGTGTATTTTTCATCAACCTTGTCATCCAAGATTGGCATGGGTTTGCTACTCTTATAGGACATCTCAGCGTCAGTCTTCTGCAGCCATGGTAAAGAAGCTTCCACTCCAGGCTGGATATCCCAGTCATCGAACTCACAGTTATCGTACTCATCTTCCTCAGAAACATGGTCTGCTACTTCCCCAAATGCATCTGAAGTGTGGTCATCGAACTCGCAGTTATCGTACTCATCTTCCTCAGAGTCTACTACTTCCCCAAATGCATCTGAAGTGTCGTCATCAAAATCATGGTCAACTGTGCCGTCCACACCCTCTAAACCACCCATAATGGCAGTATTGTTTGAAGCATTGGTGCTTGGTCCGGCAGTGTCACCAGCAACACTAGCCTGTAATTGTTCCCACAGAAAGCATCTGTCAGAGTATGCAAGCAAATTGTAATATGGAAAGAGAAACACATGAGGGAATTTACCTTCAGATCCTTTTTCCAAACCAGAGGATATCCAAAAATCACAACACCGTCAGGATCATCATCACTATCAATTGCTTCATGAGGAACAACCTATTAATTCCGTTGCAGAAAAACACTATTAATTCCATGTAAGAAATTCAAAGATGTCATTACATTGCCCAATTGCATTTTACTAGAAAAATGGTATATGAAGTCACAGACATAGTTTACCTTATATATAAAACCCCAAGCCTGGCTAAACACATAGTACACAACAAATGCACAGAAGTATAATGACGACTCTCATGCTACTATGGACTAACCAAAATGGTTTCTGCAATTATAGTGTAGATTCTAACATCAGGCCTAGCTAACCTTGCCAAGAACCAATAAAACTGCACAAAAGAGATAGAGACCCAAGTGCACCACATCAATGTCAAAGTTAACAAGCTAGTAACTAAAATCAATGAGCTCAGGTCAGTCTTCGTGGCAGTAGTTACGCAGTTTGAAGAAGCGGCTTCAGAAGAAGAAGAGACACAGACCAGTTTGTGATGCAACCAAGGACTAAAACTCAGAGGTCTGCAACCGCTCTAGTTGGAACCACTCCTGCCACCACTACAACTTCTTCAGCCGCCGCCTGATAGCTTGTAGATGGCTTCATTTCCACTCCCTCAACACAGATAGACGGTGCCAAGGCCAAGACTGCATCTCCGCCATCCAACGGTAGTGTTTAGTGTTGAGAGCCCTATAGGACTCTTTCTTCTTTTTGAATCATGAGGCCAAAGGGAGAGATGTCACGGATCTAGACGAGTTTCACTGTGTGGAGAGTGTTCATTTTGTTGAGTTACATTGCCTTGCAACTTCTATTTGATTCTTGTGTGGGATGCAAACTCTTAATTTCTTATGTGGTGACCTAAACTTGTATGCTACCTATGCGCTTCTGCTACTTGTTTATGTTCTAGTTATTCCTTTGAGGTCATTGACATATTTTCTTTTGGTTGTGTGTGCATTTTATTTATTCTTATATCTCAAATGCACTGAACCAAGGTCCATATGTTATAGAAGAGATTTTCATGTACCCAATGATACTGCATTTGCATTCAAAATAAAATTGAGAACAATGCACAAATTTATGGATGGTCGTTGTATAATACATACATCTGAAAGCATTGTATCCTCATGATTATATCTTGATGGATCCTCGATCTATGTTGTCATCAATTGTCAAAATGGGGAGATTTAAAATTCATCTAATCTCCCTTGTGGATTTTGTTAAATAACATCAAAAATGTCAAGGGGATAATGCCCTATTTGTTCGGGCTTTTGCTTCTGCTTTTGCAGCTTCTCCAGTTTGCAGAAAAAGCCAAAAAACTCATAAATAGGTGTTTTTTGCTTCGGCTTTTGACTTATACCATCATATAACAATATTGATTCATAAGCCAAAAGACAAAGCAAAAGGCCTCTATTTAGGGGCTTTTGTGAAATTTTTTTGTCAAAGTGAAAAAGCTGTAAAAGCAGAAGCAAACGCCTAAATAAACAAGGGCGTAATGCTTTAACTACATTATCTCAGGAGCATTCCCTTAGGTTGCAGCAATAAGATGAAATGTGACTCCCACAAATACATCATCCAAACAAGTGTTGGAGAAAACAATGACTGAGTCTTTTCATTTTAACGATCCTGAATCACATTGAGTCCATATGCATGATGATATTATTAAAAGGGAAATGAGGATGCTATGATAAGTTCTTTCTCTTAGTGCTTAAAGAATAAAATCCAATGCCCTTAAAAACAGTTATTTTCTCCACTTATCTACCTATGTTTCCATATTTCAGAGTTGCCAAGCTCTTCCAGTCGAAATCACCGACTAGTTCATCCAGATACAGCTGTTGTAAACCCTAGCACTTCAGGGCTGGCAGGTATTCCCTTCAGAACCACCAATGCATCTGGTAAACCTTCTGTTGTCCTATCAGAAATTCTGAAACTCCTCACCCGGAATTTCTAAATGGGTTGCAGAGAGTGTGCAACTACTAAGGTGGTCTTCTTGGAGCCTCCATAGAGTTTCCACCTTTTCACTGTTCCGTCACTCTAAGCTGATTACTCTGGAGCCTCCAAGCCACGTTAGAAAGTGTGTAACGGTCAAATTTTTGGACCAGCCTTAAAATATCCCCCACATATCACTTCAGTTCACTAGAAGCTAACCCCACTCATATCATATCTTCAGAGAGAGAAGTCCACCTCCTTGTGTTGATTTCAAAGAGTTTTCCACTCAAACCATCAAGCCAAGCCTTTGAGATCTAATCCCTGTTTGCTTTCCACTCAAACTTCTCCAATCCAAAAGCCAAATGTTGAAAGAGTTTGAGTGATGAGAAGATTATCTTTGGAAGCACAAAAGAAAGAGATTTATTGCCAAGCAGGCTCAATTTTATTACTTTTGGAGGGTGCGTGCCTCATAGATTAGCTAGGTAGTTGGGAGTCTTCAAGTTTGGGAAGACAACAAGAAGATTGTACATGCCGGAAGATCGAGTACTTTGTGAAGATCTACCCCGAGTGAGGCTAGTCTATCATGGGCGTATGCCATGATGGCATAGGTTGGTTGCTCATTTGTCAATGATTGTCCCTCATGGAGTAGCTCCTTCGTGGAACTCGCAACCTTGCCCTTGTGATTTTGGATCCTTCATTGATCGAAGCCTCCATCAACTTATAGTAGGATAACACCAACTATCCAAACCATGGAAAAAATCTTCACTGAGTTTCCTCGTGTTTGCATTTCTCTGCTCTACTCTCACTTCTACTCTTGCAGGTCTTTACTTTTTGCTACATATACTCTTGTAGACTTGCATGTGTAAGGTGCTTCAAAGACTACAGTAGAAAAACTTAAATTTATGGATAGCTTCTTCTTCTTTTTCTATTCACCCCCTCCTCCCCTCTAAACAATTAATGTTAGAGTTATGTCTAATATTGTGTACAAGATAGGTTACAATTGTACTCTGAGTAGTATTGTTTTAGATAGGAGATGGAGTCGTGTCCTAGTAGGACACTTGTATCCTGGGCCTCTCATATATAGCGAGGGTAGACACACGATGTAACCTATGCCAATATAATAGCACAGGAACGCATGGGAAGTTGGCGGCATGTGCCAGCATCCAGGACGACCGGGTACGGTATTGTAGAGGTATCATGGGCAGGAGCGCCCATAGTCAGGCTCCGGGGATGTAGCTATATCGGTGAACCTCGTTAACAAATCTCGGTGTCGTGCTCGTGTGATTGCTTGATTCTCGGATTATCGACTACGCGCCTCGAATGTATTCTAACAAGTAGTATCATGAGCTAGGTTGCTTGAAGATTGCGGATCATGTTGATTTAGAGAAAAGGCGAAAGAAATTGCAAAAGTGATCAGTTTGATATGTGCTACGCGGATCGACCGCGAGTAAAAACTCGGAAGAGATCGAAGTTGCCAAAAAACATGGAATCGACGGGAACTCGAAAGCGTGTCGACGAAAAGAAGCAATCCGAAGCGGAGTCAACGAGATCGGCGGTGTATGACGCAAGCAGCTTGCACATCCGATTGGTGCGGCGCCCGGAAGCGGCATGTTGGGGTGCGCGTTGGCGTAGCATCGTGCAGGAGGTGGAGCACGTGAGCCCGAGGCCCATGTGCGTCGCGCAAAAGAGCTGCCCAGGCCGTGAGTGCCTTGATGTGTTGTGCTGAAAGTCAGCAGGAAATTTGTTTTGGGAAAAAAAACGAGACCGAGTCTCCATTGTACTCCCTTCGTTTTTAAATATAGATCTTTCTAGAGATTTCAACAAATGACTATATACGGAACAAAATGAATGAATTTAGACTTTAAAATATGTTTATATACATCTATATGTGGTAGTCAATTTGAAATCTCTAAAAAAACTTATATTTAGGAACGGAGGGAGTATATGAGACGGATAGGTAGGAAAATCAGTAAGCGTAAGGGAAAGGTCCATCAAGCATACGTATCCATCAGGAGTCCTACTTGCATAGGCGTTGGCAAGGCAAAGTCAAATATCCAGCATTGAAATTTTGTGCCAAGGGACCTACGCCACATGAGAAGACCAGAAGCTATTAGTACGCCGAGCTTATGTTCGTGTATTTGATTATCATGTTGGAAGCTTGGACAATTTTGTACAGGGTCAGTCGCACGAAGAATCATGGCGTCAAGGGATACCAGGTTTGAGGTGGGAGAAGTTCAATGGAACTGAAAACCTTGGCTTATGGCAGATAAAGGTGAATGATTTGTTGACACAATAGAGATGCTTGAAGGCAGAGCTGGATTGAGAGGCTACGGCCGAAGTGCACAGAGAGTCGAAGCATATTCAGCAGGGGAATTGCGAGGGACACGTAATTCGGACTGGAACCCAGTGGTCTAATGGAAGCGTAAAACTCGTCATCGGTCGGTGATGATCGGTGGTACTCTGCAGTGAGGGTTGAGTTGTGTGGGTCTACAACCCTTTAGACTCAACCAGGACAACGGAGGCTCAACGCGGTAATAGCGGCGAGGCGTGCAGTATGCACGGGACATGGAGACGAGACAAGGCTCTGGTGGTCATACATGTGATGAGACAACCGCAAATTTGACTTGGGGTGACGACAAGCGATGGTGAAATCCCTTCAAATTTCATAGGGGCGGTCAAGAAAGGAGCGATTATGTTGAGTTCGGAAAACTCTTATATGTGACACCCAATATGTGAGTTGTTCACTTTAACACAGGTCATTGATCGGTGTGTGATGGCATTGAACGGATACTCTGAAAGTTGAGAGCGCAGATTAGAGTAATAAAGAACTTAATTTTGCTCGAGTGTTGACTGTGATCAGAAAAGAAGGGACTACAAGTTGCAGGTAGAGTCACATGGAGTCTTTGGAGTAGCAGCAGTGCTCATGGGATAAGCTCAAGTCCAATGTACATGGAAGTTTGACACATTGGCAAATTCAAGGTGGTGGTGAATATTCGTCAAGGTGGAGTTTGTTAGAGTTGTGTCGAATATTGTGTACAAGGTAGGTTACGATTGGACTCTGAGTAGTATTGTGTTTAGATAGAATATGGAGTCGTGTCCTAGTAAGACACTTATATCCTAGGCTTCTTATATATAACGAGGGTAGACACACGATGTAACTTAGGACATCATAATAGCACAAGAACGCAGGGGAAGCTGGCAGCATGTACCGGCGTCCAAAACAACTGGATATGGTATTGTAGTGGTGTAATGAGAAGGAGCAGCCATAGTCAGGCCCCGGAGATGTAGCCATATCAGTGAATATCGTTAACAAATTTCGGTGTCGTGCTCGTGTGATTGCTTGGTCCTCAAATGATCGACGAACCCCTCAAATTTATTCTAACATTTAATCAATCCTACACGGAGCACACAACCACCAAGGGCCAGCTCGTTGCCGAGCGTACAACCACCATCACCACCATCTCTCCCTGATCACGATTTAGTGGTGGAGAGCAACGCACAACCCGGTGACCTTGACGGCTATCGAGAGGGACTGGTCCACGATGTTCATGGAGCACGATGACTCTGACACGTTTGACAAGGAGCCAATATTGTGGATTCGCAGGGGCGCCCACTAGGCCCCGGGCTCCGGCAAGGTGGCATTCATGGAGCTCTCCCCAACAAGGAGAAGTTTTAGCTCTAATCTAGTGGTAGTATTGTATAATTAGGTACATTTTATGTTTAGTGTTGTACCATTGCATAATTAAGGTACTTTTATGTTTAATGTGGTAGTATTATATAGTTACGCATTCGGAAATCCAAATTGGCTCCCGGGAGCACATGCTCCTGCGTGCGAAAAATAAATTTTCAAATGTCAAAGAAATCCCAACAAAATTTTCATGTATTTATAGTCACATCAAAATGTTACCTGCAAAGATTTAGGGACAAAGGTTAAACATTTTGGCCTATGAAAAAAAAAACTTGAACACCAAATGTTACCCCAAAATGTCACCCAAAATTCTTTTTTTTACCGACGAAACACTACCGCTCCATTTCACATGAAAATTTTCAAGCATGCTTGCGATACTAACACAAACATCGACAAAAAAAATCAGAGTTATTTGAAAACATTTTACCATTTTTTGCGGCACAGTTCATCCGGGAGCAAATGCATCTAGGAGCAAAAACGCACCTCCCCGCCACATTGATCTAGTATCAATTTGTGTCTGAAATGAGTATTTGTGCTGATTTGAGCTTTTGAGGCTTTAAGAATAGGGGGAAGGGCAAGGTGCAAAAACCTTAACTCCTCAAAATTTGAATTGTTAAGTTTTAGATGGTCTTATTTTTTATGATTGTGATTCGAAATGAAAGAATATTTCATGATTGAAAATAAAAAAACACAAATTTATTTGGAAGAAATTAAACTTATGACATTAGGGATCGCACCTTCTGCATCGACGACCGCGGGTCATTCCACGATTCTACACTTTCATGTTCCTTGTTATTACTTCTCCTGTAGAAAGAAAGCCAAACTTTTGCTGAAGAAAATTTATTTTTGATACTTCTAGAGCTCAAATAAACACTAAAGGTTCCTGACATTTTTTAAATGTTCTGCTCCTTGACGTCGACTACCAGTCAAAACAAATTCATTATGAAAACACAATAATTTACAAAAAGAAGTGGAAATTTTTATGGACCCTTTGTAGGTATTATTGTGTCACACAGCAGAGATGTGATTCAAGAAGTGCAAGAGGCTAGTTCAGGTTGTCGATGACTTTAATCCTCAATTTGTTTGCCATTGTGCTAATAGTGCTGCCGGCTTGTAATTAATGGGCTGAATCGGGATTAGAAACCGTACCAGTTAATTAACTGGGAGTTGTTATCGGCCTTTTGCTTTATAGCTTCCTCGGGCTCTTGTTTTTAACTTCCAGATAGTTCACTTGATGTGGAGGGGTCCTTCCCTCGGACCAAATGCTGTTTTTCTAAAGGGCATACTCCTCAACAACGTATGATCTTTTTAAGCTGACATTTCTAGGATGCTCACCAATGGCAATCTTGAATGCAGACTCTGCAGCCTGCAAGTCATGTTCCTCGGCACCAGCAGTTGACCCAATTACTCCAACAATCTCCTGGACGTTTGACAGGTGCTCAATGCCGAAAAGCAAACAACCATAATGATCTCCTCTGTGGGCATTGAAACCTAGCTTCATCCTCTGAAGATTGGGCATTGCTCCTTCCGCAAAAGACAGGTGTAATACACCACACCCGAACTCAAAATACTCTAGAGTAGCGAGTGCTCCCGTTGCAAAGCTGATTTGTTCTGTAGTTCGTTGCTGGACGTATAACGCAAGAACAGTGAGGGCTGACAATCCCTGAAGGTTACTAATGTCATCCATTAGCAATTCTCTCACAACAATTTTCAGAACGCAGAGTTTGGTAAGCCTTCCAATCCACTTGGGGATTCTACAAATGGGAGGCAGCAACTCGATTGTCTTCACTGACACAGGAGGACTGCTCGAGTCATCCAATGAAATTGTCCTGCCCGAAGCACTAGGAGGAGGATTCAGGGTTACACTTTTTAGGATGCCAGTCACATCGGGGAGTTCTGTCCCACCTCCGAGACGGAGGTGCAACAAGCTCTGAAGATGAACAATATCCGATGGAATAGCTGCTACTCTTGCATTTATTTCAAGTGTTTCCAACAGTTTTAAACCCTGCAACTGATCTGGCAGCTGTACGGTGTCATTGCATGTGACTTGCAAATATCTCAACAGAAGCAATTCAGAGATACGCCTGAGGTTTACGCCTGTGCTTGGTTGATCAGCCCAAATATGGAGGATCAAAAATCGAAGAAGCTTAAACTCTGATATGGAAGGCAAGCAGCTCACCAGTCCATTATAAGCAAGAGACCGTACTTGCGACAGTCCAATACGTGCTGGTGTAGTTGCATATGTTGCACCGCCGAACTGGAGGGACAGACGACTAACCTTGTTAGAAAACCGTACCGTCCTTTGAGAATAATCTATTACAGTGACAAAATTCTCTTCTATGGACTTAGATGTAATAATATCATGTACCATGTGATGCACCGCATAGTACAAAACCTCATTGCTATAGTCTATGTCTATATGTTGGATCATGCCCATATTAACAAGCATATCAAAATAGCTCCCGGCAACTTCCATTTTTTCTTTCTCTGTTGGCGCACGGATGAAACCTTCTGCCACCCATTGCTTCGTTATATCTTCCTTCAAGATTAAGTAATTCTCCGGGTACATACTAAGATACAACAGACATGTCTGAGCACAACTGGGAAGACTTTTGTAGCAAAACATCAGTACTTCTTTCAGTATCTCGTCAGAAGTTGTATTTGTTGGCAAACTGTTTTGTATTTGCTCCCAGTTCTCTACTGTATTGGCTTCCCCATAGCTTGCTAGAATACTGGATAAGCTGATAATTGGCTGTGGTAAACCAGCACATCTTCTTATAATCTCATCTGGCACTTCATTTACGTGGCAAGAATGTTGTTCTCCAGAGCCAAACACTGCACTTGTGAACAACTCTTTCGAGTGACTCTCGCTAAGAGGTTCCATCTTAACCATGTACTTGGACTGATAACTACAGCATGCAAGAGCTACATCCTCAATTTCCGTTGTTGCTATTATCCGGCTGCCATGATTACCCTTCGGGAAAGCGTGGGCTGCAACATCCCATACTGATGTATCCCATAAGTATCAATTATAATGAAGTACCTGGTAATTAAACAAAGTTGGCTGCACACAGTTATTCCGGTGCTGCACTCATAAGTTTGAGTACTTAAACTTACACATCGGGTCAGTACCACCCTTGCAAACTCGTAACACTTTCATGCAAATAGAAATGCAAAATTAACGGATGAGTGACGAAAAATAGTTTTTATAATAAAGAACAATAAGATAAGGGTATCTCCAACAGCAACCCGAAAAATTCTCCCGCATCTATCCGCGGACAGGATGACCAGTCCGCACACACGAATGTGGGAGGCAGCCATCCAACCGTAGCCGTATACATTATCACAACAACTTGAACCACCAGACGAAATTTGTTGAAACAAATCTGGAATTCATACAAACACAGCCGGATTTCGTTTCATATAAACATGACATATTTCATTACAAATATATCAAAGCGGTCCTAGGCGGGCTCTGAAGTATAACTAATACCTGATCTAATTGATCGCCGACGTCCGGTCCCCGTCTTCAGACATCAGCCCCGAGAACTGATGTTTCACCGTCTCCAGTTCCGCCTCGGTGCTCTCCAGCTTCACCTCCGGAGCCCCAGGAACTGAAGTTGTCCGCCTCGACGTTGCTGACAAGCGACTAATCGGTCGAAGATGCTCAGCCCACCAAGCTTGGCGTCGACGGGAGGGGAGGAGTGGTGCGGACAGGAGCGGTGGCGACCTACCGTACACTTCTCTTCCTCAATGCCGGCGGCGCCCGGGAACGTGCCGGCTTCTTCGTGGTCGTGGCGCCGGGGCGCGGCCTCGGTGATGTCCTCCTCGTCGGCGTCGCCGAACAACGCCTCACCCGCCTCATCCTAGCACTCCTTGCCGGCGGCCACCACTTCCGTCACCCGCTACAGGTACCGCCAGCGGGTGAGGCGGATCTTGTGGGCGGAGCGGGAGGACTCGAGCAACGCTTCTTGCTGCATGCCTCCCAGAACCGCTCCTCCCGCACCATGTCCATATAATGGGCACGAGGCTCGCAGATGGTCATGGTGCAATGCACCGATAAGGGTGGAGCGCAGGAGGAGGGTGCCGCAGAGGAAGAGGAGGGTGGCATTGGCTTGTTGTCGGAGGCGTCCTCCTGCTGCATGTCGGCCTGCCAATCGGCAGCAATGGCGGCCACGGCCTTCTTCTGCTCCACCGTCAACCCGCCCAGAGAGCTTTGGCGGCGAAGGGGTCCATGGGAGACAGTGATGTGGAGAGGGATGACCATGGCTATAGCCGGAGCACTGGGGCAACGGTTTATATAGCACCGGTGGGCGACAGAGGGACGGATTGGTGGCGCCCGGGAAGATTGCCTCGGCAACTGCGTGCTATCAATGCTGGCGGCAGACGGACGAACGGGCAACCGTCATGTCGTTTGATAGCGTGGCAGTCGCCTGCACGGGAAGCGGCGCGGACGGCGCTCTCTCGTCCGGCGCGCCGCTTCCATGTGGACGCCAGTGAATGGTCGCGTACACTCTAGCCAGGCATGAATGCGGCTGCTAACCAAAAATGCGCAGGAGGGGCATGGTTTTTTGGTGGGCCAGGACGGTCAGAAACAGGCTCGGGATCAGTCCGGACTTCCGCCAACTTCCCCCACTTTTGTCTCCGGTTTGCGGGAGAAATCACGTTCGGACCGTGCCACGAATCAATACAGGACCGCGTTGGATGGTTTCCGCGGTCTCAGCGATTATGAAAGGTTTGCGGGTCGGTGTTGGAAGTGCCCTACTATCCAGCATCTATTAACTGGGTTTGTGTTGCTTCACACATAGCTGGGTGTAACTAATGTAGGAGTGCCATCATGCGTATCGGCTATGAAAGCATGAGTCACCGTCCAGGCAAGGTCAAGACGATGGGACCGTCAAGAACAGAAGATCACGAGAGTATCCACAAACAAATTTGGCCCTGTTACGTTCTAGGATTTTTTTTAATCCCAACTAAAAAATCCTTAGTCCTTAAAAAGTTCCTCCCTGTTTATTTTCAGGGACTAAAAAGTCCCTAGTCCTTCTCTAGAGGTTATTAAATGACCATGTTACCTCTAGTATATAGAAAAATAATAACCAAACAACACTATGGAGCGGCAGGGCAATGGATGCAGGGAGGGGCATTGTTGAAAAAATCCCAAAAAAGACTCTCCTTGAGAGTCTTCTTTATTTAGTCCCAGAAAAGCAACTTTTAGTCCCTAGTAGTCCCGCCTGTTTGGTTAAGAAGTCTCTAAAAAGAACTTTTTCTAGTCCTTACATTAAAAAGTCCCTAAAAACAAACACCCCTTAGTAAGTGAGAAAAACGCATAGACAAATCATTGAATTGTATCTTCAGAAAAAAAATCAATGCATTGTTTGTTTTTCAATGCATTGTTGTGTCATTGGGACGTTGAAGGCAGCACCACAAAAATACACAGGCACGCTGACGCACATGGCACGGTAAATGTTTCTTTTAAGAATTCAATGGTGTTATAACATGGTACGAGTATTATTAAATAATCATTTCTCAACATTGGATTTAGAGTTTTAAACATTCTGATTAGAGAAATGATTGAGCAGTTGGAAAGGCAAATTGCTCTTAGTTGGAGGACGGCTAATTTTGATTAACTACGTTCTCACAAATATGGTTCTCTATATGCTTTTTTTCGTCCAACTCCCAAAAGGGGTCCTGCAAAGACTGGACTATTTTAGATTCAGATTTTTTAGGCAAGGAGATGGTGAAAAGAAAAAATACAGACTGGCCAAATGCAGTGTGGTTTGTAGGCCGAAAGACCAAGGTGGCCTGGAAATTCATGACTTGCAAATAAAAAATGAGGCCCTACTTAGTAAATAGTTGTTTAAACTTCTTACTGACGATGGTATTTGGTAAACCATGATGCGTAACAAGTATCTAGGCCGAAAGGCGGTGTCTCAGGCATATTGGACACCTGGCGACTCGCACTTTTGGGCTGGCCTAATGGAGGCAAAGAAACATCTCTTTCGCTTTGGGTCTTTCGTGATAAGGGACGGGTCGGAGGTTCGTTTCTGGCAAGACATTTGGCTAGACAATGCCAGTCTTCGAGAACAATATCCAACCCTGTACAACATTGCTCGCGAAAAGAATAATACTATTGCGCAAGTGCTCAGTTCATCCCCACCCAACATTTCATTTAGGAGAGATTTGATTGGCCTCCGACTTATGTCGTGGCACAATCTTTTATCCCGTCTGGATTCGATTAATCTTGGACAAGGCCGAGATGTGTTTCGCTAGAACCTTACTCCATCAGGGTCATGCACAGTAGACTCTTTGTATCGTGCACTCATGCATTCTGAGGTACCGGTGAGTAATAACAAGAAAATCTGGAAGTCGAAGATTCCATTAAAAGTTAAAATCTTCATGTGGTATCTTCGTAAGGGAGTTATTCTAACCAAAAACAACCTCGCACGGCGCAACTGGCCAGGGAGTAAGAAGTGTTGTTTTTGTACTCATGAAGAGACAATCAAAGACCTGTTTTTCCAATGCAAGTTTGCATGTTCTATGTGGTCAATCATCCAAATAGCGTCAAATTTGTATCCGCCCACAAGTGTCACCAATATTTTTGGTCATTGGTTGGACGGTATTCCAAATATATTGAAAACGCTAATACGGGTGGGAGCATACGCCTTACTATGGTCGCTTTGGCTATGTAGAAATGATTTGGTTTTCAATGATAAAAATGCTTCTCCTTTGCAGGTTATTTTTCGTTGTACGCACTTGCTTCGTACGTGGTCTACGCTACAACGAGCGGAGTACCAACCGCTGTTCAAGGTGGTGTGTACGCGGTTGGAGCAGGTGGCTACGGTGGTTTTTACCCAACATGGGTGGCAGCATAATCTCCGGATCGGTCCACCATCTCTTACGGCATAGGCATAGTGTCGGTATATAGGACTCTACTGTCGCCGATTTATCGTTTTTTTTCCTTTCATTTTATTAGACTTTACGTGTTTGGCTGTGTGCATCCTAGTTATGCAGAGGCCGGGTATTACTCATAATGCTTTGTATCCGCTACATTTTAAGATAATAAAAGCGTCCTTTATCAAAAAAAGAGTTTTAAACATTCATTGTATGTGTCTTTTGTAATACCTTTCGATGTCCACTTGTTGTTTCTCTAGGATGCAAACAACTCACACTAGGAAAAACACATAACACACGAGATGGATTGAACGGATACTATTTTCATGACCTCCCCTAAAGCAGCATTAAGCGACACGAGGTTGATGTTTGCGAGTTTTCAGCCGCCTTGGGAGCCGCGCAACGAGGCTTGGCCAACCGTACAATGTTTTCCTAGCTTGGGCATGTGACGTGGACGTGGAGTTTCTGCACCCGAGCTCATATGAGCTTGGGTGAACAGTAAAATCGAAAAAAAAAATCAAAACCAATTCAAAAAATTCCAAATTTTTTTTGTAGAAATATTGACAAAAGTTTTAAGTGCTTGCAAAAATTCGTCATGAAATCACATTTCTAGAAGGTGTGGCAAAAACAAAACAAAATCAGCACTCTGAAAATGCTACTTTCAAAAGCATTTTGGAGGCTGAATTTGTTTTTTTTTGCCACGCCTTACAGGAATGTGATTTCATGATGAATTTTTGCAAGCACTTAGAACTTTTGTCAATGTTTCTCTGAGAATTTTTTTGGAATTTTTTGAATTTATTTTGATTTTTTTTCGATTTTACTGTTCACCGAGCTCAAATGAGCTCGGGAGTAGAAAGGCACTTTTGATGTGACGTGCAATGAATCCCTTGTGATGCCTTGGCCCACACAAATCCCTTTCATACACATCACTTTCACCACATGTAGCAGCAAGTCTCAATATTGCCTTTGCCTCTCGCATACCCCTTCCAACCAGTAGCCTAGTCGTAAAATCCCTCGTGTGCCCCCCGCTTCGCAACAATATTGCAACACCTACGACACGGTCGTAATAGCACTAGTCGCCATTCATGTTGTGCTCGGGGGTTTTCAGCATGGCCCATGTTTTACTCACGTTGCAACATGCCATAGTTGCAACCCATCATTTGCAACATGGTTCATGTTGTACTCGGGGTTTGCAACATGACCCATGTTGCACTCGCGCCGCAACGTTCCTCAGTTGCATACCATCGTCTGCAACATGATCCATATTGTGCCTAGGGTTGGCAACACGATCCATAATGCGCTCGCGTTGCAACATGGCTTGCGACCCATATTTGCAGCATGGCCCATGTTGCGCTTGGGTTGCAACATGGCCCATGTTGCTCCCGAGTTTGCAACATGACTCATGTTCCCCTTGCATTGCAAACACTCCTTGGTCGTCCCTCAACCAGGTCGGTCCGTAACACGGCCCATGTTGCAAAGCACGCGTGTGTCTGGTGGAGGGTTGTTCTCCACAACACTATCAAAGGCAGATCGGAAGGTTGTGGAGGATGCATTCCCAGTTATCACCCACATTAACTCGAGCATTTCCCTTTTTTGCATTCTTGCCGCATCATTGCATCTAGCTTGCAGCAATATTGACCAGCCTTGCGAACGTGATTTTTGTAGTATGGTAGTACGACATTGCAACAGAAGAAATAAATAGTGGTCGTTGGATTTGCAACATCATGCATCTAGCATGGAGCAACACGGTTCAGCTTTGCAGCGTTGCCCAGATTTTGTAGCATCACTATACAACTCTACATCAGGGAAAAATACATCGTTTGACCTTGGAGCGTCAGGCGCCCCAGCTTACAACAACACAGTTCGGCCTTGTAGCGTTGGCGCATACAATTATGACCGACCTTATGATTTCACACGTACAAATTGCAGCAACACCAACTGCCCATGTAGCCATCGCATAACCAACATTCCTATGGAATAAATCTCCATTTGATCATAGCAAAAACATAAAAAAACAAATATGTATGTCGTTATATATAAGATAAGGAGCTAGCAAGGAGAAATACTTGCGGTGCATCAAAACACTTTAGAAGCATCATAGCTCGTCCTCACAGCAACACGACCAAGGATCACAGACACCACCGCCACCATGAGAATCGCCGAAGAGCGAAATGGGTAGCTGGACACCTGGGGTGCCGCCCCGGCATCCCCAACCGAACACTTCATGGATGCCATAACGCAAGGACACCGCCCACCAGAGGAGAAGCACCAGCCTCCCCCACCATGATGTTAGTCCCTACCCTGACTTGGATGGAGGTGCCGAAAGACGGGTAGCACAACCGGTCCAATCTCTGCAGCAACGCTGCAATGGCCAGAGCAGGGCGGCCCCAACTTCATATATAGCAACCAATCCGCTTGATGCCACGCGGAAGAAGCCGGCCATAGGAAAGGGGGCACAATCCAACCCCTGCACCAACATAAAGCCCGCGGCACCGGCCACTTGCCGTCCTACAACATCTGAAAGGAAAGCCGCCACTGCCCCATCAAATCTCGTCTATACAGATCAAGACACCCCATGGCAGTTGGCAACTCTAGCCGCCAGGGCACCACAAGAAGAACAACCATGGCCTCCTCTAACATCCTATGCGACGAAAACAACCACCGCCCCGTCAAACGTTGTCGCCGTGACTGAACCACCTACATCCCATTTACCCACAAAGAGGGGAGGGTCACCAGCCAGGAAACTCACCCAACGACGGAGCAGCGCACACGCACATCCACACGCATTGCCGCTCCGCTACAAGCCACTGCACTGTCCCACATCTCCCTCGGCCAAGCCCCCCACATGCTTCTCGAGCATGCAACAGGGAGAAGGAATAGAAATGGTACAGATAGGGGTACAACACATGACACGAATGCAGACGCGGGCATGAACATGGTGCCCGGAGCAAAAAGATGAGGGATGTTCGGCCCGAACAGAGGATACATCACAGCTAACTTACCAAACCTGGACCAAGAGCGGCAACGCCAAACCAACAAGAGCACCAACATCTCAACGACCAAAACCGGGGACACCACGAGCGACAAAGATAGCGCCTTCAGGAAGGAGGACGACGCCGAGACACCGTCGCCATCCGATCTGGATGAACCAGACCTAGGGTTTTCCCTGAGCTCGAAGAGGGGCGCAGCCGAGGGCCTTGACAGCGCCTCCAAGAAGGAAACGACATCCCAGACGCCGCCGCTGCCAGCATTGGCAAGCTGAGCAGGGATTTCTCCCTGGCCTAAAGCTGAGCAATCCCATAGCCACCGTATCTGGAAACGAAGATGAAGAAGCCAACGCCAGTCGGAGCCACCATGTCGGAAGGGGGTTGGCGGGGCTGCATCTGCCGTCGGAGGGTGGCACCACCTACGAACCCACGAGTATTGGACTTGGCAAAAGGGGGGCTTTGAGGCGTACAAGGTAGGGCAGGTGACGAAGCAAACCACGAGGGGAGTGGGGCGACGGCGATTGGCAACGCCGACAAGGTAGGACTGGTGGTACGCAGATCCTAGTTGCCGTGGCTATAGTCATCGAGAGATCGGGGACCAAAGCGAGATGGAAGGGACCAAGATTCAGTTGCTGGGTTGCCGAGACCGGAGCCGCCCGGCAGAGGACGCCGGCAGCCATGGACGCCGGAGGGACGCGGGTCCAAGGTCGTCGGGGTCGGAGCAGCGCCAGCAAGTACCCGCCTTGAGGGCTTCGTGACTGCCACTAGCACTGTAGACTCATCGCCACCGCTATAATCGTCGCCGTGGCTCAGGTGAGAGGACGGGCCGCCGGTGACGAGGACGGCCGCCTGCAGGCAGGACGGCCGCGGACACCCCTGTGACCGGCCGCAGATCCCGCGCCCAACCAAGGACAACAGCACCAGCAGGGCTGGGGTGCGCAGGGATGGGGAGGGAGGACTGCAGGGGGCGGCGCCCTGTGGCTGTGACCAGCACGTCGCACCCGTCGGCAGAAGTGGGCAACAGCTGGGTGGGGGGCGCCCGTGCAAGAGCCTATTGATGGATCTGGCGTGCACGACCTTGCAGACCGGTCCTCCAGCGGCGGCACAGCAGAGGCGGGCGGGAAGGTGGTGCGTCCCATGCGGTGGCGGCGGATCTGGGGACGGGGCGAGGTGGGGAAGTGCGTTGGGGGGAGGGAGAATGGGTCCGCCCCGCCGCCGCCATCCCGAGGCGCGGCACGGCTTGGCCGGCCGGCCCTCCGGCGGCGGTGCAGCGGGGGCGGGTGGATGCGGAGGTTTCCTGGCGGCGGCGGACGTAGTTTCCCCCGTGTTGCCCTCTGGCGACGCGGGGCGTTTCCAGTCGTAAACGCTTGTACCAGTACTCCCACAAAAGACTAAGATAATAAATAAAAGCTCGAATTGTCAACCATGGAGGAATTATGCCGTTCAATCTACACCGACCACCACAAGACTACGTCATGCTCGTTGAGAAATTTTCCAGTTAATCACACCGATCTACCCATCTGGATGTTGCTAACCTCCTGGAGACATTGTCCATCATCATATTGTTATCTTTGGCAGCACGCGGATCTCTACTCCTAATGTCTCAGTTGGTAGGTTGTGTTCCGGGTTTTATTTTCGTCCTACCTCACCCGGTCTTTTTTGGTACTTCCTTCCACCTTCCCTTCAGCCACGAAAAATCAAGAAAAACCCCGCGATCGAGTCCCGCACACGCCCAAACTCCCGTCGTTATTAACTAAAAGGATCGAAAATAAACCACGGAGCACAAACCGGCGAAAATTAACCAGCGAAAAAAACAGCAAACTGTGCGATCTCGATCTCGTCTGGTTTTTCTTTCGTATCTCACCCCGCACGTAAAACAAATCTCAATCTCGATCTGTTTCATCTCATCCTCCAGCCCCGAGAGGAGCCGCCGCCGAGAGGAGACGCCCCAGCCCCGAGAGGACCCACCGCCGCCGCCGCCGCCGAGAGGAGACGCCCAGCCCGATAGGATCCGCGCCCGCCGCCGCCGCCGGGAACGAGGTCGCCGCCGCCTCCCTCGCCAGCGGCCATGATGACCGATCTGGCGTTGGCGCCGCAGATCACCCTCTGGTCCATGGCCTCGACTAGGTACGAATCCCTCCTCCACTTCTTCTGGTTTGGTTATTTCCGCATCTTGATCTGATTCGGCGTGTGTGCAGTTTGCTATGATCTGGCGACGGGATGCAAGGAGAAGCTGCTGCGGTTTCAAGGGGCCGTGAGGATGCCCACCATGAAGGCGTGGTTCGGGATGATGGAGGTGATATCCGCCAGGTCCCGTTGCCGTCGACCGCGCGGCCACCGTCTCCTCTTCCATGGCGTCGTCGGGCCTTCCCTGCCAAGCGTGGCGGCTCCTTGGCTGGATCACCGTCGCACACCTCACCGGGCGTGGTCGGCAAGATCTGCATCTCGATCCTCGCCACTCTCCATCCTCTTGCAGGTAATAGGCTTTCCGCCCCCTCTTTTATCTCCGGCGTTCTCGTGTGCACGGATTGTGAGCGTGAAGGAATATTTCTCTTCTATTTCATGGTGCTGTTGTGCTCCTTCTGCTTTCACACTGCACATATATAGATTCTTCAAAGGAATTGGATGCTGATAATATCAACTAAGTTCCCCGAATGTGATATATATTCTTCCCTCGCTTTGAGTTGATTGCCCCAAACAATATATCTCTGGTTGACAGTCATGGCCTATTATTATTGTTGTTAATTTACAACACTCTGCGCTGTATTGTCCAATCATGGTCCAAACTTCAACTTGGTTGTGGATTCATTGTATGTACCATATGCTGTTCATAGCTACAAAATTGCAATCTCGCGAAAATGTTCTTGAATACAGTAATTTTTTTGTCACATAACCCATATGCTGATGATAAAGTTTGTTGTATGAGCTTGTGGCATACTGTTCCGACAGGTGGCAGGTATGCATTCAGATGTTGCAGCTCTAAGGAAGGGTAGTATATGGCACATGGCTTCGTGGGTTGTTCAACAAGAAGTGTTTTGGGCATATTCGAAAGGCAATCTTGTGAAAATTATACATCGATTTTCTTATTCCGTCATCAGCTTCTATTGATATGAGCGATACAAAAAGTTCAGCACTGAATTTTAGTATGTTAACTTGCAAGATTTCTCACGACTATGTTTTTTGTTATAGGTTTATAAATTTCGAAATATAGTTGCAGCTTCACGGAATGGACGGCCCAAATTATGTTAGTGTCTATATGTTTACTTGGTGGTGGTCTAGCGTGAGTGACACCTGCATCTGTAACTTACCCATTGGATGTTCTTCGAAATCACCTGACAACACAGGTGATGCTTTTCTTCCTTTCGTGATTTGTGAATAACACTAAGCCAACCAGTCAATCAATATAACTTCCAGTTAGAACTTAGATCATCTTTACCTAACGCTTTCATGCAATGTAGCTTTACAGACCAAAGGAACAGGTTTTAGTAAGCTAAACTTTCATGTCTATAAAATTCTGCAGAAAACCACTAGGTATTACAAGGGCATCTTTCACACGTTGTCTACAATTTGTAGAGAAGAGAATAGTAGAGGATTGTATAAAGGCCTTTGGTCCACCTTATTGGTAAGCCGTATGTTTCTGCTGAGAATTGTTTTTTAGTTGACTTCCCAGTAACTTTTATGTGTTACAGGGAGTTGGACCTGATATATCAATCAACGTTTATGTATATGAATCCCTGAGGTCTCATTGGAAAATGGAAAGTTGAATGTCAAACTGTGCGACCAATGATTTCATATGGTACCTCCCTCTTCTCTCTTCTATGAACCCTATAACACACGTCTCAAATCTTAATTTCTTTTATCCTATTGCAGGTTAATTCCAGTTGGGTGTGTTAACCTACAGTAATCAATCAAGTCAACAAATATAACAATGATACTTTGTCTTCTGATTTTTGGTGATGATTTTTTTTGTGACTGAACTAACAGGAGTTGAAGCATGTGTTCTTATTTTTTTTATATGACTAGATGCATATGAACTGAAGCTCCATAATTTTCTTTTCAAGTCGACATTGGTGGCAACCAATACAATTAGCGTTATTTACAACCAATGAAGTCTTATAATTTTCTTTCTTAGAAATATACAGTGACGCTGACTATCATTTAGTAGCTCTACAGGCACTAGCCAAAAACAATAATGTTTATTTATTTAACCACCAAATAGAACAATAGGTTATTCTGCATTGTGGGTACACAAATCACAACACTATATTTCAGCTGTAGAAATCTGTGTGGATGCCTGCTGATATTTTAAGCCTACATATTGCCGATTTGGTTTGAGTAATGCTTGAAGCATAATTTACTTCCTAACGTGCAAATAGCAATATCATTTTTTGTCAAGAAACTGAGAAGACGAAAGAGAGTTGGTGTTGTCAGTGTGGTGAGCCTATGCGGCAACCACAAGGCTGAAGTCTGCTTTGATCGTTATTCAAGATTTGAGCCTTGGCTCCGGTTTTGATAGCTCTATATCAGTAAGTTTAGTCCAGTAACTATTTTAAGTATCTTTACTGTGCATAGTTGCATACATTTTATTCATGGATTAGTCTTGGTAATATTAACATTTGAAAAGCAATTTTTGTGTGACCATTTTTTCATCTTAGTATCTCCATCTACCAGCAAAAGTCAACGTGCACAAACCTGTATTTAACATGCAACATGAGATAGTGTGCATCGAAACTATGCTTATGTTTGTGACATTCATGTGGCATCTCATGCAGATAGATTTTATTATCCATTTCTGTAGCATGCAATGTTTATTTTCTTCTTTTGGTCCATAATCCCTCCTAAAAGAAATATAAGAGTGTTTAGATCACTAAAGAAGTGATCTAAACGCTCTTATATTTCTTTACATATGGAGTACATGTCATGATTGTTGGATACACATGCAGACTTTCAGCGAGTTTTTGTTCTCGGACTTGGGATCCACAGTCCAAAGTTGATTGGTGGATCAAGTGAACTTGGTGCATCTCCATTCAAGCTGGAGTACAATTACCGGCCTGCTTGTTTAGCGCAGTCTCCACAATCATACAAGCAAATGAGCAGCTGGCGACCCAACACACAAAGTTTCTATCTTCTTATTTTCTATACAAGTAGCAGCTGGCGCAACAGTGGTGTTGATGAACGACACCCAATGCAGAGGCGGCAGTTACCATAGGGAAGAGGTCAAGAACATCTAGCTCTTGTGGTGTTCCTCCTCATTATTGTCATCGCCATCAACAGCAACAATGACGACCGGCTCATGAGACAGCTACTAGAGAGGGAGCGAGGAAGGGGGAGACAAATCTTTCAGGTACAATGGTATGACAACCATGTTCTGAACTATCAATGAGATTTGGTGCTAAGTCAGCATCGTGTTTTATCCAATCTATCAAACACCATAAGTTTCATGTCGAATGTGTTGTAGAAATGTTCTTCCATAAATATGGTTTTAGTCCTTCATATTTTAGTATCGTTGTAAATTTATCCATTCACATATCACTCTGAGAAACATTTTTAATTGGGGAAGGAAGAATGGGAGAAAAGAAGAGTGCTTTGACGTAAAAAAAGAAGTCGTCAATATAGCCCGTTGCAACGCACGGCGTTCTACTAGGAGATGCAAGTGGAGTGGAATAATGAAAATACATTGCATCAAATACATTTTTTGATTGTTACTGTAATTTTTGTTCTATACATGTGAAATTGGAAATGCATTATGCTTATGTATGCAATCAGAAAAAAATTAAAAGGCCCGTGACAACGCACGGGCATTGTACTAGGGAAACAAGTATTGACATTGTACTATGGAAACAAAACGAATAGACATGCAGACTAAGCTCCATATCCAAGGGATTTTGGTAGTACATGCCATGTTTATGCTCACTGTTGAATAATTTGTATATAACTATTTATGCAATACTTGGACCATTGGAGCAATTCATTCTGTATATTTTGCTGGGGATTGTGCCTTGCAGTCAATTTATAGAAGGGTAAGATGTATCGCAATATCTTTGACTTGCATTCTCTGTGATGTCAAGTAAGAAAATAGAATATATACTCTTTGAATTATCTTTTTGTTTTTTTTTGATGTCTCTATCTTACTTATATAATCCAATTGGCATTCGCTAAAGTTTCTGTTGATGAAACATTTTGTTTTGTGATGTGAGGAGGTTTTGTTTGTGAGTAGATACGGTTCGTAGATCATGATATCTGCACAATCTCAATCTACTTCCTATGACCATATATTGTATTAATGGGTTGTGTCAGGGTTATTTTATCAACTACTGGGTTGTTGATCTACATTACGGTTTAATTCTTACACGAATTAATGTTGACTCGATTCCCTGTAGTAGGTTGAGAGGCTTCTCCTCTCATGATTTACTATGATTAGTTTGCTTGGCTCCATGCTCCTCATGATTTCTTTGAATTTTTCTGTAGGTGCTCGGTCAAAAATCACCTAAGGAAAATATGTTGTTCTTCTCTACAAGGGTTGCATGTGGAATTTGAGGAGAATCTGTGCACCAGCATCCGACTCCTTGATGTTGCTCTGATCATATTGTGTAAATATATTTCTAATAAAGCAATCGCCCGATGGTGTACATGTTATGAATAACAAGAATCTTCAAGTGTGAGAGATGGCAACATCATGATGGGATGGTATGTACTATTGTGCTCATCAATAGAGTTAGATCACTTTTCTGTCTGAGAGTCGATTTTTTTGTGCGTTAGATGGATTGACAAGTACCAAAGATTGATGCCAAGCAGAACTAAAACCTGTCCATGGATTACCTTCAGTCCCGCATTCCAATCAACAACATTGGGCCGAGCGAGCGCGCGGGTGGCGCAAGAGGCAATGGGCAGCCGGTGGAGACTGAGTGGTGAGCGGCGGTGGTGAGGTCGAGAGGTTGGCACCAGCGGCGAGTAGGCAATTACCGTGACGGGCGAGCGGACGGGGCTTGTAGGTGTCACGATTGCATCACAATTAGAATAGAGTAAACAATGCATACTCGTGTGGCGATTGATTGATTTTGTGTGTTGTGTGCTTGTGTTAACAGCCAGCCAAATCAATCAGCCAAGGGCCATTATGTACGTGAGTGTGTTAGCAGTGGGTATATCTGAAGATTATTTCTCAACTCGGCATGTGGGTAGAGACTAAAAAGACAATGCCATGGTAGCATGGCAGACCTGGCAAGTGCCACGAACATCATGATATTCTTCATTTTCTTAATTCCTTGATTTGAAAAATAATTTGCTCTGCGTGTATAGGAACATAGCAGTCGGGCAAACGACACTTTGGCATCTTGATCAATCAAAGGAAATATTCTTTTTACTTTAGAAAATGTGGGTTCGGATTGGTCTGTTGAGTTATGGCTGGCTGATCGGAATAATTTTTCTATTTAAAAAATGTTGCAAATAGCATTTCATTAGAGATTGGTCTGTTGAGTTATGGCTGGCTCATCGGAATAATTTTCCTATTTAAAAATGTAGCAAATAGCATTTCATTAGAGATGGCTTTGCAGCAAAACACAAATCACGCAAACCAAGCTATCGCTGCCTCTTCGCTCTCGCCGGGAGCGACAACAACCGCGGGTCTCTTCTTCGCCTTCTTAGTCGGCATCTCCTCCATCCGGATGCCCTGCAGCACGAGCCACTCCGCCACCGCCTGGGACTGGACCTCCAGGAAGTTTAGGTCCGTCTTCGGCCATCCGGCACGCCACACCGCCACGTCGTAGGCACGAGAGGCCTCATCGGCGGTGGGATACGTGCCGAGCCACCAACGCTGCCCGGCATCGGAGAACTCCAGTCCAAAGTTCCCGGAGGGCTTCGCCCTCATGCCGAAGAAACCGGACTTTCCCTTCGGCGTCTTCTTCGGCGCCATCGGGGAGCGGGCGGCGGCCGAGCAGGGAGCGGGAGGCGACGTGCGGCGTGGGGCGGAGGCGGACGGAGCGGGGCGGCAGCGTGCGGCGCGGGGCAGAAGCGGACGGAGCGGTGCGGCGGACGAACCGGAGAGGAGGCGGACGGAGCAGGGCCGGAGAGGAGGCGGACGGAGCAGGGCCGGAGGGGAGGGGGACGGAGCGGGGCCGGGCGGAGGATGGACCGGAGGCGGAGGCGGCCGGAGAGGAGGCGGGCGGGGTCGGGGCGGAGGCGAACGCGATGGGGCAGCGCGACGGCAGGCGGCGGCCTAGGCGGGGTAGAATCAGTGGTGGGGGTCTGGATCTATGGTGGGGCGAGACCTTAAAAAGTTAACATGTAACTCTTGCAAACTATTTATGGACCTTGTCTGAGCTAGATTGATGAATGATGTGTCTCGCCTTGAGCTAGCATACTGGTGTTTACCATTAATAATACCGTAGTACCAGAATAAACATAGCCGTGTATGGAAGCAAAATAGACATTTAGTCATTTTCATATAGCTTACAACACTAACCCATAATAAGAAGTTGTGTCAATTTTTTGGGGGGCTCAGCACGGGACAAACCACATAAACCTTTTTTTACTAGACGTGAGGGACTAAATAAAATAATAAAATGATCTCTGCAGATCCACTAATAAAAAGTGGTGGGTCGTTTTGTTCATTATTGATGGAACTGTTTAATATTTGTGAACATTTTCACAAATTTCATGGACATTTTTTTTCGAATCCTGAATATGTTTCGAATACTGGATCATTTTTTAAAATCATGAAAATTTATTTGAAATCCTGTTTTTTGTTATAATATGCAAACATTTTTTTGAAGTCATGAACATTTTATGATTTTCTGAAAGTTTTTTGAATTTACAAACAGTCTATGAGTTACCAATATGTTTTTTCAAAAAACTCACAACTTTTTGAAATTTGGTTCTTTTGGAGATCCAGAATTAAGTCAAAGAAGGAAAAACCAAAACAAAAATGAGAAAGTGAAAAAGCAAAAACGAAATAGAAAACAAGGGGCGCCAAGTCCCGCACATGGGCAGACCCATTATCGCGTGCTATAGTGAGAAAAAAAGGGGAGAAAAGGGGGCAAGAACCAGGGATCAAACCCTGGTCTCCCATGTGGATGACTGTAGACTTAGCGATTGCGTTGTCTCTGTGCTGATGTTATATGGTTGTATCCATCTATAAGAACAGTAGCCGTGGCGATTTTTTTTTGAACCAAATATGCGTGGCATAGTTGGTAATTCATGGCAAATTCGGAGCTAAATCTGATGAAGGACAACCAGAAGCACTAGCCGCTTTATTATTAGGAAAGATTTAGCTAGGGCTTGCTCCGCTTCACCCCATGTATCTGCACTCTTGACTGCTCCAATTTTATCCCGAATCATTGGGATCAAACCAAATCTAGCCCCCCAACTGAAACAAGGCATTTCCGCAATTTTGACAAACAACAACCAGACGAAACTAAGTCGGCGACACAGCTACTGGGGTGCAGCATTTTTTTTGCGGGTACACGGCAGCTAGTTTGTTGGCGATGAGGCTGTACACAACAGTGCCTAAGGTGGCCTCCAGGGACAAGAGAGGAGGGTAGACCAGCCTTCATTTTCTCCTAAGAGAGGAGGGTCAATAATCATTCAACAAATGATGAATTCATTTTCTCGCAAAAAAATGATTATTCACCCGAAAAGAAAGGAAAATGTCATTTCCATTGCAGGTCATATACCTTTTACTGAACGTGGATTATGGTGTAGTCTTTAGATTGACATTTTGCACCCTAATTATTTTTTCTCTACACCTAGACTGCTATGATTTAAATGATCTTTAGTGTTTTAGCTGTGTGCATTTTTATAGTCAGAGGCGAGGAGTTTTTAAAAAATTGAGATGGAGATAGGAGTTGAATTCTTGTGAGGTTTTATTACACCCTCCGATCCATATTAATTGAGGCTGATAGTACAACTTTAGTAGTAGCATATTTAAGCGTAAAACCTTATTTTAGTAAAAAATAATAATAATTGGTGTACCAATATAAACATATAAAAGATTTCCTTCATTGGTCAAGTTTAAGACACCTTATTTTGATAAAAAAATGACTTATTCTCAGAATGACGGAACTTCTATAATTAGATTGAGTTTGTGTAATTAGTTATACCAATATCGAAAGGTGCAAGTGCGTATATTATACGGCCAAGAAAACACGAATGGAGTACATACCTTTTATCCTTCAGATGCTCGGTGAGGTCATGAATGAGGTCGTGCACCTCATTAGCGTCGGGTGGTTGGTGCGGACGAACTTGTGCGAGTATGCTCCTCAGGATCCTCCTCATGTCAGGTTTCTTGGCCGTCCGCACAAAAGCTCGGCAGTCGAAGTAGTCCCCTTGTTTGTGCTCACGCCATAGCTGTTTGGCAAGCGTGGTCTTGCCGATTCCTCCAACACCCACAATGGATAGCACCTTGAGCTGCTTATCCCCATCTGTCAGAGTTCTGCAGAGCCTATCAACCACGCCGCCCTTGGCATGGAGGCCGATGTCTGGTTTCCGATCGCCAACCACCGTTGGGATCGGAACGATATTCATACGGCGGCTGGGGACGCTCTCAAGCTTGTATCTGTCGTACCGTACGTCCATTGGCCTCCTTCACGCGTGGCTTGAATATTCGTGACATCTTATCGATCCAATCTGCATCGGCGTCGACACAGTTGATCATATCATAGGATAGCTCGCGTACCTCCTTCATCCATATCCTCGCTGTAACCGGAGGATCTCGTGCCTTGGCGAGCTTCAGCAGCCGGCCGGGATCCAAGTTCCCGGATCTCATCCTTGAGTTTGGTGTCCAGGAACGCCCAGAGACGCACTAATCGGAGGCAGCAGCTCCATGTCGATCTCTCTGCAACGGAAACACTAGAGCGGGGACCAAATTAGCAAGACCACCACATCGCGAGCTCAGAACCAGAGGGAGGAAACAAGAAAAAATCCACACCGGCCGGCCTTGAAAGAAGGGACGGGAGGGACCAGGCTTGCTTGGCTCTGAGGACTTCTACTGGGCCATCGGCCCGACGCTGACGATCTGCGCCCCGCAACTGGCCTTGTGCAACGGGCTCAGCTGCAGGCTCAACACTTGTACTCTCGTTTGGTGGAATTGTGTCGGTGAAAAGTTGTGGTAAAGTGAGCCTCCGGCGCCACTACGAAACAACCTGCTGAACAGTGAACGCACCAACCTTTGTTTCTCCTATATATCGTACAAATAAAGCACTTGAGTTGGGTCACAATTCAGAGGGGGACGAATCAGGAGACGATACGTATGTTTGTAGGACCGCCGTTTGTGTACGTTAAGGAATCATTGAGTCGTCCAGCATTATATATTGAGCTGAGGATTGAGGGCCACTGGGGGGAAAAAAGACCAACCTTCACTTTTTTCCTTGTCCAAATCGCCTCCTCCAACTAAAATCTCTCCACCACCATGAGACCTCGTCCACAAATCTGGTCTTCCCCACAAGCCACTCTTCCCTGCCCCAAGGCCCAAAGCTTGCAGCAAGGCTTTGTGGCTCGAAATCTTTAATGGCCACCCCAACTCCAGACTAGATTTCCCCCGGAACCAGCGTGCTGCTTCTGCCGGTCTTCCCGAACCTTCGTGTCATCCGGCGGTGACCGTCGTCTTTCCAGCACTCAGCTACTTCCACTAGCAGTGCATCTGGGAGTGGCGGTCACACCACACCACAAGTTATTTGTAAGAGCGAGTTGCTGGTCACCGACGAGGGTAGAGGTAGGTATGGAAGTGGTGGTGGCGGTGGCGAGCAGCGTGGTGCCTAGGCTGTTGACAGTCTTAGAAGAAAGTTCCAAGGAGTTGAGGGACATTGAGGAAGACATCGGTTTCTTGCATCGAGAGCTAGCTTCCCATGATTTATGGTTTGACGGATGGTCAAATATCGCACAAGGAGCAGCCCAGCCCAGTGGCACCGAGATATTATCCATGGAAGAATTCCGGCCGTGATTTGGCACATAACATCGAGGACTGCCTGGACCGGTTCCTTCCTTGCGCTGAATGCGAGGGAGAACAACAAATCCGCGATACAAGCAAGTTTCGTGATGAGATTGCGAGATTCAAGCGGGAGCTGGATGCGGCACAACAGCGAAAAAAGAGATACGTCGTCGATCGCCGAAGCCGAATCCAACGTCGACAATAGCAGCACCGCTGACGAGGAGGATACGGGCACATATGAGGCTTGTCCTGCAGTGGGCATCCAGGAAGCAAAGGAGGAGGTTTGGGCGTTGTTAGTTGGCGGCGAATCAAGCAAGCTGAGGGTGGTCTCCATCGTCGGATTTGGTGGCTCGGGAAAAACCGCACTCGCCTGGGAAGGGTGTACAACTGCCCTCAAGTCGCCAAGCAATTCAGTTGCCGTGCCTGGGCGCCGGTGGCGTCCAAGCAGAAACACGACGTCGCAGCCAAGCAGGCGCTCTTGACGGCCATACTAGAGGGGCTTCTTGGAGACGAAGCACGGGCGCCCGTGCCACAGAGACTCCTACAACTCCAACACCATATCCATCTTCTTCTCCAAACTAAGAGGTGAGATTGATCCTAATAATCCTAAACTGCCACTCAGAGTATTCCCAGCGTTTTTTGAGAGAGACAAATTAAGGCCTTCATCACTAGCTGTACAAATAACAGTCTTGCTAAATCTAAGTCGTCTGAGACTCGTGAAGTCGCGGTCGATACTATATCCATGAGATTTTACATTGAGATCCATGCAATTTTTTTTTTAGGTTTTTGTTTTGTTTTTCTTTCATGCGTTATGTCACTTGACTGAGACTTGGTTAAATCTCACTTGACTGAGACCTAGCCACACCCAACAAATAATGCTTCCTCCGTGCGGAATTACTTGTCATAAAAATGGTTAAAAATGGATGTATATAAAACAATTATATGTCTAGATACATCCATTTTCCAGACAAGTTATTCCAGACGGAGGTCACATTATGCACCGAAAACTTGATACTCGAACTAGAAGTTGAATCTAGCCACATAGACGGAAGACTGCTTAGACCTAGCTCATGCAATACCGCATTTTTTTAGACCGAGGCAAAAGCTTTGCCTTTCTCATCAGTTAAGCATATTCAAGATTTGACATACCTCCCCTCTCAACTCTACATTTGTGTTGGGACTGAAATAAATGGACGATTTGGCCTCACTCACCAACTGCCCAGATGCTGCACAATAATTATCTAGAATCATTATTACGCTTGGTTTGGATGTGTGAATTGGAGATCTTCCAATTGAATTGGACTGGAATTCCGAACAATAACTGTTTGGAATTCCAAACCATTAAATTGGACCAGAATTCCAATTCAGTGAGGAAACTGCAATATCATAAATACCAATTCGTTCTACTTATGGCTCTGTGAAAATCTCAGCACCTATCTTGGCACCATCACCATTGGCATGATATTTTGAATATATGACAACTATGGAATCCAGTTCTAGATTACTTTGTTCTTGTAAGATTATATCCCCTTGGTAACCTTGTTAGCCAGCACTGTTTTCCTTTGTTCTTAAACACGAACCAATAATACTGTTGCTGCCTTGTTATTTTACATATGCAAATCACAGAAATAATGTGTACTCATGGTGGCTGGCTCACATATTTAGCCCAAACATCATCACTATCAATTGATAGCTTATTATTGATCCAATCCTAGCCAAAAGCCACTTTGAGAAAGATCTTGTTAATGATCTCATAGCGCTTATCAATTGTCCTCATCGTTCCACTTATGTGGTCCTTTGTGATATCCATATATATTGCACTTGTCCTTCACATGTTTTATGGTAGAATTGTACACATGTGGTTTCCATCCATTTTGGTCATGGTCAGCATTGTTGTGATGCTCAACAAGGACCTCAAGCAATGCAACATCCATATCATCATCCCGTGTTAAGTAATTCCTCTTCCTTATGATTGTTTCTTCTGCCATGGTGCTACAAGGAAATGAGAATTGTACATGATAGAAAAAACAAATACAATATTAAGGTGGAGAAACATAATGCCATATATTAATTTCATGAAGATGCTGCATATACAAGATAGAAAAGGAATCATCACTCTAGTTGTGACCATATGTCATTCATCAGCTATATAAAAGAAGAGCACCGCAACTAGCTCTATGAAAGAAGACCGCCACAACTATCTATACAAAATAAAATCAACACAATTACCTATCCCACTCTCATCTTACTCCATATTAAGTTCTGCTTGTGCCACAAGATAATCGGCAAACATATCATCTGCTAGTTGTTGCCTAAAGTTGGACCATTCAGTAGTGACAGTAATTAAGTTATCATCATCTGGATCGTCATTTGGCACAGCTGCTCCTTTACTGTCCCCTTCAGGCAATAACAACTTGTCTATGCCTTGCAAAGTAGTGTAACACACAATAAGCATTAATAATTCAAATCTGCAAGGATATTTTAGTTCATAGTAAGCAACTGTCATTCACATATTTATTTTGTTCAACAACATATTTACTTTCGGTACCCGATCCTTTATAGCAAAGAAAGTTTGGGATTGCAAGATAGCTCATTTTCTCTTCGACAAGTCAAATATTTTCTCCACTACATTCCTAGCATGCGAATGGCGCAAGTTATACAAATCTATGATAGTTTTAGGCTGTTATGAACATGCAACCTATTCTTTTAGATGATATCGGGTGGCCCTGAATGGAAATAGAAATCATTCTCCATTGGTATAACTAGCATCAACTAAATATTATTTCCCTTTTTTTTGGAAATAGTATTTCCCTATATCAAGAAGTTAGTTAGCTAACAATCAAATCAAAGAAACTACATGCCAATAGTAAGAGTCATACCCTTAGGTACAACAAGAGCATCTTGGCGGTTTGTCCTCATTGCATAACGCAGAACTCTCGAGTTGGAAGTTGAACCCGCCCAACCAAGTAACACATAAGAAACTTTGTGTTCCAATTAACAACAACTAACATGTTAGTGGTAATTGCTTGCTTTTTGTTCCTATACCTCCTGCCAGGCACATCAACATGACAACCATGTAGTGCTCCAAGTGCATTACCAAACCATTTCCATTTCTAATCATCGGAAGGTTGAGCTCTAAACTTAGGTAGCTTAATGAACTCCCCATGTAGAAAGAGTAAGGCTGTTAGGACAACAGAGATGTGTGTGCTAATGGTTCATAAGGAATACTGTAGGTGCCACACAACAACCTCATCTTAAGCCCATGACCAACTACAATCAAGAACATCACAACCATATCTTCCACACTTACATATACGGTATCATAGAGGCAACATATCTCTAATAACATGGTGCACAGGTCATGTAAGTTTTGGTCATAGCATGTCACTTTAGATCCATCATACATGCCTTCAAGAAAATATTTCCTAGGCTTATGCTAGTTCTCATCATCACCACTAAAACTTCCTAGGTCCCTTTGTCCTATCCCTCTGTGTAGTAGCATATGCTAATGCAAGAGCATACAATTTTTTCGAAACAATAATTTTCCTCTTCCTTAGTTTACTTTCTTCATTTATGCACTCACGAAATCTAATTGATCTGACACGAAGCTGTACAATGCAATTATCTAGTTGTAAGCATGACAACGAGATATCACATACACAAAGGTATAGCGAAAACAGAGGGGATTCCAGCTACATACCTTCAGTCGGCCTGCAGATCGACGAAACTTCAGTAATCTGCACAATTTTACACAAAAATAAATCTTGGCTACGACTTCTAGTTCAGATACACAAAAGCATAGCGAGAAAAAACAGAGGTGATTAGGGTTTCTTAGTTCTGGTTAAGAAATGGGGAATCAATGGGCTGGATGTGAGGGAATGGTGCTATAGGAGCGGTAGAATCAGGGAGGGAGCAGGTAGGACAAGGAGCGGCGCTGCACATTTGGAGGCCTCAGCGCACGGGAAAGGGATGAGAGGACAAGGCAGAGGGGATATGGGGACGCGGCAGGACAGGCATGATGTAGGAGGAGGAAGAGGAAGCGGGCAGAAAGCACTATGGCACCGCAGCCGTTTTTCACTGGCATTATTAATATCAGTTCAATGTCAAACCCGATCATGTAAGTGGCATTGTCCTTAGGCTACTTTGGGTGTCGTTGGTCACAAGTGTGTTGCCCTGGAAATCAATTCCTAAAAACTTACAAAGGGATTTACAGGTAGAGATATTTCTTAATATTTTTGAAGTTTTAATTAGTTGCACATGCAGGAAATTGTAAATGCTAAAAAACGGTAAGGATAAGCAAGAATTTTCTGGAAATATGGGAGAGATTAGCTGATCAAGTTATTTGTTCATATTTCAAGTAGAATGCTTGCAATACAAAGATATATCGAAGATTTCCCTATGTAGGGTTTAGTAGTCTGAAATATTTGTCAATTTGGCTGACAGGTGTTTAATTGTAATTGATAACATCAAGATGGAGCTCTGGGACGCAATAAAACCAATCTTCCCAGAAGAAGCAGAGAGCAGAATGCTGGTGACCACAACTATGACTTCGGTAGCTAATGCCTGCAGCTTGCCTGACGGTTATGTTTACAGTATGAGATCTCTTAGTGCAAAACAGTCCAAGGATTATCTAGACAAGAAGGTTTTCGTCGGTGGATGCTCACCTGACTGGGAGAGGGGTTCAACTGCAATCGTGAACAAATGTGATGGTCACCCAACCACTTGCTCTAGTTAGTGTTGCCAAAGCTTTGCAAGGTCACAAGTTGACTGGAGATCTGTGCGAAGAAATGACCCGCAACCTATGTTCCCGTATGGACGAGAACAAGAATGGTCACTTCACAAGACTAAAGCAGGTTCTTATGAATAACTACAGCAGTCTGCCTGACAATTCTCTCAAGACCTGCTTACTATACTCAGGTGTATTCCCAAATGATCGCCCCATCAGCACGAAAACTCTTGCCATGCGATGGTTAGCCGAAGGATACATTGGTGACCAAGAGATTGCCGATAAGAAGTTGGATGAGCTAATTGACAGAAACATATTTCGGCCTATTGACCCAAGCAACAATGGAAAAGCCAAGGCGTGCAAACCTCATGGCATCATGCACCAGTTCTTGTTGCACAAGTCGGTGGCTTCAAAATTCATTGCTACATCTTTCGGTGCTAAGAACCGAAGTAATTCCCGGCATCTCGTTATTGAGAACCATAAAAATAGCACAGCATGCAACATGGAACATGGTACTGGCCGCCTGAAGAATTTCTTTTCGTCTTTGCAAGGAAAGGTTGATAACTTCATTGCAGGGCCGCCCGGCGAGCAGCTGCGCCCACGGTCTCTAACAGTCTTTGGGAGTGCAGAAGAAACTGTTTCAGATTTGGCTAGTTTTGAGCTTCTGAGAGTGTTGGATCTAAAAGAATGCAATGGTTTGAATGAAGAACATCTTGGGCACATATACAAGCTGTTGCATCTCAAATATCTGGCACTCGGGAGCTCTGTTAGCAATCTTTCAGTTGAAATGGGAAGGCTTCATTATTTAGAGACACTCGACTTGAGAAAGACCAAGATAGAAACATTGCCGGTGGAAGTCATTATTCTGCCCCACCTACTACACCTGTTTGGAAAGATTAAGCTAAAGGAGGTAAGTCGCAAGAACCGTAAGAAGTTCCTGCAAGGAAAAAGTAATTTGCAGACTCTAGCAGGAGTTGTTATAGACAGCAACTCTGCATTCCCGGAACTGATGGTTCATATGAAAAAACTGACAAAGGTCAAGATATGGTGCGAGATCATTGACACAGACATCAATTATACCATGCTCTCAGAGGCCATTCACAAGTTTGCTCAGGCTGGCATGGGTACTCCAGTAGGTGCCCGCTCCCTATCACTCCATCTGAATGATTCTTCCAAAGATTTGCTTCATTGCTGTCAAGGCGACAACACAAATGCAACACCAAGAAAGCTTGGTTATCTTAGCTCACTGAAACTGCAAGGCGGCCTGAGTCAGTTCCCTCAGTTTGTTATGTCCCTCTGTGGTCTGAAAGAGTTGTGCCTTACATATACTAATCTGACAGGAGCTGATCTTCTACCAGGTCTGCGTAGCCTCCAGTACTTGGTTTATCTCAAACTGGTTGAAGTCCATTTTAGGGATTTAGACATCATGGTTGGGGATCTCCCAAGCCTGCAATGTCTATGCCTTGTGATGCAGGAACCCATGTTGCCCACTATCCAAAAAGGAGCTCTGCCGAGACTCACTTCAATTCAATTGCTCTGTAAAGACCTAAAAGATGTTTGTGAAATCAAACTGGAATTGTTCAAAGGTCTTCAGGAAATAGCTCTGGATTCTATGGTCAATCCGGAAACCATAAAACACTGGGAAGCTGAAGCTAAGGAGCACCCTAAGAGGCCAAGTGTTTTGTTGCTCGAAAGGGTCGTTGATCCAGACGAAACTACCCCTTCGGTGAAATATGTTGCCAGTCGACAACAATCGCTAGACCAACACCCCTGTGCTATCGATCACATGGAAATTGACCTTGACCAACTCACTCTTCAGACCAAGTACCGCAGGTCTGATCAATTCAGAGTTGGCAGCAAGCGATCTCGATCGGCTCACTCTCCAGGAAGGGTCTGATCAAATTCAACGCAATGGAGCAGGTTTGCACACTTCTCATGTTGGTCGTTTTGCTCTATTAAAATTGTGGCTGATTGACCTCTAGGCTCTAGTCTAGTTCTCAACAACGATCCTCATATTCTGCATACTTCAAAAATTCTTATCTCCATTCATAAACATGCTATGATAGTAGTTTGTTTAAATCTGCCTGTTTATTATCTTGCTTTGAAGGGTCAGACGTTGAAGAAACAAATTTAGCAGGGCAGATGTGAAGCCGGATGCTGTCCATTGCACTCATCGTCCATTCAGCGGCCCTAGAAGTTAGCAAGGCACCCTGTTCATCCTTCTTCTCAGGTCGTCCGGTCACTTTAATTTTTGAATAAATTTCCACCATGTAGCATGGCAGATTCTTCTGTTTGGGTGTAGCAGGCCAACTAGGGAAGCATTTGCTTTCCCCATTTCTACTCATGTATCAAAGTCACCTATAGAATTTGTACTTAAGGGTCCTGCACCCGAGTTTGTTGGAGAATAAATGTATTGTGTCAGTTCTATGGATGATTAGTACGATAAATTCACTTGGATACATTCGTTTCATGCGAAATCTGATGTCTGGAGTGCTTTTATTTAATTCCAAAAATGCATTACAAAACTTGTAGGCAAAAGAACTACATGCGTACATACTAGGGGAAGTGTGGGTAGTTGCGTAAAATCAAAATTGTGGTTTTACACACAGGGTTTCACATCAGGTGAATGGCTCCTCAAGCTTATATATGCAGCTGGTGACAAATCGTTGTCGCGCAGACTATGAAGGTTTGATTACAGGGGATACATGCAGCGACGGCAGGACGGGTGAGCTGACCACCTTGCCACCGCGACGGCAGGCGTATGCCGGCGGCGGCGGCCAACGCGCCTGGTCTGGTCTGGGTGGACACCCACAGGGCTACCTAGAGGTTAGCCGGCTCCAACTTTACTTGGGCAGAAGGGTCACAAGCCTGTTGAAAGCAGAGTACATCCTCTGTTTTCTGGTACATCCATGTTCCGGGTTTCAAAGCAGAATATCTTCCTTTAAGCCACGGCTTGCCTGTTGCCCGCGCGAGTGCTGACAGCGCGAGCTAGTCAATCCGTAAGCATTTTTTTAACGACAATTTTCACCAAGCTTACAGTCACAATGTTTACAACGGAAAATCAAAACGTCATTAGGTTGGACTTACCAAACACGGTGACCAACCCCTGGTTGTAGAGCGTGGTTCGCTAAATTATGAGCCTCAAAATTGAAACTCCTAAACTGATGAATTTTTTTTAATAAATCAGAAATTCCAGAGTACTCTATGATTTCATGTATGATAGCTTCATACATAGTCGCGCTACATTGCGTAATATCATCAACCACCACCTTGCAGTCGGAAGCGACGTGGATCCTCTGCAAGAGCCATTGCTTCCCTGACCGCCAAAGCTTCTAGAATTGCAGGGTCCGAGATGCCCCTGAGTACAATGATTGAAGCTCGCGAAAAAATACCACTTGGATCACGACTCACCACAACCACCGCTCCTTACCGAGTGAATAGCATAAAACTATCACTTTTCGTGTTAGGGTTTCAAAAAAGTACCAAAAATTTGTTTGGCGCTGATAACTACCAGAATAGGCATCGGCTGTTTCAAAAAACCAAAGAGTACTTAACATTTGATCAAGTTTACAACAGTAGGGACCCACACATAAGATAAATGTTTGTCTGACCGTTAAAATACATGTGGGGCCTACATGTCAATATCTCTTCCACATATATCCTCATCTTTTACATATAACCCCTACAAATATATTTTTAAAGCAACCGGGTCCCTGAAAACATTGATAAAAGAAATCAGGTCCCTATGAACCTTTTAAAAAGCAATCGTGTCCCTATTTTTTTAAAAAAAGCAACCCAGTCCCTATAAGCCGCCTGTGGCTGTGGCCGTCCGTGGCTGCGGCTAGCCTGTGGCTCTGGCCAAAACTGTCGCTTCCCCTGCCTCGCCTGCGGTCACCCCCTGCATCCCTTGTTGGGCACTAGCTAGCCATGTGCTCACCTGCAGCACGACCGATGCTGCTGCTCCTTGCTAGCCCTTGTCGCTGCTTCTGCTGCTCCTTGTCGGCCCTTGCCGCTGCTTCTGCTACTCCTTGTTCCCTTGACATTTCTGCTACTGCTAGCAGCGACACCTGTTGCTCGTCCATAAGTGGACGGCGCAGATTCGGTGGGCTCAAGTGCGAGTGGGGCTCCGCCAGCCATGGCTCGGGAGTAGAAAGACAGATCATGGCTCGGGGAGAGAGATCAGAGGAGGAGAGAGTGAGAAGAAAGAGAAGAGGAAGGAATAGATAACTACATGTGGGCTCCACATGTAAATAACGGTCAAACAATACATAAAAAAACTGTTTGTTTAGGAGCAGGCCCCAACTGTCATAATCACGATCAGTGGTCAAGTACTCAGCCATTTGTGTTTTTTGAAACACCTGACGCTGATTCTGGTTATTCTCAGTGACAAACAAATTTTTGATAGATTGTTGGAACCCTAACGCGAAATTTGGTAGTTTTATGCTATTCACTCCTCCACTCCAAAGTTCCCTGCTATTGCTGGATCAATATTGAATTTAGTGGGGTTATCGGTTCCACTGCCTCAACCTTGGGGCTACCAGATGCACTGTCGGGACCTTAGGCTTGTCCAAGATTTTAAGACCGCTCAAAAAGACTAATAAAGTGGTGAGTGGATAATGGGCTTTGATATATATCCTCATGGATAACTTTTCTTCTCGCTCTTCAAATTGGCCACAAGTGCAGATGAAATTCTCATGAGATAAAATATCATGCATTACAAAGATTCAGTTTCTTTTTCTTTTTTCGTTTGTGATCTAGTGCTGGCACATATTGTTGGGAAACATTGCATGGAAAACAAAAAAATTGTACGCACATGCAATGAATTATCCATGGAGATGCATAGCAACAAGGGGGAGAGTGAGTCTACGTACCCTCGTAGACCGTAAGCGGAAGTGTTTCACAACGCAATTGATGTATTCGAACTTCTTCGCGCTTCAACCGATCAAGTACCAAACGCACGGCACCTCCGCCTTCTGCACACGTTTAGCTCGGTGACGTCCCTCGCCTTCTAGATCCAGCAAGACGTCGAGGTAGTAGTGAGTTCTGTCTGCACGACGGTGTAGTGACAGTGATGGTGAAGTGATCTTCGCAGGGCTTCGCCTAATCACTACGAAAATATGACCGGGGGTGTAAACGATGGAGGGGGCGCCGCATATGGCTAGGCAATTGTCTGTTGTGTGCTATGGCACTCCCCTTCCACATATATATAGGTGGGAGGAAGGAAGGAGCAGCCAAGGAGGGCGTCCAAGTAGGAGGAATTCCACTTGGGGTCTCTCCCAAGGTGGCGCCCCCCTTTCCTTATTTGTAGTGCGGGGAAAGGCAGGGGAGGGTGCCCCCCTTTCCTTTCTCCCATGAGAGGGAGATGCAGAGGGGATAGCCCTCCCCCTTTTCCTTCCCTAGGGCTTGCCAACCAAGGGAAGGGGCACACCAGCCCCTTTGTGGGTTCGTCTGTCCCCTCCTTTGGCCCATAAGGCCCATAACTTGCCCGGGGGGGGGGGGGGGTGCCCGGAACCCCTTCCGGTGACCCGATTCCTTCCCGGTACGTCTCGAAACACTTCCAGTGTCCAAATACAATCGTCATATATATCAATCTTTACCTCTCAGCCTTTTCGAAACTCCTTGTCATGTCCGTTATCTCATCCGGGACTCCGAACAACATCCGGTCACCAAAACATATAACACTATATCCTCAACGAGTGTTGAGCGTGCGGACCCTACGGGTTCGAGAACTATGTAGACATGACCGAGACACCTCTCCGGTCAATAACCAATAGCGGAACTTGGATGCCCATATTGGCTCCTACATATTCTACGAAGATCTTTATCGGTCGAACCGTTATGACAACATGCGTAATTCCCTTTGTCCATCGGTATGTTATTTGCCCGAGATTCGATCGTCGGTATCTCTATACCTAGTTCAGTCTCGTTACCGGCAAGTCTCTTTACTCGTTCCATAATACATCACCTTGTAACTAACTCCTTAGTCATTTGCTTGCAAGCTTATCATGTGATTACCGAGAGGGCCCAGAGATACCTCTCCAATACTCGAAGTGACAAATCCTAATCTCGATCTATGCCAACTCAACAAACACCTTCGGAGATACCTGTAGAGCATCTTTATGATCACCCAGTTACATTGTGACGTTTGATAGCACATAAGGTATTCCTCCGGTATCCGGAAGTTGCATAATCTCATAGTCGAAGGAATATGTATTTAACATGAAGAAAGCAACAACAATAAAACTGAACGATCATTATGCTAAGCTAATGGATGAGTCTTGTCCATCACATCATTCTCCTAATGATGTGATCCCGTTATCAAATGACAGCACATGTCCATAGCTAGGAAACCTTAATCATCTTTGAACAATGAGCTAGTCTAATAGAGGCTTACTAGGGACATGGTATTTGTTTATGTATTCACACATGTGTTTAAGTTTCCGATCAATAAAATTCTAGCATGAATAATAAACCTTGATCATGAATAAGGAAATATAAAATAACAACTTTATTACTGCCTCTAGGGCATATTTCCTTCAGTCTCTCACTTACACTAGAATCCATAATCTAGTTCACGTCGTCTTGTGGTTAACACCCATAGTTCACATACCAAGTGACCAATACCCAAAGAGTTTACTAGATTCAATAATCTACTTCACATTGCTATGGGATTAACACCGAAAGAGTACTAAGGTGTGATCATGTTTTTCTTGTGAGAGGTTTAGTCAACGGGCCTGCCACATTCAGATCTGTATGTATTTCACAAATTTCTATGTCTATAATGCTCTGCATGGAGCTACTCTATCTAATTGCTCCCACTTTCAATACGTATCCAGATTGAGACTCAAAGTCATCTAGATCGGTGTAAAAGCTTGCGTCGACGTAACTCTTTATGACGAACTCTTAATGACCTCCATAACTGAGAAATATTTCCTTTGTCCTCTAAGGATCATTTTGACCGCTGTCTAGTGATTTACTCCTGTATCACTATTGTACCCCCTTGCCAAACTCATGGCAAGGTACACAACAGGTTTGGTACACAACATGGCATACTTTATAGAACCTATGGCTAAGGCATAGGGAATAACTTTCACTCTCTCTCTATCTTCTGCCGTGGTCGGGCTTTGGGTCTTACTCAACTTCACACCTTACAATATAGGCTAGAAATCCTTCTTTGACTCATCCATTTTGAACTCCTTTAAAATCTTGTCAAGGTATGTACCCATTGAAAATCTTATCAAGCGTCTTGATCTATATCTATAGATCTTGATGTGCAATATGTAAGCAGCTTCACCGAGGTCTTTCATTGAAAAAATCTTATTCAAGTATCCTTTTATGCTATCCAGAAATTCTATATCATTTCCAATCAGCAATATGTCATCCACATATAATATCAGAAATGCTACAGAGCTCCCACTTACTTTCTTGTAAATACAGGCTTCATCGTAAGTCTGTATAAAATCATATGCTTTGATCACCTCATCAAAGCATATATTCCAACTCCGAGATGCTTGCACTAGTCCATAGATGGATTGCTGAAGCTCCCACACTTTTTTAGCACCTTTAGGATCGACAAAATCTAGCTTCTGGTTGCATCATATACAACTCTTTTTTGAGATATCTATTAAGGAATGCAGTTTTGACATCAATTTGCAAGATTTCATAATAATAAAATGTGGCAATTGGTAACATGATTCGTACGGACTTAAGCATCGCTACGGGTGAGAAAGTCTCATTGCAGTCAACTCCTTGAACTTGTCAAAAACCTTTTGCGACAAGTCAAGCTTTATAGACACTAACATTACCATCAGCGTCAGTCTTCTTCTTGAAGATCCATTTATTTTCTATGGCTTGCCGATCATCGGGCAAGCCCACCAAAGTCCACACATTGTTCTCATATATGGATCCTATCTCAAATTTCATGGCCTCAAGCCATCTGTCGGAATCTGGGCTCATCATAGCTTCTTCATTGTTTGTAGGTTCGCCATGGTCAAATAACATGACTTCCAGGACAGGATTACAGTACCACTCTGTTGCGGAACTTGCTTTGTTCGACCTACGAAGTCCAATAGTAACTTGATCCGAAGTTTCATGATCATCATCATTAGCTTTCTTTCTAGTTGGTGTAGGCATCACGGGAACTGATTTCTCTGATGTGCTACTCTCCAATTTGAGAGAAGGTACAATTACCCCATCAAGTTCTATTTTCATCCCACTCACTTCTTTCGAGAGAAACTCCTTCTCTAGAAAGGACCCATTCTTAGCAACAAAGATCTTGCCTTTGGATCTGTAGTAGAAGGTGTACCCAATAGTTTCTTTAGGGTATCCTATGAAGACGCACTTCTCTGATTTGGGTTCAAGCTTATCAGGCTGAAGCCTTTTGACATAAGTGTCGCAACCCCAAACTTTAAGAAACGACAGCTTAGGTGTCTTGCCAAACCACAGTTCATACAGTGTCGTCTCAACGGATTTAGAAGGTGCCCTATTTAACATGAATCAGCTTTGTCTAATGCATAACTCCAAAACGATAGTGGTAAATTAGTAAGAGACATCGTAGAATGCACTTTATCTAATAAAGTATGGTTAAGACATTCAGACACACCATTATGTTGTGGTGTTTCAGGTGGCGTGAGTTGTGAAACAATTTCACATTGCTTTAAATGAATGTAAAACTCATAACTCAAATATTCTCCGCGATCAGATCATAGAAACTTTATTTTCTTGTTACGATGATTCTCCATTTCACTCTGAAATTCTTCGAACGTTTCAAATTTTTCAGACTTGTGTTTCATCAAGCAAATATATCCATACCTACTCAAATAACCTATGAAGGTCAGAAAATAACGATACCCGCCGCTTGCTTCAACACTCATCAGACTGCATACATCGGTATGTATTATTTCCAATAAGTCATTATCTCGCTCCATTGTTCTGGAGAACGGAGTTTTAGTCATCTTGCCCGTGAGGCATGGTTCGTCGCAAGTATCAAGATTCATAATCAAGTGACTCCAAAAGTCCATCTACATGCAGTTTCTTCATGCACTTTACACCAATATGACTTAAACGGTAGTGCCACAAATATGTTGCACTATCATTATCAACTTTGCATCTTTTGGTTTCAATATTATGAATATGTGTATCACTACAACCGAGATTCAATAAACCATTTATATTGGGTGTATGACCACAGAAGGTTTTATTCATGTAAACAGGACAACAATTATTCTCTCACTTAAATGAATAACCGTATTGCAATAAACATGATCTAATCATATTCATGCTCAATGCAAACACCAAATAACACTTATATAGGTTCAAAACTAATCCCGAAGGCAGAGGGAGTGTGCAATGGTGAGCGTATCAACCTTGGAAGCACTTCCAACACACATCGTCACCTCGCCCTTAACTAGTCTCTGTTTATTCTGCAACTCATGTTTTAAGTTACCAATCTTAGCAACTGAACCGGTATCAAATACCCAGGGGGCTACTACGAACACTAGTAAGGTACACATCAGTAACATGTATATTCAATATACCTTTGTTCACTTTGCCATCCTTCTTATCCGCCAAGTATTTGGGGCAGTTCCACTTCTAGTGACCATTTCCTTTGCAGTAGAAGCACTCTGTTTCAGGCTTAGGTCCAGCTTTGTGCTTCATCACGGGAGTGGCAACTTGCTTGCCATTCTTCTTGAAGTTCCCTTTCTTTCCCTTTGCCCTTTTTCTTGAAACTAGTGGTCTTGTTAACCATCAACACCTGATGCTCTTTCTTGACTTCTACCTTCGCCGATTTCAATATCGCAAAGAGCTCGGGAATCGTTTTTGTCATCCCTTGCGTATTATAGTTCATCAAGAAGTTCTAGTAGCTTGGTGATAATGACTAGAGAACTCTGTCAATCACTCTCGTATTTGGAAGATTAACCTCCACTTGATTCAAGCGATTGTACTACCCAGACATTCTTAGTATATGCTCACTGGTGAGCTATTCTCCTCCATCTTGTAGGCAAAGTACTTGTTAGAGGTCTCATACCTCTCGACATGGGCATGAGACTGAAATACCAATTTCAGCTCTTGGAACATCTCATATGTTCCATGGTGTTCAAAAACGTCTTTGAAGCCCCGATTCTAAGCCATAAGCATGGTGCACTAAACTATCAAGTAGTCATCATATTGATCTTGTCGAACGTTCATAATGTCTGCATCAGCTCCTGCAACAGGTCTATCACCTAGCAGTGCATCAAGACATAATTCTTTCGTGCAACAATGAGGATAATCCTCATATCATGGACCCAGTCCACATCATTGCTACTATCATCTTTCAACTTAGTTTCCTCTATGAACATATCAAAAACAAAGGGGAGCTACAACACGAGCTATTGATCTACAACATAATTTGCAAATACAACCAGGACTAAGTTCATGATAAATTAAAGTTCAATTAATCAAATTACTTAACCAGTTAAATAAACACCCCTCAAGTCATCTAAGTGATACGTGCTCCAAATCAACTAACCCATGTGCGATCATCACGTGAGATGGGGTAGTCATCAATGGTGAACATCTCTATGTTGATCATATCTACTATATGATTCATGTTCGACCTTTTGTTCTCTAGTGTTCCGAGGCCATGTCTGTACATGATAGGCTCGTCAAGTTTAACCCAAGTATTCTACATGTGTAAAACTATCTTACACCCGTTGTATGTGAACTATACGTAGAGTCTATCACACCTGATCATCACGTGGTGTCTCGAAACGATGAACTGTAGCAATGGTGCATACTCAGGGAGAACACTTTTACCTTGAAATTTACTCGAGGGGTCATCTTATAGTGCTACCGTAGTTCTAAGCAAAATAAGATGCATATAAGATAAACATCACATGCAATCAAAATATGTGACATGATATGGCCATCATCATCTTGCGCTTTTGATCTCCACATCCAAAGCATCGTCATGAGCTCCATCGCCACGGGCTTGACACCTTGATCTCCATTATTGCGTCGTGGTCGTATCGCCAACTATTGCTTCTATAACTATCGCTAACGCATAGTGATAAAGTAAAGAAATTAAATGGCGTTTGCATTTCATATAATAAAGAGACAACCATAAGGCTCCTACCGGTTGCCGATAACTTACAAAACATGATCGTCTCATACGATAACGTATATCACATCATGTCTTGACCATATTACATCACAACATACCCTGCAAAAATAAGTTTAATGTCCTCTACTTTGTTGTTGCAAGTTTTACGTGGCTGCTACGGGCTTCTAGCAAGAACCATTCTTCCCTACGGCAAAAACCAGAACAGTGATTTATCAAGTTTGTTGTTTAACCTTCTTCAAGGACCGACTGCAGTCAAATTCGATTCAACTAAAGTAGGAGAAACAGACACCCGCCAGCCACCTTTATTCAAAACTAGTTGCATGTCTGTCGGTGGAACCAGTCTCATGTACATGGACATGTAAGGTTGGTCCAGGCCGCTTCATCCTACAATACCACCGAATCAAAATAAGAAGTTGGTGGTAAGCAGTATGACTATCACCATACACAACTCTTTGTGTTCTACTCGTGCATATCATCTACGCAACGAGGGGGAGAGTGAGTCTATGTACCCTCGTAGACTGTAAGCGGAAGCGTTTCACAGCGCGGTTGATGTAGTCGAACTTCTTCGCGCTTCAACCGATCAAGTACCGAACGCACGACACCTCCACGTTCTGCACACGTTCAGCTCGGTGACGTCACTCGCGTTCTAGACCCAGTAAGACGTCGAGGTACACTAGTAGAAAAGAGGGTATTGGTCCAGGCCGGGTTAGCCCATTAGTCCCGGTTCAGTCTAGAACCGGGACTAATGGGGGCATTAGTCCCGGTTCGTGCGCCCAGGGGCCACGTGGGCCATTTGTCCCGGTTCGTCAGGACCTTTTAGTCCCGGTTGGTGCCATGAACCGGGACTAAAGGGTGCGATGGCCATTAGTCTTGGTTCGTGGCACCAACCGGGACTAAAAGGTTAGACCTTTAGTCCCGGTTCGAGCCACCAACCGGTACTAATGGAGTTTGAGGCATTAGTACCGGTTCATGGCACGAACCGGTACTAAAGGTCCCATTTTCAAACTCCCCCCCCCCCTCGTGGATCGCCTTTTCAGTTTTAAAAAAATAAAAGAAAATGATGAAAATGTCAAAAAAAAATAAGTTTCCCATGTGATATGTGGTCTAGTTGTTGGGAAAATTTGCAAATGTGAATTCCGACTTTATTTGCAAAATCTCTCTAGAATTTAGTAAAATGGGCATAACTTTTGCATACTAACTCGGGATGAAAAAAAATTTAAATGCAAAATCATCTACTCGAAAAGTTAAATCCAAATCTAACAGAAAAAAGTTACGGGGCTTTTAAGATCTAGAGTGGAAAAAATCGAAAAAATTTCAAACTGTGGTTAAACAATGGTCAAACAATGGTCAAACTAATTATTCTAGAATATTAGTGTTACTAAATAATTATTTTAGTTATTTTGTATTTTGGTCAAATATGGTCAAACTGTGGTCAAATTGTGGTCATACAATGGTCAAACAATGGTCAAACTAATTATTCAAGAAATATTAGTGTTACTAAATAATTATTGTTTTTTAAAACAATAGTTTCAAACTCAAACAGTGAAATGTGTCACTTCATGCTCAAGCAAAATTCCTCAAGGTTAATAGGATTAACATCTTACTATTGTCAGGAAAACAACAAGTGCAGACTAGGAAACGAGGGAGAATAGAACCCGGAAGTTAAGCGTGCTCAGGCTGGGGGAGTGGGAGGATGGGTGACCGTTCAGGAAGTTAGATGATTTGGAATGATGAGGGGTGATTAGAGATTAGAGGATAAATTGAGCAGTGATGAGGGGTGGTGATTAGAGATTAGAGGTTAAAATAATTCAGAAATTTGAAAATAAAAAAAATTCAAAAAAATTTCAGAAAAAAATTCAAAAAAAAAAATCATAAAATTTCCTTTAGTCCCGGTTGGTGTTACCAACCGGGACTAAAGGTGGTTTAGTCCCGGTTCAAAAACCGGGACTAAAGGGCCTTACCAACCGGGACTAGTGGGGGGTTTTCTAGTAGATGAGTTCTATCAGCACGACGGCTTGGTGATGGTGATGGTAAAGTGATATTCGCAGGGCTTCGCCTAAGCAGTACGAAAATATGACCGCGGGTATAAACGGTGGAGGGGGGCGCCACACACGGTTAGCAATACTAGGGGCTATAGATGGAATGGCCACTAATGGCGCACCAGACATGTGGTGCGCCACTACTATATAGCAGTGGCGCACCATGTGCTGGTGCGCCATTAGTAACAATTTTTTTTCCAAACATACTAATGGCGCACCAGGGCACAGTGCGCCATTACTACTTCTAACTAGTAATGGCGCACCAGCCACATAGTGCGCCACTACTATATTTTTTTTATTCTGTTTTTTGGAAAAACTACTAATGGCGCACCGGGGAATAGTGCGCCATTACTAGTTTAAACTAGTAATGGCGGACTGTGCCCCGGTGCGCCATTAGTATATATATATATATTTTTTTTGCAAAACTACTAATGGCGCACAACCAGCAGGTGTGCCATTAGTAACTAGGGTTACTAATGGCGCATTTGTAGGTGGTACGCCATTTGTAACCTGGGACCAGGTAGATATTTTGGACAGCCACACCTACCCACTCACTTTCCCCACTTCATTCTCTCCACCTCCTTCTCCAAGCTTGTCTCGGCTGCCTCCTCCTCCTCACCTCATTTGCACCATAGATTCATCCAAATTAAGTGGTTAAATTACCTTTTTTTGATAGGTAAGTAAGGGGGAAGCTATCTTTATGTTGTTCTCCCTCCAACAACGTGCACATGCACTTTTTATGGCCTAACTAGATATATGTATGTTCGTGGTGTTGCATATGTTTGTGGTGTTGCATATATGTTTGTGTTTGCAGGTACCGGTATTTGAAATGCGATAGTTGCCAATATTTTGCCGGAATGTTGATTCATTTCCGTTTCGGCGAGAATTTTGGCACTATGCAGTCTTTTTGGTCCTATTTTTAGGGAAAGTCATGCCAAATTCTTTTTTGGTTCTAAAATATCGTTTTGCTCTACCCCACAGGCGACCATGGTCCGCACGATGACCGAAGGCATCATGAATAGGTTTTTGAGCTTCGCGAAGGCTGAGATGCTTGAAAAGAACAAGATGGAGATAAGATGTCCGTGTCGAAGATGCAAGCTAAAGAGCCTTATTGCGGACCCGGATTCCGGGCAGGTGCGGGGCCATCTGCTCTTGCGTGGTTTCATGGATGGCTATCGGTGGCAAGGTGATGAAGATGACTACGAAGTCGTCCATGGGGGCCGGGCAAGAAATAAGGAAGGGCAGCAAGACAACCACCGCGGCTCGGGCGGGCGAGAAGACGAAGAATCTCCAGGAGATGATCACGACGGTGATGCTGTACACAGTCATCATGTAGAAGATGCATGACATGATGATGAGGAAGATGCCGGAGCAGACGAAGGGCATGATCATGAATATGAAGATGCCGGCAGAGCAGACGATGATAGACCATCGATGGGCTGGGTGCAGGACCCTCATATTCAAGAGCTGCTTCTCAAGCAGACGGATAACGCAAGAGCTGCCGCCCGAGAGAAAGCCAAGCTAGATCAACTGGAGATAGATGCGGTTACTCCATTGTGTGAAGGATGCAGGCCCGAGGATACCCGCCTTAAAGTAACGCTCATGGCTGTGGAGATGAAGGTAAAACACAAAATGACCGACGCATGCTTCTACGAGAACATGACATTCTGGCGCGAACGTCTTCCCAAGGGGAACAAGTGCCCGACCAGTTTCGAGGAGGCGAAGAAAATCGTGTGTCCTCTGGATTTACCGCACGTGAAATACCATGTGTGCATGAACAATTGCATCATTTATCGGGCGAGCACACGGAGTCTACCATATGTCCGGTGTGCGGCGTCACTTGATACAAGAAGAGGAAGAAAGCTCCTCGAAAAGTGGTGTGGTACTTTCCACTCCTCGTCTGCAGCGGTATTTCCCGGACCCTAAGGTAGCAAAGCTCCTGCGTTGGCACGCGGATAGGGAGGAGAAGAAGCCAGAAGATGACGCAAATGATTGCTACATCTTGAGCTAGCGTTGGTTTTCCCCGAAGAGGAGAGGGTGATGCAACAAGTGTAGCGTAAGTATTTCCCTCAGTTTTTGAGAACCAAGGTATCAATCCAGTAGGAGGCTCCTCCAAAGTCCCACACGCCTAAAGTGAGATCCCTTCACGGCTACTTGCGAAAGTGAGATCTGATAGAGATAGATAAATATATTTTTGGTATTTTATAATATAGATGCAAAAAGTAAAGATGCAAATAAAAGTAGATTGAAAGAAAATATGATAAGAGATAGACCCGGGGGCCATAGGTTTCACTAGAGGCTTCTCTCGAGAGCATAAGTATTACGGTGGGTGAACAAATTACTGTCGAGCAATTGATAGAAAAGCGAATAATTATGACGTTATCGAGGCATGATCATGTATATAGGCATCATATCCATAACAAGTAGACCGACTCCTACCTGCATCTACTACTATTACTCCACACATCGACCGCTATCGAGCATGCATCTAGAGTATTAAGTTCATAAGAATAGAGCAACACATTAAGCAAGATGATATGATGTAGAGGGATAAACTCATGCAATATGATATAAATCCCATCTTGTTATCCTCGATGGCAACAATACAATACATGTCTTGCAACCCTTTCTGTCACTGGGTAAGAACACCGCAAGATTGAACCCAAAGCTAAGCACTTCTCCCATGGCAAGAAAGATCAATCTAGTAGGCCAAACCAAACCGATAATTCTAAGAGACTTGCAAAATAACTCAATCATACATAAAAGAATTCAGAGAAAGTTAATATCCATAGATAAATTTGATCATAAACTCACAATTCATCGGATCTCGACAAACACACCGCAAAAAGAGATTACATCGAATAGATCTCCACAAGAGAGGGGGAGAACATTGTATTGAGATCCAAAAAGAGAGAAGAAGCCATCTAGCTAATAACTATGGACCCGTAGGTCGGTGGTAAACTACTCACAACACATAGGAGGGGCAAGGATGTTGATGTAAAGGCCCTCCGTGGTCGATTCCCCCTCCGACGGAGTGCGTGAAAGGCTCCAAGAGCGGGATCTCATGGATCTGAAGGTTACGGTGGTGGAAATTGTGTTTCGTGGTGCCCCTGGATGTTTTCGGGGTCCGTAGGTATATATAAGAGGAAGAGGTACGTCGGTGGACGCGCGAGGGTCCCACGAGACAGGGGGCACGCCCTACAGGGGGGGGGGGGCGCCCTCCTATCTCGTGGAGGCTCCGGCTATTTCTTGACTTGCACTCCAAGCTCCCCGGATCTTGTTCGTTCCAAAAATCATGTTCCCGAAGGTTTTATTCCGTTTGTACTCCGTTTGATATTCCTTTTCTTCGAAATACTGAAATAGGCAAAAAAACAACAATATGGGCTGGGCCTCCGGTTAGTAGGTTAGTCCCAAAAATGATAATAATGTATAAAATAAAGCCCATAAACATCCAAAACAGGTAATATAATAGCATGGAACAATAAAAAATTATAGATACGTTGGAGACGTATCAAGCATCCCCGAGCTTAATTCCTGCTTGTCCTCGAGTTGGTAAATGATAAAAAAATAAGTTTTGATGTGGAATGCTACCTAGCATAATTCTCAATGTAATTTTCTTTAATGTGGCATGAATGTTCAGATCCAAATAATACAAAATAAAAGTTCATATTGATAAAAGAAATAGTAACACTTCAAGCATACTAATCAAAGTAATCATGTCTTCTCAAAATAACATGGCAAAAGAAAGTTCATCCCTACAAAATCATATAGTTAGGCTATGCTTCATTTTCGTCACACAAAGATGTTCCCAACTTCTATACCCCCGATGACAAGCCAAGCAATTGTTTCATACTTAAATAATCTCAAACTTTTTCAATCTTCACTCAATACATGAGCGTGAGCCATGGATATATCACTATGGGTGGAATAGAATATGATGATGGGGATTGTGTGGAGAAGACAAAAAAAGGAGAAAGTGTGATATTGACGAGGATAATCAACGGGCTATGGAGATGCCCATCAATTGATGTCAACATGAGGAGTAGGGATTGCCATGCAACGGATGCACTAGAGCTATAAATGAATGCTCAACAAAATAAAACTAGTGGGTGTGCATCCAACTTGCTTGCTCACGAAGACCTAGAGCATTTGAGGAAGCTCATCGTAGGAATATACAATCCAAGTTCTATAATGAAAAATTCCCACTAGTATGAAAAAGACAACTTATGAGACTCACTATATGAAAAACATGGTGCTACCTTGAAGCACAATATATGAGACTCACTCCATGAAGAACAAGGTGCTACTTTGAAGCACAAGTGTGGAAAAGGAGATAGTAGCATTTCCCTTTTATTTATTTTCTTTTCTTTTTTTATTTCTTCTTTTTTTTCTTTTTGGCCTTTCTTTTTCTTTTCTTTTTGGGCAATGCTCTAATAATGATGATCATCACACTTTTATTGATTACAACACAAGAATTACAACTCGAAACTAGAACAAGATATGACTCTATATGAATGCCTCCGGCGGTGTACCGGGATGGTGCAATGAATCAAGAGTGACATGTATGAAAAATAATGCATGGTGGCTTTGCCACAAATACGATATCAACTACATGATCATGCAATGGCAATATGACAAAAGTAATGTATGTCATGATGATGAAAAACGGAAAGGTGGAAAGTTGCATGGCAATATATCTCGGAATGGCTATGGAAATGCCATAATAGGTAGGTATGGTGGCTGTTTTGAGGAAGATATAAGGAGGTTTATATGTGATAGAGCGTATCGTATCACGGGGTTTGGATGCACTGGCAAAGTTTGCACCAACTCTCAAGGTGAGAAAGGGCAATGCGAGGTACCGAAGTGGCTAGCAATGGTGGAAAGGTAAAAGTGCGTATAATCCATGGACTCAACATTAGTAAAAAGAACTCATATACTTATTGCAAAAATTTAGAAATCATAAAAAATCAAGTACTACACGCATGATCCTAGGGGGGATAGATTGGTAGGAAAAGACCATCGCTCGTCCCCGACCGCCACTCATAAGGATGCACAAGACAGGTACACTTCATGTTTCAAATTTGTTACATAACTTTAACCATACGTGCATGCTACGGGACTTGCTAACTTCAACACAAGCATTCTTTAAATTCATAATCACCCAACTAGCATGACTTTAATATCACTACCTCCATATCTCAAAACAATTATCAAGTATCAAGTTGATCATAGCATCCAATTCACTTTCTATGATAGTTTTTATTATACCCAACTTGGATGCTCATCATTCTAGGACCAACTTTATGATAATAGCAAAAACCATGCTGTTCTAAAAGACTCTCAAAATAATATAAGTGAAGCATGAGAGACTAGCAATTTCTTCAAAATTATGACACCACCGTGCTCTAAAGGATATAAGTGAAGCATTAGAGCAAAAACTATCAAGCTCAAAAGATATAAGTGAAGCACATAGAGTATTCTAGCAAATTCTAATCAAATAGGCTTCTCCCAAAAGGTGTGTTACAGCAAGGATGATTGTGGTAAACTAAAAATCAAAGACCAATATAATACACGACGCTCCAAGCAAAACACATATCATGTGGTGAATAAAAATATAGCTCCAAGTAAAGTTACCAATGAACGAAGACGAAAGAGGGGATGCCTTCCCGGGGCATCCCCAAGCTTAGGCTTTTGGCTATTCTTGAATATCTTGGGGTGCCTTGGGCATCCCCAAGCTTAGGCTCTTGCCACCCTTTATTCCATAGTCCACAAAATCTTTACCCAAAACTTGAAAACTTCACAACACGAAACTCAACAGGAAATCTTAAAAGCTCCGTTAGTGAAAGAAAACAAAACCACCACATAAGATACTACAATGAACTCATCCTTTATTTATTTTGGTGTTAAACCTACTGTATTCCAACTTCTTTATGGTTCATAGACTGAATTACTAGGCATAGATGCATTGAAATAAGCAAACAACACACGAAAAACAGAATCTGCCAAAAACAGAATAATCTGTAGCAATCTGTAACTAACGCAAACTTCTGGAACTCTAAAAATCCTACCAAAATAGGACGTACTGGAAAATTTGTTTATTAATCAGAAGCTAAATGAATCAATGAAAAAGCACGTTTCTGTGATTTATTGATTTTTTTCTCGTGAGCGCAAAGTTTGTGTTTTTCAGCATAATCAAATCAACCATCATCATAGTTTATCCTATAGGTTCTACTTGGCACAAACACTAAACAAAAGATAGAAACACATCTAAACAGAAAGTAGAAACAAAATTTAACACTAAACAGGAACAAAAACAAAGAACATAAAGAAAATTGGGTTGCCTCCCAACTAGCGCTATCGTTTAACGCCTCTAGCTAGGCATAAAAGCGAAGATAGATCTAATGAGTGCCATCTTTGGCACTTGATTCATAAGTAGCACGCATGATAGATTCATCAGGTAATTTGACTTTCTTTCTTGGAAAGTGCTCCATGACTTTCTTTAAGGGAAATTGTAATCTAATGTTCCCTTTTTTCATATCGATAATCGCACCAATCGTTCTAAGGAAATGTCTACCAAGAATAATAGGGCAAGAAAGATTGAAATCTATATCAAGAACGATAAAATCTACAGGCACCAAATTTCTATTTGCAAAAATAAGAACATCATTGATCCTTCCCATAGGCTTTTTAATGGTGGAATCCGCAAGGTGCAAATTTAACGAGCAATCATCAAGATCATGAAAATCTAGAATATCACATAAAGTTTTCGGAATTGTGGAAACACTAGCACCCAAATCACACAAAGCAAAACACTCAAAATCTTTAATTCTAATCTTTATAGTAGGTTCCCACTCATCATTAAGTTTTCTAGGTATAGAAACTTCCAAATTAAGTTTTTCATCATAAGATTGCATCAAGGCATCAACAATATGTTTGGTAAAAGCTTTGTTTTGACTATAAGCATGAGGAGAATTAACAACGGATTGCAACAAGGAAACACAACCTTTTAAAGATCAATTATCATAGTCAAATTCCTTGAAATCCGAGATGGTAGGTTCAACATTATGAGAAGTTGAGGATTCTCCAATCTCTCTTTTACCAAATTTAGCATTAAGATCTAAAGATTCCGAATTTTTGGAACGCCTTCTAGGCAAAGTTGATTCATCATCAGTCCCATAATCGTCAAAATTCATATTGCAAAACATAGATCTAATAGGAGACACATCAATAACTTTAAGATCCTCATCATTATTGCGAAACAACCAGGTAAGACATCAATCTGTATCTGGGGCTGCTGAAAGAGGAGCTAGACACGCTGTGGAAACGCCAGCCAAAACGTGGGACGCCGCACGGAAATATTATTTCCCTATGAGAGCCGCACTGCTCACGACGGTGCACGACTATCTCGGTTACGGATATGTCGCGGGGCAGGTGGTCCATGGATTTTATGGATGCGTTAGGTGCATGGATGACACAACGTATCACCAGCTAGATAGAAATCCCGGGTCTTCGAAAACCTTGTTCATGGGACATCGAAGGTGGCTTCGCGATGATGACCCGTGGAGGAAACACAAGGATCTGTTCGATGGTGAAACCGAACCCCGAAGACGCCTGTCGGCGCCAAGCGAGGAAATAGACGAGATGTTGAAAAATTGGAAAGATTGCCCACCGCCGGAAAGAAGCAAAGGCGCCAGAGCCGGAAAGAAGCGAAAAGCGCCAGAGTCAGCTGCTGAAGGTATGGAAAACGAGGTCTGTTTTACGGGACTTGCCGATCTTGGAAGATCCACCGTGTGCCTCACAGCCTTGATGTAATGCATATCACGAAGAATGTGTGCGAGAGTCTGCTTGGTACCCTGCTCAACATGCCAGAGAGGACCAAAGATGGGCCGAAAGCAAGGGCAGACTTGAAATCAATGGGCATCAGGGAGGAGCTTCACGCTAATGATGATGATGATGAAGCGAAGTAGGACACGAAAAGTCGTCGCAAAGGCAAAAAGGCCAAGAAGACTGGAAATGACTACCCTCCCGCGTGCTTCACTCTAAGTCAGGAGGAGATCGATCAGTTTTTCACCTGCCTCGTGGGAGTAAAACTTCCTTACGGTTACGCGGGGAAGATAAGCAGATACCTAGACCTAGCGAAGCAGAAGTTCAGCGGGATGAAGTCTCACGACTGTCACGTGCTGATGACGCAGATACTTCCAGTTGCAATCCGTGGGATCATGGACGTGCACGTCCGTGAAACGCTATTTGGCCTATGCAACTTTTTCGATGTCATCTCTCGGAAGTCGGTTGGCGTGAGGCAATTCAGAAGGCTACAGGAAGACATCATGGTGATACTATGCGAGCTTGAGATGTACTTCCCGCCCGCATTGTTCGACGTTATGGTGCATCTGCTGGTCCATATCATGGAGGATATCATCCAACTCGGGCCGACGTTCCTGCACAACATGATGCCGTTCGAAAGGATGAATGGAGTCATCAAAGGATACGTTCGCAACATGTCACGTCCATAGGGAAGCATAGCCAGGGGCTTTCTGACCGAAGAGTGTATCTCCTACTGCACGAATTATCTAGGAATCGAGAACCCCGTTGGTCTGCCCATTACCAGGCACCTCGGCAGGCTCGCTGGATGGGGTCACCGTGAGGGTCGCCGCGAAATGCATGTCGACTTCGAGGGTCGACTCGCTCACTTTGAAAGAGCAAACCTAGTCGCGCTACAACACATAGACGTGGTTGATCCTTGGGTGGTAGAGCAAAAAACCTTTATTGAGAAGACGTACAATGACCGAGGCCAACAGAGGACGGATGGAGATATAATCAAAGAGCACAACTCATGTTTCACGCGTTGGTTCAAGCAGAAGCTTCTGTTGTACCCTTTACATGAGGATTCTTCCGCGGAAGAACAACTCCTATTTGCCTTGTCACAGGGCGCCGAGCACAACCTGATGACGTATGAGGCGTACAGTATCAACGGCTACACATTCTACACCGAGGGAAAGGACATGAAGAGCGATGGTTATCAGAACTCCGGGGTAACGATGGAATCCTACACTGGTAACGACAAGGACAAATACTACAGAAGGATCGAGGAGATCTGGGAGCTGAGCTACGCTGGAGAGAAGGTCCCGATGTTCCGTGTCAGATGGGCCAAGAACGTCATAAAAGAAGACCGGTATTTCACCACCATGGTTATACGAAGCCAAATCCAAGACCATGGGCGCATAAGCGTTACCTCGAAAAATGAGCCATGGGTACTGGCTTCCCAAGTGGACCAATGCTTCTTCATTACCGACCCACCAAAGCCCAGTCGTGTTGTCGTGAGGAGAGGAAAAAGGAAGATCATCGGAATGGATGGAGTCGCCAATGAGCAAGACTTCGACAAGTACGGCGTCCCAAAGATGGAACATGACAACGACGATGAAGTATCAGCATACACCACAAGAAGAAGCAGGACCACCCTACCTAAAGGACGTCCATTCAAGAGAAGAACTTCATTTACGAAAAATAAGGGCAAGAAGATTGTGAACAGATAGCTAGCTAAGATCGATTGTATTTAAATTGTACCCTTCATTTCTCGATTGTATTTCATGGGCACTTTTTTAACTCATGAATGTTTTTAAATTTCATGGACACTCGATCTCGATCCCCCTCCATCTTGATCGCAATCCAACCTCACCAGATCCGGCCCCCCTCGCCGCCGAACACCCCCCGCACACTCTCCCCCGCTCCACCAGCCGCCGACCCCCGGCACCCTCCCCCGCTCCACCGTCGCCGACGACCCACCGCACCCTCCCCCGCTCCACCACCGACGACAACCTACCACACCCTCCCCCGCTCCACCGGCCGCCGCCGCCGACCCCCCGCACCTCCCGCTCCACGGCCGCGCCGACCCCGCACCTCCCAGCTCCACGGCCGCCGCCACACCCACCGCACCCTCCCCGCTCCACCACCGCCGCCGACCCGCACCGCCCGCTCCACGGCCGCCGCCACCAACCCCGCACCCTCCCCGCTCCACCGGCCACCGACGACCCACCGCACCTCCTCCGCTCCACCGCCACGACGACCCACCGCACCCTCCCATGCTCCACCGGCCGCCGCCACCGACTCCCGCACCTCCCCGCTCCACCGGCCGCCGCCGACCCCCGCACCCTCCCCGCTCCCCAGCGCCGACGACCCACCGCACCTCCCCGCTCCACCGCCGCCCGACGACCCACCGCACCTCCCCGCTCCACCGTCGCCCGCCGACCCCGCACCCCACGCTCCACCCCCGCCACAAATTTGATGATATTTTTTAAAAAATTATTACTGTTTTTATTAAAAATTATTACTGTTTCATATTCATATTCATTTTCTAAAAAATTATTAGATGCAACAAAAAATAAAAATAAAAAATGACTTATGGCACACCTCTGGCTGGTGCGCCATTGCTATATAAAAAAAGATTACTTATGGCGCACCGTCCCCGGGGTGCGCCATTGCTATAAAAAAACATACTAATGGCGCACCGTCCGGGGGTGCGCCGTTAGTAATCTTCCCCCCTATAGCTAGTCGCCCGTTCCCTTCGTCCCTCCCTCTCGCCAGATCCACTTCACCCCCTCACGCACGCCCCTCCTTCCACCGCGCCGCTCCACCGGCCGCGCCACCGTGCTCGCCCTCTCCCCCGCTCGCCTTCTCCGCCAGATCCCGAGACTCGCCGCCATGTTAGCCGCGGCCATCGCCATCCCCGCACCTCGGCGGCAAGTCCACGAGCTCCGCTTCATCCTCCCCGACCCCGGCCTCAAGCTCGTCTCTGCAGCATCGCCCTCGTCTTCCCCCTCGTCGCCGTATTAGTCGCGGCCATCACCGTCCCCGCACCTCGGCGGCAAGTCCACGAGCTCCGTTTCATCCTCCCCGACCCCGGCCTCGAGCTCGTCTCCGCTGCATCGCCCTCGTCTTCCCCCTCGGGCACCGCCACCCTCTGCTGCTACTAAGCTCTCGCCAGCCTGCTTGAGCCACCCGGTGACCTTCCCCTCTCCCCCCTGCAGCTCTCCGTGCCCATAGCCGTGTCTTCAGCACTAACATCGGCCACGACGGCTTCTTGTTCTTGTTGAAACTCCATGGCGCATATGAACTGTTCGATTAAAATCCGCTAAGGCGGACAAGTAGAAATGCCCTTTGGGTAGTGGGTACCATGATTTGCAGATAAATATGAAAATATTCATGAAGACGTCCGAACTTGTCAGCAAAATTGGACCTAAACAACATTTGTTGCATAGCCCTTGAAGATGCTCCAGGAATTATAATGCCCCATAGAAAAAAAATTACTGTATCAACAATAATTTGCTGCTGACCTGCTGATGTTGCCAAGTATGATGAAACGTACTACCATAAATTGTACCTCCCTGGTGTTATTCTGGACCATTTCCATCTAGTATTTGGATTTGCTGCTGAGCAAATCATTGTTTGATTTGATGGCAATTAATTTTGTATCCTTAAGCTTAGCTCCAGAATCCAGTATGTTATATGTAGCAATGCTGGTTCAGTTTCCATAGTTGATTTCAAGGGACTAGAGTTTGGTTATGAACAAAAATAGCAGTCCTCTTCATCTTCAAGTCACTGACAATGTTGTAATTAAGTCAAAACTGAGCACTTGCAATTGAAAATAAAAATCATTCTTTTCACTTCAGGTAGGACTTGTAGGGGATCTAGCTGCCAGTGGCCTTTGGCTATGTAAACCCTAGCAAATTAATCCAATATTGCTCTGAATCTTTGAAATTTCTGGTGTTAAATTCAGGTAGCGACAATTGGTGTCTAGAGCCAGTAAATCCTTGGAAGCGACGTGGATCTGTGGTTCTCTCATAAATCCCTGGTCAATTTAGGCGGTGTGTAGGCGGCATGTTTTTCGGGTGCATTTGGTAGTCCAGCCTGGTTTGATGTAGTGGGGATTCTTCTAGAGCTGGTGGTTTCATTCGATTCCCTGGTGTTTGATGTAGGTGTATGTGTGGTCTTAGCGGTGGATTTTGCTGACAATTATGTTGCAGCTCTACTGGTCGGTGCGTGGATGTAGCACTGGACCCAAAACTCAATTGCCCTGTCAATTTACTAGCTGATGGCCTGGAGGCTGGAGCCCTTGACTTGTGATTTCTGATTCTGCTGGCTTTTTTCCTATATGGTGTGCGTTTTTAGGTAGTAACTGCATCTAAGTTACAACAGCTTCATAACTCTAGTTCCTCTGAAATTATAGAGCAGTGACACTACAGTGTTGTTACAGTATAATTCCATGGGTAATAACATTGCAACTTTTACTGTAACTCTGAGATTGCTAGTTTTATAATCACTGCAATTGCAGTGCAATTTCAGGTTAATTACATTATTTTTTCAGTGTATTTACACTAAATCACAATAAAATTTTCAGTCCAATTTTTTCCCTAGGGGTTTCTCTATGTTGGATCTGCAAGCATTTTGGAACCCTATTCTTTGTGGTTTGTCTTTCTTGGGTTGTATTTGCATCCATTTTAAAACCATTTCTTCTGTTTTTCTATGTTTTGTGCAGTAATGCATCTAAGTTTACAGCAGCTTCATGAATGTAATTCCATTTTATTTACAGTGTAATTTTAGAGTAATCACATTGTTATTTTCAGAGTAATTACATTGTAAATCACAGTGCTATTTTGTTGTAAGGGAAAAGTATATTTAGATGGCAACAATTTGTAGTTTGTGTTTTTATTTGTTCCTGATTTGAGGTTGTGGCTTTGGCATTGTTCCGCTCCTTACATCTATCACTATCGTATATGTCAAACTTGAGATCAAGCAAATAACTATGCTGGATACACCTGTTTACTTCATGCTGAGAACTTCAATATTTTCAACTTGCTGGACCATATGTTCATTGGTACTAATTCTGATGCTGCTCCTGTACTACTTGGGAATCATGTCAACTTGTGATGCTGCTGCTGTACCCCGAGAGACCCTTGAGTTTGCCGGAATGTCGATTAACTTCCGTTCCGGCAAATTCGGGTACTCCATATGTCCTATTTTCAGCAAAGGTCATGCTGAAATTTTCCGTGAATTTTAGCATGACTTTGCAAAAAATCGGACATATGGGGTACTTGCTACTAATGCATGGGTCGGGGTATCTTAGTACTTAATTAAGTAGGATGAACTACCCCTTTATTCTTGCTGCATTAAACCATAGGTGGCAATAGAGCCAAGTGATTAGGCCCAACTTAGAGTCGACAAACCCTAAATGATAAAACCTTGGCTTTTAGGGTGCCTCGGTGTCGATGAGAACCAAAAAGATGTACGAGGCTTTTAGGGTGCCTCGGCACCGACAAACCCTAAATGATAAAACCTTAGCTTTTAGGATGCCTCGGTGTCGACAAACCCTAAATGATGAGACCATGATCTTGTTCCTTGACAATAACCAACTTTTTGACCAAACTTTTTTCCTATTTAGAGCGAAACATGGCCCACAACGATGAGGCCGGCGGTTCGGGTGGCAAGCAATTCTGGGAGCTATCCCAGGAGATGGAGTAAGAACCTCACCGCTATGAGGACGCTGGGGAAGACACCGATCCTGACTACACAACCTCTAGTGGCGTCGGGGATGACACCACTGATGGTGCCGCCGAGGATGCCACCACTGTTGATGGCGGCGCACACACAGATGGCAGCCAACCGAAGAGGCAACAGAAAGGACCGGCGCCCGAGCGTGCTCGGCACCATCAAGTAGGAATTTACTGAAGTGAACTCCGACGGGCATCCAACGACGCCCAAAGAATTAGTCAAGCGGTACTCGGTTCAGCTCGGGTGCATTCTCCGGAGCACCGTCTCGATCAACACCGAGAACCTAAGGCATAAGGACCGAGGGAATTTGCGCAGCCTCCTCTTCACGAAGTTGCACGAACGATACAAGTTCCCCGCTGACTTTGTAAACACACGCCTCTCAGGGAATAAAGTGAATAGTGCTTCCCTCAGGAAGATGAGCACGGCCCTGTCTACTTGGAGAAGCACAGTGAAGGCAATGATTGAAAAAGGTGACAGTTATGAGAAGATCAAGGCGAAATATCCTTTGATCAGCGAAGATGACTACAAGGAGTTCAAGATCAAGTGCGAGAGCAGCGCAACCTCCGAATCAAGTCAGTGGGGGAAAGAAATGTGGGAGTTGAACTTAGGGGTCCACCAACTCGGTCCCGGCGGTTACAGAGTGGCGGAGCCTATATGGGACAAGGAGGACGCGGAGCGTGCCGAGCAAGGCCTACCGCCCTGCTTTGAGAAATATTGTGACAAGCAGACCAGGAACTATGTCAGGGCCCGGTACAAGGAGGACCCGGTAACAAAGGAGCTTACCACGGATCCGAATACCAGGGCGCTTGAGCTTGTTCTGGTAAGGAATACACCCCCGCGTAATTAGCTCCATATGGTTTCATTCTAGTTAATCCCCAATATTTCTAAATGGTTCACGTTCCTTCCGCAGACACCTTTGAAAAGCGATGGCCGGGTCGTCTCAGAGCTCCCCTTTCGACACCCCTTTAAATAGGGCGTTGAATGTAATGAAAAAAAGGATAAGCTTAGTAAGCCGTCGTCAGCTGGTCGTGTGGCCGGCAAAGGCTTGTCCACAAAATGGTCATCATACTATACCACTGGTGGGCGGAAGGAGAAAAAGACCAGCTCGGAAAGCCAGTCGGGCGAGGCTGAAGCACTCAAGGCACAAGTGGCGGGGATTCCGGAGATTATCCAAGAGCAAGTGCAACAACAACTAGGAACGACGCTCACCGCCATGGTGCCTACGTTGATTCAGGGGCTGACGACGTGGATTGCGGGCGGCCAACATGGGCCTCCCCCGGATCCCAGCTTCACGGCCAGAACTTCAAGACAACGCGGTAGCGGCGCCATTGGTGTCTCAGCGGCGCCATTGGTGTCTCGGCGGAGGCGGTATTCATGTCTCCGCGCCAAAGACACGAGCATTGGAGATTAATGCACCCGGGTGTACGCCGGCCGGCACCTCGCCAGCAAGCGGCCCCTCCGTCAGTTGCACGCCCGCCGTTGGTGGTGCCTCGACATTAGCCGAGCTCGACAGCATCACGGTAACTAAGCCTCTCGGTCGATGACTTCATCTCCTTGCCTTTGACTGGGCATCCCTGACGCCCTACATGTTTTCGCAGGGCGTCGCCGACGTTCCTTGTACTCTCCTGCACTTCGTGGGCGGCGAATTGGTCGATGTCGCCAAGGGCAGAATAGTTCAACCGGGCAACCCCGTGTTCCACGGTAATCCGATGCCACCCGCAATGTATAGGGTTGAACTGGTTCGGGTGCTGCCAGGCTGCGACGAGCTGTTACCTCCGATTCGACCAGCTGGGGCCGATGAAGAAGATGAGATGACCCTCAGCACCTGCGTAAACTGGCCCCTACTTTGGCCGAAGAGCCAGATTCGTTTGGGGGCGGGGAACACCACCCCACAGACAAGACCGCCCGATCGTGCGGCGTAAGCCATGGCAAGAACGCCGTAACGCTACGGACATGCCGGAAATCCTGTGGCATGTGATCCGGACATGCATATGGCACAGGATCCGGACGACGACGACGGTACATTTACCAACGTCGATAAGTACTTTGCCGAACATGGGTACGGTGATGAGTTCTGCGGGCCTCCTTCTCAGTAACCCAACCAAGACGACCGTGATCTAGCTGGTATGGCGGAGAAATCCAATTGCAATAGGCGTCGTCTGGCGTTCAGTTCTCAGGAGACGTCTCCAGCTCCCGCCTTCACCGAGCCTCAGATAGCTGAGGTGCGAAATATTATCAGCCCCAACTCGCTCAAGAAGGCGGTCTGTGAGCAGAACTCTGTCCCATTACAGCAGATCAAGAAGAAGGGACGGAAATGAAAGACTAACAAGGGCGCCGGTGCGAGCCAGCCGGCACCAGTACGATCCGTGCTCAGGATGGGCCACGTTCACCTAAGGATATCTCGAGGAGGGTGCATGTGGCTGGTAGGGTGATGCTACCGACAAATATGCTCAATGCTGCAACCGGTACTATGCGGAGTCTGCATCACAGTGCTCTTTCTTTGGAGAAGCGGCGTCTCTCCCGTAATGATGTGGCATACCCGCTGCGTGGCCAAGGTGCCAGAGGGCAAGGGCTTTGTGGATGGCGCCATCGGGGGTACGATCGTCCTGCGGTTTGATGACATCTTTGCTATGTTTAACCTTCATCCGCTACACTACACCTTCGTTCGGTTGTTTTCACTGAGTATGGAGATGCGGATCATTCGAGACAAGACCCCAGACATCGTGATAGTCGGCCCCTTTTACATGCGTGCCAAAATCTTGGGCAGCGCTGGGGACCGGCAAGTCGCGAGTTCACACCTCGAAGGCGTCATTCTGGCAAACCCAGATAAGGATAACTTCCTCGTGCCTTACTTTCCCGAGTAAGTCATCCCCTCACCGCCCCGTAACATATGATTTCTTAGATTTCGATCATTATTTTTTTTCTAACATTTCGTGTTCTATGCAGTGACACACATTGCATACTCATCCTCTTAAGCCCGAAATATTCCACGACCACGTATTTCGACCCGGACCGTGACTCCAAGATAGACTACACAAATATCAAGAAAGTTCTTGATGATGCTCTACCCGGCTATGCCACATCTGGAGGCACCTTTAAGAGGCCAGTTCGTAGGTACGGCAAGCACGTGTTCACCCACAATACGACGTTCCCCTGCGTCAAGCAGCCGCCTGGCGGTCAGAAGGATGCCCATCGCCCTCCATCACATGAGGGCGATCAGACGAGACCATAATCACCTTCGCTACCAAATAATGTCAAAGATTGGGCCGCAAGGTTGGCGGCAATCCAGACGCAGATCTCCGACAAGAATTCTTTCGCATCCAAATGGAGTTTGCAGAAATCATCCATCAAGATGTCCTTCCGTACCTCGGGGCAGTTCTACCTCGAGATCAACCGTCCAACAGTGAGATAGACACAACGCTACAAATGCAGGCTGACAACGCGCGACTTCATGACCATCACGAAGACGGCTTTCATCCACGCTCCGGTCCCATGAGTCGAGTCGGAAGTAGTGATGCTATTTGTAGTTCTGAAACATCGATTAGCTCATGTTGTAATTAAATTTTAATGAACTTGTATGTCTCTTTGGTTTGGACAGTCATTCAACTTAAATGTAATCGATGCTATTTATTAGTAGGATCATGAATCGTGCTATTAATGTCTTGCTTTTCTCTTTCGGTCCTTTTGTTGCATACTTATATATTGCTTATGTATTGTCTGTTGTTTGGCTTGTGCATAGAGATGCCGTCGTATGTCGTGTACAAGGCTAAGGTTCCCGGAGTCTACGATGACTGGGAGGAGTGTCGGAGACAGGTTCACCGTTTCAGCAGTAACAGTTACAAAAGGGTACACCACTAGGGTGGAGGCGGAATCTAGATACGCCCGCTATCTAGCGGGAGAGAGGAGGGAGCGTTGGAGGAACCGGATGAAGACCAGTTTCATCGCGATGATGCTCTTCGTGATGACCGCAGCTCTCTTCTATGTGATGGTAGTTTAGATTATCGATATCGACTTGTAATGTGAAGACAAACTCGCTACTCGCGGTCTCCGAGACTTGTAATGTTCTATCTTTGTTCGGTCTTTTGAATTCGAATACTAATATGATGAATTGTATTCGGAGACTAACCTTCTATTGTATTCGATGAATCTGCTGTTGCTGTGTGGTGCTGTCTATATTCTGTCCAATAATATATTTTGTAACCTGTGCAAAAATCAGAAAAATAAAAACAAAAAAACCTAATATTAAAACTAATGGCGCATCACCCCACAGTGCGCCATTAGTATGCCAAAAGATACTAATGGCGCATCACCCCACAATGCGCCATTAGTATGCCAAAGCACATGGGTAAATATGGCCCCCTGGGAGGCATACAAATGGCGCATGCTGCTCTATACTAATGGCGCACGGCGTGATGCACCATTAGTATACCAGATAGTAATGGCGCACCAGTGGTGCGCCATTAGTATATAATACTAGTGGCGTGGTACTAGTGGCACACCAGTAGTGCGCCATTAATAGGCAAAACTGGTGCGCCACTAGTAGGCCTTTTCCTAGTAGTGTAGGCAATTGTATGTTATGTGCTAGGGCGTCCCCTCCCACATATATATTGGTGGGAGGGAGGGACGAGCAGCCAAGGGGGGCGCCCAAGTAGGAGGAATCCTACTTGAGGTCTCTCCCAAGGTGGCGCCCCCTCTCCTTGTTTGGAGTGCGGTGAAAGGCAGGGGAGGGCCGCACCCCTTTCCTTTATCCCAAGAGAAGGAAAGGAAGGAGGGGCTAGCCCTCCCCCGTTTCCTTCCCTAGGGCTTGCCAACAAAGGGAAGGGGCGCAACAGCCCCTTTGTGGGCTGGTCTGTCCCCTCCTTTGGCCCATAAGGCCCATAACTTGTCGGGGGGGGGGGGTGTAACATCCCAAATTTTCAATTTGGAATGTTATACATAGAGCATCATTGCATATCATATTTTTCGTTGCATTTTTGCTCGATCCTAGAAATTTACACAACTCCAGGACCCACGGAGAGAGTTGGGGATTTCGTTATTTAAATATTTGAGTTTTCTCAAATTTTGAAAATAGGATCATTTGATTTTAATTATTTTATCTTCAATTATTTTTACTATCAAAATATGAGAGAGGGAATAAAATGACTTTCCCAAAATAAAGAAATATTGAAGATTTAATAATAAAATCAAATAAGATTTTATTTTGGAATTTTTCGCCTTTTTATTTGAATTTAGGAAAAATGCGCGTTTTCCAAAATTGCATTTAGGCCCCAAATAAAAGTTCATGTAGTTCGGCTTGATTTTAGAATCCGGGGAAATTTTATTTTGGGATTTTTGGAGTCTGTTTAGTATTTCTTTTTATTTTTTTCTGCGCGTAATTATTATTAAAAAAAAGAAGAGCGCCACCGACCTATGGGCCGTGTCCTCCTAAGACTCCCGGCCATGGGATTTCTAAGCCGGGAGCCAGCCCGAGGCCCATTGCCGCCCAGCGCCCAAACCCTAGGCGCCCGCCCCGCCGCCGCGCCGGATCCCTTGTTGCGGACCCGCCGCTTCGCCCGACCCGGACTTCACGGGACCCGCCGCCCGCCGTCGCCGGATCCCGCCGGACAAGGTTCGCCGCCGCCTCGTTCCGCGTGCCGCCGGTTTTTTTAAAAACTGGGTGGTTTTTATTTTGGTTTATTTGGTTTTTTTTAGTTTCGTTTTTTTATTAGTTCTGGTTTTTTCCGGTTTAGGTTAAATAGCGAACGTTCGTTCGTTCGTTCATTTTAACGAACGCGTTCGTCAGATTAGTTTAGTTAACGAACGTCCGTTCGTTAACCCGTTCGTCGTTTTTCTTTTTCTCGGATTTAATCCGCGATTTTTCTGATCGCGATTCTTGATCCGATTTTCGTTTTAATATAACTTTTAGCTCGTTTATCGGAATCAGGCGATTAAAGCGCCTAGAGTTTTGTCTCGAAACCCTCTTTCCGAATAACCTACTTAAACAAGTTTTTGTTTCTGTAAAATTTGACTTAGATCCAGATTAGTAAAACAGAGCTGTTTTCTTCCCGCCGTTTGACTTCCGTTGCTTCGTTTGATTTGATTCTTTTTGCAAACCGGAGTTCTTAAGTTGAACTATCTGGTTAGATCTATTTGAGTTTTACCTGTGCATTAGATGAGTACTTATTGTATGCTTGTTTGTTTGTCTGCGATAGAATACCCGGAGTGCGCCGCCTGTTACTTCAAGTCTCTAGGTTTCGCGGATCATTAGCAAGGCAAGTAACACTTTGATCATACCTTTTCTACTACCCAGTTTTATGCATTAGATCTATCCTCAAACACTTGCATGATTAGGGTCTAATTAAATTGTGGGTTTTGGGAAGTAGATTAAGGTAGTACCTATTACCTGTTTTATTATCAAACCCTTGGGAGTTACTTCTACGTTTGCTTATTATGCCATGCTATGCTAGTAGACGTGGATTGGGTGAGTGTATCCATGAAAGATGTGAGATTGTTATTTAATGGTTTATTTAAGGTGGCAACTTAACACACACATCTGGGTGGATTGAGGCACCTGGTTTCCATCAGGACTTGCCTCTATTTCTTCGGACCGCCACCCAGGCTCAAAGGGATCATGAGATTATTCAAACTAGAAACTTCCGTGTGCAGCCACAAGCCATTATGGGCTCTGGCATAGTTGATTAAGTTGTGCGAACTCTTACGGGTAGACTAGCAGATGTAGGGGTTGTAGGTTGGTACGGTCTACCCACATGTAAGGTGCTAGCGCTTCTGAAAGACTATGTCTCGGTCATCCGTCTCTCAAACACCATGTAGTGCGAGAAATCAAACGGAGGCGATCGAGTCTTGTGGGGAAAAGTGCGCAAACCTCTGCAGAGTGTATAAACTAATCATGGTTAGCCGTGTCCCAGGTTATGGACGTTTTGAGTATCTAGTACTTGGATATCATGTGAATCTCATCATGTTACTTCTAATTAATACTGTTGGGTTTTAATGAGTATTTTTAATTGGGATTGAGAATGCTGTCAACCATTCTCAATGTTTAACAACCACCATGATAGTTAAATAAATTTATTCCTTTGCAGTAGGGAAAAATTGGCTTTATGCAAAACTCTAACCATAGAGCTTTTCCACCAGCCAAATATGCAAGTAGAATAGGCTTATTATTCCATTATTCTCTATGTGTTACATTGCCGGCATATTCCTTGTGCTGACCCGTTTTCGGGCTGCAACGTTTCATGTTGCAGACTTTTCAAACGACGAGTACGGTGCTTAGGTCGTGGTTCTATACTCAGTGATGCCGTTGGAGTTGATGGACTCGCTTATTCTTCCAAGCCTTCCGCTGTTATCGTATTAGATGGCCTTAAGCCATATTTATTTTTATTAAGTTCTCTCTTGAGACATTCGATTGTAATAAGTGTGTGATTGCTACTCTGTTATAAATCCTCCGAGTAATGTGTGGTGTCAGCATTACTGATCCAGGGATGACACTGAGCACAGAGATCAGACTGTTTGAGGTCTGGTCGCTACAAAGATGGTATCGGAGCATACGCTGACTGTAGTACACGACCATTAAGCTAAAGCCCTAGATCACTACTCTCTCTTCTCATTTCTAACACATCATCTTTTCTACTCTTTTAGGATGACGGAAGCGAGGATCAAGTTCACCTAGCCGGATGAAGATACACCCTTTGGACGACACCTGAAGGAAGTCACTAAGTACCTTAACATCGGATTACCAAGCTTCACCGGGACCTACAATTCCACTTTACCCGAAGAAGAGCGCTGGAAGATTCAAGCTCAAGTTCCCGGAAGGACGTTTGCGCCAATCACGAAGCCCATAGAGTGTGTTTTCAATGCACCAACCTGGAGTCTGGGAAAGAGCATGGCAGCTCACATAACCATGGGACGCATATTGGAGAAGTTTACAAAGAAGACCTCAAGGATACTATCTACCAGATTTGCAGGCGCCGAGATGAACAATGGGAGATAATTGACACTAAAAAGGATCGATCCATTGCAGCTTTCATCCAGGAGTTAAACCAGCACATTCGACACCAGGAGAACCAGATGTGCGCAGACATGATGGAGTTGAAGACAGCAAAAGCCAAGATTATCGAACTAGAAGGAGAACTGAAGGCCACTCGGAAGGACTACATGGAGGAGATTGTAGCTCTAGTGGGACAAAACGGCGATCTTAAGGAGAAGATTGAAGAACTCATGGGAAATTCAGCACCCGGAGGAGAATATGAAGATTGCACCTGTCCAGAGAACTACATCATCATCGACGACACCGATTCCGATCCTAGTGATGATGATTTCGAAGATGAAGCTGGAGCAGATATCATGGAGTCTTCATCGGAGCAGTTTTTCTAGTTGATGACCACCATAACAGTAGTAGATTTTCCCCATTTGAAGTCAGTTTTAGTTCCAGCATTTTGTAACGATAGATAGACCGTTGTATGCCTTGTTTCGATTGGAGTGATATTGTGTGATTTGTCTCATGTGCATATGGGTAGTGTTTTCTCCCTAGACCTCATTCTATTCTTAACTCTCGTCTTTTCTTAAACCCTCAGATGCCTCCGAGACGCGACCCCAGATTTGTTTTCCCGCCAGAGATCACTCAGTTGATTCAGCAGCAGAATGCCTTGATTCAAACATTGGTACAGAACCAAGGCAACAACAACAACAACAACAACAACAACAACCCACCACCACCAGTTGACCATTTGACCCGTTTCTTAAGGCTGAATCCGCCGGTGTTTTCCAGTAGCACCGAGCCGATTGTTGCAGATGATTGGCTCCGTAAGATAGGGAGGGAGTTGACCACTGCAGGATGTAAAGATGGAGAAAGGGTGAAATTTGCCGCACATCAGCTCGAAGGACCCGCAGCAGCATGGTGGGAGAATTTTACAGCCACTTACCCAAAGAGACACCTTTGTCACATGGGATCGGCCAAAGAAGCTTTCCGTCGCCCATGTTTCAGCAGGAGCTATGGCCATGAAGAAGCGCGAGTTTCGCAACTTGCGCCAAGGAGGACGGACAGTTGGCCAGTATGTGGATGATTTTAGTAAGTTAGCACGTTATGCCCCAGATGACGTTGATACAGATGAAGCGAAGCAGGAGAAGTTTCTAGAAGGACTGAATGATGAGCTGAGCATGCAGTTGATGGTAGCCACTTTCAATAACTACCAGGAGTTGGTAGATCGTGCGCTTATGATTGAAGGGAAGCAGCAGCAGATTGATTATCGCAAGAGAAAGTATGGACAGGGGAAGAATAACTCTGGAGCACAGCAGAAACTTCGCTTTACCCCGAAGACAGGAGGACAATTTCAGCATAACCATGGAGGAGGTAGCTCACAAAACCATAATGGCACCAAGAATGGGAACGAGAATGGAGGAAGCAATGGACAAAACCGCACCAACCCGTCAACACCATCCAAGGTAGACCTGAGCCACATCACTTGCTTTAAGTGCCGCAAGACCGGGCATTACGCAAATGATTGTCCGTAAGGCCAAAATGGTAATGGTAATGGAAGCTCGTGAAAGAAGCGAACCCTTTCAACAGGGGACAAGTGAACCACGTTATCGTGGAGGAGGTTGAAGCTCAACCGCATACGATAATAGGTAAGTTTTTGGTTAAGACTTTTACTGCAGCTTGTTCTTTTCGACATCGGTGCATCGCATTCATACATATCAAGGGGATTTGTGGATAAGTATAAAATACCAACCCAAGCCCTTAGGTCACCCATGCTAGTAACCTCACCCGGGGCAGAATACATGGCTAGTATATGGTGTGATCAACTGCCATTAAGGATTGGACACTATGTACTTCCCTCAGACCTAATAGTTCTGGAATCGCAAGGATTGGATGTGATATTAGGCAAGGGTTGGTTATCGAAGTATGGAGGGAACATACACTGCGCCAGTAAGTCGATTTTTCTTACCACCCCAGAAGGGAGGAGAATCAAGTTTGTATCACGGCATGAGCCGAGGAGAGAACATGTAAATTCCTTATCAGGAGTTGTGCAGGAGGAAGTACCAGTGGTAAGGGATTTCCCGGACGTGTTTCCAGAAGAGTTGCTGTGCATGCCACGGATAGGGACATTGAGTTTACGATTGAACTATCGCCAAGCAATCGGGCCGATATCTAAGAGACCGTATAGGATGCCAGCCCAAGATTTGGAGGAAATTAAGAAGCAGATTAAGGAGTTCTTGGATAAAGGTTTCATTCGCCCAAGTTCTTCGCCTTTGGGGATCACCAAGATTCTAGTGGAGAAGAAGGATGGATCATTAAGAATGGTTGTTGATTATCGAGGATTGAATGAAGTGACCAATAAGAACAAGTACCCACTACCGATGATCAATGACTTGTTTGACCAATTGCAAGGAGCTAAGGTGTTTTCCAAGATCGATTTGTGATCAGGGTACCATCAGTTGAAGATTCGAGAGCAGGATGTACCTAAGACGGCTTTTACCACCAGGTACGGGCTATATGAGTATACCGTTATGTCATTTGGTCTTACTAATGCACCTGCCTATTTTATGAACATGATGAACAAAGTGTTTATGGAGTTTTTGGATAAGTTCATCGTGGTGTTCATTGATGATATTTTGGTTTACTCGAAGAATGAAGAGGAACATAAGGAGCATTTGCGTTTGGTACTCGAGAAGCTCAGAGAACACCAGTTATATGCCAAGTTCAAGAAGTGTGAGTTTTGGTTGAAGGAAGTTGGATTTCTTGGACATGTTATATCCGGAGAAGGTATAGCAAGAGACCCCACTAAAGTTGTCATCAGAATAAATCGGGAAGCGCCAACAACAGTTGGAGAGATCCGGAGTTTCCTTGGACTCGCAGGATACTATCGGAGATTCATTGAGAATTTCTCAAGGATTGGCGAAGCCTATGATGTAATTGTTGAAGAAGGATACCAAGTTCATTTGGACTGAGGAGTGTGAAGCTAGTTTCCAAGAGTTGAAGAAACGCTTTGGTTACCTCACCATTGTTAATTCTGCGGATCGGACCAAGGATTATGAGGTGTATTGCACGCTTCACGTAGAGGACTTGGAGCGGTGCTTATGCAGGAGGGAAGAGTTGTTTCGTATGCTTCACTTACGCCTTAAGCCTCATGAGCTAAACTATGCCACACATGATTTGGAGTTAGCAGCCGTAGTGCATGCGTTGAAAACATGGAGACATTTCCTCATTGGGAACCATTGTGAGGTGTATACGGATCACAAGAGTTTAAAGTACATCTTCACGCAGAAGGAGCTAAATCTCAGGCAGAGGAGATGGTTGGAACTCATCAAAGATTACGATATGAGATTACATTATCACCCTGGAAAGGCTAACATTGTAGCAGACGCGTTGAACCGTAAGAGTCACGTCAACACACTAATGAAGGGAGAAATACCAAAGGAGTTAGCCGAGGATCTTCGAGAGCTATGTTTGGAAATAGTTCCGAGAGGCTATGTAGCAGCATTGGAGATTCAGTCAACTTTGATGGACAAAATCAGGGAAGCTCAGAAGACTGACAAAGAGATTGCCTCTATAAAGGAGAAAATGAGCAAAGGAAAAGATAAGGGATTTCGTGAGGATGAGCACGACACCCTAGGGTTTGAAGACCGTGTTTATGTGCCCAATGTCCCGGAGATAAGGAAGTTGATTCTACAAGAGGCACATGATTCACCATATTCGATTCACCCAGGAAATACCAAGATGTATTTGGATTTGAAGAATACTTTCTGGTGGACCGAAATGAAGAAGGATATTGCGAGTACGTAGCAGTTTGTGATGTATGTCGAGGTGAAGGCGAACATCGGGTTGCCAGGATTGTTACTGACCATTGCCTATACCCGAGTGGAAGTGGGATAAACTAGGTATGGATTTCATCACGGATTGCCCAGGACTCGCTCAGGCTATGACTCGATTTGGGTTGTAGTCGATCGTTTGACGAAGGTAGCTCATTTCATTCCAGTAAAGACTACCTACAGCAGTGCCAAATTGGCTAAGATATACGTGACAAGGATTGTATGCTTGCATGGAGTTCCGAGGAGTATCGTATCAAATAGAGGAACCCAATTCATCTCAAAGTTCTGGAAGCAGTTGCACAAAACGTTGGGAACCAGGCTGGAGTTTAGCATAGCTTTTCATCCACAGACAGATGGACAAACCGAGAGAGTCAACCAGATTTTGGAGGATATGCTTAGAGCTTGTGCTTTGGATTATGGATCAAGTTGGGATGACAACTTGCCATATGCGGAGTTTTCTTATAACAACGATTACCAAACCGATCAAGATGGCACCTTTCGAAGCCTTATACGGAAGGAGGTGCAGGACCCCGTAGTTGTGGGATGAAGTTGGAGACCGCCAGTTGTTTGGACCAGATTTGATTAAGGAGTCTGAACGGAAAGTAGAGTTGATTCGCGATAGACTCAAGGTAGCCCAGTCAAGATAGAAGAGTTATGCGGATTCAAAACGCAAGGAGACAGAATACGAAGTCAGAGATAGAGTTTATCTTCGTGTATCGCCACTTCGAGGAGTTAAGCGTTTTGGTGTTAAAGGAAAGTTAGCGCCCCAATTTGTAGGACCTTATCGTGTTGGAACGCATGGGAGAAGTTATGTACAAGTTGGAACTACTCAAGGATTGTCGGGAGTCCATGATGTGTTTCATGTTTCTCAGTTGAAGAAGTGTCACGCAGAGATGGCGGATATACCACTGAGAGACACAGTGCCACTGGAAGCGATTCAGTTGAATGATGATTTGACCTATGAGGAGAAACCAATTAAGATTCTGGAGTATGCCAGCCGAGTCACCCGCAGCAAGGTCATTAAGTTTTGCAAAGTTTAGTGGAGCCACCACACCGAGGAAGAAGCCACCTGGGAGCGAGAGGAATATTTTCTTAAGGACCACCGTCACCTATTTTCTAGCCAACCCGAATCTCGAGGGCGAGATTCATCTTAAGGGGGTAGGTTTATAACATCCCAAATTTTCAATTTGGAATGTTATACATAGAGCATCATTGCATATCATATTTTTCGTTGCATTTTTGCTCGATCCTAGAAATTTTACACAACTCCAGGACCCACGGAGAGAGTTGGGGATTTCGTTATTTTCATATTTGAGTTTTCTCAAATTTTGAAAATAGGATCATTTGATTTTAATTATTTTATCTTCAATTATTTTTACTATCAAAATATGAGAGAGGGAATAAAATGACTTTACCAAAATAAAGAAATATTGAAGATTTAATAATAAAATCAAATAAGATTTTATTTTGGAATTTTTCGCCTTTTTATTTGAATTTAGGAAAAATGCGCGTTTTTCAAAATTGCATTTAGGCTCCAAATAAAAGTTCATCTAGTCCGGCTTGATTTTAGAAGCCGGGGAAAATTAATTTCGGGATTTTTGGAGTCCGTTTAGTATTTCTTTTTATTTTTTTTGCGCGTAATTATTATTGTAAAAAGAGCGCCATCGACTCCACGGGCCGTCCGCTTAGGACTCCCGGGCCTTGAGGTTCGGGCGGAGCCAGCCCGAGGCCCAGCCACCGCCTCAGCCACAAACCCTAAGCGACCGACCACGCCGGGCCGCCTCGGGATCCTTGGCCGCCGCTCCCGCCAAAGGTCGGACCTCGCTTGGCCCGACCACGGGACCGCCGCCACCACGGATCCGCCGCTGGATCCCACGGACAAGGTTCGCCATTGCCTGCTGCGTCACGGTTTTTTTTAAACCGGTTTTTATTTTGGTTTTTTTAGTTTCATTTATTTATTAGTTTCGTTTTTTCCGGTTTAGGTTAAATAGCGAACGTTCGTTCGTTCGTTCGTTTTTAACGAACGCGTTCGTCAAATTAGTTTAGTTAACGAACGTCTGTTCGTTAACCCGTTCGTCCTTTTTTCTTTTTCTCGGATTTAATCCACGATTTTTCTGATCACGATTCTTGATCCGATTTTCGTTTTAGTATAACTTTTCGCTCGTTTATCGGAATCAGGCGATTCAAGCGCCTAGAGTTTTGCCTCGAAATCCTCTTTCCGAATAACCTACTTAAACAAGTTTTTGTTTCTGTAAAATTTAACTTAGATCCAGATTAGTAAAACGGAGCTGTTTTCTTCCGCCGTTTGACTTTCGTTGCTTCGTTTGATTTTATTCTTTTTGCAAACCGGAGTTCTTAAGTTGAACTATCTGGTTAGATCTATTTGAGTTTTACCTGTGCATTAGATGAGTAATTATTGTATGCTTGTTTGTTTGTCTGCGATAGAATACCCGGAGTGCGCTTTGTTACTTCGAGTCTCTAGGTTTCGTGGATCATCAGCAAGGCAAGTAACACTTTGATCATACCTTTCCTACTACCCAGTTTTATGCATTAGATCTATCTTCAAACACTTGCATGATTAGGGTCTAATTAAATTGTGGGTTTTGGGAAGTAGATTGAGGTAGTACCTATTACCTGTTTTATTATCAAACCCTGGGGAGTTACTTCTACGTTTGCTTATTATGCCATGTTATGCTAGTAGACGTGGATTGGGTATGTGTATCCATGACAGCCGTGAGATTGTTATTTAATGGTTTATTTAAGATGGCAACTTAAACACACACATCTGGGTGGATTGAGGCACCTGGTTTCCATCAGGACTTGCCTGTATTTCTTCGGACCGCCACCCAGACTCAAAGGGATCATAAGATTATTCAAACTAGAAACTTCCATGTGCAGCCACAAGCCATTATGGGCTCTGGCATAGTTGATTAAATTGTGCGAACTCTTACGGGTAGACTAGCAGATGTAGGGGTTGTAGGTTGGTACGGTCTACCCACATGTAAGGTGCTAGCGCTTCTGAAAGACTATGTCTCGGTCATCCGTCTCTCAAACACCATGTAGTGCGAGAAATCAAGCGGAGGCGATCGAGTCTTGTGGGGAAAAGTGCTAAACCTCTGCAGAGTGTATAAACTAATCATGGTTAGCCGTGTCCCAGGTTATGGACGTTTTGAGTATCTAGTACTTGGATATCATGTGAATCTCATCATGTTACTTCTAATTAATATTGTTGGGTTTTTAATGAGTATTTTTAATTGGGATTGAGAATGCTGTCAACCATTCTCAATGTTTAACAACCACCATGATAGTTAAATATATTTATTCCTTTGCAGTACGGAAAAATTGGCTTTATGCAAAACTGTAACCATAAAGCTTTTCCACCAGCCAAATATGCATGTAGAATAGGCTTATTATTCCATTATTCTCTATGTGTTACATTGTCAGCATATTCCATGTGCTGACCCGTTTCCGGGCTGCAATGTTTCATGTTGCAGACTTTTCGCATTTAGTGCACGGTGCATAGGTCGTGGTTCTATACTCAGTGATGCCGTTGGAGTTGATGGACTCACTTATTCTTCCAAGCCTTCCGCTGTTATCGTATTAGATGGCCTTAAGCCATATTTATTTTTATTAAGTTCTCTCTTGAGACATTCGATTGTAATAAGTGTGTGATTGCTACTCTGTTATAAATCCTTCGAGTCTTGTGTGGTGTCGGCATTACGATCCAGTGGATGACACCGAGCACGAGATCGCATCGCTTGAGGTCCGGTCGCTTCTGAAGGTGCGGAACCCCTTAGGTGACAATTCCTTCTCGGTACATCCCGAAACACTTCCGGTGTCCAAATTTCATCATCCTACATATCAATATTTACCTCTCGGCCATTTCGAGACTTCTCGTCATGTCTGTGATCTCATCCACATTCGGTCACCAAATCATATAACTCATATAACAGTATATATCGTCAACGAGTGTGAAGCGTGCGGACCCTACAGGTTTGAGAACTATGTAGTCATGACCGAGACACCTCTCTGGTCATTAACGAATAGCAGAACCTGGATGCCCATATTGGCTCCTACATATTCTACCAAGATCTTTATAAGTCGAACCGTTATGACAACATATGTAATTCCCTTTGTGCATTGGTATGTTACTTACCCGAGATTCGATCGTCGGTATTTTCTATACCTAGTTCAATCTCGTTACCGGCAAGTCTCTTTACTCGTTTCATAATACATCACCTTGTAAACTCCTTAGTCATTTACTTGCAAGCTTATGATGTGTATTATCGAGAGGGCCCAGAGATACCTCTCTGATACTCGGAGTGACAAATCATAATCTCGATCTATGCCAACTCAACAAACACCTTCGGAGATACCTGTAGAGCATCTTTATGATCACCTAGTTAAGTTGTGACGTTTGATAGCACACAAGGTATTCCTCCGGTATCAGGGAGTTGCATAATTCATAGTCGAAGAAATATGTATTTGGCACGAAGAAATCAATAGCTATAAAACTGAACGATCATTATGCTAAGCTAACGGATGGGTCTTGTCCATCACATCATTCTCCTAATAATGTGACCCCGTTATCAATTGACAACACATGTCCATGGTTAGCAAACCTTAATCATCTTTGATCAACGAGCTAGTCTAGTAGAGGCTTACTAGGGATATGGTATTTGTTTATGTATTCACACATGTATTTAAGTTTCCGATCAATACAATTCTAGCATGAATAATAAACCTTTATCATGAATAAGAAAAATATAAAATAACAACTTTATTATTATTTCTAGGGCATATTTCCTTCACATATGCTCAACCAGTCCGTCCTCTGATAACGTCCACTCACTCCGTGCCATCGAGCAATCCATTAACGCGTGTCTCCATGAGTTCCCTGCACCGCACAAGACACAAGCAGTTGTTGTGGACATATTTCTATGTTGGAGGTTATCCTCTGTAGGGATCAATAGTTGGGCTAGTCGACACAAAAAATCTTGAGTTTAGAGGATACACTGATTTTCCATAGTGAACTCCATTCATCATCATCAGCGCATGACGGACTGTCAATTTCTTCTAGCCAACTCTCCCTGGTCATCTTTGTATACTGAATCAGCCTATACGCACACTTTAAGCTAGGAGCGACCATTTGGTAGTCTACTTATTGCCCAGTCAGGCCCGTGCGACACAGTTTTTGCCTGTTTGGTAGCCTGTGTTGCATCAGATGATACATTTTATCGACAGACTCATATTTGAATAGCATCAGAATTAGACAAAAAGTTTGAGTTACTTCTGGGCCCGTGTGATTATATGTGGATTGCTTGAAATATAGGCAACTAACAGCGATGCTATGTCATGATCATAGAAACACCACCATCCGGCATGCCATCACAAATGGAATTAACTGACTATTTATTAATTAATCTAAATAGGTCTTTGCACAATGCTGGAGATGACCACGGCCAGGGAGGTGATCTTTGCAGTAAAAAATGGGGCACCACGCTTGCCAATTTTTGAATCAATCTCGCATCCACGGGACTTGGCGTGTGAAGAGTAACCAGAATTTAACAGCCTGTTTAGTACATCATCCCAACGTGTTTGGAAGTAGTTTACTTGGACGATCTTGCAATAAGCCTGTCAGCATGCATTAATAAGTACATAAATTCACATCCTTAATGCTCTTGGAAATATTATGCTGAGTCGATGTTGAGATTAGCAGGAACTTTTAAGTTGGAACAAGTAATGACGATTAGGGCACACGTAAGTACCTTGTCGAACCTGGAAGCATACGGGTTACTCCAGGAAAGCAGGTAGTCCTGGTCTTCTCCATCTTTGATCTTTCCACGGTACACTACTGTGGCTATCGAACCTGAAAGGTACCCACGTCGGTGACTGAAGGCAACCCACCTGTCCGTTGCCAATCCATTTTGGGTGGTCTTTACCGTTGAAACGACCAGACCAAACATTGGAGCCGACGTGGTGGAGGGTGTCCCCGGTCGCTTTATAGATGAAGCAATGTGTGGTTCACGGTGGACGGATTTGGACGATGAGCTTGGGGCCGCACAAGTACCTGCAAGCCTTGAATTCCTTGCGGTCCTCGCACACCAGAATCATGGCCTCTCGTGCTCGGTCTTCCCGATTCTTGGGTTTCCCAATGTACCAAGGCATTCGATCCAACTTGTAATTGTCAACCACTTCACCAAAGAGATACACCGCAGTGTTCAGCTGACTGCTCGCCGGTTCTTGGTCTGTCGTGTCAATTTGTGGGCTTCCTTGCGTAATTTTTTGTAGAAACAAATAGAACTGTATGTGAGTAATATAGAATTGAAGGATATTTTATTTTTGATTTTTTGAAAAAACGTTCATTGGATTTGAAAACAAATCATGAAACTAAAAAAAATTCACAAATTTAAAGAATATTTTCAGATTTGAAAGAAGTTCAGGGATTGAAAAATGTTCACAAATTCCAAAAAAGTCCAACGGTTTGAAACAAATTTCAAAAAAGATTGCGAATTGAAAAAATACGAATTCAAAATGTTCACTGATTTGAATATGTTAAATAAAAAATAAAATATGAAGGAATTAAAAAAAGAAAAAAAAACAAGGAAAACGCCCTCCCCAAAAAACCAAAAGAAGCCGGCCCAATGGAAATTGGTGGAACCTTCTAGAAGGTTCCCAAGTCCGGTGTAAAAGATGCTAGTATGGGCTGTCCCATTTAACTCAAATATCGTTGAAAAAGGTGTCAAGAGGTACAGTTGGCCATCAGGGAATGCCAAATTATTTACACCGGAGGTACAGTCCGGTGTAGCTTTAGTTATTTACTCTAGAAATTAAGGAAAATAAAGTTTTAGACAAATAATATTTCAATCCTCTACCTATCAAAATGTGACATTACTGGTATAAAACAAGGCATAGAGAAACGCCATGATTTTTTTAAAATCAGTTTATTTGGAAAAGAGATTACCCCAGTACATTACTAGAGTAATTGAGAGGCTCTTACGTGCTATCCAACTGGAAGGTTGCATGAAGTTTTTAAAGAAGCGATTAAAAGATAACTATCCCACTCGTCAGTGCCCATCCTTGAGGTTGCCGTAGTGGGTAGTACCATAAGTTAGCATCATGCATATGATACTGTCTCTGCAAGCATAATATCATAGATTTAGACGACCATATTTTTTGTCATGTAAGATATATACGAGTATAGTATTTATTATGATACAGTATCATAATATGATACTCAACCCTCTCACTTCTTCATTTAGTTCTATGACACTTTACCAAAATTGTCTAGTTGACATGAATGATACTAGTTATTATACTCCCATTACAGGCAGCCTGATCTATACTAGAGCCAGAGCACATATCCACATAACTAAATAATTTGGTTAAACAAGGGTGTGCCCTTATCAAGCTTCTGAGGGCACATGAGCCAAAGCATGTACTCCCTCCATTTCAATATAAAAGGTAACTTTGTTTTTCATGATGAACTTTGACTTATAATTCTGCTTAACAAAATATGGGTTATATGTCATAAAAATATATCATCAGACACTTCTTTGAAATCTGCATTTAATGACATATTTTTTGTGTCATATAAATCACTTTTTTGGTAAAATTAATGATTAAAGTTAGATATAAAAAAAATGATGTGGCCTTGTATTTAGAAATGGGAGTAACTATGTTACGGGATAAACGACCTGGGGTCAAACTATATATAGATTTACGGACCGACCTTTCCTCTCTAGATTTTGTTTCTAATTAAATTAATTTTAGAGAAGGAAGCCTTCAAGCGCATTTGTTCCTCATATAATTAAACTATATATACCTTGCCACAAAACTAGTTAAGACTTGCTAAACATTTAGCGGTTTAAACGTAAGTAAAAAATATGAAATAAATAGGGGAGCCTCACTCTAATATAATAAGATGATTATTATGAAAACATGCATTTATGTGTCCTCAGCGAAAAACAAGCATTTCAGCTCACCACAGGATTAATATATATTGAAAGATTTGTTCTTTTTGTCCAGGACACATGCAGTCATATTTTTTCAATCCCTCCATTGGATCATGTTATACTATAGGTTTGTTGGTTCAATATTTTTTTCCGGATTTTTGAGAACTTTTACGTCGTCGAAAATCTCAACTAGTTCTGTGGCAAGCTATTGTAGAAAATCCTACAAATATTTGCAAGCTGGAAAGAAAGAAAAAGCATGGTCTCATAATCAAACATATATATTTTTATGGCTGTTGTCAAAATATTTGCAAGCTGGGAAGAAAGAAAAAGCATGGTAAACTGCACCATTAATAATCACACCTGGTCCATCGATGACCTTGGAACATTTCATAGCACCTCATGAAGCCGACTCATACACCTTGTCTCATTTAGCTCATGGACGATGGCCCCTATAGTCGGCCTTTTGCATCGCTCGATCTCTACACAGCTTAAGGCTATTTCAACGCATCTCTTTATTTGTTCACAGTATGACTCTGGCACATCCACTGATGTTGCCTGTAGCCTACTCCTCCAGTTCCTCTGTACCTGGCAGTTTTTTTAACATTGACATTAAGAATGGCAGTATATTCGAAAAAAAGAAGTATTATTTGTGAAAGATGTACAACTTGTTCTGATATAGGCATGTTTTTCCTTACTTGCTCAATTAATTCTTGGGAATTCATTTCAGCACTTCGGGAGTAACCCGTATGTCCTGTCATTATCTTTATTATTACAACACCCAAGCTGAATATGTCCAGCTTATTTGAAATAACATGTCGATTTATGAATTCTGGCGGTAAGTACCTACTGCATGACAAATCACACATGTTACCGAGACTAATGCAAGCAGAACACTCTAATCTAATTAGAAATATTCCAGTTCACGTGATGAATTCATCTTACGTTGCCCCTTAAAAGTTGAATCTTACATTGTCCTTATAAAACTTGTTTTGATTCCCGTGCCTTCTCCGTAATTAAAGCCTTGACAATCCGAAATCAGCAATTTTGGGAACCATATTCTCATCCAATAATACGTTGGCTGGTTTCAAATCCAAATGAAAAATAGGAGGCTGCAATTCCTCATGAAGGTATTTCAAACCCTCACATATCCCCTTAACTATTGCATAGCGTGTGTCCCAATCAAGTCCTGTGGATTCATCTGTAGCAAAAAACAAACATCATCTTCAACATGTATATGTTAATTAAGAATAATTCCTTGTCATGCGATCTCCTAATACAAGTAAGCGCAATGCAACATACCAGAAATATATTTGTCAAGACTTCCATTATGCATATGCTCGAAGCACAAATGCTCTCTTTGTCATGTCAGCAAGAACCATTTTACCTTTATAGTGTACGCATTCTCGCTTCGTTTCATGGCAAAAGCCAACCAACCGGACACTATTTGGGTGCTGGAGACATGTAAGGTTGTTGAACTCCTTATCAAATTGCTTGTCATTGTCATCAAGTGATGACATCCCATAAAGCATCTTCACAGCAATCTTTTCCCCATCTTTATTCACACCCTGTTTGGCACCTCGCACAAATATGGTTTAGTTTTATTTAATTTGTACTCATAATATGTAACAAATGTAAAGAAGAAATTGGCGCTCATGACTGAGTATGTGACGACACATAGCCTCTTCTGGGTTTTATTTCTTGTTGAATGATACAAAAGAGCATTCGGAAGTGAAAGGTCAAGTATGAAAGCAAATCTTTTGAAACGGGGAACAGCTTTTTTGTGTGTGTGCGATCACCATATATTGTACGCAACATACTTGGTGCTCCATGAGATAGATATAATTGCTCCTCTAGTGACTAATAAACTACTCTCTTTTCCACCTTAGTAGATAAAATGAAAGCAATAGTAATTTGTAGACCAGATAATGTGTAGACTGCAGTGTGTCTCAATTTACAAGTGTTGTACAACCCCCTTCTCTAATTGTATGAACGACAATGCTATTTTCCTGCCGACTGGTGGTTTGCAACAGGCACGTATGATCTGGCGACTGCTCGATCCGCTCATCCCGCGCAACAATCGCTCGATCCAATCTCCCGCGCAACAATCGCTCGATCTGGTTTTTTTCAGTCTCGTACGTGGAAAAGAAAAAAAGGGCCATAGCACGCTACCAACTGAGCTAACTCTCTCTTCTGGTTTTACACGAAGATTACATGTTTTTATAACTTATTAAATGAGTGGAAAGGAAAAAACAACTCGATCCGTTTCTCTCAGGCGACAAAACCGGGAACTTGTGTGTAAATAGCATGGTATTTGACGCATGCGGACCTAGTAAATTATGATGCAAAGACCATGATAACTTATGGGTAAATAGCACGATTATGCATAGTAAATCTGATAATTTACATACAAATACCATTGGTAATTTTGACCCGGAAAAAATATTGAAACATATCCCGATAACTTCTGTCTAAACAACAGGATAATATACACATTAATTTTGTGTAAATAACACAGTAATTTACGCACGATCTGACAATGTAACAAACAACCGTGGTCACACAATAGAGGCGGTAACTTTTGACTGGGGAAAAATTTAGTGGAGAAACAAACCCCTGTAACTTTTATGTAAATATGATAGTAATATACGCACAATAGAGCCGATAACTCACATACAAACACTACGGTAATTCTTTTTACCCCAGAATGAAAGTTGTTGAAAACAATACGCCCGGTAACTTTTGTGCAAATATCATTGTAATATAAGAAAAACAAAGATGATAACTCGCGTACAAGCACCATGGTAACCTTTCTACCCAAAAAATGTTAAATAATCTAGTCCGGTAACTTGTATGTAAATAACATGATAATATAGACACAAGAAAGTTGATAACTCACTTACAAACACTCTGGTAACCATTTGACCCGAGGAAAAATATTGAAAAACAACCCCTGATAAATTCTGTGTAAATAAGATGGTAGTATACACACAACAAAGCTGATAACCCACGTACGAACACCGTGGTAACTCCTTTGACCCTAGGATAAAAGTTGTTGGAAATCATACACCGGTAATTTCTGTGCAAATAACATGATAATATACACACAACATAGCTGATAACTTTGACTTTGAAAATTTTCTCTTTGGAAAACATTACTCCGATAACTGTTGTGTAAATGACATGATAATTTATGCACTGCAGCCCTGATAATTTAGATACAAATATGACGGTAATATTTCAACGCGAGGGGTGCTTGAAACGTACCCTGATAATTACTATGTAAATAGTATGATAATTTATATACCGCTGTCATGATAACTTATGTACAAACACCACGATAACGTTGACCTAGAATTTTTTTTTTAAAAACATCTCTTGATAACATTTGTGTAAATATCATGATTTTTACAGACTGCAAAGTATAATAATTTTGTACAACACCCAGCCGTATCTCTAACCCAAGAAAAAATATTTAAAATATTCCTCGGTAACTTATGTATAAAAAGCATGATAAGTTACGTACCAAATGGTTGATAACTTTTGTACCCGCGCAAAAAAAAAACTTGTGTACCCTGGCATGCTTTTTACAACGAAGTTACCATGATATGTCAACAATTTTTACTACGTTAAAATTACCATGATGTTGTAAATATTAATAGAGCAGCCCGGCCATCTATATAGGATAAAAAATATAAAAGGAAAGAAAGAAAAATTATTCGTTTCCAGGTCACGCTAAGTAGCAGTACAAATACTATCTAACCTTAATCTAATCATTGGCTCAATCTAGACCGGGTGGTTGTGAACTACTGTCCTCTACCAAGAGGTGGTGGGTTCGATTCCAACTTCCCATTTGTCATCTCTTCCAATAAGTGATACGCCATAATCCTCGGCACCATACTTGCATGGTCCATGCTACTGTTCATCTAGTAGAAGAACAGAAAGAAACTGGTGCGTGAGAGAGAGAGACAATACTTTTTTGTAAGTACAGGTTTGTCAGTAAAACGCAGATCTGCAAAGAGAAAACAAGCACAGAGTTAACAAGCAGGTTGTTAAAGAAGTGCACAAGAAAGAGAGCGACGGCGACCAACCGTCTTTTATTCAACTAGCAGGTTGTGAGAGCAGCAGAAACCTTGAAGCAGACCAACCTCTGGGGTATCGAGGGACCCAACCCCATTTAAGCTAAATAAACCGTTGATCCGAGCGTAGGCCTGGGCGTTCGGTTTAACCGAACAGGTCGATTCGGTTTTTCGGGTTATAAAAAAATTCGGTTTCTTTAAACTGCAGACCGATCGGTCCCTTTAAAATTAAGTAACCGATATTTTTTTGGAACCGAAAATTCGGTTCAGTCATCAGTCATATTGTTTTTGGAGAACCTGGACATCAGGTGTTGTCTTGGTTGTAGTTGTGCTGCTGCTGCAAGGCCTGGAACACTGTAGCGGGACTTTCTTTTTTAGTTTCTTCTTCTTTTTTGGCTGTGTGCATCCGCTCTGTCATTAGGGCATTGCGTTGTTGCAGAGGCTGGGTGTAATTTATATCTCCGTGATTTTAATATATACTCTTTTATTGAAAAAGGTGAGCCCCACCTTTGGGACACTGTTTAATAAATTGGCTGCAGGCCTGTAACATTGTTTAATATTCTCCTTTTAAAAAAAAATCTCAGCATGACCCCCATTTTCAGATTTAGTGACGAGTCGGAGTAGGAATCCAGTGGCAATCTGCATATCGAATGAGTAGTAGGAGATTCAGAATGCATCTAAGCATCTTGGACAACTAATTACGAGTTCCAATACTTCAGGATGCAACAAATCATCTTGGACAACTAATCACTAGTTTCCGTACTTCTGAATGCAGCTCAACATCTTGAAATCACTAAGTCTAGAAAACATCCATGGCGAGAACGATAGCACTCATCAAAGTGGCGTGATTTGTTGAAATCGCCGACCATTGCAAGTAGGGACTTAATTATTAAGAAGAGGGTCCCATCACCGATTATTGAGATAGATATGAAGGGACGCAACCCCATTTAAATTGAATAGTTGACAAACAAGGTTTTGTTACCGGGCAATCCAAGGTGCGTCCAATCTTAGCATGACGCCATTTTTTTAGATCAACAGGGAGGCCGTCTCCCGGGCTCCATTGATCAGAATGAAACCACATGATGCCATTTTTCAAATTATGCGATGAGTAGGAGTCGGAATCCATTGGCAATCTTTATATCGAATGAGAGTAAGGGATTCAGAATGCATCTAAGCATCTTGGACAACTAATTGCGAGTTTCAGTACTTCAGAATGTAGCTACGCTTTTTGGACAGCTAAGCTTCTTGAAATTGCTAACTCTAGATGAGTACCGCAGTGAGAACGATGGCACTCGTCCGAGAGGCGTGATTTGTTCAAGTGGGCAGCCATTGCAAGTAGGAACTTAATTATTAAGATGGACACAACACTGATTGTTGAGATGGGTATCACAATCAGGGGACGCAACCCACAAAGTTAATGCAAACTTGAGTCACTTATTTTAGGACAGAAGGAGTAAATAGTTGACAGAAACAAGGGTTCCAGAAACGTAAAACGTAAGCATCAACACCGAACTATCATTTTTTTCGAAAAGGAGGTTATACCCCGGCCTCTACATCATAATGATGCATACGGCCATATTATTAAAAAGTAAAAGGTTCAACAAAGTCTCCATGTCTCAAAAAGATAAAAATGCTCACAAAGAGCAGAATCATCACCGAACTATCATGCACTGCCAAAAATGATTCGAGCTAAGGGGAAGCAAAATGCACCTCACACTCGGCTGGGGTAACTCAGTGGTCAGCCGCAGAATCATCAGGAATTAGGGTTGAAGGAGGCGAGTTGGAAACTCTGAATCCAATTTGCAATCGGAATATGCAGATGAGTCGCAGTCGTAGAGAAGCACGAACTGCGACTCTGCCTGCATTGCGACAGCAGCGCACCGCCGACGATGTATCCTCTGGCAGTGCCACGTTTCAGTACCTTTGCGCTAGGACCGGACATGGACACACTGGTCGGCACTTGGCAGAGCCTTACTTCGCAGCTAGTCTGGCCTCCCTGATTGAAAGGAAACTCTGAATCTGTTTCATGTGTGATTTGAACTGTTTATGCGCAGTTTGTCCAGAATTTAACAAACCCGTGAGGATCATAAAGTTTGTAATAGTTGGCCTATGATTCCCAATAACATCCCTGGGAATTAGGTGGGAACTGGCAAGAGGTTCTCTACTGGTACATACAGTGCAGGTCATGCATTTCTAGGACAATGTAGTTGTTGCAATGGTTACAGGCCACGATTAGCGATGCAATTGGGTGATCACAACAAGTGAACTTAGTAAGCCTAGCACAATGCTGGAAATGGCTGATCAGCGGTAGCTGATTCTTGCAGTAAACTTAGGGCTATGACCTCTGCCAATTCTTGCTTCAATCTCACACCCGCCAGATCTGTGCCTAGAAGAATAATCAGCATTGGAAATGATGTACATAAGCTGCTCCAAGTTCTTTTGAAACCAGTCGACATCACTGATCCCACAGTAAGCCTGCACATGTTAACAATAAAAGGGGTTATATATATTCATAAGTGCCTGAATTTTTCTTAAATCCCAGTTAAGTTATAAGCCTTCAGATCAACATCCAACCATCCTCATCTCCAAGTCACTGCATATATGTAACCTACAAACTAAAAGTTTCTGTGATCCTTGACTAAATGTGCAATCTTTCAAATACTGCAATTTAAGGCCAATTAATGTGCTATTTTAGGTGATTGAGATTTACGAAATTCCAAGCAACTAGGAAGTAGAAAAACTATGGGTGTATCAAATCTTAGCTGATAGTAATTTTATTAAATCTAAGTCTACAAAGCAAGCCTTAGATTGTTTGATATAACGGGGGTATTGGCATGCATATCTGTGATAATATACGTAATTTCAGGTTTAGAAATGTGCAACTGTGTTGTTGCACATTCCAAACACTGAAGTAGCATACAGTTTTTAAAAAAAAATTGAAGGATGGAAGATGGGCAACCAATCGATCTACAAAGACAAATCTTCAGGTTGCTTCGAACAAGAAAACCGGTTGATTACAATTAGGATGTATATATGTACCTTGTTTCGGTGCCACAAACTACATGGGGTACTCCAGGCAACTATGTAATCCTTATCTTGGCCATGTTTATTTTTTCCACGGTACACGACAGCGGCTATCGAACCTGATGACTCGCCGGCCCGGTGGATGTGATGAAATGCTGCCCACTGTCCGTTGCCAATAGTAGCTGGGTAGGGAGCCCTGCCGATGTGGCCAGACCAGTCGTAGTTGGAGACTTGGTAGAGGGTGTCTCCGGTCGCATTATACAAACGGCACAACGTTGACTGTCCATTGCCGTATAGGGACTTCAGACCCTTGACATACCTGAAAGCTTCGTTGTCCTTGTCATGCTCGTCCACCAGGTTCCATGCCTCTCGTGCTCGGTCTTCCCGTGTCTTGTGTTTGCCCATGTACCTCGCCATTTTATCCAACTTGTAGTTGTCGACTTCTTCACCAAAGCAATTCTCTGTTTTCCTCACTTCTTCTCTCTCCCGATTTTCTTTTGCTTCTGTAATGTGAGTTTGCTTGCTTTCCTGCACATTTGGAGGCACATATTTGACAACCACCCACTTTGTATGTAAACGGGTGTCTTGTGGACCACATAGTGGCAGAATAAGATTAGACATCTGAGAAGCTTCTTACGGGGTTGGGCTAAGCACCTCAGTGGCGCGTATAAGATTGAAAAGGATAGACTCCTTAACTTTATACAGGCCCTGGACATACATGCCGAATCTAATATTTTAATGCCAGCTGAGCTTCAGGTTAAAAATGAGGCGGAGAAGAGGTTAAAAGAACTGCTCCGCGAAGAAGAATTGAAGTGGGCTTTGCGGGCTAAAGTCCGCAAAGTGGTCCAGGGGGACGCTAATACTCAGTTCTTCCATTTGATAGCTAATGGCAAGCACAGAAAGAAGCGTATCTTTCAGCTTGAGCATGACGAGGGCACTATTTTAGGGCAGGATAACCTAAAGACATATATTACCGAATATTATAAGCAGTTATTTGGACCTCCGAAGGATAATTGTGTGTCCCTCGATGAGTCTAGGACTGAGGATGTACCTCAACTATCGGCTGCCGATAATGATATTCTGGTTGCCCCGTTTTCGGAGAAGGAGGTGTTTGATGCTATTGCACAAATGAAAAACAATAAGGCTCCCGGACCGGATGGATTCCCGACAGAGTTCTATAAAAAGTGTTGGCACATTATTAAGGGGGATTTACTACCTATGTTCCATGATCTGTTCTCTGGACAGCTTCAATTATTTCACTTAAATTTTGGGACTATCACACTGCTTCCTAAGAAGACGGATGCGGTGAGAATTGAGCAATTCAGGCCGATCTGTCTCCTCAATGTTAGTTTCAAAAATTTCACAAAGGTCGGGACGAACAGACTCACACAGATTGCGCATGCTGTGGTGCAACAGTCCCAAACCGCTTTCATGTCGGACAGAAATATCCTTGAAGGGGTGGTAGTCCTGCATGAAACGCTCCATGAAATCCATTCTAAAAAATTAGATGGAGTAATTTTTAAGGTGGATTTCGAGAAAGCGTATGATAAGGTCAAATGACCATTCCTCCAACAGTCATTGCGTGTGAAAGGTTTTGATGCAGCCTGGCGCCGACAGGTTGAATCATTTACGCAAAAAGGTAGTGTGGGAATTAGAGTTAATGATGACATCGGTCACTATTTCCAGACACACAAAGGCCTAAGACAAGGAGACCCGATGTCCCCTATCTTGTTTAACATTGTGGTGGATATATTAGCAATTTTGATAGGCAGGGCTAAGGAAAATGGTCAAGTAGGTGGATTGGTACCTCACCTTATTGATGGAGGCGTTTCCATCCTTCAATACGCTGATGATACAATCAATTTTATGGAGCATGACTTGGCCAAGGCGAGAAATATGAAGCTTGTGTTATGCCTATTTGAACAATTGACCGGGTTAAAGATTAACTTCCATAAGAGCGAGTTGTTCTGTTTTGGTAGGGCCAAAGATGAACAGGATGCTTATAGGCAATTGTTTGGGTGTGAGTTGGGAGAGTTGCCCTTCTCTTACTTGCGGATTCCAATCCACCATCGTAGGCTGACAAATAGAGAATGGAAGTGCATCGAGGACCGATTTGAGAAGAAAATGAGTTGCTGGAAGGGTAAGCTCATGTCATACGGAGGCCGATTAATCCTAATTAATTCGGTGCTCACGAGTATGCCAATGTTTCTCCTATCGTTCTTTGAGGTCCCGATTGGTGTTCGGAAGAGACCGGACTTCTATCGATCGCGTTTCTTTTGGCAGGGTGATGAGCTTAAAAGAAAATATCGGCTTGCTAAATGGGATATCATCTGTAGACCGAAAGACCAAGGGGTCTAGGTATTGAGAATCTAGAAGTTAAGAATAAATGCCTTCTTAGCAAGTGGATGTGGAAGCTCTCATCGAAGAATGATGCTATGTGGGCTCAAATCCTTCGCAGCAAGTACCTCCAGACAAAAACTTTGTCCCAGGTTTCAGTCAGGCCGACTGATTCGCCCTTCTGGAAAGGCCTGATGAAAGTCAAACAGGCTTTGTTTAATAGGACGAAGTTTGTTATTGGAAACGGCTCGAGTACACGTTTCTGGGAGGATACTTGGCTCGGCGAGACACCCTTGGCCATCCAATACCCGTCTTTGTACCCCATTGTTCAACGACGTGAGGTGTTCGTCGTTCCGGTACTTCAATCTGCCCCCCTTAACATTCGGTTCCGACGAACTGCTAGCGGGCAATCGTTGGGAAGAATGGCTCCGTCTAGTTAGGAGACTGATGAAAGTCTAGCTTTCACAACAACCCGATGAATTACGCTGGAAGTTGACTAAGTCTGGAGTATTCACGGTTAAATCAATGTATATTGATGCTATTAATTCGAACTCCATTCCTACGTCCAAGCATGTTTGGGATGTCAAAGTTCCTTTGAAAATAAAAGTGTTTATGTGGTTTGTTCATAAACAAGTTATTTTAACTAAGGACAACTTGATTGTTGCGTAATTGGATAGAACCTACTAGGTGTAGCTTCTGCGATCGGGATGAGACTATCAAACACTTCTTTTTTGATTGCCCGTTGGCCAAGGTTCTTTGGCAGACGGTCCACATTGCTTTTAACATCAATCCGCCGAATTCTGTTAGTGTGTTATTTGGGACATGGCTTAATGGGATTGAGCCTGACTTAGCGAAACATATTCGGGTTGGAGTTTGTGCTTTGCTGTGGACTATCTGGAATTGCAGAAATGATCTGGTTTTTAACAGAATATCATGTATACACTTTTTGCAGGTCTTATTCCGAACTATGGCACTGATCCGTTCGTGGTCGCTACTCACCCAGACGGAGGCCAGGGAGCATATGGTTACTGGGTCTTTCCGTTGGGAGATGGTAGCTCGGGATATCTTCAACCGGTTTGGATGACGGTCATGTAATAGGATAGGCATTTCGTATCCCTATCTAGTTTTAGCCAGCCGGTTGTGGCGTCGTTCCTTGGCTAGTTGATGTTTCTAGCCCTCTTTGGCTCTATGTGAGCTTTTTGTGTTTTTTTATTACTTTTGGAGACCTTTTGAATCATGTTGGCACTACTTTATTAGGTTAATAAAATGGCCGTATGCATCTTTCTGATGCAGAGGCCGGGGAGTCCCCCCTTTTCGAAAAAAAGAGCTATAGCTTCCCACCAGGACAGCTGCTTGGTGTCCTGGAAACTTTTCTTTTTTATGAATGTGAATTTCTATAAATAACATTTCAAATAAAATAGAATAATATTTTACTGTGAGAAACTATAGTTCAGAATACAAACAAAGCTAATTGTTATATGAATGTCAAATGCACCTTAATTCGTGTGATTAAAGCTGCCGATGGATTTGGAATACCCCCTCTGTTTGACAATGCAAATCATTTTCCTCAAGAATTATTGTTTCACAATCTAGCCCACTAAGGAATTGGAGGTTCAGTTTCCCTCAAAATTTAGAAGCTAAAAATCTATCCGAAAGGGCATTACTTTACCAAATTGATAATACTAAGAAATCTATAATAATTTAGTTAAACAAGGGTATTACATTATCGAGCATCCAACGACATATCAACAAAAACATGTATATTAGGGATTTATAGTAAATAACTTTCAGTTCATCCTTTTATTCATCTTTTTCCCAGCTTAAATAATTTTATGGAGTCAATCTTTCAAGCACATGTATTCCCAATGTTGCAAGTGTTCTTCCCTATAATTTTTTTTCTTCACAATATCGTATGCCAGGATTAAACATATAAATTGTATGGCCATAGCCCATTGGCCAAATATTTGTAGGCATGAAAATAATCATAGTAAAACACAGTTTTTCCGTTAATAATCACACCTGGTTCTTTGTTGGCTCAAGGTCCTTTAGTAACGCATCAGGAAATTGACTTGAAGTTTCCGTCTCGTTTAGCTCATTAAGAATGTTTCCTATAGTCGGCCTTTTATGTCGGTCAACCTCCACACAACTTAAAGCTATTTCAGTGCACCTTTTACTTGTATGCAATAGGACTCCAGTGCATTCACTGATGCTGCCTGTAGCCTATTCCTCCAGTTTCTATGTACCTTCTCATTTTAAGCATAAATGCAGTATATTAGCAGTTTAGCATAATTAAGTATCATTTATGAAACTACAACTAATGACGATAAAGGAAACTCCTCCTTACAAGCTCAATGAATTGTTGTGAAGATATTTCAGCACTTTTTGAGTAGCCAGTGGGTCCTGCTATTATCTTTATGATTATAACACCCAAGCTGAATATGTCCAACTTATTAGAAATTACACGATGATTTATATATTCCGGCGGTAAGTACCCACTGCATGACACATCATACATATTACTGGTACCATGTGTCGAATGCAAACAAAATTACTTGATTACAGAAAATTTTAATTGACATGGAGAAGAACTTAGCTTACATTGTTCCTACAGAAGTTGTAGTGATACGAGTTTGTTCTTCCATTAGCCTCGACAATCCAAAATCACCAATTTTAGGCATGCAGTTCTCATCCAGCAATACATTGGCTGGTTTTAAGTCAGAATGAATCATTGGAGGTTCCAATTCCTCGTGAAGATATTTCAAACCCTTGCAAATTCCTTTTATTATTGCATAGTGTGTGTGCCAATCATGTCCACTAGATTCATCTATAACAACGAATAGCATCCACAGAAAGTTTATATTAAAATATGATATTACCTACTAATACAAGTAGAGCATTATGCATCATACCAGAGAGATAATCATTAAGGCTTCCTTTTTGCATATACTCGAAGCAAAGCGCCCTATGTGTAACTTCACCAAGTACCATTTTCCCATTGTATGGCACATATTCCCGTCGAGTTTCATTGCAATAGTCAACCAAACGCACAACATTCTGGTGTTGGAGACTTTCAAGGTTGTGATACTCCTTCTCAAATAGCTCATCATCAAGTCCTAGCATGGGATGAAGCATCTTCACAGCAATCTTCTCCCCATTCGTATGCAACCCCTATTCAATCTCACATATGCTTGGTTTAATTTTCTACTAATGTAGCGATATATATAACAAGTGTAAAGCACAAAATGGTACTCATGTTTGAATATGTGGTGACACAAATCCTCTACTGCTATAAACTGTTTATTGCATGACAGATGAGCACACAACAGTGCAAGGTAAGGCACAAATGTTAATAGTTACTAAGATCAAAAGAGAAAAAAATAGTGCAGCCTGCAACTTGCACAATGCCTCATCTATCTTTGGCATGCGCTTTAATAAATAAGCATGGTTAATTTTCTATGTGATGGACGCCATGATGTAATTGCCCTTCTAGCGAGTAACAAACTACTCTCTTTTCCTCAATAGTAGACACAAATGAGGGGACCAATGATTCGTAACCATATAATGTGCACTGTGTCTTAATTCACATGCATGGCGCTACCACCTGCATCAACTGTATGAAACTGAGTTTAGAAACCATGTTAATCGTACCAGATAGACTTTCCCGTATGTGCCTCTGCCAAGTTCCCGGTCCTCAGAGAAACCATTTGTCATCTGATCCAATAAATGGTATGCAAAACTTGGCACCACGGTTGCATGGTCCATGTTGCCGTTTTCCTGATGTGAAAAAATGATACATAAACTGCTGCATGAGAGATAGTTCATGTTCATATTTGCAGGTACAGTAAGCATTAGAAATCTATGGCCAATTTAAGTGCTCCTCTCCCTGTTGAGCTTTATCGGCTCTACCAGTACACAAGGGAGCTAGCAAAATCCGATTCATGTACAACACCAAAATACGTTATAAAGATGAATAGTTTGTGATGATCAAATTCCCACCTGCTACTATTGTGCCATACAGTAGAAATATGGTTACTGCCATACATAATAAGTGCAGAAGTGGCAGTAGAACGCAAATCGATGAAGATCAAATGGGCATGCATTTAACCAACAGGTTGTTGAAATAGCAGTAGAAGGAAAGCAATTTCGAAGGCACAAACCTTGCAAAAAAGGCCTGCAGCGAGAGACGAAGGTGCTTGTGAACGTGCGTGGAAGTGGAGGGAGAATGAGCAGCTCGGTCTTCTGTTAAAGATGGAACATGATCACATCCCATCATGCAAACATATTAAATTACGCAGTTGCATCCAAAACAGTCTACTTACACGGCAGCCAAGTTGGGGAGCAGGTGGCAACCGAATCATTGTATATGCCAAGTGGCTCTATTCATATGCACCGCTACCAAGTCTCTGGTCCTCGAGGAAACCATTTGTAATTTCTTTAAGAAATGCAATGACAGAGACCTTGGTGTCACACTTGCATGGTCTATGTCATTGCATCTCCCGGTGGAGAAACAAGAAAGAAAATCTTGTACTCCCTCCGTCACGGTTTAGAAGGCGCACTTGAAAATTCTCTGGGACCTAGTTGGTTATCTATTGGCTGTGAGATGGGCTAAAAAATAGCATTCACACTACGCATGCATATAGGAATAGTACATCGGAATAGTATCAGACTTGTTAAAATTTTGGAGCTAGCATTAGCATTAGGAATTTTTCTGGCTGCTCTTCACCTTGTTGAACTCTACCAACTGAACCATTCAGTATATAAAAAGGGATAATTTGTGATGAACAATTATATTGCAAGCTAGTACTATTTTTGAAACACATATGTGATAACCAAAGGGGCATATTTAACCAGCAGTTCTTAAACTTAGTGCCATGGTGTAGTAAAAGGAGAGCAATGCCGAAATGATTAACTCTGCATCAACAGCGATGTTGCTGGTCAAAGCCACGTAGTTTGACAAAGTGGTTGATCACTGCAACTAGGAAGTTAAGGTGGATCCAGCACCGGTAGTTGAGATGCATAATTGCATACGACAGGACGAATCCCATTAAAATTAAACAGTTGGCCGAAACAATGCTTAGTTATACAGGGGCACACAGGGTGGTCATTACACAATTTGCATCTTCGAGATCAAGGTGAGCAGTTGGAATCCAATGTGCAGCTTGCATATTGAAATCAGCGGTAAGAAATTAGGAATACAACAGCAAATTAAGCTTCTTGCACAAATAAGTACTCCCTCTGTCCTAAAATATAAAAACGTTTTCAATACTACACTAATATAAAAAATGTTCTTATATTATGGGACGAAGAGAGTACTAAAAAGGACATGAAGAAAAATGCTAGACCAATTTCTGCACAACAGACAAACGATTTCTGCATTCCGGCGGCGTGACGCGTAAAACGCTCAGGCCGATCTGCCCATCTCTCTGGGTAGATTCCTCTGCATCCTCTCGCCCTCCCTGATTGTCGATGGCTGCCTGCCGGGAGCGACATGCGACCACATACGCGGGCAAAGTGAGCAGCTCGGTCGAACCACGAGTGTCCGGTCGAACTACTAATAGATGATACAGTTAGATAGCCACAAGGCCAGTTTGGTCATTCCACTAGCTAGTTAATGTGGAAATAAAATAGAAATGGATGCTAATGTTGTAATAATGAAGATGTCAATTTTGCAAAGGCAATGTTGTGAATAGCAAACCGGGGAAACCCAAGGAAGGGAGCCGCAAAAAATCCTAATTTCTCTTAGAAAATAGGGTCTCTTTGATCTGCGAAATTTCCGAAGGAATTTTGGATGATTCTGATCCTTAAGGAACCGTGACAGTTTTGTGAGGATGCCCGTGACATTGATCAAGTGTGCTTTCGATACAAGTATAGTAACCACATGCATTTTACTCTATTTCATTCAATCCCCGCGCTGTTGAGCAAGGAAATAAACTTGGGTCAGAAAACACGTTGAACTTTTTTTTTATTGCAAATTTTTGTAAGCAGCTTACCCCGCTTGGTAGAAAATACGTTGAACTACAATAATCTGCAAGCGCCCCGCCGAATGAACGTGAGGAAGGGCCGCGGAACTGGAGAGCGTGACTATACTTGTTGGACCTGATCTTCTTAGCAAGCTAGGCATGTCGGCACCACACGCTTCCCCGCAAAAGTGGTATCACTTTTTATGTACTTCAGATTTATCCCCAAAAAACCATCTAACTTGGAGTCCAGTCAACTTCGTTGTTCTTGTGTGTGTGACTAACAACGCGTTTAATAATTATATTAGTATTATTACTAGCAATATGCCCGTGCGTTACAACAGGAGAAAAAAATGTTATGTCCATAACCCAATGACCATGACGAAGATGTGTGTGTCGCTAGAATGAATGTGAAGATAACATGTCAGCCGGTGCCCTGGAATTTATCAATGAGATTGTAAAACCCAAAGTAAGAGCATCGCCAATGATCACGCCACGTCACCCACCTGCTGCCGACGACCACTGTCAGCCGCTGGCCAAGTTCACCGCCGATGTTACGCCACCGCCCACAACCAATTTTAGATGAAGTTTTTATGAAAACTAAGAAAACAGCTTGTCGTGGTACTACGTCTGACAGTAAGAATAGGGGGTATGTATGAGGAGGCGATGCCCTAGCTACGGCGACGTTGTACACATGAGTTTACGAGTTCAAGCCCCTCTCGGAGGAGGTAAAAGCCCTGCGCCTCGGTGCCCTGAGGCGGTCGACTGGAATATGGGTGTGTGTTACAAGGGGTGCGAACCCTTGTCCCAGAGGAGGGGGCTGGCTTATATAGAGTGCGCCAGGACCCCAGCCATCCTCCGTTACAGGGGTTCAATGTACATTAAGGTAGGGCGTTACTAGTAACGCCAGCTATAAAGTGTTATCAATGATCATTAAGACTACAGAGTGAACGCCTGTCCATTGCCATCTTGAGCGAATCTAGGTCTTCTGTACCCCGAGTGGTTTCTTAAATGGTCGAATGTCTCCATCCAGGTCGAGTGAAACTAGGGTATCCGAGTGAGGTGACTGGTCGAGTGGATTGCACTCGAAGGCTTCAATTGATACTTCTTGCTGTGCTTTGAATGTCTTTGCTTCTAGGATAGTGACCTTGGGTGGGGCGTATAGGTCAGGCCTATGACCCTACCTTAGATTTATGGCATCGTCATTAGCCCCCGAGTGGATTGAGGTGCGAGTGAAAAGAAGGTTGAAGTTGGTCCTGCCTTGACTCTTGTGCTTCACAAGTATTCAAACAGGATTTGAGGTTCATGTTGAAACTTCGTCTTCATTTCAGCCGCCTTGATCGATTCATAGGTTGTCAAGTGAACTTATGTTGGTACTCTTCGAGTGTTGATATGACGCGAAATCTTCGACGCGATTGGTTACTGCGGATCCCGGATCCCACGAGATTCGAAAATTTGGGGAAGCACGCGAGGCGGAGCGCACCATAGTAAACGAGACGGATAGACAGGGGCGCCTCGATTTCCGTGCCACCTTTTTGCCACGTATCCGGTGCGTGACTGTTGTGAGATTTGACAGGATCGCTCGGGCCCACACGTCAGCCACTCGGAAGTAGGCCCTTAAAAGGCGTCGAGGCCGAGGCGTCTGCACTGTGCGCTCCCATTCCCCTTCTTCTCCCCCTGCCTCTCCACTTCATCCTCTTTCGCCCTCGACGCCGCCGCACGCCAGTGCGTAGCCCGCCACCATGGTGAAGGACAAGACGGCGGCGCTGGAGCGCGCAAAAAAGGCGACAGCGACGGCGAAGGGCAAGAAGATGAATCGGGGGTCGTCCTAGAGGTGCGGGCTGCCGCCGGGTTGGATTCAGGGAGACTGAATCCGATCTACGCTCCGACCCGAAGATCTAGAAGATCTGGCTGCCACGGGTTTGATCGCCGTCGGGGCTGCGAGGTTGCCGGAGGGCAAGATAGAACCTCACCGCGGTCGGGTGAGTGTGTCCTTCTCGCTACCCATGTCGACCGTGACTTCTCCCTTCCTCCGCATCATTTCTTCCGGGATTTTCTGAACTTTTTCGGTGCTCAGCTTCACCACTTCTCACCCCATACCATCACGTATCTTTCTGCGTTCGTGTCTATGTGTGAAAACTGCTTGGGTTGTCGATCGCACTAGGGTCTCTTCAAACACATTTTCACAATCCAGATGTGCGGGGGTTTAGGGCTCCAGATGAGGAAGAGGGGCACTTTTCCTACCATGACACTTCCCGAGTCAGTCTGGCGCTGGCAGTCGACCTGGTTCTACTGCCAGGATATTGCGACCCCCGGTCAGTCGACCGGTCTGCCTACTTTTATCCTAGATCGAGCCCAGCAACCTTCTTCACTGACCGTGACCGCATCGGAGAAAGTAGAGACGGACATGTTGGTTGATAGGGTAGTCCAGTTGGTTCGTCAGGGTGTAACTGGCATGGATATTTACTGGAGGTGTTTCTCAGTAGACTCATCTAGCCACTCTAAGCTCGTGACCACTCGATGTGGATGTACTCGGGCTCAAATGACACCGCTCAGGTCCACCTGGAGAGGTTCCGGACGAGACAGTGGCCATGTGGCTGAAGAGCATTACCGGGAACAAGGATAACCCCAGGGGGGCTAGGAGAATCGGCCCATTTGACGCTGAGAACCAGCCGGACAAGGTCTGATCTTTGCTAACGAGTGTTCTTCACTCTGTTTTGCGACTGTCTTGAAATCCGACTGATGTTTGATTGACTTCTTGCCTTGCAGGTTTACACTGAGATGTACTCGATGCCGAACCAGGAACAGGCCCAGGAGCAAGTCCGGGGGGGAGCGGATAGCGCAGAAGAGAGCAGCGACCGGCAATCCCCTGATGACGATGATGAGGAAGAGAGTGATGAGTCGGACGATGAAGAGGAGGTCGACTCACCACCTCGCACAGAGCACCGATCCAAGCAGTTCCATGATCCGACGGGCGGGCGTGGCAAGACTGTGGCTCCGAGTACGCAAGCGCATAAGCGTACTGGGACTTTGACTCCGCAGCCATCAGAGAAGATTGTCAAGCAGCCCAAGGTTGCCCCTTCTAAGTCTCGGAAGACCTTGCCCAAGATCAAGATGGACGTTCCTGTTGCTTCTGCGTGACTGTACTATCTTTCTATGTTTCCCTACTGACTCATATTTCTGCTCTGACCGAATGGATTATGAACTTTTCAGTGCCTCAACTTCCGGGACCTCCATGGATGTTGACAGGGCCCAGGGTGACGAAGAGACTGAGGATGCGGCAACTTCCAAAGCTGGTACGACCTTGCAATCTTGAACTTGTTCTGTCAACTGGGTTTTCGATCGATTGAACTCCTATGGTTGCATTTTGTTGCAGCTCCGTGGGACGTCATTGAGCTTCCAGACGATGATGAAGAAGCGCCTCTGAAAGACACGGGAAGGAGGGGCAGGGCTTCAAGTAGGAGGATGGCCGCAGGCCAGGGGTCTCAGTCGACATCAGCACCGGAGATGGTGGTCCAGTAATCCGGAGATCCGGCTCGGGTCAATGTTTCTTTTGCCAATCCACTGTCAACTGACCATCATTCGGCGTCGACTGCACAAGTCTCTGTCGCGCCCGCACAACTCCATGCTTCAGATCCTGTGATTTCTCCGACCGTACCGCCATCGTCGCTCTTTGCTGTGCATCACACTCCAGATGACCCGACGGGTGCCGCCAGAGAGGCTCTACTCCAAGCGAAGGTGGTGCACGAGGCCAGTCAGGCTGCCTACAACGCCAGTTCTGCTCTGCACGTTAATGTCAAGGTTAGTTGGTTTTCCGATTGATCTCTCCATTAGGGCTAGTTCCGACTGCTGCTTCATTGTCCGTAAGGTGTCCCTGGATGAGCATTTTGGAACCTTTATGTGCATCTATCATGGGTCTGCATTTCGCATCTAATCACTCACTGGGTGTTTTGACTTAATGTTGAATAGTTCTTCCACTTGAGTCGACCAGGTTGAGTCGAGTGTTTTTCCGAACCAGTGGGGGCACACAGAGTGCGCCAACTGGGTGTAGTCCCCGAGACCGTCGTCGGGTGTTTGATGCGGAGGGGGTCTTTGTTGAATGGTACTTCATTGTTCTTTCACTCGGTTGAATAGCTCGATCCGAGTGGAATCCAGACCAGTTGGGGCATGTTGAGTGCACCCACTAGGTGTAGTCCCCGAGACCGCGGTCGACTGCTAATAGTCGGCTGGGGTATGAGAATCCCCCTTTTTTTGCATACTCATGCTGGGCAGACCATGCAGAGTAGAAAACCGAACCAGTGGGGGCACGCCAAGTGCACCCACTTGGTGTAGTCGCCGAGACTATTGTTGAATGTTTGATTCGCGGTAGTATTAAAGCAAATTTCACTGTAATTGACCTATGTTTCTGTCGACTGACATATCTTATTTGCTGACCGTAGAAATCTTGTGATCTTGGAGCCCAATTTGCTGAACTGGGGAAGAAGCAGATCAGCATCAACTTCGACCTGGAACTGGCCAAGAAAAATCTCCAGAAGTCCCAGGAAGAAGCAGCTACCATGGGAGGTAATAATTTGTCGACTGTCTACCTTGTGACTTTTTTCTTTTAGTCTCTTGAACCGAGTGACTCCACTCGAACAGATGTGCGTAGAGAAAACCGTCAAATCCAAACTCATCTAAAGAATGTTATTTCTTTAGAGAAAATGAACCAGGCTCTGGAGAAGAAGGATCAAGACCTTGCCGCAACATAAAAGGAGGCGCGAGAGAAAACGACACTTGCCTATAAGAAGCTAGCCTCATTCACAAGTTGGCAGAAGAGAACTCCAAACTGAAGACCGTCATTGCTGAAGCCAACCAGGAGCTTGCGAGACTGAGGAAGGACAAGGATACCTTGACTGACAAGGTTGGAAATCTCATGACGAAAAAGGCGAGTTGGGGGCTTATCTAGGGTGGCATGCTGAGAAACTGGTCCTGAAGCTTGAAGGTACTTCCTCTCGTCCAACTGATTTGCCATTGTCGACTCATTATTTAACTATCGACTCACTGCTTTTCCGACTGTGCAGAGCTTTGCCAAGACTTCGATGCAGAGAATGGTCGGATCGAACAGGTCTCGACCCCATAAATTCTCCTGTCAAAGATGATGTTGCGATGAACATGCTGCGGTTGGAGTCTTGTTTGGACAGTGTTGTGGATTATCTTGCTCGTCTGATGGTGGTGATGTCGTGGGTTGACACTGAACTCTGGCCTCAAGCGGAACTTCAGAACGATCTCAAGTCTCTGATGACTCGACTGAACGAAATCCCTGGTCAAGTGCAAGAGTGGAAGAAGTTGTCTGCTCGTTGTGGCGCTGATGTGGCTCTGTCGTTGGTCCGAGTCCACTGCAAGGATGTCAGAGAAGACAAACTGGTGGCTCTCAAGGTTGCCAACACTAAGAAGCTCAGCTTCCAATCCTTCATGGACACCTTCATCGACGCTGCTACTCGTATCGCAGACAACATTGATCTTGACAGCTTCTCGAGCCAGCAAGTCCTTGCTACCTCTTGAGCAGTGCGTTGGTTTTCCCTTGAAGAGGAAAGGGTGATGCAGCAAAGTAGCGTAAGTATTTCCCTCAGATTTTGGGAACCAAGATATCAATCCAGTAGGAGGCTACACGCAAGTCCCTCGTACCTACACAAACAAGCAAGAACCTCGCTACCAACACAATAAAGGGGTTGTCAATCCCTTCATGGCCACCTGTGAAAGTGAGATCTGATAGAGATAATAAGATAAGATAAATATTTTTGGTATTTTTATGATATAGATTGGAAAGTAAAGATTGCAAAATAAAGTAGATCGGAAACTTATATGATGTAAAATAGACCTGGGGGCCATAGGTTTCACTAGTGGCTTCTCTCAAGATAGCATAAGTTTTACGGTTGGTGAACAAATTACTGTCGAGCAATTGACAGAAAAATGCATAGTTATGAGAATATCTAGGCATGATCATGTATAAGGCATCTGATGTCTACTACACAACCTTCTTCTTGTAGACGTTGTTGGGCCTGCAAGTGCACAGGTTTGTAGGACAGTAGCAAATTTCCCTCAAGTGGATGACCTAAGGTTTATCAATCCGTAGGAGGCGTAGGATGAAGATGGTCTCTCTCAAACAACCCTGCAACCAAATAACAAAGAGTCTCTTGTGTCCCCAACACACCCAATACAATGGCAAATTTTATAGGTCCACTAGTTCGGCGAAGAGATGGTGATACAACTGCAAAATAGATAGTAGATAAAGGTTTTTGTAATCTGAAATAATAAAAACAGCAAGGTAACAAGTGGTAAAAGTGAGCGTAAACGGTATTGCAATGATAGGAAACAAGGACTAGGGTTCATACTTTCACTAGTGCAAGTTCTCTCAACAATAATAACATAGATAGATCATATAACAAGCCCTCAACATGCAACAAAGAGTCACTCCAAAGCCACTAATAGCGGGGAACAAACGTAGAGATTATGGTAGGGTACGAAACCACCTCAAAGTTATTCTTTCTGTTCTATCTATTCAAGAGTTCGTAGTAAAATAACATAAAGCTATTCTTTCCGCTCAATCCATCATAGAGTTCATACTAGAATAACACCTTAAGACACAAATCAACCAAAACCCTAATGTCACCTAGATACTCCATTGTCACCTCAAGTATCCGTGGGCATGATTATACGATATCGTCACACAATCTCAGATTCATCCAACCAACATAAAATTACTTCAAAGAGTGCCCCAAAGCTACTACCGGAGAGTCAAGAACGTGTGCCAACCCCTATGCATAGGTTCCCAATGTCACAAAACCCGCAAGTTGATCACCAAAACATACATCAAGTGGATCGCAAGACATACATCAAGTGTTCTCATAAAAGACTCAATCCGAAAAGATAACTTCAAAGGGGAAACTCAATTCATCATAAGAGAGTAGAGGGGGAGAAACATCATAAGATCCAACTACAATAGCAAAGCTCGGCATACATCAAGATCGTGACATAGAGGTAACACGAGAGAGAACACGAGAGAGAGAGAGAGAGATCAAACACATAGCTACTGGTACATACCCTCAGCCCCGAGGGTGAACTACTCCCTCCTCGTCATGGATAGCGCCGGGATGATGAAGATGGCAACCGGTGATGGGATCCCCCTCCGTGAGGCGCGGAACGGGCTCCCAAGAGGTTTTGGTGGCTCTGAGAGGCTTGCGGGCGGAACTCCCGATCTATCTTCTATTCTGGAAGTTTTAGGGTACAAGAGTATATATGGAGTGCAGAAGTGCGTCGGAGGAGCTACGGGTGCCCCACGAGGCAGGGGGAGCGCCCAGGGGGGGCGCCCCCACCCTCGTGGGCAGCCCGTATCTCCCCTGACGTGCACTCCAAGTTCCCTAGGTTGCTTTCCTTCCAAAAATAACTTCTCCAGTTGATTTTGTTCCGTTTTGACTCCGTCTGATATTCGTTTTCCTCGAAACACTAAAATAGGAATAAAACAACAAATCTGGGCTGGGCCTCCAGTTAATAGGTTAGTCCGAAAAATAATATAAAAGTGGATAATAAAGCCCAATATTGCCTAAAACAGTAGATAAAGTAGCATGGAGCAATCAAAAATTATAGATACGTTGGAGACGTATCAAGCATCCCCAAGCTTAATTACTGCTCGTCCTCGAGTTGGTAAATGAGAAAAAAGAATTTTTGATGCAGAGTGATACTTTGGCATAATCTCAATGTAAATCTTCTTAATTGTGGTATGAATATTCAGATCCGAAAGATTCAAGACAAAAGTTCATATTGACATAAAAATAATAATACTTCAAGCATACTAATCAAAGCAATCATGTCTTCTCAAAATAACTTGGCCAAAAGAAAGTTATCCCTACAAAATCATATAGTCTGGCTAAGCTCTATCTTCATCACACAAAATATTTAATCATGCACAACCCCAATGACGAGCCAAGCAATTGTTTCATACTTTAATAATCTCAAACTTTTTAAAATTTCACGCAATACATGAGCGTGAGCCATGGACATAACACTATAGGTGGAATAGAATGGTGGTTGTGGAGAAGACAAAAAGAGGGAGATAGTCTCACATCAACTAGGCGTATCAACGGGCTATGGAGATGCCCATCAATAGATATCAATGTGAGTGAGTAGAGATTGCCATGGAACGGATGCACTAGAGCTATAAGTATATGAAAGCTCAACAAAAGAAACTAAGTGGGTGTGCATCCAACTTGCTTGCTCACGAAGACCTAGGGCACTTTTGAGGAAGCCCATCATTGGAATATACAAGCCAAGTTCTATAATGAAAAATTCCCACTAGTATATGAAAGTGACAACATATGAGACTCTCTATCATGAAGATCATGGTGCTACTTTGAAGCACAAGTGTGGTAAAAGGATAGTAGCATTGTCCCTTCTCTCTTTTTCTCTCATTTTTTTATTTAGGCCTTTTCTCTTTTTTTATGGCCTCATTTTTTATATTTCGTCCGGAGTCTCATCCCGACTTATGGGGGAATCATGGTCTCCATCATCCTTTCCTCACTGGGACAATGCTCTAATAATAATGATCATCACACTTTGTTTTTCTTACAACCAAACAATTACAACTCAATACTTAGAACAAAATATGACTCTATATGCATGCCTCCGGCGGTGTACCGGGATATGCTATGAATCAAGAGTGACATGTATGAAAGAATTATGAACGGTGGCTTTGCTACAAATACAATGTCAACTACATGTTCATGCAAAAAGCAATATGACAAAAGTAATGTGTGTCATATGAACGGAACTGTGGAAAGTTGCATGGCAATATATCTCGGAATGGCTATGGAAATGCCATGATAGGTAGGTATGGTGGCTGTTTTGAGGAAGGTATATGGTGGGTGTATGATACCGGCGAAAAGTGCGCGGTATTAGAGAGGCTAGCAATGGTGGAAGGGTGAGAGTGCGTATAATCCATGGACTCAACATTAATCAAAAGAACTCATGCACTTGTTGCAAAAATTTAGAAGTCATCAAAAACCAAAGCATTACATGCATACTCCTAGGGGGATAGATTGGTAGGAAAAGACCATCGCTCATCCCCGACTGCCACTCATAAGGAAGACAATCAATAAATAAAATTGTGCTCCGACTTCATCACAAAGCGGTTCACCATACGTGCATGCTACGGGAATCACAAACTTCAACACAAGCATTCTTTAAATTCATAATCACCCCAACTAGAATTGCTTTGATATTATCACCTCCATATCTCAAAAAAATTATCAAGCATCAAATTTATCTTAGTATTCAACGCACTCAAAAGAAAGTTTCACATATCTTGAATACCAAGTATATTATCATTAAGCAAATTACCATGCTATTAACGACTCTCAAAATAATCTAAGTGAAGCATGAGAGATCAATAGTTTCTCTAAAACAAATCTACCACAGCGCTCTAAAAGATCTAAATGAAGCACTAGAGCAAAAATTATCACGCTCAAAATATATAAGTGAAGCACTAAGAGCAATAACAAAAACTACTCCGAAAGATATAAGTGAAGATCAATGAGTAGTCGAAAAATTGTGCAACTATGTGAAGACTCTCCCATTTAATAATTTCAGATCTTGATACTTTATTCAAACAGCAAGCAAAGCTAAATAAAATGACATTGCAAGGATAGCACAACTCATGTGAAGAAGCAAAAACTTAGGCTCAACCGATACTAACCGATAGTTGTTGAAGAAGAAAGTTGGGATGCCTACCGGGGCATCCCCAAGCTTAGATGCTTGAGACTTATTGAAATATTATCTTGGGGTGCCTTGTCCATCCCCAAGCTTGAACTTTTGTGTCTCCTTAATTCCTCTCATATCATGGTTTCTCTTTTTATCAAAAGCTTCATTCACAACAAACTCAACAAGAACTCGTGAGATAGGTTAGTATAAACCAATGCAAAACCTTATCATTTTCTACTGTCACAAATCACTAAAATTATTATTCAACATTTCATACTAAATGCCGCTGTATATTTAATACTCCTATCCTCAAATAGAATCATAAACAAGCAAACATATGCAAACAATGCAACCATAACAGCAATCTGCAAAAACAGTATAGTCTGTAAAGAATGCAAGATTAACAATACTTCCCTGACTCCAAAAATTATGAACTAAAATTATAACTGTAATAAATTTATCATAGCTTAATATGAAAAACGATTCAACGTTATACCATTCTCTGACTTTTCTAGGGAATTTTTGCAACAGCGGTAAACTTTCTGTTTTCAAACAGCAACATGTATACAAGCAAAATAAGCATGGCAAAGGCTATCCTTGACTTTTTTATTGAAACTAAAGATGCAAAACATTATTCTAACTAACAGCAAGCAAAAACTAACAAAAGAAAATGACGCTCCAAGCAAAACACATATAATGTGGTGAATAAAAATATAGCTCCAAGTAAAGTTACCGATGAACGAAGACGAAAGAGGGGATGCCTTCCGGGGCATCCCCAAGCTTAGGCTCTTGGTTGTCCATGGATATTACCTTGGGGTGCCTTGGGAATCCCCAATATTAGGCTCTTGCCACTCCTTATTCCATAGTCCATTGAATCTTTACCCAAAACTTGAAAACTTCAACCACACAAAACTCAACACAAAACTCGTAAGCTCTGTTAGTATAAGAAAATAAAACCACCACTTAGGTACTGTAATGAACTCATTCTAAATTCATATTGGTGTAATATGTACTGTATTCTAACTTCTCTATGGTTCATACCACTTAATACTAGCCATAGATGCATCAAAATAAGCAAACAACACAATGAAAACAGAATCTGTCAAAAACAGAAAAGTCTGTAGTAATCTGTATCAAACGTATACTTCTGGAACCCCAACAATTATGAAATAAATTGCTGGATCTGAGAAAGTTGTCTATTAATCATCTGCAAAAAGAATCATCCTAAAATCGCTCTCCATTAAAAAATGGCTTCTAATCTCGTGAGCGCTAAAGTTTCTGTTTTTCACAGCAAGATCACATAAACTTCACCCAAGTCTTCCCAAAGGTTCTACTTGGCACTTTATTGAAACAAAAGCTATAAAACATGATTACTACAGTAGCATAATCATGTGGACACACAAATACAGTAAGGATAAATATTGGGTTGTCTCCCAACAAGCGCTTTTCTTTAATGCCATTCTTGCTAGGCATGATGATGACAATGATGCTCACATAAAAGATAAGAATTGAAACATAACGGGAGCATCATGAAGAATATGACTAGCACATTTAAGTCTAATCCACTTCCTATGCATAGGGATTTTGTGAGCAAACAACTTATGGGAACAATAATCAACTAGCATAGGAAGGTAACACAACATAGCTTCAAGAATTTAAGCACATAGGGAGGAAACTTGACATTATTGCAATTCCTACAAGCATATATTCCTCCCTCATAATAAATTTCAGTAGCATCATGAATGAATTCAACAATATAACCAGAACCTAAAGCATTCTTTTCATGATCTACAAGCATAGCATTTTTAATACTCTCCACATAAGCAAAATTCTTCTCATTCGGAATAGTAGGAGTATCATAAGAGACTTGAACACTAAAAATTGTTTCCACATTAAAAGAGTAATGTTCAGAAAAAGGGTAATCATAATATGACAAGATTTGTAAATATAATCATCACTACTTTTTATAGCATAAGTTTCATCACAATAAATATCATAAGTAGCAACTTCGTTCTCATCATAATCGATTGAAACCTCTCCCAGGATAGTGGAATCACTAAATAAAGTTGACACTCTTCCAAATCCACTTTCATATTAATCACAATAAAATTCCACATCCTCCAAAATAGTGGGATCACTACTTCCTAAAGTTGACACTCTTCCGAACCCACTTTCATCATCATAGGTAGGAGGCATGCTATCATCACAACAACTTTCCATATCAAAACTTGGGATGCTAAAAATATCATCTTCACTAAACGTAGCATCCCAAAGCTTGGGACAAACATTAATTCCAGCAAATATATTCTCAAATATTTCATCCTCATCAAACATAGCTTCCCCAAGCTTGGGCCCTTTCATATCATAAGCATAATCACTCTCATCGTTAAAAATATGGATAGCACCAATAGTATAGCAATTATCATCATCAAAAGTAGTAGTAGGAGCAACATCATTTGGGAGGTATACCTTTCTACCTTTATTGCTCCTTCTTTTCTTTTTCTTCTTCACATTATGTGTGGGTTCAACCTTCCTCTTTGAGCTCCTTATTGATGAGATTGGTTGAATAGCAAGCTCATCCTCGTTACCTGATTCATCATAAGAAATCATAGGAGGAGATTGGGAAGTCTCTTCCCTTTCATTAGTATCCTCTTCATCTTCTATTTGCTTTCTTTTCTTTAGGTAATTGGCAATATAAGGATTTTCAATGCAATTCACCGCACAATACATATAAATTTCTTCTAGATCAAAATGAAGAATTCTATCAAGGGAAAATTCTGGAATAATCTTAGTTATACGTTTTATTTCTTCATAACCTAAGAGAAAACTAAGCTCATTATGATGTGCAAGGAAAATCAAGTCATCACAATTTTTGGACACGATACGATCATGAAACAATTTGCATTGGGTACTAAAATGATCACGTTCATTGCAAAGTTCACAAGTATGGCTAAGAAAAAATAAATTTTCAGCACATGCATCTAGCCTTTCTTGCAACCATTTAGTTTCTAAGTACTTATGCCTCTTGCAATATCTATCTTCCCTATTTGGTGTGTCCTTGCAAGCCCAATGCACTCCACAAAAATTGACATGCTTATAGGAGGCATTTTCATCATAACTAGTGCAATCATCATTAGCATCATGGATATTCAAAGAATTTGTCATAACAACATTGCAATCATGCTCGTCATTCAAATATTTAGTGCCAAACAATTTAGAGATTTCTTCTTCTAGCACTTGAGCACAATTATCCTTTCCATCATACTCACGAAAGATATTAAAAAGACGAAGCGTATGAGACAAACTCAATTCCATTTTTTTGTAGTTTTCTTTATAAACTAAACTAGTGATAAAACAAGAAACAAAAAGATTTGATTGCAAGATCTAAAGATATACCTTCAAGCGCTAACCTCCCCGGCAACGGCGCCAGAAAAGAGCTTGATGTCTACTACACAACCTTCTTCTTGTAGACGTTGTTGGGCCTGCAAGTGCACAGGTTTGTAGGACAGTAGCAAATTTCCCTCAAGTGGATGACCTAAGGTTTATCAATCCGTAGGAGGCGTGGGATGAAGATGGTCTCTCTCAAACAACCCTGCAACCAAATAACAAAGAGTATCTTGTGTCCCCAACACACCCAATACAATGGCAAGTTGTATAGGTGCACTAGTTCATGAAGAGATGGTGATACAAGTGCAAAATAGATAGTAGATAAAGGTTTTTGTAATCTGAAATAATAAAACAGCAAGGTAACAAGTGGTAAAAGTGAGCGTAAACGGTATTGCAATGATAGGAAACAAGGCCTAGTGTTCATACTTTCACTAGTGCAAGTTCTCTCAACAATAATAACATAGATAGATCATATAACAAGCCCTCAACATGCAACAAAGAGTCACTCCAAAGCCACTAATAGCGGGGAACAAACGTAGAGACTATGGTAGGCACGAAACCACCTCAAAGTTATCCTTTCTGTTCTATCTATTCAAGAGTTCGTAGTAAAATAACATAAAGCTATTCTTTCCGCTCAATCCATCATAGAGTTCATACTAGAATAACACCTTAAGACACAAATCAACAAAAACCATAATGTCACCCAGATACTCCATTGTCACCTCAAGTATCCGTGGGCATGATTATACAGTATGCGTCACACAATCTCAGATTCATCCAACCAACATAAAAGTACTTCAAAGAGTGCCCCAAAGCTACTACCGGAGAGTCAAGAACGTGTGCCAACCCCTATGCATAGGTTCCGAATGTCACAAAACCCGCAAGTTGATCACCAAAACATACATCAAGTGGATCGCAAGACATACATCAAGTGTTCTCATAAAAGACTCAATCCGAAAAGATAACTTCAAAGGGGAAACTCAATTCATCACAAGAGAGTAGAGGGGGAGAAACATCATAAGATCCAACTACAATAGCAAAGCTCGGGATACATCAAGATCGTGCCATAGAGGGAACACGAGAGAGAACACGAGAGAGAGAGAGATAGAGATAGAGAGAGAGAGAGAGAGAGAGAGAGAGATCAAACACATAGCTACTGGTACATACCCTCAGCCCCGAGGGTGAACTACTCCCTCCTCGTCATGGATAGCACCGGGATGATAAAGATGGCCACTGGTGATGGGATCCCCCCTCCGTGAGCGCGGAACTGACTCGAGAGATTTTTGGTGGCTCTGAGAGGCTTGCGGCGCGGAACTCCCGATCTATTTTCTGTTCTGGAAGTTTTAGGGTACAAGAGTATATATGGAGTGCAGGGGCACGCGTCGGAGACTACTGGGGCCCCACGAGGTAGGGGGCGCGCCGGGGTGGGCGCGCCCCACCCTCGGGGGCAGCCCGCATCTCCCCTGACGTGCACTCCAAGTTCCCTGGGTTGCTTTCCTTCCAAAAATAAATTCTCCAGTTGATTTCGTTCCGTTTTGACTCCGTCTGATATTCCTTTTCCTCGAAACACTGAAATAGGCATAAAACAACAAATCTGGGTTGGGCCTCCGGTTAATAGTTTAGTCCCAAAAATAATATAAAAGTGGATAATAAAGCCCAATATTTCCAAAACAGTAGATAAAGTAGCATGGAGGAAACAAAAATTATAGATACGTTGGAGACGTATCAGCATCACGTCCGCGACAAGTATATCGAAACAATTCTGCATCTACTACTATTACTCCACACATCGACCGATATCCAGCATGCATCTAGAGTATTAAGTTCATAAGAACAGAGTAACACTTTAGGCAAGATTACATGATGTAGAGGGATAAACTTAAGCAATATGATATAAACCCCATCTTTTTATCCTCGATGGCAACAATACAATATGTGCCTTGCTGCCCCTACTGTCACTGGGAAAGGACACCGCAAGATTGAACCCAAAGCTAAGCACTTCTCCCATTGCAACAAAGATCAATCAAGTAGGCCAAACCAAACTGATAATTCGAAGAGACTTGCAAAGATAACTTAATCACACATAAAAGAATTCAGAGGAGATTCAAATATTTCTCATAGATAAACTTGATCATAAACCCACAATTCATCGGATCTCGACAAACACACCGCAAAAAGAGTTACATCGAATAGATCTCCAAGAAGATCGAGGAGAACTTTGTATTGAGATTCAAAGAGAGAGAAGAAGCCATCTAGATAATAACAATGGACCCGAAGGTCCGCGGTAAACTACTAACAACTTTGTCGAAGAGGCCTTGGCGATGATGTAGAAGCCCTCCGTGATTGATTCCCCCTCCGGCAGAGCGCCGGAAAAGGCTCCAAGATGGGATCTCATGGGTACAGAAGGTTACGGAAGTGGAAATAGGGTTTCGTGGTGCTCCTGGATGTTTTCGGAGTACGTAGATATATATAGGTGAAGGAAGTCGGTCAGGGGAGCCACGAGGGGCCCACGAGGGTGGGCGGCGCGCCCACCCCCCTAGGGCGCGCATTGGACCCTTGTGACCGCCTCGGTTGCCTCTTGAAGTCCACTCCAAGTCTCCTGGATTGCATCTGTTCTAAAAATAACTCTCCCGAAGGTTTCATTCCGTTTGGACTCCGTTTGATATTCCTTTTCTGCAAAACACTGAAATAGGCAAAAAACATCAATTTGGGCTGGGCCTCCGGTTAATAGGTTAGTCCCAAAAATGATATAAAAGTGTTTAGTAAGGCCCATAAACATCCAAAACAGGTAATATAATAGCATGGAACAATAAAAAATTATAGATACGTTGGAGACGTATCAAGCATCCCCAAGCTTAATTCCTGCTCATCCTCGAGTAGGTAAATGATAAAAACAGAATTTTTGATGTGGAATGCTACCTAGCATATTTCTTAATGTAATTTTTCTTTATTGTGGCATGAATATTCATATACAAATGATTCAAAATAATAGTTCATATTGACATAAAAATAGTAATACTTCAAGCATACTAACAAGTAATCATGTCTTATCAAAATAGCATATCCAAAGAAAGCTTATCCCTACAAAATCATATAGTTAGGCTATGCTTCATTTTCGTCACACAAAATACTCCCATCATGCACAACCCCGGTTTCAGCCAAGCAATTGGTTCATACTTTTTAACGCGCTTCAGCCTTTTAAATCTCACGCAATACATGAGCGTAAGCCATGTATATAGCACTACGGGAGGAATAGAATATGATGATGGAGGTTGTGTGGAGAAGACAAAAAAGGCGAAAGTCTCACATTGACGAGGCTAATCAACAGGCTATGGAGATGCCCATCAATTGAAGTCAACATGAGGAGTAGGGAATTCCATGCAACAGATCCACTAGAGCTATAAATGTATGAAAGCTCAACAAAATAAACAAAGTGGGTGTGCATCCAACTTGCTTGCTCACGAAGACCTAGGGCATTTTGAGGAAGCCCGTCATTGGAATATACAAGCCAAGTTCTATAATGAAAAATTCCCACTAGTATATGAAAGTGACAACATAGGAGCCTCTCTATCATGAAGATCATGGTGCTACTTTGAAGCACAAGTTTGGAAAAAGGATAGTAACATTGTCCCTTCTCTCTTTTTCTCTCATGTTTTTTATTTTTTTTATTTTAGTGGGCTTCTCTGTCCTCTTTCTTTTTATTTGGGCTTATTTGCCCTCTTTTATTTTTCATAAAGTCCGAAGTCTCATCCCAACTTGTGGGGGAATCATAGTCTCCATTATCCTTTCCTCACTTGGGACAATGCTCTAATAATGAAGATCATGACAGTTTTAATTATTTGCAACTCAAGAATTACAACTCGATACTTAGAACAAAATATGACTCTATGTGGATGCCTCCGGTGGTGTACCGGGATATGCAATGAATCAAGAGCGACATGTATGAAAGAATTATAAAGGTGGCTTTGCCACAAATACGATGTCAACTACATGATCATGCAAAAGCAATATGACAATGATGGAGCGTGTCATAATAAATGGAACGGTGGAAAGTTGCATGGCAATATATCTCAGAATGGCTATGGAAATGCCATAATAGGTAGCTATGGTGGCTGTTTTTAGGAAGATATAAAGAGGTTTATGTGTGATAGAGCGTATCGTCTCACAGGGTTTGGATGCATCGGCGAAGCTTGCACCAACTCTCAAGGTGAGAAAGGGCAATGCACGGTACCGTAGAGGCTAGCAATGGTGGAAGGGTAAGAGTGCGTATAATCCATGGACTCATATTAGTCATAAAGAACTCATATACTTATTGCAAAAGTTCATTAGCTCTCGAAGCAAAGTACTACTACGCATGCTCCTAGGGGAAGGGTTGGTAGGAGTTAACCATCGCGCGATCCCGACCTCCACACATGTAAGGAAGGAAATCAAAAGAACACCCCATGCAACAAAATTTTCACATAATGTTTACCATGCGTGCATGCTATGGGACTTGCCAACTTTAACACAAGTATTTCTCAATTTCATAATTACCCAACTAGCATGACTCTAACATTACCACCTTTATATCTTAAAACAATTATCAAGTATCAAATTGATCACGGCGTTCAATGCACTCTATATGATAGTTTTTATTATACCGAACTTGGATGCTCATCATATTAGGACCAATTTTATAACCAAAGCAAATACCATGCTGTTCTGAAAGACTCTCAAAATAATATAAGTGAAGCATGAGAGATCAATAATTTCTACAAAATAAAACCACCGTCATGCTCTAAAAGGATATAAGTGAAACACTAGAGCAAATTTATCTAGCTCAAAAGATATAAGTGAAGCACATAGAGTATTCTAATAAATTCGAATTCATGTGTGTCTCTCCCAAAAGGTGTGTACAGCAAGTATGATTGTGGTAAACTAAAAAGCAAAGACTCATATCATACAAGACACTCCAAGCAAAACACATATCGTGTGCTGAATAAAAATATAGCTCCAAGCAAAGTTACCGATAGACGAATACAAAAGAGGGGATGCCTTCCGGGGCAACCCCAAGCTTAGGCTTTTGGTTGTCCTTGAATTTACCTTGGGGTGCCTTGGGCATCCCCAAGCTTAGGCTCTTGCCACTCCTTATTCCATAGTCCATCAAATCTTTACCCAAAACTTGAAAACTTCACAACACAAAACTCAACAGAAAATCTCATGAGCTCCGTTAGTGCAAGAAAGCAAACCACTGCTTTAAGGTACTATAATGAACTCATTATTTATTTATATTGGTGTTAAACCTAATGTATTCCAACTTCTCTATGGTTCATACCCCCCGATACTAGCCATAGATTCATCAAAATAAGCAAACAACACACGAAAAATAGAATCTATCAAAAACAGAACAGTCTGTAGCAATCTGTAACTTTCGAATACTTATGGAACTCTAAAAATCTTACCAAAATAGGAAGTCCTAGGCAATTTGTCTATTAATCTACTTCGAAAATAATCAACTGAAAATCATGTTTATGTGGTTTATTAAAATTATTCTCGTGCGTGCAAAAGTTTCTGTTTTTCAGCAGGATTAAATTAACTATCACCCAAGATGATCCTATAGGTTCTACTTGGCAAAAACACTAATTAAAACATAAAACCACATCAAAACAGAGGCTAGATGAATTACTTATAACTAAACAGGAACAAAAAACAAGGAACAAAAATAAAATTGGGTTGCCTCCCAACAAGCGCTATCGTTTAATGCCCTTAATTAGCTAGGCATTGATAATTTCAATGATGCTCAAATGAGAGACAAGAATTGAAGCACAAAGAGAGCATCATGAAACACGTGACAAACACATCTAAGTTTAACATACTTCCTATGCATAGGCATTTTATAGGCAAACAAATTATCATAGCAAGCAAAAACTAGCATATGCAAGGAAGCGGAAAGAAACAATAGCAATCTCAACATAATGAGAGGTAATTTAGTAACATGAAAATTTCAAAAATCATATTTTCCTCTCTCATAATAATTACATGTGGGATCATAAGAAAATTCAACAAAATAGCTATCACATAAAATATTTTCCACATGATCCACATGCGTGCAAAGTGGACACTCTTCCAAAATAGTGGGATTAACATTAACTAAAGTCATGACCTCTCCAAATCCACTTTTATCAAAAATTTCATAAGATTGAACATTCTCCAAATGTGTCGGATCTTAAGTTGACACTCTTCCAAACCCACTTTCAATATTATTGCAAACACTATTATCAATCTCATATTCATCATGGGGCTTAAATAAATTTTCAAGATCATAAGAAGAATCACCCCAATCATGATCATTGCAACAAGTAGTAGACATAGCAAAACTAGCATCCCCAAGCTTAGGGTTTTGCATATTATTAGCACAATTGACATCAATTGAATTTATAATAACATCATTGCAATCATGCTTTTCATCAAAGGAACTATCAAGTATGGGTTCAATAGCAACGATGTCATGTTTAACATGAGAAACTATAGCAAATTCATCTTCATAAATATTGGCATCATGGCCACAAGAATAGCAAGCATCATGTTAATCAAGGGATATTTCAATCAAATCATCGGAATCATAATTATCTATAGATTCATGCATATCATTATTTTCCAAAGCAACAATCATTCTCTCAATAAATTCTTTGACATAGACATTATGAGCATAGTTTTCATAGCAATATTTAAGTATGTCAAATTTTTCATATTCGCAGAGAGTAATATCATACTTTTCAATCAAAGAAGCAACTTCATAAGCACCCTTAAAAGCAACAAATTTTTCAATTTGTTCGATATCATAGTAACTATAAACACCCTTTGCATAAGAAGATAAGATTACATTATCATTAAACTCACATAGGTAGGGAAGGTGTTTTTTAAGGTTCTTAGAGCCACAAGTAAAGTCATAAATTTCACAAAGATTCCAAGCATAGCATAGCAAACTATTTATTTGATACCATAAGAGCTTCCCCTTTTCAGACAAACGATGACACACAAAATGAGCATGCTCATCTAATAATTTCCCATCAACTAGGCTAGTTGGGGTTTCAGCACGAGTGCATAAGGATCGAAGATGATCCAAGTAGAACACTAAGTGGATCCATCAATAGATTTTTAGCAAGCAAAGATGCAAGGAAATAGAAGGCACGTGGAAACACAAACAAAAGACACATACGGGAAGAAGTCGAAGAAAAGGCAAAGGTGAAGTGGGGGAGAGGAAAACGAGAGGCAAGTGGCAAATAATGTAATGCGAGGGATAAGAGTTAGTGATGGGTACTTGGTAGGTCTTGACTTGTGCGTAGACCTCCCCGGCAACAGCGCCAGAAATCCTTCTTGCTACCTCTTGAGCACTGCGTTGGTTTTCCCTTGAAGAGGAAAGGGTGATGCAGCAAAGTAGCGTAAGTATTTCCCTCAGTTTTTGAGAACCAAGGTATCAATCCAGTAGGAGGCTACACGCAAGTCCCTCATACCTACACAAACAAAGAAGAACCTCGCAACCAACGCAATAAAGGGGTTGTCAATCCCTTCACGACACTTGCAAAAGTGAGATCTGATAGAAATAATAAGGTAAGATAAATATTTTTGGTATTTTTATGATATAGATTGGAAAGTAAATATTGCAAAATAAAGTATATCAGAAACTTATATGATGGAGAGCATAGGTTTCACTAGAGGCTTCTCTCAAGATAGCATAAGTATTACGGTGGGTAAACAAATTACTATCGAGCAATTGATAGAAAAGTGCATAGTTATGAGAATATCTAGGCATGATCATGTATATAGGCATCACGTTGGCGACAAGTAAATCGAAACGATTCTGCATCTACTACTATTACTCCACACATCGACCGCTATCCAGCATGCATCTAGAGTATTAAGTTCATAAGAACAGAGTAGCGCTTTAGACAAGATGACATGATGTAGAGGGATAAACTCAAGCAATATGATATAAACCCCATCGTTTTATCCTTGATGGCAACAACACAATACGTGCCTTGCTGCCCCTGCTAGGACACCACAAGATTGAACCAAAGCTAAGCACTTCTCCCATTGCAAGAAAGATCAATCTAGTAGGCCAAACCAAACTGATAATTCGAAGAGACTTGCAAAGATAACCAATCATACATAAAAGAATTCAGAGGAGATTCAAATATTTCTCATAGATAAACTTCATCATAAACCCACAATTCATCAGATCTCGACAAACACACCGCAAAAAGAGTTACATCGAATAGATCTCCAAGAAGATCGAGGAGGACATTGTATTGAGATTCAAAGAGAGAAAAGAAGCCATCTAGCTAATAACTATGGACCCGAAGGTCTGTGGTAAACTACTCACAACTCATCGGAGAGGCCTTGGTGATGATGTAGAAGCCCTCCATGATCGATTCCCCCGGCAGAGCGCCGGAAAAGGCTCCAATATGGGATCTCACAGGTACAGAAGGTTGCGGCGGTGGAAATAGGGTTTCGTGGGGCTCCTGGATGTTTTCGGGGTACGTAGATATATATAGGAGAAGGAAGTCGGTCAGGGGAGCCACGAGGGGCCCACGAGGGTGGGGTGCGCGCCCACCCCCTAGGGCGCGCCCTGGACCCACGTGGCCGCCTCGGTTGCTTCTTGATGTCCACTCCAAATCTCCTGGATTGCATTTTTTCCAAAAATAACTCTGCCGAAGGTTTCATTCCGTTTGGACTCCATTTGATATTCCTTTTCTACAAACACTGAAATAGGCAAAAAATAGCAATTTGGGCTGGGCCTACGGTTAATAGGTTAGTCCCAAAAATGATATAGAAGTGTTTAGTAAAGCCCATAAACATCCAAAACAGGTAATATAATAGCATGGAACAATCAAAAATTATAGATACGTTGGAGACGTATCAGTCCTCCTCCCGCCGAGTGAACAAACATTATGCCCCACATTTATTTGCCTCGGAATGCCGAGTGATTTTGTAACTGTAAAACTCTTTCAGGCACGATGCCTGAGTACTCCTGTCCGCTATGGTTTTGAACATTTGCGGGATTCATCGGAACTTGGTTTTCTTTGAATACGATGGCTTTGCTTTTATCGCTTTTGAATGTTTTTTGATTCCGAGTGCAACTTGAACCCTCCACCCTTCGTCGAGTGGCTCAGACGATGTGTTCGGTCGTCACGTCGTCGTCCTTGCGGATCAGGATGGAGCGTACGTTGTACTTGTGATGCAGCTCAAGGGATCTTTGTGACTTAGGCGAGTACGGGGTCGCAGCTAAGCCCCCGAGTGGGACGATTGCCATCCACTCGGAGTGTTTTTAACTTAGGCGAGTACGGGGTCGCAGCTAAGCCTCCGAGTGGGAGGATTGCTCTCCAGTCGGAGTGTTTTTAACTTAGGCTAGTACGGAGTCGCAGCTAAGCCCCCGAATGGGAGGATTGCTCCCACTCGGAGTGTTTTTAACTTAGGCGAGTACGGGGTCGTAGCTAAGCCTCCGAGTGGGAGGATTGCTCTCCACTCGGAGTGTTTTTTAACTTAGGCGAATCAGGTTCGCAGCTAAGCCACCCATTGGGGATTCAGACAAATGATTACGGGAAATCAATCATTAAGATACTGCAAAAATCTTGTCTTTCGTAAGCAAAATGAAGGACTCTTATTACAACTCATCGATCCGAGTGTTTTTAGGTATAAAAAGGGCGAAGCAGCTCTGCGTTCCACGCGCGTGACTCGTCCATATTGTTGGCTACATTGTAGATGTGATATGCTCCGTTGTGAAGCACCTTGGTGATGATGAAGGGACCTTCCCAGGCCGGAGCAAGCTTGTGAGGCCGTTTTTGATCCACTCGGAGCACAAGGTCTCCTTCCTGGAATGCTCGCCCTCTGACATTACGGGCATGGAATCGACACAGATCTTGCTGATAGATTGTTGACCGGATCAAAGCCATCTCGCGTTCCTCTTCCAGGAGATCAACTGCGTCTTGGCGTGCCTGTTCTGCTTCAGCTTCTGAGAAGAGTTACACTCGGGGGGTATTGTGCAGCAAGTCACTCGGAAGCACAGCCTCGGCGCCATACACCAGGAAGAAAGGGGTTAGGTCAGTCGACTGGTTTGGTTCTCAGCCCCCATAGGACAGATGGTAACTCAGTTACCCAAGCTCTGGCAGGAGGCTTGAGGTCACGCACCAGTCGGGGCTTTAACCCTTGAAGGATCAAACCATTCTCCCTTTCTGCTTGCCCATTCGACTGCGGGTGTGCAACAGACGTGTAGTCGACCCGAGTGTCATGGGAAGCACAGAACGCCTTGAACTCATCCGAATCAAAATTTGAGCCATTATCTGTGATAATGCTGTGAGGAACTCCATATCTGAATATCAACTCCTTGATGAAAGTGGCGGCAGTACTTGAGTCAAGGTTTTTGATGGGCTTGGCTTCGATCCACTTAGTGAACTTGTCGACTCCCACGAGCAAATGAGTGAAACCACTTCTGCCAGTCTTGAAGGGCCCAACCATGTCCAACCCCCAGACTGCAAATGGCCAGACGACTGGAATAGTCTTCAAGGCAGACGCAGGCTTGTGAGACATGTTGGAGTAGAACTGGCAACCTGTGTACTTGTCAACTATATCTTTTGCCATCTCATTTGCACGCGGCCAATAGAATCCAGCTCGCTATGCTTTGGCCACGATGGTCCAAGAGGATGCATGGTGACCACAGGTCCCCGAGTGGATATCGTTTAGGATCATTCGATCTTCTTCTGGGGTGATGCAGCGTTGAGCCACTCCTGTGACACTTTCTCTGTAAAGCTGTCCTTTTATCACGGTGAAAGCTTTCGGTCGTGGGACTATCTGGCGGGCCTCGTTCTCATCCTCTGGGAGTTCCTGCCTGACCACGTATGCGATGTACGGCACCGTCCAGTCAGGTGTGATCACTAAAACTTCCATGATCAAGTCGACCACAGCTGGGACTTCAGTCTCAGTCGGATTGGTTGAACTTATTGGTTGCGGGGGCTCCTCCTTGAAGGGATCTTCTTGTACTGGCGGAGTGTGGAGATGCTCTAAGAACACGTTGCTGGGGATAGGCTTCCGAGTGGAACGTATCTTCGCCAGATCATCCGCGGCTTGATTCTTGATTCGGGGTATGTGGTGGAGCTCTAACCCCTCGAACTTCTTCTCTAACTTCCTCACTACATTGCAATAACCAGTCATTTCTGGACTCCCGACGTCCCATTTCTTCTTACTTTATTAACCACTAAGTCTGAGTCGCCGTAGACCATCAAGCGTCGGACGCCGAGTGAAATGGCCATACGCAACCCATACAAAAGTGCCTCATACTCACCTTCATTGTTTGAAGAATCAAAGTGAATCTGGGGGAGATAACTGAGCTTGTCTCCTCTTGGGGACACTAAAACCACTCCTGCACCAGAGCCATTCAAAATCTTGGATCCATCAAAGAACATAGTCCAATGTTCTGACTGAATCTGAGTCGGCTGCTGCTGTTCATTCCACCACTAGTAGAAAAAGGGCCTATAATCCCGGTTCATAAGGGCCTTTAGTCCCGGTTCGTGAACCGGGACTAAAGGGTCGGTACTAATACCCTCACCCTTTAGTCCCGGTTCTATCCAGAACCGGGACAGATGGGCCTCCACGTGGCCTGTCCGCTGAGCCCAGGCAGGAGGGCCTTTGGTCCCGGTTGGTGGCACCAACCGGGACCAATAGGCATCCACGCGTCAGCATTTCTTTGGCTCTGGTTTTTGTTTTTTTTTCAAAAGAGGGGGGGGGGGTTTGGGGGGTTTTGGGGGGTTAATTTAGGTGTTTCATATATTGTGCTATAGCTAGCTAATTAATAGAGAAAAGTGTCCTTTCTTTTGTCCGTGCTTGGTCGACGCTACGTACTATACATACATTATAGAGAGGACTAACTAGACATGCTAGCTAGCTAGTAATTAAGCAAACAGAAGATCGTCATGAACATATATATGCATACAGAGAAGTGATATCGACCACCTCTCCTTCTCCGAGAGATTGGTCGAACAACAAGTTCTCGATATCTATCCGACGCTACCGGCTACATATATACAATAATTATCTTTTACAATACGGACGCGTGGTCCACATGGTATTCCCCGTCTTCAGCGATCACATAGTCAAGAAAGAATGCCGCCAATTCCTCTTGAATTGCTCGCATGCGATCTGGTGCTAGGAGTTCATCCCATGCGAAACATCTAATTTTAAGAAAGGGTCTATATATATATATATATATATATATATATATATATATATATATATATATATATATATGAATGAATGAAACTCAACACAAATGATGGTAATAAAATAAAAGTATGAATATTTTTATTTACGCACTTCAAATTGTTTGTCGGAGTAGCCCTCTCACAGGTCGTGTGGCGGATGGACTCGCAAACGTAGTATCCACAGAAATCATTCCCTTGTTCCTGCCACAACCACTTTACAAGAAACAGAGGTCAATCAAACTGATAATTATATATAGCAAGCACATGCTAAATGGTATTGATGAAACTAGCGCTTGAATCACTAGGAGATCTTGGCGTGGAATATGCTACTATATAGTACTTACTTTCGGTGTCTAAATTGCAGCTTCTTGGTAGTCCCGAGCTTTTTGGTGAATTTTCCCAAAGCCCTGCCATACAAAGAAAACAATTACTTGATATCAGAAATGAACAAAGTTGCTGATATGGTGGATAATGATCGATTTAACTTACTTCTCGAGCATTTCAGTCATTTCCGCATACTCCTTGGGATCTTTTAGGTCTCGAGTCTAAGACAGTTACTACTCCCTGCTCAAGCTTAATCTCTAGGAGAATATAGTGGAACCTGCGCGCATGCATAACTCATCAATATTACATTTCTATAACCTGGACTAAATAAGGGAAACCGAATATGCCACAAGACAGTAACACTCACGTGTAGTTGTAAGGAAAGAGTATTGTATTTTTGTGTTCATTTATTTCCAACGATCGTAGCAAGTTGGCCTCGGTTTCCTTGGCACGATATTTAACCTCATTTGCATCGATGAGATATGTGTTAATGAACCGTATTTAACCCACTTTTTTTTACTACATTTCTGCGATCTTCAATCTTCATAATATAGTGAGGATATTTATAAATACATGCAATGAAAGAGCTGAGTTATATAGATATACTTAATGACAGAAGTAGTACTACTTACAGACAGTAGCAGGTGACCGTTGCTTTATCGATGGCCAATTGATTGAAAAACTGATAGAACTCCTCAAATGGAATAGGCAACAGTTCAATTCCAAGGAGGTCATGCTCCTTTTAACTCTCAAATCTGAAGTATTCCTCCCGTCGAGACTCTTTGCAGGTTTTCATGTACCAATCATGCAATCTTCGCATCATCGTTGTTAGAGAGCTTTCATCTTTGACGAGAGGCTTCCCGTACTCGTATCTTTGTATCTGCACCTCCAAGAAATCAAATTGTACATCGTCGGGCAAGTAATCTTCAGGATTGCCATAATCGGGCACCATCCTCGGATCGACGATGTCGCTAGCAGGCACCTTGAGCGGGGGGCACGATTCCGTCGCTTGTTCGCCGAGCTGGGCAATTTGTTTCCCAGCTCGTCGTTCTTTCATCCGTTGATCAGCGACAGTACTTCCCGATCTCTCCGCCTCGGCAAATGCCTTTCCAATAATGCGCTCATAGTTGCCTTTCGGCGGAGACTTGGGTGGTTTTGTCGGGCAGCGAGTGCGCTTCGCTTTGACCGGATCTACCTTCTCCTCGGGAGGTGGATGTCTCTTTGCTTTCAACCCTTGAAACCAGTCATCCACTTGATCTGCGCGATCTTCGCGTTTTCCTCCTCGCTCCTCTCAGACGGTAACTTCTCCGGAGTCTTCGTGAGAAGGACCGAATCAGATCTCCTCCCGCCTTTGGCAAGATTGCTAGACGCCGCAGAGCAGACGGAGCGGATGTCTTCTTTCCTTGCTTACGAGGCGGAGGAGAAGGACTACGACGCTACCGGAGCAGCCGGAGCGGCGGCGGGTCTCTTCCGCCTTGCCGACGAGGCGGAGAAGGAGGAGGCTGGCTGCCCGGACGCGCCGGTGCAGCGGAGAAGGAGACGGAGTGCCGCCACGCCGGAGAAGGAGCCGGCCGAGTGCCCTGATCGTCACTCACGGAAGAGGAGGCGGTGGAGGAGGCGGAGTGCCTGACTCACGGGAGGAGGAGGAGGAGGCGGTGGAGGAGGCGGAGTGCCGACTCGGCCGGGAGGAGGAGGAGGAGGCGGAGGCGTTCAGTTCGGAAGGTTGATGAGATCCTTCCGCCATAGGCATGGAGTCTTGAGCGTAACCCAGCCGATACTCCCCTTCACCGGTAGGGTGGTCAAGCCGAGCTCCTCAAATCCCTCTGTTATTTCATCGACCATCACCTTAGCATATCCTTCCGGAATCGGCGGCGGTGAAAAGTTGAGTCGGGTTTAGTGGGATAAACAGAGCCAACAGCCGCCTTGACCTTTAAATTGCTACATTGCGCCATAAGGTGGCAACTTTCAGCATCCGTGATAGCATCCACGGGATAGCTTGCAGGAGCAGTCAAGGCATGCTGCTCTGCTGAAGCAGCTCGGTGGAAGCCACGCTGCTTCTCCGCCGAGATGGCGGGGTAGCCGGGGAAGCTTCGGCAGGTCGTTTGTTGTGATCGGCTGCTTCTCGTTCCTCTTCTCGTTCCTCTAGGCCCATTACCCTTTCGTGCTGCGCCTGCATTAGGCTCTGCTCCAGTTTCTTCCTCCTCTCATGGGTTTTGTAACCCCCTGCGTCCAGAAATCCAGCCTTCCACGAAAGGGAGCCTGGAGTGCCTCGTGGTCCGCCAGGTGCCTGTGGATTCCCGAGGGCCATTGTGAGCTCGTCCTTCTCCCTGTCTGAACGAACTTCCCTTGCTGCGCTGCTCGATATAATGTTTAAGCCTCTTGACTGGTATGTCCAATTGTTCGTCCGTCCAAATGCACTTCCCGTTATAGGGTCCAAGGATCCGCTGCCCCGAAGAACCAAGTCCGCAACGGTCTGCCAGTTCATTGTCTCGGTTCGATCCCTTTCTCAAGCAGATCATTCTCAGCCTTGGACCACTTAGGCGGGCTATGAGGTAGCCACGACCCCGTGCGATGATGAAGCTTCTTCTTCGCAACATTTCTCTTGTTTGTCGCTGACATCTTTTTACTCTTTTCCGATGTCTTGTAGGCCAAAAATGCGGGCGATCATCTCGATCTTCTCATATTTGCCCGTGAATTCTGGTGTCTCATTTTTTTCGACATACGTATTGAGGTCTTTCTTCCAATTCCTGAATAGTTCTGCCATCTTCTTAAGAGCAAAAGACTTGATTAATGGCTCTATTACTGGCTTCTCCGGATCATCCTCTGGCGGTAGGGTAAAATTTGACTTCAGCTCAGTCCAAAGATCATTTTACGCATATCATTGACATAAGACACCTCGGGGTCTTCGTTCTTAGGCTTATACCATTGGTGGATGCTGATCGGGATCTTGTCCCTAACCAGAACCCATGACCGAGCAACAAATGCCTTCTTTGTCCGGTAGGGTTCAATCGGTTGGCCGTCGCGCGATTTGTATGATCTCAAACTTTTCATCCGAGCTCAACTTTTTCTTCGGGCCTCGTCTCTTTACCGAAGTTGTGCTCGATCCGGAGGGCTAGAAAAAAGAACAAAGACGAGAGTTAATTAATATGTGTACATATATATATACCAAAACAAAGACGAGAGCTAGTCAGCACAGGCTTAACTAATATATATATACCTGGCCGGACTCGGTTTGGTGATCACCGGAGCCGTCCTCACGGTCTACTTCTTCACCCTCTCCTTCTTGCACCGGCATTGGGTCATCGGAGCCATGTAAATCATAGCCAGCTGCTTCTTCACCCTCTTCTTCCGCACCATCGTTGGCGTTGAGAAACATCATCGAGGAGAGGGCATCACTTCCTCGACGATTATGTCCCTCAACAACGCTTCTTGTGCTTCGTCTCGGTGGTGTCCATAGTTTCTACAAATTTTTACAACATGGCAATTATTATTCAAACATGACAGATATGGATATATTAGTGGCAAACGAGAACTAGCTAGCTAATCACAATAAGGAATCATATTAGTGGCCTCGGCGCTGCTTCTCTAGGGTTTGGGGTGGCCTCGACAACGCTTCAAGGGTTAGGGGTCTCCTCGAGAACGCTTCAAGCTAGGAGGGGTGCAGACATCGACCCCCCACGTGTTGAAGCTATCGGGAGGGTCGGCGTTGAAGAGTACATCTATGTCCCACAACTAGGGTAGAGGGTCGTGGATCGCCGAGCGGTCGAGGGTCAAGGGGTCAAGATCGCCGAGGGTCGGGGAGGTTGCCTAGTGTCAAAGGATTCAACAAAACCATGTCTTCATCATTAGGCGAAAGTAACAGGTGCATGATGGTATGGAGCTCTCCAAAGTTGTTTTGGAACGGAGTCCCAGATAGGATAATTCGCTTTTGGTACAAAGTTCAGCAAAAGGCAAATTATCCTATCCGGACTCCATTCCGTAACTAACTTTGGAGGACTTCGTACCATCATGCCATGGTTACTTCCGCTAATGATGAAGCGATGGATTTCTTCAATACTTTGACACTATCGGTACCCCTATCGGAAAAGGAAGAAAAGAGGAAGAAGGAAGAAGAAGAAGAAAAAGAAGAAAAAAAGGAGAAGAAGAAAAGAATAGAGGAGAAGAAGAAAAAATGAAAAAATTCTATTTTTCTTCTTCTCCCTATTCCTTTCTTCTTCTCCTCTTCTTCTTCTTTTCCTCTCATTCTTTTCTTCTTCTTCTTCCTTCTTCCTTCGGATCCTAGAACCCTCGAACCTCGACCTAGAACCCTCGAACCCTAGAACCCTCGAACCCTCGACCCTAGAACCCTCGAACCCTCAAACCCTTGTGCCTCGAAACCTCGACCGGCCTCGGCGACCCTCGACCCTCAAAACATTGACCCTCGACCCGGCCTCGGCGACCCTCGACCCCTCTGTGACCCTCTCGACCCTCTAGCCTAGTTCCCGACCGTCGACCCCTCAGCGATCCTCGACACCCTCGTTCCCGATAAAAGAAGAAGAAGAAGAAGAAGAAGAAGAAGAAGAAGAAATGAGAAGAAGAAAAAAGAGAAGAAGAAGAAAGAAGAAGAAAAAATAGAAGAAAAAAAGAGAGGAGAAGAAGAAGGAAAAGAGGAGAAGAAGAAAAAATAGAATTTTTTTTCTTCTTCTCCTCTATTCCTTCTTCTTCTCCTTTTTTCTTATTCTTCCTCTTATTATTTTTTTGTCCTCTTCTTCTCCTTATTCCTTATTCCTCTTTTATTCTTTTTTCTTATTTTCCTTCTTCCTCGGCGACCCTAACTCTAAACAGTACAACTTCCTCGACGTCCCCGCCTCTCTCTAATGAACAAAATAAAATCTATGAATAAAAAAACATCATATTCTATGAACAAAAAACATCATATTCCATCCACATCGATCCATGCATACATCATATATATGATCATATCTATGAACAAAAAAATTCATATGATCATCTATGAACAAAAAATCACATATATCCATACATCAATATATATACATTTATGAAAAATCATGAACATTTATGAAAAAAACATGGCGGCGGCGGGGGGCAGGGCAGGTGCGCTGGGGCTCACTTGTGGGCGGAGGCGACGGCGAGGTCGCGCGACGGGCGGCGGGGAGGCGGAGGCGGCGACGAGGTCGGGAGGCGGAGGCGACGGCGAGGTTGGGGAGGCAGGAGCGGCGACGGCGAGGTCGGCGAGGTCGCGGAGGCAGGCGGCGACGGCGAGGGCGCGGCGACGGGCCGGGACGGCGACGACGAGGCAGGCGGCAGCGTTGGGGCAGATGCGGTGCGGCGAGCGGCGGGGCAGACGGCGGCGGCGACGGCGGGGGTAGACGGCGGCGACGACGGCGCGGGCGACGGCGGCGTATAACGGGCGCGGCGACGGCGATGGTGACGACGGGCGTGGGCGACGGCGACGGCGTCGGGCGGCGTCGGGGCAGCCTGGCGGCGTCGGGGAGGGAAAATGCGCGATGAATCTGAAATTTCCCAAGTGCTTGCTTATATAGAAAGAGCATTGGTCCCGGTTCGTGGCACCAACCGGGACTAATGCCCCTTTAGTCGGTTGGTGCCACCAACCGGGACCAAAGGCCAAATTTCAGCAGCCCAAAGGGCGGAGCGTCGACCTTTGGTCGGTTGGTGGCACCAACCGGGACTAAAGCATTAGTCCCGGTCGTGCCACGAACCGACTAAACCCACCTTTAGTCTCGGTTGGTGCCACCAACCGGGACCAAAGGCCTGTGCTGCCCAGCGCCAAATGTTTAGTCCCACCTCGCTAGTTGAAGGGCGCCTGCACTGGTTTATAAGCGCTGGTGTGCGTCCCTTCGAGCTCCTCTCAAATGCAGGCTTTGGGCCTAATCATGCTACTGCTGTGGCCTATTGGGCCTCTGCGGCGCTGAATCCTGGCCCATGTAGGGTTTCTAGTCGTATTCAGGCCGTGGGGGCCTAGTAGGTGGTAGTTTTTTTGCTTTATATTTTATTTCTTTTTGCTTTTAGTTTTAGAAAAATATAAACTTTCTATTAGTGCCATTAGTTTTAAAATTTGAAAACACTTTTTTGTTTTCTTTGTTGCTTTATTTATTTTATTTTGTTTGTACTTACAACAAAATACTTATTGTTGCTATTTTTATTTTTTCAAGTTTTTTGTTTTGTTTTCTGCATTATTTATTTTCTTTTGGTTTTTTGCTTTATTTTTTAAATCTTTTTGCATTTAGGTCAGCAAAATTAAAAACTTTCTGTTAGTGCTTTTAGTTTTAGAAAAAATATAAACTTTCTGTTTGTGCCATTAGTTTTAAAATTCAAAAACACTTTTTTTGTTTTCTTTGTTGCTTTATTTATTTTATTTTGTTTCTACTTACAACAAAATGCTTATTGTTGCTAGTATTATTATTTTTTCAAGTTTTTTGTTTTGTTTCCTGTATTATTTATATTCTTTTGGTTTTTTGCTTTATTTTTAATTCTTTTTGCTTTTAGGTCAGCAAAATTATAAACTTTCTGTTAGTGCCATTTGTTTTAGAACAATTATAAACTTTCTGTTTGTGCCATTAGTTTTATAAAATTTGAATTCTTTGAAATTTGTGTGAATCACAAGTTTGTGAGATCAACAAGGCGTAGAGGGACGGGCTTATAAACCGGTGTGAGCGCCCTTCGGTTGGCGAGGTTCTCAAAGTTGGCATAGTATGTTCATGAACAAAACGAACAATGGTATCATACTCGTGTGTTACAAAGTTGGCATGGTATCATCATAATAGTTGCGGGAGAAAGTCTTCACTTTTTCTTCGCTTGTGTCGTTTGCTTATTGCGCCGTAACCATGGATAATCTTCATCATTTATCAGGATGCTTGGGTCAGCCTTGACTTTGAAGGGGGAATTTCATGAAACTTTTCATACTCTTCAGACATGTCTGTCTTGCCCTCCACTCCCAGGATGTCCCTTTTTCCTGAAAGAACTATGTGGCGCTTTGGCTCATTGTATGATGTATTCGCTTCCTTATATTTTCTTTTCCTCGGTCTGGTAGACATGTCCTTCACATAGATAACCTGTGCCACATCATTGGCTAGGACGAACGGTTCGTCAGTGTATACCCAAGATTTTTCAGATCCACTGTTGTCATTCCGTACTGTGGGTCTACCTGTACCCGCCTCTGACAGATTGACCCACTTGCACTTAAACAAAGGGACCTTAAAATCTACTCCGTAGTCAAGTTCCCATATGTCTACTATGTAACCATAATATGTGTCATTTCCCTTGTCGGTTGCTGCATCAAAGCGGACACCGCTGTTTTGGTTGGTGCTCTTTTCATCTTGGTCAATCGTGTAAAATGTATTCCCATTTATCTCAGATCCTTTCCAAATCATTACAGTCGAAGATGGTCCCTGGACAACAAGTACAACTCATCACAAACAGTGTTGTCACCTCGTAGACGTGTTTCCAACCAACTGCTGAAAGTCCTGATGTGTTCACATGTAATCCGGGCCGTGACCTTTGCTCCGGGTGTTTGGAGCGCAGACTGTTCTTGTGTTCATCGACATACGGGGTCACCAAGGTAGAGTTCTGTAGAAATGTGTAGTGTGCTTGAGACCAAGAATATCCGTCCCTGCATATTATTGAGTCTCTTCCAAGCGTGCCTTTTCCAATCAGTCTCCCCTCATACCGCGATTTAGGGAGACCTATCTTATTAAGGCCAGGAATGAAGTCAACACAAAACCCGATGACATCCTCTGTTTGATGGCCCATGGAGATGCTTCCTTCTGGCCTAGCACGGTTCTGAACATATTTTTTTAGGACCCCCATGAACCTCTCAAAGGGAAACATATTGTGTAGAATACGGGCCCCAGAATGGCAATCTCGTCGACTAGATGAACTAGGACGTGCATCATGATATTGAAGAAGGATGGTGGAACACCAGCTCGAAACTGACAAGACATTACGCCACATCACTCCTTAAGCGTTGCTCGATTTCTGGATCGATCACCTTACGAGATATTGCATTGAGGAATGCACATAGCTTCACAATGGCTAATCGGACGTTTTCCGGTAGAAGCCCTCTCAATGCAACCGGAAGCAGTTGCGTCATAATCACGTGGCAGTCATGAGACTTTAGGTTCTGAAACTTTTTTCTCTGACATATTTATTATTCCCTTTATATTGACGAGAAGCCACCGGGACCTTCATCTTGAGCAGGCATTGAAAGAATATTTCATTCTCTTCTTTCGTGAAGAGCGTAGCTGGCAGGACCTTCATACTGCTTCGGAGGCATGCCCTATTTTTCGCAAGCGTTGCAGGTCCTCTCGTGCCTCGTGTGTATCTTTTGTCTTCCCATACACGCCCAAGAAGCCTAGCAGGTTCACGCAAAGGTTCTTCGTCACGTGCATCACGTCGATCAAGAGCGGACCTCTAGGTCTTTCGAGGGTAGGTCCCAAAATATAGATTTCTTCTTCCACATGGGTGCGTGATTCTCAGCGTCATTCGGAACAGCTAGTCCGCGGGACCCTTTCCAAAGATTACGTGTAAATCATTGACCATAGCAAGTACGTGATCACCGCACGCATGGCGGGCTTCTTCCGTGACCTGCCTCGCCTTTGAAATGCTTGCCTTTCTTTCGACATTGATGGTTGGTCGGAAGAAATCGGCGATGGCCCAGGTACACATTCTTCCTGGAGCTTCCCAGGTATATACTATCGGTGTCAAGTAAACAGCGCGTGCATGCGTGGTATCCCTTGTTTGTCCGTCCCGAAGGTTATCGAGAGCGGGCCAATCGTTGATTGTCACGAACAGCAACGCCTTCAGGTCAAATTCCTCCTTTTGTGCTCATCCCACGACGTACACCGCTTCCATTCCACAGCTGTAAAAGTTCCTCAACTAATGGCCTTAGGTACACATCAATGTCGTTGCCGGGTTGCTTAGGGCCTTGGATGAGAACTGGCATCATAATGAACTTCCGCTTCATGCACATCCAAGGAGGAAGATTATACATACATAGAGTCACGGGCCAGTGCTGTGATTGCTGCTCTGCTCCCGAAAGGATTAATGCCATCAGCGCTTAAAGCAAACCATACGTTCCTTGGGTCCTTTGCAAACTCATCCCAGTACTTTCTCTCGATTTTTCTCCACTGCGACCCGTCCGCGGGTGCTCTCAACTTCCCGTCTTTCTTACGGTCCTCACTGTGCCATCGCATCAACTTGGCATGCTCTCCGTTTCTGAACAGACGGTTCAACCGTGGTATTATAGGAGCATACCACATCACCTTCGCAGGAACCCTCTTCCTGGGAGGCTCGCCACAACATCACTGTGGTCATCTCGTCTGATCTTATACCGCAATGCACCGCATACCGGGCATGCGTTCAGATCCTTGTAGGCACCACGGTAGAGGATGCAGTCGTTAGGGCATGCATGTATCTTCTCCACCTCCAATCCTAGAGGGCATACCACCTTCTTTGCTGCGTATGTACTGTTGGGAAATTCGTCATCCTTTGGAAGCTTCTTCTTCATTATTTTCAGTAGCTTCTCAAATCCTTTATCAGGCACAGCATTCTCTGCATTCCACTGCAGCAATTCGAGTACGGTACCGAGCTTTGTGTTGCCATCTTCGCAATTGGGGTACAACCCTTTTTTGTGATCCTCTAACATGCGATCGAACTTCAGCTTCTCCTTTTGACTTTCGCATTGTGTCCTTGCATCGACAATGACCCGGCGGAGATCATCATCATGGGGCACATCGTCTGGTTCATCTTGATCTTCAGCAGCTTCGCTTGCAGCACCATCGCACATCGTCTAGTGCAACTTGATGTTCGAGCATCACCGTATTCAGGGGGCACATAGTTGTCATCGTACTCTTCTTCCTTGCCGTCTTCCATCATAACCCCTATTTCTCCGTGCCTCGTCCAAACATTATAGTGTGGCATGAAACCCTTGTAAAGCAGGTGGGTGTGAAGGATTTTCCGGTCAGAGTAAGACTTCGTATTCCCACATATAGGGCATGGACAACACATAAAACCATTCTGCTTGTTTGCCTCAGCCACTTCAAGAAAAGCATGCACGCCCTTAATGTACTCGGAGGTGTGTCTGTCACCGTACATCCATTGCCGGTTCATCTGCGTGCATTATATATAATTAAGTGTGTCAAAAATCATTACGTAACATCATGAATAGATAATTAAATGACCAAATTAATAGAAGTTCATCATCACATAAAAACCAAAGTACATACATAGTTCTCATCTAACAACATAAAGCTCTGCAGAGCATCTAAATTAATTAAACCATACATTGAAACTATGTAAAACATTTCAATGTGAAAACAAATACGATCATAATCGCAACCAAGGTAACAACTGATCCAACGGCATAATGATACCAAGCCTCGGTATGAATGGCATATTTTCTAATCTTTCTCATCTTCAAGCGCATTGCATCCATCTTGATCTTGTGATCATCGGCGACATCCGCAACATGCAACTCCAATATCATCTTCTCCTCCTCAAGTTTTTTTATTTTTTCCTTCAAGAAATTGTTTTCTTCTTCAACTAAATTTAACCTCTCGACAATAGGGTCGGTTGGAATTTCCGGTTCAACAACCTCCTAGATAAATAAAATCTATGTCACGTTGGTCGGCTTAATTTTCATAAACAATAAATGAACCAATAGTTATGAAAAGATAATATATACCACATCCGAATCATAGATGTGACGAGGGCCGACGGGGCGGATACCAAAACCATCGCACTATATAAGATGCAATAATAAAAGTAAGAAAATAATACAAGTAAGAATATTTTTCCTTTTAGAAAGAAGATAAGAACAAGAGGCTCACCACGGTGGTCTTTGGCGATGAGATCGCCAAGGTGATCGACGGCGGTGAAGACGGGACGGGCGTGACGGACCGCTAAACCTAGACAAATATTGAGGAAAATGGAGGTTAGAGGTCGAGCTTGGAGAGGAGAAAGCTTAAGTAGTGTGGCTTGGGCATTCCATCGAACACCTTGTGTGCATAGGAGGTGAGCTAGAGCACCACCAAGCCCCCTCCCTCGGCGGAAAAAAACAGAGCAGTGTGCTCTGCTCTTGCTTGAGGGGCTATATATAGGCAGCACCATTAGCCCCGGTTGGTGGCATGAGCCGGGACTAAAGGGAAGCCTTTGGTCCCGGTTCATGCCACCAACCGGGACCAATAGTGGTGGGCCAGGAGCCAAGACCATTGGTCCCGGTTCGTCCCACCAACCGGGACCAAAAGGTCCGGACGAACCGGGACCAATGGCCCACGTGGCCCGGCCGGCCCCCTGGGCTCACGAACCGGATAAATGTCAGATTAGTGCCGGTTCTGGATTGAACCGGGACTAATGGGCAAAACAGGCCTCAACGATAGCCCCTTTTTCTACTAGTGCACTCTGTGAGGAAATCTGCTATTGCTTGAGACTTGATGGCTTTCTTTGCCTCAAACTCGATATCTAAAGGAAGGAGTTCAATCGCCCATTTTGCCACTCGACCAGTTGCATCTCTATTATTCAGAATTTCTAACAATTGAGCATCACTGACGGCTGAAAACGAGTGGCCTGACAAGCAGTGCGCAACTTTCTTCGTGGTCAGGTAAATTCCATAAACAAGCTTCTGATAATGAGGATATCTCTGCTTGGATGGGGTCAGGACTTCTGAAATGTAATACACAGGGTGTTGAACTTTGAAGGCTTTGCCTTCTTCTTCCGCTCGACCGTGAGCACTGTGCTGACAACCTGTGCAGAGGCTGCGATGTAAAGCAGTAAGGGCTCCTTGTTGACTGGAGCGGCAAGCACCGGCTGGGTGGAAAGCAGGGCTTTGAGCTCTTCAAACGCTGCTTCAGCTTCATCATTCCACTCGAACTTTTTAGACTTCTTCATCAGTCGGTAAAGAGGCAGTGCCTTTTCACCAAGGCGTGAGATGAATCGACTCAATGCGGCCAAACAACCAGTAGCATTCGAAGGATCGTGCCAATATTCTCTGGGTTCGCATTGATCCTCCGTTCGGAAACAAGGAAACCGAGCAACTTTCCACCTGGGACCCCAAATATGCACTTTGATGGATTGACCTTCATATCATATCTTCTTAAGTTGGCACAGGTTTCAGTGACGTCAGTCAGCAGGTCGGGACCTTTGCGTGACTTAACCACTATGTCATCCATGTGTGCTTCCACATTCCGACTGATTTGAGTGAGCAGACACTTCTGAATCATGCACATGAATGCGGCACCAGCATTTTTGAGGCCAAAGGGCATAGTTACATAGAATAAACACCCGAATGGGGTGATGAAAACTGTCTTTATCTCGTCGTGCCCATACAATCGGATCTGATGGTATCCGTAATAAGCGTCCATAAAGGACAATCGCTCACACCCTGCAGTTGAGTCGACTATCTGGTCGGTGTGGGGCAGAGGAAAATGATCTTTTGGGCAGGACCGATTGATGTGCTTGAAATCAATACACATTCGAAGTGATATATCTCGCGGATGAACTCGACAGCCAGAAGCTGAGCCACCTCCTCGCCAATCGCCTTTCTCTTCTCCGGGGCGGACCGACGGAGATGCTCTTTAATGGGGTTTGCCTTTGAGTCGACTCGCAAATGGTGCTCAGCCAGTCCCCTGGGTACACCTGGCATGTCAAATGGCTTCCATGCAAAGATGTCCCAGTTCTCACGGAGGAACTGGATGAGCGGTTCTTCCTATTTGATGTCGAGTGTCATTGAGATATGGGTCGGAGAAGCAGTGGGGTCGGTCGGGTGAATGTGAACCGGCTTTGTCTCGCCGGCCGACTGAATCACGGACTGCGAGGCAGGCCTCTTGGCACGCAGCAAATCACTCGGATCTGTAGTCTTCTGATATTCTTGAAACTCTACTGCTGCCATCTGCTCATCGGCGATCTTCGAACCGTTCTAGAGGCAATCCTCTGCTATCTGCCTATTTCCAATGACCGTGATTAAGCCTATGAGGCCAGGCATCTTCAACTTGAGGTACACATAGCACGGTCGAGCCATGAAACTAGCATAAGCAGGTCTGCCTAGAATGGCATGATAGGCACTATCAAAATCCACTACCTCAAACGTCAACTTTTCCTTGTGGTAATTCATAGAATCACCGAAAACCACATCAAGAGTGATCTGACCGAGTGAATCGGCTTTATTTCCTGGGATGATACCGTGGAATCTCATGTTGATCTCACTGAGTTTGGACATCGGAATGGCCATCCCCCGGAGGGCCTCAACGTACAATATATTCGGACCACTGCCACCATCCATCAAAACCTTGGTCAGTCGGGTGCCGCCAACGACTGTGTCGACCACCAACGCTTGGCGCCCGGGGGTAGCAACGTGCGGCGGGTGGTCAGACTGGTCAAATGTAATAGGGGTTTTTGACCACTTCAAATATCTTGGTGTTGCCGGAGCAACCATGTTCACCTCTATGTTAATAACTTTTAGTCGACTTCTGCTCTCGAGGTCAGCAAAAATCACCAAGGTGGCATTAACATTGGGGTAACCCCCATCATCTTCTTTGTCTTCCTCCTTATCAGACTCCTTGTCCTTTTCACTAGGTTGGCTTTCTCGGAAGCTCAGGATCAGGAGTCGACACTGTCGAGTAGTATGCTTGGGGAGAATCAGATTCCCCTCCTCATCCTTTTTGGTGTGTATATGACACGGCAAATCCATCACATCATTTCCTGCTTGATCCTTCAGTTTTTTAGGGATCCAAGGCCCTTTAGGCTTTCCCTTGAACTTTCCTTGGTTCAAAATTGTTGCTTCGGCAGGGCCTGCTGCCTCAGCCTTTCGCTTCTGCTTTCGACTGGAATTCCCTCCTCCGGTGTCCTGGGCGACTCGTATGTTCTTGCCACTCTGGAGTCGGTCCTCTTCTTCTCCGTTAGCGTACTTAGTGGCAATCTCCATCATCCGAGCCAGAGACATGTCTCCGGTCCGACCGAACTTCAGATTGAGCTCTCTGTAACGAATGCCTTCTTTAAAGGCACAGACTGCTTGATGATCTATACATTCTCCACTGGATGGTGCAGAGTGATCCATCTCTAGATATAATCTCTCATGGTCTCATTCTGTTTCTGCACGCAATGTTGCAACTGCGACAAATCAGCAGGTCTATTGCAGGTGCCCTCAAATGTTTTGGTAAACACTCCGGCCAACTCGTCCCAACTAAAAATACTTCTAGGGGCCAACTGATTCAGCCAAGCTCTAGCAGAACCTTCCAGCATCAAATGGAGGTGCTTCATGGCCACCTCATCGCTGTCGGCACCGATATGCACAGCCACTCGGTAGTCTTATAACCAAGTGTCGGGCTTCGACTCTCCTGTGAACTTACTGACGCCAGTCGCCAATCTAAAGTTGTGAGGAATCTCAGTGGCTCGGATGGCTCTTTCGAAACACTCGGGGCCGGAAACATGGACCCAGCTTCCACCGGGTCTGTCTCTATCCAACCCCTTTCTGTATGCTATGTTCCGGTCGACCAAACTTTGGACAAGGACTGACCTTGCATCTAACCCAGGCTCTCTTGGGTCGACTGGAACTCTGCGGTCTTTACCATATGGGCGCCTGTCGTCATACCGCCGAGGCGCGTACGACCCATCCCTCGGAAGGGGTGAAGGCACCTGCCGATGGTAGTCACGGGCGTACTCATGATCAAACTATCCATGAGATCTTCCCAGGTGCCGATCTCGGCGGTGATCACGATCTTCACGTCGCAAAGGCGACCCAGGACTGTGTGCTGACCGAAGAGTATCTGCCCTTACCGTCCTGTTGTGGATCCTGTTCCGTGACTAAGAAACGGCGGAGTTCAACTCTCCTGCTGCTCGGAGCAGCGTTCTGATCTGCTCCAAGCCCCTTCCAGCCTCTGAACTGGACGGCTGAATAGATTCTACGATACGCACAGTGGCTGCAAGATTCTGGATCAGAGTGCGGAATACCTGAGGTTCAGGTGGAAACAACTGTCGTGGACGTCGACTGGATTCAGGGATCAGTCGATGGGCACGCTCGTCGAGAGAATGTTGGAGATTCTTCAAATGAATGTGCCCAGCTAGCGTGGCCAGGCGCACTGCCTCCAAGGCCCGAGCCTCGGCGGTTTCCCCTAAGAGGGGATCTGGAGGGCCTCCATGTTGCGGCGGTGCAGCTCTTCCCTGTGCTACGAGTTGAGAGGTTGGGGCTCGTACTCCTCGTGGCTGAATGACGGGCCATCGCCGCCACCGTTTCCGCCGCTGCGGCGAAACCCAGGTGGGCTGCAATGGGAGTCGACCATAAGAACTTCTGATGCAGGGTCATAGCTCCCGCTCTTGGAAAATGTCTCTACAAGACCACAGTGAAATTCGTCGGGCTCGATTGCCGCGACTTGGGAGGTGGCCGTGTGAGTAGCCATCGCATGCTTCACCCACCGCTGCAGCCGCCACCGACCAGATCGCTTGCGGCGGCGTCCAGCAGAGTGAGAAGGCGACGCGAGGACCGACCGATATGGGGTCGACGGGTGCCGACGGAGGACACCGCAGGCACTCGCGTGGAAGTGCGATGATCCGCGGATCGGGAGAACCTCAACGTCGAGGGGGGCCTCCAAGAGCCAGGCGGAGTCGTCGGCGACGAAAGTGAACGCGCCGAGTCGGAACTCGCGGCCCATGACCAAACCGCTGCCGAAAACCATGTTGATGAAGGTCGGAGAAAACGCAACCTCGCCGGAAGTTGCTAAGACGCTTTGTCCCACGGTGGGCACCAACTGTCGTGGTACTAAGTCTGACAGTAAGAATAGGGGGTACGTATGAGGAGGCGAGGCCCTAGCTATGGCGAGGTTGTACACACGAGTTTACGAGTTCAGGCCCCTCTCGGAGGAGGTAAAAGCCCAACGTCTCGGTGCCCTTACTACTAGGAAAAGGGCTATAGATAACTAGTCGTCAACCCGTGCTACGACACGGGCTAGTACTATATCAACAGAAAATTTGTACTATCACTTCATTTTACAATGTAATATAGCATAATTCATGTGTAAAGTTTAGACGGATGGAAGTTTCCCTGTTTGCACCTTAGGGAGATAATTATCGTGTTTTTTTTTGAAAAATTCATGGAATTGTTGTCATGTTTTCCTATTACACAAATTTTCCCTTCTAGGGTCCCTTATTTTTCGGAAATAACCAATCTCGAATAAAAAAATAATCAAGTCTCATCATGAAAATAATGATAATTCTAGGAAAATTTTAGATCCCAAATATTAGGCCAAAAAACATATATAACCATAACTCAGTAAAATTTATGATTATCTTAATATATGCACACATAGAAATCAATCTGCGTTTACATGTAGTATAAAAAATATTTAAAAGAAAATTGATGAAGTATCGGAATATATATATTCCATACTTGGAAGAATCGTGCGAACCCATGCTCCAAGAAAAAAATATAGTTCACCACCCATTTGTTCATCATGAGTATAGTAGATTAAAAAGAAAGATACCTACCATTTATAAGTTATAAATGCATTTTGGAACAAACCATATGTACATGCAGATTGGACAATAGCAGACGCACACTTCATGCAAGTTTAGTAGTAGCACATTGGCCGATCTGCATGCATGATCTGTACTTCGCATCGATAGACATCAGATATAACCGACATCATGTGCCTTAATTCCCATTGCTTCTGCTTTCATGCTCCGAGGAATAACTGAGGCATATATCAATCGATTTCTTTTACAATTGGCATGACTCTTTGATGTTAAAGATCTATGTATCGTACGCACTTAGGTTATTTCCTACTACTCGAGAACCGCTCATGAGTAGTAAGCAACATCATCGGTGTTCGATGGATAATGACAATCGTGTTTTCCATGGTTGAGAAACATGATCATAGCAGGACTGCAGGAGAAGATGGATTGAACTATACCTCTTTTTTAGATTGATTCCAGCGGTTGATGGAACACTAAGGGCAGCGTTGATGCCCTGAAGAACAGAAGGTATGTCAAAGCGGAGGATTATGAAAAAGCGGCGCTAGGGACTCCAGATGATGCGCCATCAGGACGGGCCGCGAACTGAAGAATGATTTTTACGGCAGCAAGCAGATGTGCTTTCCTTTCTTTGGATTCGAAATCATTTAGGAGAGTTTATTGAATGGAAATCAATCAGATGCGACATAAGCATGGCTTTCCTTTGGAGAACATGATAGGACCATGTAATTCTTTTTTGAGATGGGACGCTGCTTTTTTTTTATCAGGACGTGGTGCATCTTTTCTTTTGACAGACTAGTAAGTTTGCACGTGCAAAGCACGTGTAATCTTGAAATAATTCTAAGCCTCCCATGTTGCATCAGGATGTCCTTTGCAGTCGGAGAACACATCTCTAATAGTATATTTGTGTCGTAGTGGTTATATAGCGGACATATGTGCCACCTTCAATTATCTCTGACATTTGCCAAATTGATGAAGTATTAAGAAATGAATTAATATCACTACATTTGATCCATGAATGTTATTTAATAACAGGTGATACCTAATACGACATGCGTATACTTAATCCCGATCTTGACAAACTCATCATATGAAACCACAAAAGAAAATCCATTCAATAAATTACACAAAACATAGACTTCTGAAGTATTGAATAGCAACAAAAGAAAACTGTAAATTACTTTGCATCAGCCATGACTTAAGTACGCGCAAATTCCAGTGAAATCAATCATCCGACCAACTATTGTGTGCACAAGGGATTATACATAAAAGTGAAAGAAATAATATCGACTTAATCTTTTAGTAAATCTAGTATGATTGGAGAAGCATGAAGATATTTTACTGGCCTTGATGCCTAGTAGAAGGAAAATAATAGAGCATAGAGACTTACCAATGGCTAGTTGTCATGATGTTTTTTTTCATAAATATGCCATCTCTGAATTTATTGTTCTGACATCGTTGACTATCTTCTAAAAAGGATAAGACCTGAGCAATGAGCTATCAATTTTCCTTCACCAATATGATGGACCTCTCAAATGGGGCTTGTTGCAACCAGCAAAGATCCTACATCTTATCACCTTAGGTTCAGAATATTAGCTTCAGCATCGCAACAACTTCAAGATTTGCAGTACTATTATCTACGCTACTTTTGTGCCCTTTCATATAAGTAACAACACCTATAAGATCATCAATATGCATCTTTATACTAAGGCAAAATGAAATAATAATCATCTACATGATAACAGGAAGGTCAGTTTTATACCAGACTGCTTGTGAATGTACTGATTAATCACATTGACTTGGTTTTTTCATATGGATAACACTATGCAGTTCCCTTCAGCTTGGTGGGAACAAATGCATAGGTAGAAGACGTCTACACATCTGAAATTGCTAATTAGCTGAAAACGCGAGTCTGATCAGATTTTGATAACACAACAGAATAGAAAAATACATCAGATCAATATGACACCTGGTGGCTGGTGCATGGCAAGGGCATGTAACTGGCCAAACTTAACGCAATGACAGATCCAAAGGCCATGGTCGTCGCTTGAGCCTGCGTTGGTTCCCGGCCGAGTGGATGCAGCCTATGGAAGCTGAGAACCGGGGGGGGGGGGGCAGCGTCCGCCGGCACCTGCCCGATGTCGACCACAGAAGGGAGACCACCGCTGACTATGTTGCTCGCCATTCTCCCCGCAGAGAAGGGGATCAAAGGATCTGCTTGGAGGATGTCGAGGACGCGAAGCTAGTGAGGCAGCTGTCCGCGGAGCCGCAAGGATGGACGGCGAATAACACCGTGGAACATGAGGCGTCCCCGACGGCCTGCTAGGTGGTGTTGGAGGCGGCTTCCAGACGGCTGGGAGGATGCGCCGTCCCCGACAGCCAAGCCAGGTGGTGTAGGAGGAGGCGCTGTCCCCGACGGCTGGCCAAGTAGTGTAGGGAGGCGGCGCCGCCGACAGCCGAGGCGAGGCGAGGCAAGGCGATGGGTTGGGGCAACACAGAGATGGGAGGGGAGGCGTCGTGAAGGTGCGGTGGCTGGAGGCGATTGGGAGTGGAGCGATGATGCAGCGGTTACTTTCCTTTCTTTCTTTCTTGATTGATGTGGGCAGTTTAATTCCTTTCGTGCCAAAGGAAGGTGATCACGGAAGACAAAGTACTTTCCTTTCTTTCTTTCTTGATTGACGTGGGCAATTTCTTTCCTTTCGTGGCAAAGGAAGGTGATCATGGAGGAGAAAGTTGTGTTTAGCGTTAAACATGTTTAGTCGCTCATCATTAGGACAATAACAACTGTTGGATGAATGCGAATGGATGGCCGAGATCTATTGGATGTGCCCCACTGCGTCTTTTTATATTGGTATAGATATAGATTATTAGGTCGAGTCACGCGTGGGTCATTTATTTCAAGATAGGAAGCGTGCTTCTCGGAGAACATGCATGATAGGACGCTCTACATCTTTCTTTTTTTTTTGACGGGACGCAGTACATTGTTTTGTTTACGGGACGCTCTTCATCTTTCCTTTTGACAGATTAGATCTAGTCACGTGTGGATGATCTTTTTTTTAACAAAGGAAACGTGCCGGCAAAACATGCATGATAGGACGCTCTATAATTTTTGTTCTGACACGACATTGTGCACTATTTTTTTAAGGGACGCTGCTCATCTTTTTTTTAGTCGTTCATCTTTTCTTCCGATAGGTTGGATCGAGTCACACGTACGTCTGTTATTTTGTTTATTTACGGGCGATCACGTACAGGATGTCTCTTTTTCTAGTTGTGTCACAGTGTACATTGTTTTGTTTATGGTCGATCATATATAGGAGACCGCCTAGATTTTACTTGGCCAAAAGTTTATTCATGGACGTGACTTTTGCGAACAATTAGTAGCATCGTGGAGTTTTTCCTCTTTTTCCGTTGGATTGGACTCTTTATGGTTGGAGGCTTCCTTTTTTTGAGGAAACATTTGGATCTTTTTTTCTCCTTTTGATTCACTAAGGTTGGACGTGTCATATGCCTTTTTTATGTGACGTCTGGACCATCTATGTTATATATGTTTTCCTTTTATCCTGAACGCAGATTCTACAATCCAACAGTGTAATTAATACTAATGATGTGGATAAATGAGAGTACTTGAATGGTGCCTTCAATTAGTAAATATAAGATATGGACATTAATGATGCACCGCATATATGGTGCGCCACTGCTATATAGCAGTGGCGCACCATGTGCAGGTGCGTCATTAGCGTCGATATCAGTAATGGCGCACCACACCCAAGGTGCGCCACTACTAGCAAATTTTTTTCAAAACTAGTAATGCCGCACCAGGGCATAGTGCGCCATTACTAGTTTTAACTAGTAATGGCGCACCACACACTCTGTGCGCCACTACTAACGAATTTTTTTTACTTTTTTCTAAAACTAGTAATGGTACACCAGAGTATAGTGTGTCATTACTAGTTCAAACTAGTAATGGCGCACCACATCCACGGTGCGCCACTACAAATATTTTTTTTGCAAAACTAGTAATGGCGCACCACGTAACAGGTGCGCCATTAGTTACCAGATTAGTTACCAGGGTTAGTAATGGCGCATTTTTAGGTTGTGCGCCATTAGTAACCTGAGACCAGCTAGATATTTTGGACAGCCACCTACCACACTCACTTTCCCCACTTCATTCTCTCCACCTCCTCCTCCAAGCTTGTCTCGGCTGCCTCCTCCTCCTCACCTCATTTACGCCATAGATTCACCCAAATTAAGTGGTTAAATTACCTTTTTTGATAGGTAAGTAAGGGTAAAGCTTTCTTTATGTTATAGATCTACTTTTTTCTCCCTCCAACAACGTGCACATGCACTTTTTATGGCCTAGCTAGATCTACATATGTTTGTGGTGTTGCATATGTTTGTGGTGTTGCATATATGTTTGTGTTTGCAGGTACCGGTATTTGAAATGCGATAGTTGCCAATATTTTGCCGGAATGTTGATTCATTTCCGTTTCGGCGAGAATTAGGCACCATGCATTCTTTTTGGTCCTATTTTTAGGCAAAGTCATGCCAAATTTATTTTTGGTTCTAAAATATCATTTTGCTCTACCCCGCAGGCGACCATGGTCTGAATGATGACGGAAGGCATCGTGAATAGGTTTTTCAGCTCCGCGAAGGCCGAGATGCTTCAAAAGAACGAGACAGAGATAAGTTGTCTGTGTTGAAGATGCAAGCTGAAGAGCCTTATGGACCCGGATTTCGTACAAGTGCGGGACCACCTGCTCTTGCGTGGTTTCATGGATGGCTAGCGGTGGCAAGGTAATGAAGATTATTATGAAGTCATCCATGGGGGGCGGGCAAGAAATGAGGAAGGGCAGCAAGACAACCGCGGCGAGGGCGGGCGAGAAGATGAAGAATCTCGAGGACATGATCACGAAGTAGATGCAATACACAGTCATCATGTAGAAGATGCCAGACAAGATGATGAGGAAGATGCCAGAGCAGATGAAGGGCATGATCATGAAGATGAAGATGCCGGAGCAGACGATGATGGACCATCGATGGGCTGTGTGCAGGACCCTCATATTGAAGAGCTGCTTCTCAAGCAGACGGATAACACAAGAGCTGCAGCCCGAGAGAAAGCCAAGCTGGATCAACTGGAGATAGACGCGGTTACTCCATTGTATGAAGGATGCAGGCCCGAGGATATCCGCCTGAAAGTAACGCTCATGGCTCTGGAGATGAAGGTAAACACAAAATGACCGACGCATGCTTCGACGAGAACATGTCATTCTGGCACGAACGTCTTCCCAAGGGGAACAAGTGCCCGACCAGTTTCGAGGAGGCAAAGATCGTGTGTCCTCTGGATTTACCGCACGTGAAATACCATGTGTGCATGAACAATTGCATCATTTATCGGGACGAGCACGCGGAGTCTACCATATGTCCGTAAAGGCGTCACTCGATACAAGAAGAGGAAGAAAGCTCCTCGAAAAGTGGTGTGGTACTTTCCGATCACTCTTCGTCTGCAACGGTATTTCGCGGACCCTAAGCTAGCAAAGCTCCTGCGTTGGCACGCGGATAGGGAGGAGAAGAAGCGGGAAGATAATGGCGGAAATGATCCGAAGATAAATAAAAAAGACAAGATGCTGAATCACCCTAAGGATGCTAGCCAGTGGCAAGCGTTGAACTTCGAACACCCAGAATTTGGGGACGGTCCAAGGAACATCATGCTGGGCGCGAGCACCGATGGAGTCAATCCATTTGGCAACCAGAGAAGCACACATAGCACCTGGCCTGTGTTTGTGTGGATGTACAACCTTCCCCCCTGGTTGTGCATGAAGAGGAAGTACATTCACATGAGTATGCTAATTGAAGGGTCGAAACAACTAGGGAACGACATCAATCTGTATCCGGGCTGCTGAAAGAGGAGCTAGACACGCCAGAAAAACGCCAGCCAATACGTGGACGCCGCAGAGAAAGAATATTTCCCTATGAGAGCCGTGACCGCTCACGATCGCAGGTGACTATCTCGGTTACGGATATGTCGCAGGGCAGGTGGTCCACGGATTTTCTGGATGCGTCAGGTGCATGGATGACACAACGTATCGCCAGCTAGATAGAGATCCCGGGTCTTCAAAAACCGTGTTCATGGGACATCGAAGGTGGCTTCGCAATGATGACTCATGGAGAAAACGCAAGGATCTATTCGATGGTGAAACCGAACCCCGAAGACGCCCGCGTACGAGGAGCGGCGAGGAAATAGACGAGCTGTTGAAAAATTGGAAAGATTGCCCACTGTCGGGAAAGAAGCAAAAGGCGCCAGAGCCGGGAAAGAAGCGAAAGGCGCCAGAGCCGCTGCTGAAGGTATGGAAAACAAGGTCTGTTTTCTAGGACTTGCCGTACTGGAAGATCCACCGTGTGCCTCACAGCCTTGATGTCATGTGTATCATGAAGAACGTATGCGAGAGTCTGCTTGGTACCCTGCTCAACATACCGTAGAGGACCAAAGATGGGCCGAAAGCAAGGGCACCCTTGAAATCAATGGGCATCACGGAGGAGCTTCACGCTAAAGATGATGATGATGAGGCGAAGCAGGACACGGAAAGTCGTCGCAGAGGCAAAAAGGCCAAGAAGACCGGAAATGACTACCCTCCCACGTGCTTCACTCTAAGTCAGGAGGAGATTGAGCAGTTTTTCACCTGCCTCGTAGGAGTAAAACTTCCTTACGGTTACGTGGGGAAGATAAGCAGATACCTAGACTCAACGAAGGAGAAGTTCAGCGGAATGAAGTCTCACGAGTGTCACGTGCTGATGATGCAGATACTTCCAGTTGCAATCCGTGGGATCATGGACGCGCACGTCCGTGAATCGCTATTTGGCCTATGCAACTTTTTCGACGTCATCTCTCGGAAGTCGGTTGGCGTGAGGCAACTCAGAAGGCTACAGGAAGAGATCGTGGTGATACTATGAGAGCTTGAGATGTACTTCCCGCCCGCATTCTTCGATGTTATGGTGCATCTGCTGATCCATATCATGGAGTATATCATCCAACTCGGGCCGACATTCCTACACAGCATGATGCCGTTCGAAAGGATGAATGGTGTCACGTCCAGAGGGAAGCATAGCCAGGGGCTTTCTGACCAAAGAGTGCATCTCCTACTGCATGAATTATCTAGGCATCGAGAACCCCGTTGGTCTGCCCGTAAACAGGCACCTCTACAGGCTCCCTAGATGGGGTCACCGCGATGGTCGCCGCGAAATGCATGTTGACTTCGAGGGTCGACTCGCCGACTTTGAAGAGCAAACTGCAACCTCTTGAGCACTGCGTTGGATTTCCCCGAAGAGGAGAGGATGATGCAGTAAAGTAGCGTAAGTATTTCCCTCAGTTTTGAAAACCAAGGTATCAATCCAGTAGGAGGCCACGCACAGGTCCCTCGTACCTGCACAAAACGATAGCTACTCGCAACCAACGCGATTAGGGGTTGTCAATCCCTTCACGGTCACTTACGAGGGTGAGATCTGATAGAGATGATAAATAATATTTTTGGCATTTTTGATATAGAGATGCAAAGTGAAAAGTAAAAGGCAAAGTAAAAACAAAGCAAGTATTAAAGTAATGGAGATTGATATGATGAGAATAGACCCGGGGGCCATAGGTTTCACTAGTGGCTTCTCTCAAGAGCATAAGTATTGTACGGTGGGTGAACAAATTACTATTGAGCAATTGATAGAATTGAGCATAGTTATGAGTATATCTAGGTATGATCATGTATATAGGCATCACGTCCGAGTCAAGTAAACCGAAACGATTCTGCATCTACTACTATTACTCCACTCATCGACCGCTATCCAGCATGCATCTAGAGTATTAAGTTAAAAACAGAGTAACGCCTTAAGCAAGATGACATGATGTAGAGGGATAACTTCATGCAATATGATAAAAACCCCATCTTGTTATCCTCGATGGCAACAATACAATACCTGCCTTGCAACCCTTTACATCGGGTAAGGACACCGCAAGATCGAACCCAAAGCTAAGCACTTCTCCCATTGCAAGAACTACCAATCTAGTTGGCCAAACCAAACGGATAATTCGAAGAGACTTGCAAAGATAACTCGATCATACATAAAAGAATTCAGAGAAGATTCAAATATTATTCATAGATAAGCTGGATCATAAATCCACAATTCATCAGTCTCAACAAGCACACCGCAAAAAGAAGATTACATCGAATACATCTCCACAAGAGAGGGGGAGAACATTGTATTGAGATCCAAAAAGAGATAAGAAGCCATCTAGCTACTAACTGTGGACCCGTAGGTCTGAGGTAAACTACTCACACTTCATCGGAGAGGCTATGGTGTTGATGTAGAAGCCCTCCGTGGTGGATGCCCCCTCCGGTGGAGCTCCGGAACAGGCCCCAAGATGGGATCTCGTGGATACAGAAAGTTACGGCGGTGGAATTAGGTTTTTGGCTCCCTCTTTGATCTGTCGGGGGTACGTAGGTATATATAGGTGGAAGGAGTACGTCGGTGGAGCAACAGGGGGCCCACGAGGTAGGGGGGCGCGCCCCCCACCCTCGTGACCGCCTCGGTTGTTCCTTGGAGCAGGGGTCCAACTCTCCTGGATCACGTTCGGTGAGAAAATCACGTTCCCGAAGGTTTCATTCCGTTTGGACTCCGTTTGATATTATGTTTCTTCGAAACACTGAAATAGGCAAAAAACAGCAATTCTGGGCTGGGCCTCCGGTTAATAGGTTAGTCCCAAAAATAATATAAAAGTGGAAAATAAAGCCCAATATAGTCCAAAACAGTAGATAAAGTAGCATGGAGCAATCAAAAATTATAGGTACGTTGGAGACGTATCACTAACCTAGTCGCGCTACAACACATAGACGTGGTCGATCCTTGGGTGGTAGAGCACAAAACCTTTATTGAGAAGACGTATAATGACCGAGGCCAACTGAGGACGGACGGAGATATAATCAAAGAGCACAGCTCATGTTTCACGCGTTGGTTCAAGCAGAAGCTTCTGTCGTACCCTTTACATGAGGATTCTTCCGCGGAAGAACAACTCATATTCGCCTTGTCACAGTATGCCGAGCACAACCTTATGACCTATGAGGCATACGATATCAACGGCTACACATTCTACACCGAGGACAAGGACATGAAGAGCGATGGTTATCAGAACTCCGGCGTAACGATGGAATCCTACACTGGTAACGACAAGGTCAGATACTACGGAAGGATCGAGGAGAACTGGGAGCTGAGCTACGCTGGAGAGAAGGTCCCGATGCTCCGTGTCAGATGGGCCAAGAGCGTCATAAAAGAAGACCGGTATTTCACCACCATGGTTATACCCGAAGGCAAATCCTAGACCGCGGGCGCAAACGTCACCGTGAAAAATGAGCCATGGGTACTGGCTTCCCAAGTGGACCAATGCTTCTTCATTACCAACCCGCCAAAGCCCAGTCGTGCTGTCGTGAGGAGAGGCAAAAGGAAGAACATCGGAATGGATGGAGTCGCCAATGAGCAAGACTTGACAAATGCACGCCAATTCAAGATGGAACATGACGACGACGATGAAGTATCAGCATACACCACAAGAAGAAGCAGGACCACCCTACCTAAAGGACGTCCGTTCAAGAGAAGAACTCCATTTACGAAAAATAAGGGCAAGAAGATTGTGAACAGATAGCTAGCTAAGATCGATTGTATTTAAATTGTAGCTTTCATTTCTCGATTGTATTTCATGGGCAGTTTTTGAACTCATGAATATTTTTAAATTTCATGGGCACTCGATCTCGATCCCCCTCCATCTCGATCGCTATCCCACCTCGCCAGATCCGGTCCCCCTCGCAGCCGAGCACCCCCCGCACCATCTCCCCCGCTCCACCGGCCGCCGCCGCCGACCCCCGGCCCGTACCCTACCCCACTCCACCATCGCTGATGACCCACCGCACCCTCCCCCACTCCACCTTTTGCATATTCATAAATATTTTCAAATAACAAATTTGAACATATTTTAAAAAAAAATATTAGTGTTTTTATAAAAAAATATTACTGTTATGATTTAAACGAGTTTGAACATATTTAAACACAAATAAATATCAAACAGAATTTTAAATGCATAAAAATAAAAATTGGGGAGCATGGGAATCGAACCCAGGACCTCCTAATGTGTGTTCTGCTTGCTGACCAGTCGGGCTAGTGGGTTGTTTCTGATGTAGATTGGGTTAGGTGGAATATAACCTGAGGGCTCGAACTGTAATAAAAAACATTCTAATGGCGCACCGCTGCGGGGTGCGCCATTGCTATCTAAAAAAAACATTCTAATGGCGCACAGCTGCGGGGTGCGCCATTAGTAAGCTTCCCCCCCCCCCACTCCACCTATTCCCCTCCTTCGCTAGATACCCACTCGACCTAATTTGCCCTCTCCGCCCCAACCGTACGCCGCCGCCGCGCCTGCACGCCCCCTCCGTCCCCTCCGTCCGCCGCGCCTGCACGCCGTTGGTGACGCCGCCGCCTCTCCTTCCCCGCCTTCTTCTTCCCTGCCTCTCCTTCCCTGCGAAGAAGCTGCCCGTCGAGGCCCACCCCGCCGCCGCGCCCCACCACCGCAGCTTCCCCATGCCGCCGCCGCGCCCCTTCACCGACCTCGCCACCCCCGCTCCCCCGCGGCCCCACCACCGCAGCTTCCCCGTGCCGCCGCCCCCGCGCCCCCTTCACCGACCTCGCCCCCGCGCCCCCTAGGGTTCCGGATCCAAGGTGGGTGGCAAACTCCTCGACGCACCGACCTCCTTGACGCGCCGACGTCCTCGACGCGCCGCCACCTCCTCCTCGACGCGACACCGCTGCCGCCCGACTCCTCCACAAGACGCCGCCGCTTGACGCCTGTGTACCTCCTCCGGCACAACTATGGTCGCACTCTCCGGGACCCAAGGTGAGAGACTCCCTCTCTCCATATCACAACTACTGTCGTCCTTGATTCAGATGTTCAAAGTGTTCGTAGGTGTCAGTGTCTGAAACTTTGAAACTTTGAAACTTTGAATGGATATAGTCTGAAACTTGTTTGAAACTTGGGACTTGTCTGATACATTGAATGGATACAGTAGATAGTGCATAGAAGCTTAGTTTGTCGTAGGTGTCAGTGTCATGTGGATTTATCAGTCTGTAGATGGTCTAAACTCTGAACCTAGTAGCATGTGTCCTGCTACAATAGATAGTGCATAGAAGCTTAGTTTTCTGCACATCCTATTGTTTCAGGTTTTGCCTTCATGATGTTATCATTATAAGGCTCTAAGAACTGAATTAAGAACTGGTTTTGCAAGCTGAGATTTCTGCTGTGATGTAATTGTCACTAATCCCTGCCATACGGCTGTAGTAGTAATAATGTAAGGCTGGTGACCCACCGACAAGAGGATGTTTCTGCATTAGGTGCAGAACAGAGTAGTACATTGTTGAATGGTGTACCGACAGTAGGTTGGTGCAAAACAGAGTAGTATATTGTTCTTTAACGTGGCATGGAAGAATAAGATCAACCCAATTGGTTTCATTGCCACATCTTGTTCTTGTTCAGAGCAGTAGTTAGTAGAGCAGTAGTTAGTGATGCTTATTCAGCACTATCAGTTAATATCAGTCAAATAATTTTATTCCACACAACAGTGTATTAACAATAGCCCATTGTTCACTACATTTGGAGTATGGTTCTGGCTCACACTGTATTTCTAATTCTACTATAAATTTGCACTATAAATCTATTGAAATTATACTGTTAATACACTTCAATTACATGTCTACCGTATTTACCTCCTCTTCTATACCTTATATTAAGATGCATATATTGTTATGTTACGCGAATTGTATCATCTTGCCACTTAAGTCAGCCTTCCCTTTAAGCAGAAAATTCAGTTAGGAGCTATTGTTAGGAGCTACTGTCAAAAACTTGAGCTACTGTCAAAAACTTGAGCTACTGTCAGAAAATTCAGTTAGGTACAGTTAGGAGCTACTGTCAAAAACTTGAGCTACTGTAAAAAAATTCAGTTATGGCATCTAGAATTATGTCAATTTTGTTTTGTAACTAGAAGACCAAAGTGTTAGGAATTCTGTCCAAACTGTAGTTTTCAGTATTCTGTCCAAACTGAAAACTGTTAAAAAGACCATGTGTTTTTTGGTCAAAATCTGCATGTAAAATTTAGCAACTTCTTTGATTTTATAAAGTTGTTCTTATATGGTTGAAACTTCACTTGTTTTTAGGCTAGTGCAGGGTGTTGCTTTATTGTGATGCCTCTGAATTACTTGTGATCACATTGAGAAAGACTTGCAAAGGTGATGATCATCTTTTACAGAAAACAATTTCTGTAAACACGCCAGTAACTTTGCTAGTTTGCTGGGTTTTGTATCCGACCATTGTGTCGTGATGATTTTGCAGGTACCCCGAGAGGCCCTTGAGTTTGCCGGAATGTCGATTAACTTCCGTTCCGGCAAATTCGGGTACTCCATATGTCCTATTTTCAGCAAAGGTCATGCTGAAATTTTCCGTGAATTTTAGCATGACTTTGCTAAAAATAGGACATATGGGGTACTTGCGACTAATGCAAGGGCCGGGGTATCTTAGTACTTAGTTAAGTAGGATCAACAACCCCACCATTCTTGTTGCATTAAACCATAGGTGGAAATAGAGCCAAGTGATTAGGCCCAACTTAGAATTCTCCTTAGCATCGATAAACCCTAGATGATAAACCCAACATAGGTGGCAATAGAGCCAAGTGATTAGTGCTAAGTGATTAGGCCCAACCTAGGGTGCCTGGGCATCGATAAACCCTAAATGATGAAAACTTAACTTAGCATTTAGGGTGCCTCGGTGTTGACAAACCCTAAATGATGAAACCTTGGCTTCTATAGGGTGCCTCGGTGTCGATGAGAACCTAAATGATGTACGCTTAGGCTTTAGGGTGCCTCGGCGTCGACAAACCCTAAATGATAAAAGCTTAGCTTTTAGGATGCCTCGGTGTCGACAAACCCTAAATGATGAGACCATGATCTTGTTCCTTGACAATAACCAACTTTTTGACCAAACTTTTTTCCTATTTAGAGCGAAACATGGCCAACAACGATGAGGCCGGCGGTTCAGGCGGCAAGCAATTCTGGGAGCTGTCCCGGGAGATGGAGGAACAACCTCATCGCTATGAGGACGCCGCGGAAGACACCGATCCTGACTACACAACCCCTAGTGGCGTCGGGGATGACACCACTGATGGTGCCACCGAGGATGCCACCACTGATGATGGCAGCGCACGCACAGATGGCAGCCAACCGAAGAAGCAAAGGAAGGACCGGCGCCCGAATGCGCTCCGCACCCTCAAGGAGGAATTTACTCAAGTGGACTCCGACGGGCATCCAACGGAGCCCAAACATATAGTGAAAGGGTACTCGGTTCAGCTCGGGTGCATTCTCCGGAGCACCGTCTCGATCAACACCGAGAACCTTAGGCATAAGGACCGAGGGAATTTGTGCAACCTCCTCTTCACGAAGCTGCACGAACGATACAAGTTCCCCTCCGAATTTGAAAACACACGCCTCTCACGCAATAAAGTGAACAGTGCCGCCCTCACGAGGATGAGCACGGCCCTGTCTACTTGGAGAAGCGCGGTGAAGAGAATGATTGAGAAAGGTGATAGTTATGAGAAGATCAAGGCGAAAAATCCTTCGATCAGCGAAGATGACTACAAGGAGTTCAAGATCAAATGCTAGAGCAGTGCAACCTCCGAATCAAGTCTGGGGGAAAGAAATGCGGAGTTGAACTTAGGGAACACAAACTTCGGTCCCGGCGGTTCTGAGTGGCGAAGCCTATATGGGACAAGGAGGACGCGGAGCGTGCCGAGCAAGGCCTACCGCCCCGCTTCGAGAAATACAGCGGTGACAAGCAGACCAGGAACTTTGTCAGGGCCCGGTACAAGGAGGACCCGATAACAAAGGAGCTTACCACGGATCCGAAGACCAGGGCGCTTGAGCTTGTTCTGGCAAAGGAGACTGAAAGCAGTAGTGCGGGGTCGTCTCAGAGCACCCCTGCTTGGGACAACACTCTAAATAGGGCGTTGAACGTAATGAAAAACAAGGATAAGCTCAGTAAGACGACGTCAGCAGGTCGTGTGGTCGGCAAAGGCTTGTCCACAAAATGGTCGTCATACTATACCGCTGGTGGGCGAAAGGAGAAAAAGACCAGCTCGGAAAGCCAGTTGCGCGAGGTTGAAGAACTAAAGGCACAAGTGGCGCGGATTCCGGAGATTATCCAAGAGCAAGTGCAAGTACAACTGGGGACGACGCTCACCGGCATTATGCCTACCTTGATTCATGGGCTGACGACATGGATTGCGGGTGGCCAACAGGGGCCGCATACGATTCCCAGCTTCACGGCCAGCAACTCGCACAACGCGCAGCGGCGCCATTGGTGTCATCGGCGGCGGCGGTATTGGTGTCTCCGGCGCCGGCACGGGCATTGGAGCTTAATGCACCCGGGTGTCCGCCGGCCGGCAACTCGCCAGCAAGCGGCCCCTCCGTCGATTACCGACGCCCGCCGTTGGCGGTGCCTCGACGATTAGCCGAGATCGACGCCATCATCATGGTAACTAATTAAGCCTCTCGCCGAGGACTTCATCTCCTTTTGCCTTTGGTAGGCATCCACGATGCCCTACATGTTTTCGTGAGGCGCCGCCGACGTTCCGTGCACTCTCACGCGCTTCGTGAACAGCGAGTTGGTCGATGTCGCCAAGGGAAATATCGTTCAACCGGGCAACCCCGTGTTCCATGGTAAACCGATGCCACCCACCATGTATAGGGTTCAACTGGTTCGGGTGCTGCCAGGCTGCGACGAGTTGTTACCTCTGATTCAACCCGCCGGGGCCGACGAAGAAGATCTGATGACCCTCAGCGCCTGCCTAAGTTGGCCCCTGCTTTGGCCGAAGAGCCAGATTCGTTTGGGGGCGGGGGACACCACCCCATAGACAAGACCGCCAGTCGTGTCGGCGCCGCTCCATGGCAAGAACGCCGCAATGCTACCGGACATGCCGGACATCCCTATGGCACAGGATCCGGACATGCATATGGCACATGATCCGGACGACGACGACAACGACGACGATACATTTACCAACGTCGATAAGTACTTTGACAAACATGGGTACGGTGACGAGTTCGGTGGGCCTCCTTCTCAAGAACCCAACCAAGATGACCACGATCTAGCTGGTACGGCGGAGAAATCCAATTGCAACAGGCGTCGTCTGGCGTTCAGTTCTCAGGAGACGCCTCCAGCTCCCGCCTTCACCGAGCCTCAGATAGCTGAGGTGCGAAATATTATCAGCCCCAACACGCTCAAGAAGGCGTTCTGTGAGCAGAACTCTGTCCCATTACAGCAGATCAAGAAGAAGGGACGGAAACGAAGATCGCCAAGGGCGCTGGCGCGAGCCAGCCCGGCACCGAGTATGATCCATGCTCAGACGGGCCACTTTCACCTCGGGATATCTCGAGGAGGGTGCACGTGGCGGGTAGGGCGATGCTACCGACAAATATGCTCAATGCTGCAACCGGTGCTATGCGGAGTTTGCATGACAGCGTTCTATCTTTGGAGAAGCGGCGTCTCTCCCAGAAAGATGTGGCATACCCGGTTTTCATGGCCAAGGTGCCAGAGGGCAAGGGCTTTGTGGATGGCGCCATCGGGGGTACGATCGTTCTGCGGTTTGATGACATCTTTGCTATGTTTAATCTTCATCCGCTGCACTACACCTTCGTTCGGCTGTTTTCGCTGAGTATGGAGATGCGGATCATTCGAGACAAGACCCCGGACATCGTGATAGTCGACCCCTTCTACATGCGTGCCAAGATCTTGGGCAGCGCTAGGGACCGGCAAGTCGCAAGTTCACACCTTGAAGGCATCATTCTGGCAAACCTAGATAAGGATAACTTCCTCATGCCTTACTTTCCCGAGTAAGTCATCCCCTCACCGCCCCGTAACATATGATTTCTAAGATTTCGATCGTTCTTTTTTTTTCTAACATTCCGTGTTCTGTGCACACACATTGCACACTCATCCTCTTAAGCCCGAAATATTCCACGACCACGTATTTCGACCCGGACCGTGACTCCAAGATAGACTACACAAATATCAAGAAAGTTCTTGGTGATGCTCTCCTCGGCTACGCCACATCTAGAGGCACCTTTAAGAGGCCAGTTCGTAGGTACGGCAGGCACGTGTTCACCCACAATACGATGTTCCCCTGCGTCAAGCAGCCGCATGGCGGTCAGAAGGATGCCTACTACGCCCTCCATCACATGAGGGCGATCGTACGGGACCATAATCACCTTCTGCTACCAAATAATGTCAAAGATTGGGCCGCAAGCTTGGCGGCAATCCAGGACACGGACCTCTGACAAGAATTCTTTCGCATCTAGTCGGAGTTTGCAGAAATCATCCATCAAGATGTCCTTCGTACCTCGGGGCAGTTCTACCTCAGAGAGCAACCATCCAACAGTGAGATAGACACAACACTTCAAATGCAGGCTGACAACGCCCGCGACTTCATGACCATCACGAAAGACGGCGGCTTCATCCACACTCCGGTCCCATGAGTCGAGTCGAAAGCAGTGATGCTATTTGTAGTTCTGAAACATCGATTAGCTAATGTTGTAATTAAACTTTAATGAACTTGTATGTCTCTTTGGTTTGCACAGTCGTTCAACTTAGATGTAATAGATGCTATTTATTAGTAGGACCATGAATCGTGCTATTAATGTCTTGCTTTTCTCTTCCGATCCTTTTGTTGCATCCTTATATATTGCTTATGTATTGTCTGTTGTCTGGCTTGTGCATAGAGATGTAAATGCGTATGTCGTGTACAAGGGTAAGGTTCCCGGAGTCTACGACGACTGGGAGGAGTGTTGGAGACAGGTTCACCGTTTCAGCGGTAACAGTTATAAAGGGTACATCACTAGGGCGGAGGCGGAATCTAGATACGCCCGCTATCTAGCGGGAGAGAGGAGGGAGCGTTGGAGGAAACGGGTGAAGACCAGTTTCATCACGATGATGCTCATCGTGATGACCGCAGCTCTCTTCTATGTGATGGTCGTTTAGATTATCGATATCGACTTGTAATGTGAAGACAAACTCGCTACTCGCGGTCTCCGAGACTTGTAATGTTCTATCTTCGTTTGGTCTTTTGTATTTGGAGACTAATATGATGAATTGTATTCGGAGACTTACCTTCTATTGTATTCGATGAATCTGCTGTTGCTGTGTGGTGCTGTCTATATTCTGTCAAATAATATATTTTGTAACCTGTAAAAAAAATCAGAAAAAAAACAAAAAAAAACCTAATATTAATACTAATGGTGCACCACACAAGACACTAATGGCGCAATGTTATAATCACACTAATGGCGCATCATCGACTGGTGCGCCATTAGTAAGCCAAAGCACATGGGTACATATGGCCCCCTGGGAGGCATTCTAATGGCGCACCATAGGCAATACTAATGGCGCACTATGTTGTGCGCCATTAGAACACCAGATATTAATGGCGCACCGATGGTGTGCCATTAGAATTTAATTCTAATGGCGTGATGCTAGTAGCACACCAGTAGTCCGGCATTAGAAGGCAAAACTAGTGCGCGACTAGCATGCCTTTTCCTAGTAGTGCTCGGTTCCCCCGAACAGAATCGGCCGAGCGCACCACCCACCCCCTCCCTCCCCACCGAGCGAGACCTAGGGTTCAAGCCGCCGCTGCCGGCCCTCCGCCGCGGCGCGCCCAGTCGGCCGAACCCTGCGCGGCCCCCGCCTCCCCGAGCACGGCCGCCGCGCGTCACCGCGGCCACCGACCGCCCCGTGCTCCGTCGTCGTGCCTAGGAGCTGCGCCAAGCTCCGCTACGCCGTCTTGGGGGATCCTCGCCGTCGTGGGTCCTGTCGCATGCTGCAGAGCCCCTGCGACGACCTCGACGCCTGCTGCCGCAACCACGACCATTGCATCGACAAGAAAGGTACAACAGCGGAATGTAAAACAATTGCATATGAAGGTAAATGGGAGGAGTTTGAGGAAGCAAACGCAATAGGAGACACGGATGTTTTTGTCGTGGTTCCGATAGGTGGTGCTATCGTACATCCACGTTGATGAAGACTTCAACCCACGAAGGGTAACGGCTGCGCGAGTCCACTGAGGGCTCAACCCATGAAGGGTCCACGAAGAAGCAACCTTGTCTATCCCACCATGGACGTCGCCCATGAAGGACATGCCTCACTAGGGTAGATCTTCACGAAGTAGGCGATCTCCTTGACCTTACAAACTCCTTGGTTCAACTCCACGATCTTGACGGAGGCTCCCAAGTGACACCTAGCCAATCTAGGAGACACCACTCTCCAAGAAGTAACAATGTGTGTTGATGATGAACTCCTTGCTCTTGTGCTTCAAATGGTAGTCTCCCCAACACTCAACTCTCTCTCTCACAGGATTTGTATTTGGTAGAAAGAAGATTTGAGTGGAAAGCAACTTGGGGAAGGCTAGAGATCAAGATTTATGTGGTAGGAATGGTATATCTTCATCTCAACACAAGTGTAGGTGGTTCTCTCTCAGAAAATGTATGTTGGAAGTGTAGGCACGTTCTGATGGCTCTCTCCATGAATGAATAGTGGGTGGAGGGGTATATATAGCCTCCACACAAAATCTAACCGTTACACACAATTTACCAAAGTCGGTGGGACCGAATCGTGAAACTCGGTCAGACCGATTTAGTTCATAATGTGACCGTTAGGCATTTCGGTGGGACCGACATGTCAACTTGGTGGGACCGATATCATTAGGGTTAGGGCATAACGTAATCTCGGTGAGACCAATTACACAAACTCGGTGGGACTAATTTTGGTAATAAGCTAACCAGAGAGTTGGTCAGGCAAACTCGGTGGGACCGATTCGCTCATCTCGGTTCGACCGAAACATTATGAAAGGGAAACAGAGAGTTTGCACTGCATTCTCGATGGGACCGATCACTCGTGTCGGTTGGACCGAAGTATTACGAAGAGAAAGAGAGAGATTACAATCCCATCTCGGTGAGACCGAGATCCCTATCGGTGAGACCGAAAAGACTAGGGTTTGTGGCGATGGCTATGACAAGTGAACTCGGTGGCGCCGGATAGAAAGTTTCGGTAGGGCCGAGTTTGACTTTTGGCATGGGACATATGTGGATGTGAGAAAGTAGTTGAGGGTTTTTGGAGCATATCACTAAGCACTTTGAGCAAGAAACTCATTAAGCAACACCTCATCCCCTCTTGATAGTATTGGCTTTTCCTATGGACTCAATGTGATCTTGGATCACTAAAATGAAAAATGTATAGTCTTGTGCTTTGAGCTTGAGCCAATCGTTTTTGTCCTTTGCATTTTGAGGGTTCCATGTTTATCATCAATGCCATGCCAAACATTGAGCTTTCCTGAAATATTTGTCTTGAAATAGCATTAGCTCAATGAGCTATATGTTGTTAGGAATTACCAAAATCACCCAGGGATAGTTGCACTTTCAATCTCCCCCTTTTTGGTAATTGATGACAACATATAGATCAAAGCTTTGACAAATGATAATAGGATTGAAAAACATCATCGCTTTGAGAAGTATGTGATAAGAAAGAGCTCCCCCTAAATTTGTGCATTATTTCAAATTTTCTTTGGACTGCAAATGCACAATGTGTTAGGATCATGGGTTACCCTTTCATGTCACATACATCTTGGTGGAGCGCTCAAAATGATAGAAGTTAAAAGTATGCACTCATCACCAAGCATTAAGTGTAGCATACGATCAAACACATGATCGAACAAGTAAACAAATAGCTCACAAGCACACAAACAAGAAGTTCAACCAAAACAAGAGACATAAAAAGCAACACTCTCTCTCGAAGCCTATGATCTATACATTTTCTCCCCCTTTGGCAACAAGTTACCAAAAAGTTCAAAACATGCATAGTGCTACACGACTCTCAGGCTTGGTCTTCATGAGGTGGCGTAGATATGACTCCACGGACGAAAGCGTCTGTTGATGTAGTTGGAGCTGGTGGAGTGGCTGCTAGAGCTTGTGGCACTGAGGCTGTGGCAGCTGGTGCAGATGCGGTAGCTCTAGCATCTGTGACTAGCACTGCAGCAGATCTCTGTCCTCTGGGCACTCTAGCAGAAGCATCTGTAGTAGACTTGCCCTTCTTTTCCTCCACTTCCTCCTGAAGTTGCTCAACTACTTACTGGATCTCAGTGACCTTAACATCAAGATCATACAATTTTTGCTCAATGATCCTCTCTAAGCTCTCCTGGTTTTGAGCCAGGGTGGCCAAGCCCTTCTCAATCCTCAAGGTGGAGGCAATCAGATATCCAAGCTGATCTTGCTTGCTCTTCAAGAACACCTGAGATGCTTCTTCAGTAGTTGGCATCTTTGCAGCTTTCTCTACCCTTGCCTTCTCTCTCTTCTCATGTGCTTGCATAGATGATGGATCTTCTTCATTCATAACAATTGTGTTGTCCTCAAAGTCTGGCTTGAGGGGTAAGTGCTCCTTGTCTAACAAATATGTGCATGTGCCCATCTTAGAGTTGATGAGCTCCTGAATATGTGGAGCATACCAACAAGATCTCTTCTGATCAGCTGCAGTCCTCTTGATTGTTTCCACAATCAGACTCATCACCTTGAACTTTTGAGGAACTTCAAATATATGTAGCAAGTTGATGGGGTGTCCTCTGATCATCTTGTGATCACCTGACTTGGGTAGCAAAGTGTGCCTTAGGATCCAGTTTATGGTAGGCAAACCTGACAGCAAGAAGTGGACAGATCCAAACTTATGAGTCTCCAAAGCATCATCTGGGATCTCTCTGTACATGCTGGCCATTTAGTTGTGATCCTTCTTTTTCTTGGCATAGACATCCAGGTCATCCTCATTTTCTTCTGGAGCATTGATCAACTGAGCCCATTCTTCCATAGAGGATTGGTACCTTGTACCTTCTGACATCCAGACAATTTTTCCATCTGGATAGAAATGAGCAGTTGAATATAATTGCATGATCATCTCATCATTCCACTTGGTAAGCTTCTGGGCAACAAATGTATCAACTCCACATGCCTTGAAGTTGTCATATACTCCTGGGAAGTGCTCTTCATTCTTCTTGATGTACTCCCACTCCACCCATCTCATGTCACACACTATGGGCTTCTTGTCAAGAAGGATTGTCTCATAGAAGTCTTGTTGTTCCTTAGTATGAAACATGTAGTCAATAGAAAATCTTCTCCTGACAGCATATGGATCAGATTGTCTCCACAATCTTAGTCCTACATCCTTCCTAATCATCATGTCCTCTGCAACAGGATGTGCATCATTATGCTCAGGAATCTTTGGCTTTAGTTTTCTTAGCACTTGGGCTTCATCATCTTCTTCATCAGCTATCTCAGACACTGGGGCCTTGTTCTTTTCTGCAGCTGGAATGTTTCTAGTGCTTCTCTTTGGAGCAGACTTCTGAGCTGGAGCTTCGGGAGCAGACTTGGGCTTTGATGGAGCATCTCTTGACTTTATAGTATCTCCCATCAGCTTCTGAGCTTTGGGTGCTGGAGCAACATCCTCTTCCTGTTCAACATCATCTCTAATCATTGAGGGATTCCCAATAACTCTGGCAATGGTCTTCTTGACCCTCTCTTTCCTCTTCTTGCCTTCACCTCCTTATTTGGGTTCAAGAGTGAACTCCATTGTAGACTTAGAAGCATCAGCAGTTGAGGCTCTGGCTTTTGACATTGGCACTCTTCTTGCTAGAGCCTTTGTTTTCATTCCAGGCTTTGTTGCAGCAGCTGTGCCATACTCCTTTTCAGCACCTTTTTCTTTGAGGTGGCCTCATCCTCAACAGCAACATAGTCTTCATCCTCAGATTCAGATGTTCTCTTCTTCCTTGTCCTGGTGTCTGCCTTTGGCAAGTTGCTGGGTGTGCTCTTGCTGCCCTCATCTAAGCTGCTAGAGGGACTAGTGCCCTCACTTATCTGAACTTGTTCCTCTGACTTGTTCTGACTATCATGTTGATCATACATCTTCAAGCAAACTGACTGACAGCAGACCCTGTGAACAGATGTAGATGAGGTAGAGTAGATGAGCATCACAAAGTGTAGAGTTTTTGCAAAACAAATGACTTAAACACTCAGTTTTAGTTCTCTACAGAAAGCATTTCGGAGGAACTGATTTGTAAACTCGGTGATACCGAAGCAGCTTTTGGATCCTAAACTAGTGACCTCAGTCAGACCGAGTCACAGTTTGGTAGCACCGAGACTGCTACGGTTTCACAGAGAATCGAACTCGGTCAAACCGATTTGCAATCTTCGGTCAGACCGAAAACGCATGTGCTATGACCTAAGCCAAATTGGTGAGACCGATTTCTACAACTCGGTCGGTCCGAGATGAGATCGGCGTACACCTAACACTAAATTTCCAAATCAAATCTAATCTAAGGGACGATTTCAGTGGATAGAGTGATTTCATACGAGGCAGGAATCATGGCAAAGCAATGTGCTAAGAGTCAGAGTGAATGGATAGCACAAAGTATCAAGTTCATACCCTAGTTTGGCGGTGAATTTGCTACGACGGCAACGGCGGGGCAGATTTTCGTTGACGGCGGCGGAGACCAGCGGCGGGAGGTCGCTGGCGGCGAGAAGGTGATCCGGAGACCCGAAGAGGCAGAGAAGGTTACGCGCGGGCGAAAGGTTTTGGAAAAATTTCCAAATTTTGACCCGTTGGTATATATTACCTGACCATGTCGGTGTGACCGAGTGGAACAACTCGGTGGCACCGAGATGCAAAACTACGAGCAGTTACTGCAACTCGGTGTGACCGAAAGGTTCTAATCGGTTGCACCGAGATTAAAAACCTAGATCAACTTAGTGATCTCGGTATGACCAAAATGGATTTCTCGGTCAGGCCGAAATGCACAAAGAGGTTTTGCAAGTTTAAGTCTATGACGAATCGGGACTCCGAGTGCTCCTAACACAGAGTGGTTCGAATCTGACTTGATCAAACTTTGTGATGTAGCATGAATAGAGTTTGAGACGAGAAAAGCATAGATAGCTAGAGAAGGTTCTTAGGCATTCTTTTCCATCCATTTCGCAAAAGAGAAAAGGCCAAACGGGCAAAGCAACAAATGGATGTCCTCGAATGAGTAAAATATGCAACCAACATGCCCACACTATAAAATGGCAAATGAAATATGTGGCAAAGCATGCACAACCAATCTAGCATCTATCAAACAATTGGCGATGACTAGGTCATCTATATATGAGTATATTGACTTAGGAGTCAAATGAGAACATTTGATCATAGGTCATACTCATCGTTTAAGCACAAGTGGGGTTACCACTTTTACATAAAGCATCATTGTGTTCACACCATTAGAGTCGCTTTAGCTCAATTCTTAGAGTAAAGCCCCCCCTAGATGTGAGATCCCCCCTAAGAGGGATGAACTAACCTTGGGTTTTGTCGATAATGACTTCATGTAGGTGTTGAAGATGTGGATGCTCAATGTTGATGTAGATCATTCGGAGCAATCCATTGGAGTGAGTTGCACTTTCAATACCTACACGGGTTAGTCCCACAAGGAAAAAACAAGGAAGTCCATAGACATAGAGTGATGCACACACAAGATGATGTCCATGAAAGCATTAGGTTACCTTGTCCCTTGTCTTACCAACAAGAGGGTTTGTGACTCTTTGAACTAGTGCAGGATGTGGAAGTTGTTTGCACTTGTCCTCGCCAAAATGATAAGAGTGAAGTATGTTGTCGGAGTCACCCTCAAGAACTCTCTAGTTCTTCTTTTTTGGGATCCACATCATCTTGATGGGAATCCTTGGATTTGTAGTCATACTTGATGAAGTAGAACTTGATGTAGTCTTGGGAACCCACTTGACCAAGGCCTTAGGAGCTTCTTCAAATGCATCAATCTCCTCTTGAAGCTTGTCCTTGCCTTTTTGCTTGTGGTCTTGCGGTGGAAGATCATCTTGAGCTTGTGTTCCTTTGAAATAAGTAGGATCGTACTTCTCTTGTTGAGGAACAAACTTCGTCTTGGGGTATTGATCTTCTTCCCACTCCACTCCATTGGCATTGAACTTTCGTTCAAAACCAACACCTTGATTCTTCCGGTGCCTTCCTTGCTTGCATACAATCTCCTCGAATTGCTTACTTCCGGCAAGGCTCTTGTAAACACCTTTCTCTATAATTCCCTTCAATAAGCTATTTTCTTGCTCAAGTGTAACTTGGCTAAGAGAATCATTAGTGGAATCAAGAGAACTACTTGAAGAAACAACATTGGATTTAGCATGATTATTGTTACTACTAGAGGAAGAATCTTTCTTGTTCTTGTTACTGCTACGTCTTGAGCTAGCGTTGGTTTTCCCCGAAGAGGAGAGGGTGATGCAGCAAAGTGTAGCGTAAGTATTTCCCTCAGTTTTGAGAACCAAGGTATCAATCCAATAGGAGGCTCCTCAAAAGTCCCACGCACCTACACAAACAAACTGAGAACTCGCAACCAAAGCAATAAAGGGGTTGCCAATCCCTTCACGGTCACTTACGAAAGTGAGATCTGATAGAGATAGTATGATAAAATAAATATATTTTTGGTATTTTATAATATAGAAGCAGAAAATAAAGATGCAAATAAAAGTAGATTGAAAGCAAATATGATAAGAGATAGACCCGGGGGCCATAGGTTTCACTAGAGGCTTCTCTCGAGATAGCATAAGTATTACGGTGGGTGAACAAATTACTGTCGAGCAATTGATAGAAAAGCGAATAATTATGACGTTATCTAGGCATGATCATGTATATAGGCATCACGTCCATAACAAGTAGACCGACTCCTGCCTGCATCTACTACTATTACTCCACACATCGACCGATATCCAGCATGCATCTAGAGTATTAAGTTCATAAGAACAGAGCAACGCATTAAGCAAGATGACATGATGTAGAGGGATAAACTCATGCAATATGATATAAACCCCATCTTGTTATCCTCGATGGCAACAATACAATACGTGTCTTGCAACCCTTTCTGTCACTTGGTAAGATCACCGCAAGATTGAACCCAAAGCTAAACACTTCTCCCATGGCAAGAAAGATCAATCTAGTAGGCCAAACCAAACTGATAATTCGAAGAGACTTGTAAAGATAACTCAATCATACATAAAAGAATTCAGAGAAGATTCCAATATTATTCATAGATAAATTTGATCATAAACCCACAATTCATCGGATCTCGACAAACATACCGCAAAAAGAGATTACATCAAATAGATCTCCACAAGAGAGGGGGAGAACATTGTATTGAGATCCAAAAAGAGAGAAGAAGCCATCTAGCTAATAACTATGGACCCGTAGGTCTGTGGTAAACTACTCACAAGTCATCGGAGAGGCTATGGTGTTGATGTAGAAGCCCTCCGTGATCGACTCCCCCTCTGGCAGAGTGTCGGCGAAGGCTCCAAGATGGGATCTCGCGGATACAGAAGGTTACGGCGGTGGAAATTGTGTTTCGTGGTGCTCCTGGATGTTTTCGGGGTCCGTGGACATATATAGGAGGAAGAAGTACGTCGGTGGACGCCCGAGGGGCCCACGAGATAGGGAGGCACGCCCTACAGGGGGGGGGGGCTCCTATCTCGTGGGGCCCTTGGAGCTTTTGTTGACTTGCACTCCAGGCTCTCCGGATCAGATTTGTTCCAAAAATAACGCTCCCGAAGGTTTCATTCCGTTTGGACTTCGTTTGATATTCCTTTTCTTCGAAATACTAAAATAGGCAAAAAAACAGCAATATGGGCTGGGCCTCCGGTTAGTAGGTTAGTCCCAAAAATGATATAAATGTGTAGAATAAAGCCCATAAACACCCAAAAGGGGTAATATAATAGCATGGAACAATCAAAAATTATAGATACGTTGGAGACGTATCAGTTACTAGACTTGACTTGTGGCATGTAAGTAGATAAGAGTAAATGCATGGCAATGTAAGAAGAACTTTTCTTGCGAAGATCATCATTGATTGCCTTTAAAAACTCATGCTCTCGCTCAAGGTTGAGCTTTTCAAAGCGTAACTTCTCATGAGTCTTTAAAAGTTCTTGATGATCTTCCAATATAGTTTCATGAGCTAACTTAAGAGTGTTTAGTTCTTCAGTTAGGCACTCAATCTTCTCCTTATCATTGTCATTTGTTTTATCTTGATTAGCATGATTAATTGACATTTCATCATGGTATTCATCACTAGAGTTGTCAACAAGTAAATCATCATCACCTAACAAGTCATCTTCATCACTATTGAAATCAACATACTCGGGGTGCGATACCTTTGGGCCTTTAGCCATGAAGCATCTTCCAATTCCTTCATTTGGTGAGTCAAATATGTCGTAGGAGTTGGTTGACACAAGTGCTAGATCGGCAACACCTTCATCTTGAGTATATTCGAAGTCGGAGTGATAGCTTCTCTCAGAGTGATTGTGGGAGTCAAAGCCGGATACCCATTCACCAACATGAGCTTGATGTCTTCGTTTTGTGTAGCTCTTTGATGATTTGTCCTTCCTTTCCGAATCCTTGCTTCTCCGGGATGTTCTTCGTTCATAACGATCATCTCTATTCCTTGATGGTGATTCATCTCTTCTACTTCTTATTTTTGGAGAATCTTCTCTTCTTTTGTAGGGAGCCGTACACTCATTGGAATAGTGTCCGGGTCTTCCACAATTGTAGCAATTACGCTCATGACTAGAAGATCTTTTGTCATTGTAGGACCTTGACTTGGAACTTCTTTCCTTGCTTCTACTCTTGTAGAACTGGTTGAAGTTCTTCACCATTAGGCTCAATTCTTCATTGAAGGTTTGTTTCTCACTTGATGATGTGGGAGCTTCACATGAGGCTTTGTAAGCACCACTTGACTTGTGGTGGAGCTCTTCCTTATCCTTGAGTGACATCTCATGAGCAACAATTCTTCCGATGACTTCCGCTATTTGATATCTTTGTAATTGGGCCTCATTTGGATCAATGTGCACACGGTATCATATTTTCCATCCAAGGCTCTTAGGATCTTCTTGATGATGAATTTGTCGGTCATCTCTTCACTTCCTAAGCCGGCAATCTCATTTGTGATGAGAGCAAGCCTAGAGTACATCTCAGCGACACCTTAACCATCCTTCATTTTGAACTTGTCAAGTTGACTTTGAAGCACATCCAATTTGGATTACTTGACGGAGTCGGTACCTTCGTGCATGTCAATCAAAGTATCCCAAATTTCCTTTGCATTCTCAAGACAGCTGATTTTGTTGAATTCTTCGGGGCACAATCCGTTGAAGAAAATATCACAAGCTTGAGCATTGTATTGTATCATCTTCAACTCTTCCGCGGTAGCTTCACGGTTCGGTTCTCTCCCGTCAAAGAATTCACCTTGCAAGCCAATACACACAATAGCCCAAACGGCGGAGTTATGTCCAAGAATATGCATTTTCATCTTATGATTCCAACTAGAAAAATTAGTACCATCAAAGTAAGGACCTCTACGGTGGTAATTTCCCTCCCTAGACGTCATACTCTCCTAGGTTTTGAAACCAAGGCTATGACCACCAAAAGCTATGGACATCAAAGCAAATGGAGACCAAAGCTCTGATACCACTTGTAGGATCGAAAGTGTGTCTAGAGGGGGGGTGATTAGACTACTTGACCAAATAAAAATATTGCCTTTTCCCAGTTTTAGTTCTTGGCAGAGTTTAGCAACTTAGCACAAGTCAAGCAATCAACCTACACATACAATTCTAAGAGTATAGCAACGAAATGTAAAACAATTGCATATGAAGGTAAAGGGGAGGAGTTTGAGGAAGCAAACGCAATAGGAGACACGGATGTTTTTGTCGTGGTTCCGATAGGTGGTGCTATCGTACATCCACATTGATGGAGATTTTAACCCACGAAGGGTAACGGCTGCGTGAGTCCATGGAGGGCTCCACCCACGAAGGGTCCACGAAGAAGCAACTTTGTCTATCCCACCAAGGTCGTCGCCCACGAAGGACTTGCCTCACCAGGGTAGATTTTCACGAAGTAGGCGATCTCCTTTCCCTTACAAACTCCTTAGTTCAACTCCACAATCTTGACGGAGGCTCCCAAGTGACACCTAGCCAATCTAGGAGACACCACTCTCCAAGGAGTAACAAATGGTGTGTTGAGGATGAACTCCTTGCTCTTGTGCTTCAAATGATAGTCTCCCCAACACTCAACTCTCTCTCACAGGATTTGTATTTGGTGGAAAGAAGATTTGAGTGGAAAGCAACTTGCGGAAGGCTAGAGATCAAGATTTATGTGGTAGGAATGGTATATCTTCATCTCAACACAAGTGTAGGTGGTTCTCTCTCAGAAAATGTATGTTGGAAGTGTAGGCACGTTCTGATGGCTCTCTCCATGAATGAATAGTGGGTGGAGGGGTATATATAGCCTCCACACAAAATCTAACTGTTACACACAATTTACCAAAGTCGGTGGGACCGAATCGTGAAACTCGATCAGACCGATTTAGTTCATAATGTGACCGTTAGGCATTTCGGTGGGACCGACATGTCAACTCGGTGGGACCGATATCATTAGGGTTAGGGCATAACGTAATCTCGGTGAGACCGATTACACAAACTCGGTGGGACTAATTTTGATAATAAGCTAACCAGAGAGTTGGTCAGGCAAACTCGGTGGGACCGATTCGCTCATCTCGGTTGGACCGAAATGTTATGAAAGGGAAACTGAGAGTTTGCACTGCAATCTCGGTGGGACCGATCGCTCGTTTCGGTTGGACCGAAGCATTACGAAGGGAAAGAGAGAGATTACAATCCCATCTCGGTTGGACCGATCGCCCGTCTCGGTTGGACCGAAAAGACTAGGGTTTGTTGCAATGGCTATGACAAGTGAACTCGGTGGCGCCGGATAGAAATTTTGGTAGGGCCGAGTTTGACTTTTGGTTTGGGACATATGTGGATGTGAGAAAGTAGTTGAGGGTTTTTGGAGCATATCACTAAGCACTTTGAGCAAGAAACTCATTAAGCAACACCTCATCCCCTCTTGATAGTATTGGCTTTTCCTATGGACTCAATGTGATCTTGGATCACTAAAATGAAAAATGTAGAGTCTTCTGCTTTGAGCTTGAGCCAATCCTTTTGTCCTTAGCATTTTGAGGGGTCCACGTTTCTCATCCATGCCATACCAAACATTGAGCTTTCCTGAAATATTTGTCTTGAAATAGCATTAGCTCAATGAGCTATATGTTGTTAGGAATTACCAAAACCACCCAGGGATAGTTGCACTTTTAGTATCCGAGTGAGGTGATTGGTCGAGTGGATTGCACTCGAAGGCTTCAGTTGATACTTCTTGATGTGCTTTGAATGTCTTTGCTTCTAGGATAGTGACCTTGGGTGGGGCGTATAGGTCAGGCCTATGACCCTACCCTAGGTCTATGGCATCGTCACAGCTCACTCGTCAACTTCCCCTAAAATTTATGGACACCCGTAAAACCACTTTCATGGAGAATTCTTAATAGGATTTGTTGGAAATGCTCTAAAACTGATATGAGACATTGATGTCGACTACGAAGATATTTGTGATGACTTTATCAATCTCAAGATGATGTGCCGGCTCAGTCTTTCGAGGTCCTCATATGTGTGATCCTATTTTGAGTGTATGATCGTAAATATGAGCGTTGCGTGTGTAGTGTGTAAAAAAACCTTTTTAAAAATGCATAGATAATCATGTCAGTGTATGCCAAATCCAATAACCCATGCATGATACAAGAGGGCACATACGTTTTCAACATTTTGAAACAAATATTGCATAATAAAGGAGAGCAAGGGAGATGCGGCGAGGGAGTTCGTACGTGTGGTAGTCCCATAAAACAGCTAGCTGGATCCCCAAGCCGAGCACTCACAGGATTGAATCACGTCGAGGATGTCTTATGCTTAATCAACACCTGACAGTGAGCTTGAATTATTTGAGAAAGCTTGTTTTTTCACTGCAACATTGTTTGCATTCTCTGCTCATAATACCATTCCCCCTTTACAAACTGAACAACAAGCAAGCCAGTGGCGGAGCCAGGAATATAGTATGAGGAGGGCCAAGTGTAGTAAATCCTTGCCGAGAAGGGCCAGCTCATAAGAATACACCATTTTTGCAACCATTATACATCTATTAGCATGCATATTAGGCTTAATACAACAATGTTAGGGGGGGGAGGGGGGGGGGGGGGGGCAGGGCCCCTGCTGGCCCCCCGTCTCCGCCACTGAAGCCAACAGCCATGTAAGCTTGGACAAAGACGCAGAGTCGTGTGCATCGCTGCCATGATCAAGCATCAAAGCTGAATCGACCATTGCCCGGTGTCATAGCCGCCGCAGTCGTGCTGCTTGTCTCCTTCTCAGTCCCATCGCAGCTGCGCCTCAGGTATAGACGTACAGTCCCTTGACTCGTCTGGCAACCAAGATGCGCCTCTGCCCGCCTCTCGGTCACATGTCATCATCTGGCTGTCGCCGAACGCAGCAGCCCAACCGCACGCAACACAACGACCATGTCATCCTCTGGTGCAGCTGCCACCGAGTCCAACCGCACCGAAATCCTCACAGCATATGCTCGCCCACCTAGTCGCCGACCCCGCTGCTGCCTATTAGTCTCTTTTCAGACAAGGTCAAGCCCCTGTGGCCTCGCCGCCTTCCTTGGACCTCTCCCTTCGCTGCTCCGCCTCGCCGTGTTGCCCGAGCGCCCCATTGACCGGTCATGGAAATTCCCGGCTCGTGAAGAGCAGGATCCTGCTCACGCATGAGGTAAGCGTACATCGACTTTCGTCCACGCCGCTCAATGCACCGTTGGAGATGCGTTGTAGGACCGAGCCGATGGCGTTCTGTGTCGTTGCCGTGATGAAGACATCATCATGTAATTTCTGTCGACCCACTCGTGCTGCTCTAGGGGAAACCCTATGATCTGGTCTTCTACATTGGACGATGAAGATACTGTTGTTTCGTTTCTCTATTGGGAGCATCGTTCGAGGAGCGGCGCTGGAAGACAGAGGCAGGAGGTGGAGCTGCTTCGTCTTGCACGAAGCTTCTGTGGAGATGTCAAGTCATGCCTAGCCGATAGGTGCTACGCTGTGTCATGCCTGGTCGGCGGGTGCTACGCATGACAGATCCTCTAGAATCTTCGCGTCTAGATGGATGAGCGCAGGACGGTGGCGTTGTTGGGCGCCGTGGTGGGGTTGACGGATGGACGGACTGGCAAGGATGATGCAGATTTCTCTCCTGAAGATGGGTCAGCGGTCCGATGATGATGTCGGCTTCTAAAACATGTACATGTGGTGTACGCTTTAGGTGTTTAGGTGTGTATGCATCGATTGATGCAGAGGCCGGGGTTTTAACCTCCTTTTCCAAAAAAAAAAAGAATATAGAAAAGGGAGAGGTACCACACATGCCTTTGGCAAAAGGTTTCGTGTGCGCAATGTCTTCATCTTTCTTTATGTGATAGATCCTATGGGTGAATTCTAACAATAAATGTAAAGTGCAAGGTTTTTCTGTTCAATGTGATAGGCTTCAATGCAAGAATGCTCATAAACTGAAGGACTGTTTTGTAAAAATCAATGCTAAAGTGCACAGGGTTTTCTGCTGAATGTGATGGGCTTATGTGGGAAAATGCTGATAAACTGAAGGATTGTTTTGTAAAATGTTTGCACGAATTCTATATACTTAAGAAGTTCACCCCACTACTTGATTTATCTTTTTTTAAAAGACACTACTTGATTTATCTCAACATGCAGCATAGACACATCAACATCCAGCCACGTCACACACTCATGCCGCCCACACAGCCCACCACCTCGGACGAGACTTGCCTGCTCCCTGCGTGTGCGCCCATCCGTGCTCCTGCATACGTGGCTTGACCATCGACGTATCTGCCACCTCAGACGAGACTTGCCTGCTCCCTCAGGTCTCACCACATGCAGACCATCGACGTATTTGCCACCTCAGAAAAATATTTCCTCATGCAGCCCACACAGTCCACCTCCTCAGGTTTCACCACATGCAGACCATCCACGTATTTGCCACGAAAAATATTTAGTTTTCTTCTGTGATAATCTCCGATTGATTACTTACTCCTTGCTCCACGCGGCCAACCATAATTTAGTCCAGCGTTTCTGTGTCCCTATCTCTCCCTAATTTACTCTCCCACTAACTGATTTGCCGTGGCTCTCTTTATCTTCCATGGTAGGTCATCTCCATCATCTCCCCAATTAACTCTCCTGCCAATTGATTTTTCATGGATCTCTTTATCTTCTACGGCAGATTATCTCCATCCTTCCACCAAACAAATACAGCCTGGACATGCGGACCTTGAGGCCCTGCGCCATGGAGAGGATGGTCAACATGGTTACTTGACGACGTGGCCCTCCACAAGCTCAAACCTGAAGAACCAGCACAGGATGGCAGCGCCATCTTCATCTGCTGGTACGTCGAGCCCTTGCCTGGGCACAACCGCGACGCCGTCTGGAACGCCGTGAACTTAGAACGGCGCCGTGTTGCGGAACATGCAGTCGTCGCCGATCCACCGCTCAGGCCAGAATATGGCTGTCTTGGGGCCCAGTCATACTCCATCCGCCCGATGGAGTTGGGCAGTAATTCATCATCCGCCGACACGTCTCTTGGTGTTGCCCGGAAAGACCTTTCCTTCGATGGCGCCGTTGACCTCGCATATGAGCCAGTAACTAATCGTTTGCCTTAATCCCCAATTAAATCTCTAAAATTAACCTCGCGGGGCTGTTAATTTCACTTGCTGCACGTACGTTTCCTCTCATACAAGTTATAGTATTGGGCGAAATTTGGAGTTCCTACAAGTTATTAGTATTGGGCAAAATTTCCCTATGTGCCTCCTATCCTCATGCCATCTGATTCGTGTCAGGTTGTTTCTGGTTCCTCCATGGCTCCGTTCATAATCCTTCTCTACTATCTTACTAACTGTGAGGTTATCCTACATGGTTTGCTGATTGTTTTCTGGCCAGGCACATAAATGAATGATTGTTTGTATTATTTGTTATCCCAACGATGCATGGCAATTTGTTGTTCTTCTGGATTGCTATCAAATTTAGTACTCATGTTGCTTTGTAGGTAGGTTCTTACCAAATGACTCCACACAAGCTTTGTGGATCAGAACTAGGAGTGCAATTAGTTTTCTCTATTAAGCATTTGATAGTTCAGGTGGTCCTATAACCTATTTCTACTAGACTTTTTAATTTTTTGAAGGCACCCTTGCTGATTTAATTAATGCTTCCTGCTCAAGTAGCATGTGATTGATATGTTGCTCTCACTTAGATCATCGTATCTTGCAGGCACCGTCTTCTTTCTTCTTTCAGTTGCAATAACTACCTCCGTCCTACATTATTGGTCCCCATTGTACTTCGTACCAAATTTTGACCATAAATTAAACTAACAAAATGTTCATGCATGTTACAAAAAATCATATTATTGAAAACTATGTTAAAATACGAATCTAACAATATAATTTTTGTTAACATGCAATAGCATTTTGTTAGTTAAATATTTAGTCAAAGTTAGGCACAAATTTTAAAAGGGACCAATAAACCAGGACGGAGGTAGTAAATTGGATCTTCTCAATTGTGAAATGCCATCTTCTCTACTTATCCTCTACACGCACAATTGTATTGTTTCGTGACCAATCTCAGTATGCCATCTATTTGAATTTTGTATAGCTTACATAGTCCCAGATTCATTAGCTCATTCCAATTTTTTTTATAGCTTACATATTATCATTTGCATGACTAAGTATGAGGACACTATCATCCCTTCCTTCCAAGTATTGGCCGCTACTATTTGCATTAGCTTTGCCCCAGAACATATCCTTTATTGCACTCTGACAGAGCAAGTATGGAGTTCTCATTAATGATCAGTTATAAGTTATTGTAGATGTTCTTTGATTTACAAAGACAACGACCTCCTACTATTGACACTTCCCGAGCACCGTTCCTACCATTTGTTATCTCATATTATGTTGATGAGTAGATACAATTATCTGTTGTAAATGTCACACCTATGTCTACACTTGCTAGTATCTACTTATTTACTAAAATGCAGAATAATGATTTACAACAAGAGTCACAAACAATACACAATAAGTATATCAAAACTACAATTTGTAGAAAACCTTTCATGTTGTCTCCATTTCAGAATATCCGTTCTTAATGTGTATATATAGCATTGTTTTATATACAAGTCAGATGAGATAATTATGCGATGCCACTAATATTTAATAAAAACATCACATAATACACATTTTGCTATCTTTATAATTATACTCCAAGAACTGTGTTCATTTCAGTTATTTCATCTTAGCATCATATATCTACTGCGCAAACGAAGTTATTTAATTTATGTATTATCACATGCATAGAGTTCCCGCAGCAACGCGCGGGCCATTATCTAGTTTAGAGAAATGGACAGCCCAGATATCTAGGGGGCGTCCATATAGGTGTGGAATTGCATTTTCGGTCTTCTTTCACCTTTTCCTTGCCATCGCGGATTTCCATGATACCAATTGCATTGTCAAACCCTATAGCAACACTGCATATATACAAGGTGCTCAGGCAGTCAGGTGAGAAGTTTCAAACTGTCATAAATGATAACATAAAGCATAAAGAGAAGACTTGTTATTAAGAATGCATAAATAACATCAGTGCTGAGGACACTACGCAAGATCTCATGCCAAACTTGTGGTGCTGCGGCACACGTACATCAGTGCTGAGTAGCTTAAACTAAGGCGACTGATAGGCGCCGGTGCGCCGGCCCAAATTTGGGCCGGTCGCACCGGTACCGTACGATCTGCAAAACTGGAACCGCACGATCTCCTACCCTTCCTCCTCTGTCTTGTTCTCTGATAAAAAATCCCATCGCGCCGTTAGGGACGAGCAACGCGCCTGATCTAGAAGCTCTGCCCGGCGTATTTCGCCTGTCGCCGCCCTTGCCGGCCGCCGGCGCTGCCGTTGCAGTCGTTGTCTCTTTTGTTTCTCGCCGGCTCCGTGAATGCAGCAGCTTGTCCCTGTAGTTGCAGGTCCCCGTTACGACAGTCACAGCTCCGGTGGCGGCGGCCGCATCCCCGGCGCACGGCGGTCGCCGGGCGCAGCACCTCCTCCGACGAGCTCGCAAAAAACCTGTACTCTCCCTCAGATTGCCGGTAGCAGCAAAAATGTCATCCAGTTGTAGCAAAAAAGGGTGTCGGTTCCAGCAAAAAAAAGCTCGTCGATGTCGCCCGCCGTCGCCATTGTAGCAAAATTGTAGCTTCCGTGGTTGCTGTTTCCAGCAAAAATGCTTCAACAAAAAAATGGTTTTCGCTATTGGTAGCGTAAATGAAAAACTATTCCAGCAAAAAAGTAACACAGTTCCAGCAAAAAATGCGCTGCCGCCAATGGTTTTAGACAAAAATCTCACCAGTTCCAGCTCTGCTTTCGGCTGGATGTAGCAAAACTAATTGCTAGTTCCAGCCAAAAAAATCGATGCAGCAAAATGCTTGGCAGCCACCGTCCTAGCATTGTAGCAAAGTCGAGCTCTGGTTCCAGGAAAAAATGGAGCGGTTCAAGCAAGAAAAATGGATGTAGCAAAAAATCATACAGCGAAGGCACCGGCATCCTCTCAATATGCAGCAAAAACGAAAGATGCTTCCAGCAAAAACAAATTGCGGTTCCAGCAAAAATTATGCAGCAAAAAATCATGCCGGAACCACGGTGGCAGCGAACATGGCCTACACTGCGACATGGGAAAGGTTGGGCCGAGCATGGCAACAAAAAAATCGACGGCTGTACGCGCCGTCTCTGCGTGGAGAATGAGATGCCATGGATGAAGTGATTTGAGAAAGAAGAAGCAGAGGAGGGAATGCGTATGAGGAGGAGGATGGAACGAGTGGAGGACAGAATGAGTGGAGGAGCTTGGTCCTGAGAAGATAAGGTGAGAGGCAGGAAGCGGTGCGTGGGACCAGAGCAACGTGGTTGTGTGTACGTGCGTAACGCGCGTTGTGAGCTATGCGGCCGGCCGAAGTTTCGGCCGGCACGACGATTTTAAACGTTTCCCTTAAACTAATTAATGACTAGCATGTGTGAGTACAACTCAGCCAGGCCACATCGTGAATGTCACAAGAAATCAAAACCATTTCCTATTAAAAAAACTCAAAACCATCTCGCATTTTTTTTGGGGCTGCGCATCTTCGGATGTATATAACAAAGGAGAAATACTTCCACTATCTAAAAATACTAACTTGTCCTTTGGACACCAAAGATAACATAAAGTGTCTTACCATCTCTAAGTTTCACTTGCAATATATACCAAAGAAATTTAGATTGGTGATTTGATGACTTCCATTAAAAAAATTAAGAATACATAAAAGACTTGCATATCATTGCATTGATAGGAGAAATATATTGTAACTGTTACAGAACTGAGCTCGCAAGCACAACACGACATACGGGTGGGCAAGACACACGAGCATACTAGCTAAGGGATGCGCATCCCTACGGCCCAGTCATAATGCTCTCCGATAAGGTGGACAAGCCCCTTGTCCTCGGTGCGAGTCCATGCTCAGTTATGAAAATCCGATTTAGCAGTCAGTTTAGCAGTTCTTCATCGCCATGGCTTCCATGGAAGAAGGCAACCGAACGAGCGGCATCATTTGCGGATGCAGTGAACGCTCGCGCAGCGACAGAAAAGCTAAGTCACACAAAACTTTAAGCAATTCTTTTTATATAAGATTATTCTCCTCGGAGATCTTTCCCTCTGTATGAGAAACCTGCACGCAATGGGGCCCTTCCACTATTGACAATGCCATTGTTCTGTTTCGAGTCCGCTCAACAGTTCGAGCGGCTGCGTCGAGAACGGCGGGGTGGCCTTCCGCTATTGGCAACACTCTTGTTTCATTTCGAGTCCGCTCAACAGTTCGAGCGGCCGCGTTGAGAACGGTAAGGTGGTTCGCCTGGCAGCAAGCACACCTGGCAGGCTATTGGGGATCCGTCCTTGAGGCACCGCGGCTTGGGTTTACGCGCCGGCAAGCCTACCCAATTAGTGTCTTCCTTGATCAGCTCGACGAGTCGCAAAGTCGAAGGCCTGTCACCGTTGAACACACATCCATTGCGGTGTTTCCAGATTCTCCAAGCAGTGAGGATAAAGATGGTTGCGAGGCCACGTCGTATGGCCGCCGGGGAGTCCCAAATGGATGTGGTGAACCAACCTTGTCAGGTGAAGGACCATCATGCGAGCAAGTGTTGCATGGTCTCGGGCTCTTCATCACACAAGTGACATAGAGGAGCATGTGTAAAACAGCGGCGTGCCAACCTGTCCGCCATCCAGCATCATCCCTTGTAGGCGAGTCATAGGAAGCTTTTGACGAGACGTGGCGCTCACCATTTCTAGGTTCGCCGCCATTCCTGCTCGATAGTCGATCCAAAGAAGAGGGCAAGGTAGCAAGAATTGGCGGACTACACACCGTTCATCGTGCAATGCAAGTAGATACGGTCTGAGGCGTCCGATAGTGAGATAACACAAAATTGGCCCCCAAAGCATCACATGTTGTGTTAATCATGTCGCTAGGATATTTGCTTCTCTATTAGTGGGCTACATTAGTTGGTAGGCCCATCAAGTTTGCTTAATCGTTGTGTTTTACTTTGGGTCAGAGGCGTGCTGCGTCCACGCTGCGACCAAGGGTTTAGCGCTGGGTTTGTTAGGCCACGCCATGGAGATCGTGGGATGACGCGATCGTAGCGCGGCGTGGCGATGGAGCCGGGTCAGCCGGCGATCCGCGTTGTAAGCCCTGAATAAGATGAAGAGAAAAACAGAAAAGCCGTGAGCCAGTTTTGGGCACAGCGCAAAAAAGCTTCAGCGTGTGTGCGAGTATCGTGTTTCCACCTCCGTGAGAGCGAGCGAGTTGCCGATCTGCAATGACATCACATACTGCACCAGGGCCTCGGCGCCAAGCGAACCATGGATGTCCCGCACCCGGCCAGTCATGGTTGGAGAGAGCGTCGCACACACAACGTGTCTTGCGCCGGCGACGAGGGACCAAGGCATGGATCAGGGGTGCGATCTCACAGATGCACGGCCCGTGCTGCAAGTGATCTTCCCAGAAGCAGCAACGCCTGCCATCACCGAGCTCCCAGTAGGTGGAAACCTGGAAGATGGCGTGGACCTCAGGAGCGTAAGGGATGTGGAAGCGATGCCATGTCCGCGATGGCTCAGCCTTGCTCAGCCAAAGCCATCTGAACGGATCCGCGTGCCTGGAACGGAGCAAGTCGGGGACGCCCAAGCCATCAAAAGCGATTGGGTGTCAAACTCTACCCCAGCTCACAAGGCAATGTCATCCGCTCGCGGTCTTACTCCCGTGCCGCAAGATTGCACAGACCAGCCAGTTCATCTCTTAAAGAATCGCGGGTATATCGCTGTGGCAATGAGGATGTGAGTCTTCATGGCTCAAAAAACATGTCGCACTATGGTGTGCTGCTCGCCATAGGAAAGCATTGAAGCTCACTAGGGTGAGCGCTTCTTCTCGAGCTTGTCCACGTAGGGTTGCAGGCAGTGGTGGAGACCATGAGAATAGATAGAGGGAGCCCAAGGTACTTCATAGGTAATTACAAGATCGGGCATGGGAAGTGGCTAGCACTGGAGTCTCGGTGCATGGGAGTGTACTGGATAGGCAATGCCGAACACTTCGGGAGATTGGTGTGCAACCCAGAGGCATCGCCAAGTGTTGAGAAGCTCACGGGAAACAACCAGGTCGAGCTTGTTCGGATGGCATAAAAGGACGACACCGTCGACATATAGGGAAAGACTAGACTCCATGTGCCGATCAGTGTGGTGGCGCAGCACATCGAGGTCGGTTTCCTTGCAGAATATGTGATTTAGGGCATCAATCACCATGATAAATAACATGGGAGATAGGGGGTGTTGCCCTGATGCAGTCCCTTGCGGTGGAGGATGGGCGGTCCTGGCGTAACCTTGATGAGGATGCACGTGCTTGGAATGGACATGAGGATGTGGTACATGATCTCAAGTAAGAACAACCATGACACTGAGTCGAAGGCCCACGCGATGTCGAGCTTCAGAAGCACCCTCGGCTTGTGAAGGTTGTGCAGATGCCCTGCTCTCCGCTAGACCAACATGAAGTTATCGTGGATGTTCTAGCCGGCGATGAACGCGCTCTGGTTAGTGGAGAACAACTCGTTGAGGTAGGGACAAGCTAGAGAGAAAGGACTTCGGTGAATACCTTGGTAATGAGATGGATAAGGCTGATCGGGCAGTAGTCAAAGAGAGCGGCGGCGGCCCTAGACTATGGGAGGAGGGTGGTGAAAGCCTCGTTCATCTTCTAGAAGCCATAGCCGTTGAGTGTGTGGAGCTTGTGTAAGGCCTCCATAATATCTCCCTTGATCACACCCCAAGAGGCACAAAGGAACTCCGAAGAGAATCCGTCGAGGCCAGGCACCTTGCCCTTGGGCAAGGAACAGATTGTGTTCCTGACTTCATCCTCGGTAAATGACTGCTCGAGGGAATTGAGGTCGAAGGAGCGGGGGTCGACGGCGTCCAGGTCGATGGAGGAGTAGCAAGGATCCGCCATGACGATAAGGCGCTAGAAGCGATCGAATGTGGCCTCGGCCATGGACGCGTGGTCACAGAAAAAGGAGTCATTGACGACAAGCTCGAGGATCCGGGTACGCTGCTTGCGGTGGCCGCAAACAGCCTTAGCAATGTGGCATCGGTGTCCCTGGCCCGAAGCCATGCGAGACGCACGCGCTGCTGGGAGATTGTCTGGTCCATGGAAGCAAGGCCAAGGTATGCTTTGCTTGAGATGTTTGTGAAGCCAGGACTCGACAGGGGAGAGCTGTCTTGTGTCTGGCGTGGCACCGAATTCCGTGATAAATTCGCGGGAGGTGGCCAGTTTTAGGGCACATTGCCAATGGAGTGTGTGCTCTAGCTCTGGAGACGACGCATGAAGAGATGGCGGAACGGGTCCAGATCCACCGGACAGTATGCCAAGCATCGACAATGGCCTGGTGGTAGCCGCAACCGTAGGCCAGAATCTTTCGAAGTGGAATCTCTTGGGCCTCGGAGAACGCGGAGCTCGGTCCACTAGGAGAGGTGCAAGATCCGAGGCAGTAGAAGATAAGTAGCGCATTAGGCAATGCTGGTGTGCTACCTCCCATCTCGGGGAGCAGAGCACATGGTCGATGCGGATGAGGGTGGGAGGATCGCGCTCACTGGACCACGTGTACCGCCGGACATGAAGGTATAAATCTTGCAATCTGCGAATAGATCGTTGTTCTTGTCTGCCACGGAGACGATCATATTGAAGTCGCTGCCAACCTGCCAGGGCGAGATGTGCGAGGCACGGAAATCATGAAACTCGTTCAAGAATTCGGTCTTGGCCACCTCATCCCGAGGACCCATCACGACCCAGAACAGTAACACATGTGGACAGACGGTGAGTGCCAACCAAGGGGTTGCAGAGAGCAGCCTAGGATGGGCGCTATGCCAAGATGATACCGCCACGCGTGCTATCATCAGGCAAGAAGTACTCAGTGAGACCGGGACCTAGCTAGGGAGTCAGTCACAAGGGAAGGCGAGACCAAGGAACACTTTGTTTCTTGCAAACATACACTGGTGGGCCTCAAAGAGGCAAATGACAAAGTGAACTGCGGCGCACATACCAGGACAACTGAGGCCGCGCAAGTTTCAAATGACCATACAATGATTTTGAATAATAAAAAGAGGGTCGGGCGCAGTGTCCAAAGGGTGATCAGACCGCGACGAGGCGATCAATGGCCGGCGAAGTGTGAGCACCTCCGAGCAGCAAGTGCGGTGGCACATCCCAACCGTAGAAGTCGGCCAGGGCCTGAATCTTGTCCGCCGCAAGCGGACGCTCAAACAGCATGGCGTACTTGGCCATGCTCTACGCAGAGAGGGGCTCGTCAGCGCCCAAAAGACCAAGGCGATGGAGGAGTCAAGGTTGTGTAATCCCTTTGCACCCATCATGATAGGACAACAATATTTGGTTTCACAGTGGTTTACAGCAGCCTGTGTGGAGTAAGTGCTGAAAAAAGTTCAAAACCTTGTCCAGCGGATGAATAACCAACCACAAGTATTCACAGATACAGTATGTCACTGTGTTTGAAGGGGTTGGTTTGCCAATGAAAAAGTGATAGTAGCTCTCCCCGAAAGGATCCAGAAAAAGTCACGCTGGTGGCAGCAGAGGTGTTTGATGTACCAAAAGGTTGGAGCCCCTTGATGACACATCAAATCTGACTGACACATGTTGCAAGCTTTCTGAAGAACGACAGTGTGTAACCCTGGAGCTTTGCTACCTTTCCCTATTTTTCATCTTGTCCCTAAGACGGCTAATCAAGCACGTTTCAGTCCTACTGAGCTTTACTATTTGCTTTATTTTTTTCTAGAATATGCACGAGCGTGCATATCATATATTCATATAAGAAAAGGGTGGAGATACCCTCCACCTAACTCGTACAACGCTGCCATCGCAGCCTCCACAGAAAATCTCTAGCTGACTACTCAGAGCTATTCCGCCTCGACAACATAGCAAAGAAGAAATCACACACTCCCCTAAGGAGACCAGCTGCTACCCAAGTTAAAGTTATACGTTCCCGGTCTATGCTACTGATTACATGTTGCACCGATGGTGAAGCACATGTACATTGGAGCTTACACATCACTCCTATGCTTACACAGCTCCCAAAGCCCAAGAGTAATGATCGCCTGGAGATCCTTGGGTGAACACCTATCGCTGTACACCAGTCCAGCAGAGCGCCTGTGTTCATTGGAGCTTGTTCGGGGCTCCCTAATGCATCCCAAATCTATGCCCACGAGATCGATTTGGCGACAACACAAGTGAGTAGAAGGTGGCTGATGGATTCCTCATGTTGATCACAATGCGGGCACACCGAATGATGGGGCAGGGCCCCCGTGCGAACCGGTCCACTAGTAGAAAACAGGGCTTTCATCACAGCCGGATCAGAGCAATAGTCCCAGTTGCGTTACGAAACGGGACTAATATGAGCATTAGTCTCGGTTCAAGCGGCTAGGGCACCGTACAGGCATTAGTCCCGGTTGATGCCACGAACCGGTACTAAAGGGTGCGATGCCCATTAGTACCGGTTCATCGCACGAACCGGTACTAAAGGTAAGGTCTAACCTTTAGTACCGGTTCGTGCCACGAACCGGTACTAATGGGGTTTGAGGTATTAGTACTGGTTCGTGGCACGAACCGGTACTAAAGGTCCCATTTCCAAACTCTAACCCCCCCCCCCCCCCGATCGCCTTTTCAGTTTTGTAAAAAGCAAAAGAAAATGATACAAATTTCAAAAATTAAAATCCTTTGAGATTTACTTATGTTACTACATCTACTAGTTAGGAAAATTTAAAAACTTAAATTTGGACATGTTTTGCAAAAAGTATAGGGAAAATGTAAAATGGCTATAACTTTTGCATACTATGTCAGAAAAAACGTATAATATATCAAAATATTCAGAACAAAAATCCGCATCCGATTTTGACGGCCTATGGCCTGTTTGCAAATTTTTAGAATCCTCAAATTCTAAAAGGAAAAAAAGTTATGCTCAAATTTCAGTTTTTCTATTTTTTTTTTAATTTTTGTTAAATCTGGTCAAACTATGGTCAAACTACTTATTCAAGAAGTATTAGTGCCACTAAATAATTATTCAAGAATATTAGTGTTACTAAATAATTATTTCAGTTTTTTTAAATTTTGGTCAAATCTGGTCAAACTGTGGACAAACTGTGGTCAAACTGTGGTCAAACAATGGTCAAACTACTTATTCAATAAATATTAGTGTTACTAAATAATTATTTCAGTTTTTTTTATTTTGGTCAAATCTGGTCAAACTGTGGTCAAACTATGGTCAAACTATGGTCAAACTGTGGTCAAACTACTTATTCAAGAAATATTAGTGTTACTAAATAATTATTGTTTTTTAGAACAATAGTTTCAAACTCAAACAGTGAAATGTGTGACTTCATGCTCAAGCAAAATTCACGAGGGTTAATAGGATTGACATCTTACTATTGTCAGGAAAACAACAAGTGCAGACTTGGAAACGAGGGAGAATAAAACCTGGAAGTTAAGCGTGCTCAGGCTGGAGTAGTGAGAGGATGGGTGACCGTCCGGAAAGTTAGATGATTTGGAATGATGAGGGGTGATTAGAGATTAGAGGTTAAATTGAGCAACGATGAGGGAGGGGTGATTAGAGATTAGAGATTAAAATAATTCAGAAATTTGAAAATCAAAAAAAAAATTCAAAAAAAATCATAAAATTTTCTTTCGTACCGGTTGGTGTTACCAACCGGGACTAAAGGTGAACCTCCAGGCAGCGGCCACGTGGACGGCCTTTAGTCCCGGTTCGTGTAAGAACCAGGACTAAAGGGGAAGGCTTTAGTAACGACCCTTTAGTCCCGGTTCCAGAACCGGGACTAAAGGCCCTTTTTCTACTAGTGGTCGGACAACCAGCACCTATCCCGCATTGGTAACCAGGCAAAAACTGCAGTGGTGCCCTTTGTTTACAGACCAGGTCCGCATAGGGGGCCACCTCATGCTCTGCGAACTTTGTTTTTTTTAATAAAAACCTAACGGAACATAATGAAACCATTAGGTGTCTGATAAAGAGAAGCTAGCAGGCCTTCAAAGAAGATTGTCCAAGCGATAAAAGGATGGCTACTTTAAATTAAGGATTCATTTGAGTTTTGCATCCTTTATCATTCATTGCTCTATGCTGCACGCCCTGCCTCCCCTAGACCGCTCCTTTGTGGAAGGTCGGTTATCTCTGGAGATCAAGATCTTTGTCTGGCAGTTGTTGCGGGACCGGCTCCCCTCTAAGATGGAGGTTCTTAAGAGGAAAGGGCCTCGTAATGGCATGTGTCCCCTATGTGATGTTTCCGGAGATCGGGTCCCACATCATGTTCGTGTGCACTACAGCACGTGCCCTATGGAGTTTCTCATGTGGCCCTAGGGCTTGACTGGGAGGTCCTGGACCTTGCGGGGTTCCTAGAAACCAGGGCTAACCAGACCGGGTGACAGCGTCACCTATTTTGGCGTATATTTATGGCGATGCCGTGGACACTATGGACGACACGTTATAAAATTGTGATTGAGAGGGTCTTACCTCGATGGGCCTCTGAATCGTTTTTCAAATTATTTTCTTTCTTGCACCACTGGCATCCGTTATGCAGGCAGAGGGATCGTGACCGTCTTGGGCTCATGATGGTTGCGCTTCTAGCTACCGCTCGCCGTCTCCCCTCTCTGTAGAGCCGTTAAGCCTGCTGCCCCTAGGTGGTCTTTTTCCTATTTTCTTTTTTGCTTTCTTCGGGCATGTTTGTGCTGCCGGCCCAGCCTTGTTTGCTGCTTTGTCAATATGGAACTGGTTGTATGGATGTTGATTTTGTTGGGGCAAAAGCCTATTTCAAGAGAGAGTGAGTTCTGAATCCTTTGACGCTTGGAGTTCTTATTTACATCAGAACTTTTTTATCTAACTTGTTTTTATTTGCTTTATAAGATTGAGGTTATAATTGCTTTCTTGTCTTACAGGTTTTGTGATATTTCTTTGTGTGTTGAGTTACGCAAGACGTACAAGTTGGGTTTATTGTAAGAAATTCCAATTTCATGCGCACTTATGCAAACAATTCGCAAGGCCCAAAAGTTACTTATAGCAAGAGCACCTATTGCTCTCATATACTGCTTGTACCATGTGTGGCTAACTTTCTCTAGAGCGCCTATTTAATACACACCACCAAGAGATCAATAAAGATCGTTAAAAGAAGATCAATAATGACTAAGGTTGGGATACCTTCTTGTGTGACCGTATCAACTGTGATTCTGCATGGTGGTGTGCATTGATCTTACTTTGATGCTATTTCTTTTAAGCTATTCGAAAGAAACAAAAATATGATGCGGCTGGAGCACACAGTGATTGGATATAGAAAGAAAGGAATCGAAGAATCTTCGAGCAAAAATCCAAGTCTTCTGAAGAGCTTTTGTCTTTAATTAGGGAGTATATTTGCCTCTTAGATTTCCACTGACCGACAGTGTGCAGCCTCTTTTAGAGGATTGTCTTTTCCCTGTGCTGACTGTTCCTAGTTTCAGTTTGTTTCTAGCTTCTCCCTTAACGAAAAAGCAGTGCATCTGCCGTGTTCATCAATTTTTTTCAAGTTTTTGTTATTGCCCACGTGTGTGCGTGTGTTTGTGAAATTCTACAACAAATTGTTTAGTTTTTAGATTATTACCAATTATACATTCTTTAGAAAGCAAGTTGGATGATGAAATGGTTAGGGTAAAATACGAGAGCCACAAGAACTTTTTTGTTACCTTCTTACGTCTGTTATGTACGCATAGTCTTTGACACCTCCGAGCTTAAAGTCAACTCTGTTCTCATACCTGCAGAATTGTAAAGCCAAATATTACCTTTTAAAAATCATACACAATTTAATACTCCCTCCGTCCATAATATACACGTCAAAAACACTCTTATATTATGCGACGGAGGGAGTATGTAATAATCTCAATAAAAAAACATAGACAAGTGTGCGCCGATGTCATTGGTAATATTACTACGTGGCGTCAGTCAACTAAAACAGGAAAATGAATGACCCCATAGAAGCACACTTATTTGTGCTTGTGTTAATACAATATGCTGGGTGGATCGATGAATCAGGGAGGAAATGGTGCAGCTGTTCTTAGATATACCTAAATGAAGGATCGATAAAGAGTAATATCATTCACCATAGAAGAGAGCCTCAGCAATATTTTGCACACTACGGAGCTCACTGGTGGAAGGAGGCAGTGATAGTGTCTGAAAATATATCTCAATGGTAATGTCACGGTAGCGGTAAAGTGGGTAAAGGCTGCGATAGCGGAGATATATCATTCCTTCGAGGCCCCCCGCTAGGTTTCCCTCCCCGCGCCGCCACCCGCGAGGCGGCCGGCGAGGGCCCCCAGATCCGCTCGCCGCGCGCCTCCCCTCCTCCTCCTTCCTCCCTCGCCGCGCCCGAGCGCGCGGCGAAGCCCGACCAGCGCCGGCAGCGACGGGCCTGGTCTTCCCGGCACGACGGGTGGCGCGACCGCTCGCCGAATGCAGGCGCGGTGCAGACGCTGGGCACCGCGGCGTGGCGGCGCAGCGCCTCTGGCGGCGTGGCGGCGGCGTGGCGGCAGCGCGGTGGTGTGCGCCTCGCTGTGGCGGCCGTCCCGTCCGGCGTGGCGCGGGCTTGGCGGCGTGTTCGGCGGCTGGGGTCCGGCTTCGGGCCCTCGGCGGCTGCGTTGGTTCCCCTCCGTCGCGGGCGTGCGGTGGTGGCGCGGCTCGGCCGGTGGCGGTCCGGCGACCTGGTGGTGGTGGCCGGCGGCGCGTGTGGTGGTGGTGCTTCCTCTTGGCGGCTTTCTATGCGGGGAGGCAGGGGAGCGGATTGGACAGGGGCGGCGGCGTCGACGGCGTGCCGGCTGCAGCGTGAAGGCGGGAACTTTACGGGCCTCGGAGATCTCGGCCGGGCCTGTGCGGCCACGGGCCTGGTATGTTCCTGCTATTGTGTCCGGTCAGCTACCGTCGAGACGGTGGAGGTGGGGTCCTCCCGCGTGCCGACAATGCTGCTGTCCTAGTCCCGGCTCTTCTCCTTCTTTGTGCGGAGCATGCTTCACGGTGCCATGGTGAGACGGCGTGAGAAGCTTCGTGTCCGGGTTGGCGCAGGGTGAGGGTTTGTTTGGTGGCGAGCTCTGGAGTGTCTGAGGTGGTGGTTGGGATCGGGAGAAATCTCTGTTGGCTTGGCCAACACTGACGCGGTGGCGCTTGTGGGTACCGCCTGACCTTTCTGAAGGGCGTCGGGGCTACCATTCCTCTCTCCTCACAGCGTATCGGGGGAAACCCTTGGCAGCAGCGTCGTCATCGTCGTGTTCCTTCTTGAAGGTGCTGATTGGTACCGGCGCTTCAGATGATCGGAGCTTGGTGGGCGATCTCCAGTGGGTGCAGCGGCCTCGAGGCTTCCTTGTTTTTTTGTCGATCCACCGTTGTTGGCATTGGTTTCTTTTCTATTTTCTCTTTCTTTCCTTTGGGCGTGACTGTGCTGCTTCCGTCCCAGCATCTATCGTTGGATGTTTGGTTGGTTGCTTTGTATACAAAGCGGGGGAAACTCTTTTTCGGCATGTCACCGTAGCGCACTGAATGAGGTGAATGCCAAGCTCCCATGGTTGGCATCTAGCGGTCTTCATCTTCATGTGCACTCATGAGAGAACGACGCGGACGTAAGAGTGAAGGTTGACCATCAAGGATACAAGGTAAGAGGTACTAGATGGGTCATGATGAGGCAAAGGTGCACCCGCAAGCAAAAAAGTATTTTATGTAACAACGTCGCCTGTAGCAATCTGATCTTAGGGCCTACTTGATTCAGAAGAATTCTATAGAAAATTTGAAGGATTTTGTTCCTTAAGAACTTTTTTCATGACATCTAATTTCTACGTTTTTCCTACTCCTGAACTGTAGAATTCTGCCGAATCAAAGAGGCCTTGCATTGTACCTCCTCTTTTGGCCAGGCTATAGAGCGGTGACAAGGGAATAACAATGGATGCTGGACAGAAACGGTGAGGAGGAAAGCCAACAAGGGTCCCCAGATTTTAGCTACGTTCTGGAGGCGATAGTCAAGGAAGCAGATCCATCCCGCAGTTGGTAGCCGAGGGATGTCACAACAGCATGGCATGGTGACACAACCAAAACCAGTGAGTCGGGGGGTCCACCAGGTCACGAAGCGCTAAGGCGATGGGTGGCGATTTCCTGGCGATCGCGCGCTCACGCTAGGGTTAGGGCTTTGGTGCATCTGGGTGGCTGGCTTTCGGCTGGGATCGGGACGGCGACGGCGTCTTCCCGGACCTAGGCCGACGGATTTGCACTTCCCCGTCCTGGAGCGGAGCTGATGACGGGGGGAGGAGAAGGAAAGAGTTTGGCCATGGCAAACAAAACGCCATCCAGGTCAGCGGCGACGGCGGGTATGCCGACGACGCGGAAGGAAGATGGATCTGCTAGTGGGGAGGCGGGCAAGTTCCCTATCGAGAGCAAGACGCCAGATCCGGCGGCAAGTCTTTCAGCGAGGTTGGGTGGCATGGTGCTCATGGATAAAGAGGTAGAAGGATTTGTGTTTGAAGATCCAAAACCTCACGCCCGTAGAGATCACTGTTGGTCTGCCGTGGGTAAGGTGTGTTCTCCCATGCCAATGAAGATGACTGTTCTTGAGAAAACCATGCCTAGAGTTTGGGGTCTCCATGAGGCCAAGTTTGCAGAGATCGGCCCCAATATTTTTGAAGTTCACTTCGGGTCCGAAGGAGACTACAGGCATGTTCTTCATAATGGTCCATGGCAATTCGATTTCAATGTTCTCATCATGAAGGAGTATGAGGGGGGAAAGCGCCCGTCAGAGATGGTGTTTGAATCTATTGATGTATGGGTGAGGGTCACGGATCTACCACCCGACAAGAGGACGAAAGCGTTTGGTAGAGCCTTGGGGAATTGTCTTGGGGAGATCGTCAAGGTTGATGTGGATAAAGATGGCTTTGCGAGGGGACAGAGTTTGAGGGTCAGAGCAAAAATTCCAGTGTTCGAGCCGCTGATCAAGGGCTTCTACTTAAGAAAGAAGAAGGAGGGGGGGGGGGGGGCGTGGTCCTGCAGGATCACCATGGTGCTTATAGAGGAGGAGCTTCGGTTTTCTTCCCGGGTACTGTTAACGCCCAACTTGCTGAGCTGCTAGCGACGAGAAAGCGCCGTGCAACTGGCGCTCAATCTGAACATCCAGCGTCTTCATGTCGAGCTGGACTGCCAGGAGGTGGTGACCATGCTAAATGAGGAAACCGAAAACCTCTCGACTATGGGTGAACCGGTGGAAGAGACGAAGGAGCTGCTGAGGACTAGGCAGGAGTTCAAAGTCACTTGGGTTCGTCGCGAGGCGAATAGAGCGGCATATGGGTTAGCTAAAGAGGGTGTTAGCAACAAGAGTTTGATTTATTTTCTTAACTTTCCTCCGGATTGCATTCTTCATGTTGTAGCGGACGAGGTCCCAAACCACTTTTAAATTAAATAAAGTAGCGAGTACCCCTAAAAAAAGCATGGCATGGTGACATGTCTGCAGGAGGTATTTACTGCTTTTGTATCGTATTGTAATTAATAAAAGCAGAAGAGTTACCTGTGGGTAATGGAGTTGCACAAAGAGACAACATTGTCTGCTGAAGCTGTAATAAAAATCGGATGGTCCGAGAGGGGATCAAGCACAGCAAAACCGTTGGCAGAGCTACCAAGTCCACTGATTTCTCGGATACATGTGTTTGTCTGCACATCCCAGATCTGATGAAAAACATGGAGATCGAGGCATTGCATCAGTATAATTTGCAGCATGCGAGCAAAGGTAGTAGTGGATACTAGTGTGCATATATTATTGTTGTATTTTGCGAGGTCTGCATTCGCTGTGATTGAACAATGAAAGATGCCATACTCGCGCAATGGCAGCCCAAGAGGATACTGTAACCATATACAGCCGACCACCACCCGCAGGAAAATAATCAACACAGTTCATCCTATGCACACTTGGGTCGAACGTGACAACAGGAATGGGAGAAAATAAGCTCCAAATCTGCAAGTTTTTGTATTAAGGAATCTAACAATATTTCGTTAGGGAAAATATTAATAAAAAAGGTTAAATAAAGTACTGCTGCAAAGATTAGTTAACCTTTATCACACCGGCAAATGAAATAGTAGCAAAAGTGTTGCTCGCAGTCTGCGGGCTCAACCTTATGTGTTTCGTGCAGTCTACTTCTGCATGAAATTTCTGAATGCACGCCCAGCCAGCCTCCCAGTTCCAAAGCTTGATCAAGTCGTCATCAGACCCCGACAGCACAAATGGTTGACTAGGGTGAACTGTCAGTGATGTGACCCAGTCACTGTGAGCTTTAATTTTCATGAGCTTGTCCATTGTCATACATGTATGCACGTGGATGTACCCTTTTCTATCACCAGCCACAAACAATTGCTTCCGCGGGATGAATTTAGCAGTAAGAATCCCAGTGTAACAAGGTCCAGGCTTGCCTAAGAGGCAATCGAGCAGCCCTCGCTCATTTGTGATGTCCAACGCCATCACTTTTGCCTATTTGCATATGAAAAATCTTTAATCAATTCGATATACGTGCATTTGTCGCTCTGGCATGCATGCACTCAACTATATATCCTCTTTGGCTACTAATATGCCTAAGATATCTACCCTGCATTAACACAAAATATATGAAACTTCGGACATTGATTTGACTGTCTATTTTTTTGTGTGTATCTTTGTATGAAACTTTAAATGCACCAAATTGTGATCTACTGAGCTGATGATGTCATTTTTTACTAGACCAATCTAAATCAATTTTTTATACTGCAGTAGGTGACATGGTTACCTAATGTTGACTTCATGTTTGAAAAATGTCACATATTTCTGAAATGATGGTTACAAATTGTGAACGTCGCCGGTGTGCAACAGCTTCTGTCACTTTCGCATTACACAACACACTGTGTATGCCCAGTGGCTAATCTAGGAAGAAAATGAAGGGTAGGCTCAAGTCAACAGCGAGAAAACTAAGCTCTCTTTTGAAGAGAAAAATTAACCATGATGTCCTAATCTTGTTGTCAGAATAAGTTTACAATTTCCCAAATTACTATATTATTTGGCATTAACTAGATTTTTTCTAGTATTTTTGAAAAAAATATATAAACTTTTGACCCACATTTTGAATTTCTCCTGTATGTTTTCCAAGAGGGGTGAGGCAATATACCTGGGTCTGATAGTTCCAAATGGAGACACAGCCACTCCGATGGCCAACCAAAATCCTGTTGAACAATGTTCAAGAAATCGTTAACTGGTAGCTTCTCAGTCGGTTTAGGAGTAGCGAATAATCAGTGAATAGGCCTATTAACTGCACTAATTGGTTGACCATTAATCGGTAGATTGAATAGAAACTTGCCAACATATCCCTAGTTTTTTTATGTATTATACCATACCCTCATGCTCCCAGCTATGTACTATACTAAAACATGCTGCCATACACCTATGAAAAGCATAGAGAGTCGGTAAAATTATTAAACCTAGCTATTAAGGAGCAGCATGGGGCCGGAAAGGGTTACGAGCCAAAAATTTGGGCTTTGTTTGCCCACCCATTAATGGGTCAGCAGGGATTAATCGGCATGAAAATTGATTAATCGGTCTAACAGGCCAATTAATCAGCCTAAAGAGTTAACGCAGGGAATATGTGTTATTCGATTTGGCCATGCCATGAGTAGAGATTAACTGGCCCGTTAACTGATTAATCGGGTGAATTCTTGAACAATGATGTTGAACATTCGTGAATAGTTAAATGGTAAAGGTCAAATAAAACTAGAGAGTTTCAACGAACTGTCGTCAAATTCCCACTGTCATCTATAACATCTTAGCTGGACATTGTAAATTATATATAACCGTGAAAAGCACTATACAAAAGGACATTTATAGCCGTATGTGAGTTTTGGTGTTAATGCCAAATGCTTACGAAACTAAAATCATATACATTACTATATACAAAGATATTTAGTCCCATTGAGTCCTCAAAAAAATATTTAGTCCCATTGAAATGAATGACATAACGTTGGAAACCCTGAAGAAGAATATGGCATAACATATTTATTCATATGTTTGAGTCATAGCAAAAGGCAAAATATTAAGAGGGGCTTCATGAAGGCCAATGTGGGAGTCGATGACCTAAAAGACAATAGGTACACACGAAAATCCAAGAGATAACCACCAAAATGCATCCCTAAAAAACCCCGCTGAATCGCATTTGTTGAGACCCAAAGACGGTTAGGAGACTCTGAATCAATTCCAGAAGACATTTCTTGCTTGGAACGTACCCGGAGGTGGCCCAGAACTCCTTGTGAAGCCCAAAGCCCCCAAGTATCTCACAGAGCTGGGTCCACATAAAAGGAATCTTCTTCCCACGAGGAAGTGGGTCTTGAAACTATCTCTCTACCATATTTGACTAGCAAAAGCTTGGCCTCCACAAAAGCCCCAATCTTTGAACCAAGTGAGGGAAAAGAGAGAGGAGCCCTCGATCTATGATTCCACCAAACATGGACTCCCCCTTGAGTTTTTCGCATTGCTTGTTACTCTTGGGACTATGGGGATCCCTAGATGGTTAAAGTCGCCCGAAAACATTCAAAGTTGTGGATTACCTCCACGAAAGTTTGTAAAGGTTAGAGATCACCTCACATTAACTTAGTGAGCTTGGACTTCGGGTCAAAGCTCAAGGATACGAAGCTTATGCCTTTGTGGACATTGGAACTTCATGTCCAACCCTCTCAAACATAGATTAGATGGTTAGAGCTCTCCAATATTGAAGTGTATATGTGAATTGCCTAGCTCTTTCCACAAGTTCGGACTTTTTGTTGCGTTGGCTAGTGCATGAGCTTAACATGGTATTTGAGTTGAAGGTCTTGAGTTAAGTCCTAGCTTTCACAATGTATCCAAAAATTGTTGTTCCCCCCTTTGTGTCCAAGTATAGGCCTCTTGAGCCATACATCTGAGTCTATCCACGTCACACATGAGAGGGGCTGTTGAAGTATATATGTGAATTGGCTAGCTCTTTCAATAAGTTTGTACTTTTGGTTGCGTTGGCTAGTCCATGAAGCTTAATCCCCCCCCCCCCACCCCCCCCCCCCCCCCACCCCATTTAAATCATCTTTGTGTATGTGCCCTTTAATTATTTTGATTCCTTTTCCAATTCTTGCTCAGCGTGTACTAGCTTGTATCTTGTCATATCCTACTTGCTAAAGTTGTCTTGCCACATAGGTGGACTTTTCTAGTTGTATTTTCGTGAATTTATAATTCAGCACTTCCTGAAAATCAACAAAGTTGTTAAAAAAAATAGTTGCCTACTCAACTTCTCTGGTCGACATCATCATCTTTCAACTGATATCAGAGGCTAGAACTCCAGTTGTGGGATTAATGTCTACAAGTGTAAGGATATCAACAAAAATCAATTCGGCTGCTTGTCCCCGAATCTATCCGTACATTTGTGCTTAATTGAAACATGAGAATAGAAGCACATGTTCACAGTGATCGAGTAGATTGAAAGGCTTAGAAACGAATCCGCAGTTTCAATCTCTACGGACACTACTCGTACATCTACAAATGAATATGCTAGGATGTCTTTCAACTACCAACCTCAAAAACCCTTCATTGACCTAGATCAATTTGGAAGGCGCAAAGGAAGCGGTTCGGCAGCAAAGGCGCATATACACACGCGGCACGGTGTATGGATCGGTTCATTTGTGCTCCAGGAGGCGCTGATGTAATAGGAAGCCGTGCCCCAAGCAGAGGTGCTCGTTCATGGCTCAGGCGAGGCTACATCGGGTGAAGCCTAGGCCAGTAGCCTAGGCAGAGGCAAATTGGAGGCATCATGGGCGTCAGCAATTGGACAACAACCCTGGTGCAGCCAGCTGGAGTCTTCGTTGCTTGGTTTTTTTTTTTGCGGGGGTTCGTTGCTTGGTTAGGAGGATAGTCATATCCGAGCCCACCAGGGTTTAAGTTCTGGTGCTTGTATTTTCCTAAATTTATTTTAGAATTTCCACCGATGCTTGTTCGGTAGGAGGAGATGTTCGCGTCGACTACGATGCATATATAGTGACTTAGTAAATCTCAAGATGATATATCGGCTCAGTCTCTTGGAGGTACTCGTAGTGATAGGGCATGTGTCACTGGTAGAATAAGGCTGTTATTAGGTTCCCACCAACCGTACTAAAAGCATTTAACGGGACCAAGTGAGGCGGCCCGGCCACTGGAATAACGAACGGAACAAATACCTTCATTGATCGGTTTGTGGCAGAAACCGGGCCAATAAATTTGGCCTGGGTCATTGCCCCCTTTTCCAATAGTGTGTGTGCGTGCGTGTGTGCGTTTGTTTGTGTGTGTGTGTGTGTGGTGTGTGTGTGTGTGTGTGGTCACTCGCAATCCGCACGATGGCGTGTCATCATACGATACAAGCGTGCCGTTCTACCGAGAAAATATCTCGCCCAGCTAGTCTTCTCTTTTATCCTTTTCGTTCGGCGTCTCTTCTCCACCACTTGCTCTCAATCTCTCATCTTGGCATGGCTGCCACCACTGCGTTGCTTTTGCCAGGGCCTCCTCCTCTACCCAGCTCCTCGCTGCTGACCAACTGGCAAGCGGCAAGGCTGGCTCCAGCGCGTTGCTTCCGCCAAGGCTTCGTCCTCTACCCAATTCCTCGGTGCTGCTGACCCACCGTCAAGGCTGGCGCTGGCGCTGCCTGTTGTTTGTTGCTGGTGGTCTAGGTTCTTGCGTGACAGAAGCAGGGAGATGTGGTGCTGCGCCCGACGAGGACGGCACCACCGCACGCCGGCGGACATCGCGAGCGGCGGGGAGCTCCCTGCCGAGATCAACCCCCAGGGGTGGGTTCTGCCATCAAATGGTCACACGATTGTAGTTTTTTGGATAGTCGGTAGTAGCCTTTTGCTTGGCCGGTTGCATTATTTTTAATTGTTTTGTTCCAGTTTTTTTTAAATAGTTGGTTTTTGCTTGTTTGTAAATCACCGGTCCCAGCTCCCCAAATTACCAATTGTAGCTTTCTGATCAGACGGTTGTATCATTTTGGATCGCCCAGCGTTCAATCACCGTTGTACCTATTTGATCAGCGGTTGCAATTTCTCTAATCGTTTGCTCCAGATTTTTTGAATCACGTTTCTAGCTTTCGTTCGTTTGCATCTTTTTTGAATGCCGGTGTTGGAACCACCATGAAGACGAGCTGGAATTTGCATCCGTTTTTGCTGGAACCAACTCCCCATTTTGTTGGAACTGACTCCCCTATTTGCTACATCTATGACGACGAGCTAGAAAGGGTGTCTGTTTTTGCTGGAACTAGCCGCCGGTGATGCCGGACCGGCTCACCGGTTTGCTGGAATGGGGCAACCACATCTATGGCGACTAAGTTTTTTTCCTGGAACTGGCATCCGTTGGTGCTGGAACCAACCGCCGGTGATGCTGGAACCTGCTTGTTATGCGAGGTATTTCTTTCCTGGAAGTACCGTGTTGGGGATCTACATCTGTCAGCAGAAGAGCTGCAACCTTGGAGTCAAGGGAAGCAACAAACCACCCGACGCCATGGATCTGCTCACCGCCGGGATGCTACGGCGCCATGGCTAGAGGCTGCTTGGAACCGGCTACAAGGGAATGCTACGACGCGAGATGGGGCTCAGAGGACCAGGGGGAGGAGGGGGCGACACGAGGGGGCTACAGGAAATTGCATTGGGCGGCAAAGGAAACCGCGTTGACTTGAAGACGAGGGGGGGGGGGGGAGGAGAAGATGACGCGTAGGACGGGAGGTCAACTGGATGGCTATACGCACCTGTATCGGGCAACTGGGGCCCGACCAGCCGACACGCCGGCGCCTAGCATCGCCCAAATAATTTGGGGGTTGCACTAGCAGCGGGGTTTATTCTAGAGTAGTCGAGGCGATGTTGGCTGATCAAGTCGTCCAAGGGATCGAGATAGTCGGCATAGTTGGCTTTGGTGATACGTCTGGACCGAGACCATTGACAACAAGGAAAGGCAAGAGCAGAGCCGTATGGTCGGATGTTTTTTGGTAAGACAAGCCATTGGTGAGCAAGAGGTGATCCGGAAGCAATACTGGGAAAAACACAACCCGGTGGCCTGGACAGTTTGGTAGGTCGGCGCAACTTGGTAGGATTAGAAGTGAATTCATCGCCGACATAGAAGCATGATGCTGATGGTGACCAACTTGTGGTGTGTGAAAACATGTGGCGTAGGCTTCAGGGCTTGTGTGACTTTGACAAAAATATGGTGCGAGGGTGTTCCAATACGGTGCACATAGGAACTTGAAGTCGACAGGGCGTGGGGTAGCATGGCCAGCTATATGGGTCATGTTGAAGGTGGAGTTAGAGTGTGACGGAAAACTTCACTCGATGCTGGTGGAGGGCCTGCGGTGTAAGACATCGGAGAATCGGGGCCTATTTCAATAGATAAAAGCAAGAGACATGTGGTTCACATTGGGGTCAGTGGTTTGATAGAAATGTGATACTTCACATCTGTGGGTGATAATCGACGGCTCTCTGCAGTAGGGGTTGAGGCGGTGTGGGCTAGCTACCTAGGACACTCAATCGAAATGGCCGAGGCTCGACGCGGTGATAGCAATGTTGGCAATTATCAAGTTCAAGTTTATGAGGATGTTGAAGCAGTGTTAGCAAGTACCAGGTTTAAGTTTGTGACTAAATCTATCAAGTTTAACGCTTCAGGTGGATTAGAGTTGACTAGGGAGAATCTGCAAAAGTAGTGGAATGTTTGAAATGTCAAAATCTTGAAAAGCACATGGTTGGATAATTGGTGGTGTTTAGTGGACATAGCAAAGTGTGGGTGGTAAGTACAGAAGGAGGCGGAGTTCTATACCTGTGGGGCATATAAACAACTACACAGAAGAAAAAGGTGAGACAACTGCGAATTTGGCTTAGGGTGACATGGGGCGATGTTGAAATCTCTTGAAGTTTCAAACATCAGTCAAGAAAGAGCAAGGATGTTGAGTTCATAACTCTTAGATGTGGTGTCCAAAGTGTGTTTTTAACTCTCACACATATACTTTTTGATGTGTGATGGTGTTGAACGAATACTTCGAAAGTTGGGAGTATAAACTAGAGCAAGGAGGAACTTAATTTGTTCGAGTGTTCACTTTGATGGAGAAAAGAAGGGACTACAGTTATAAATGGAGTCACATGAAATTTGGGAGTAGCGACGGTACTCATGGTGTAACCTCAAGTCCAATTTACATGAAAGTTTGACGCATATATGAATTCAAGGTGCTGGAGAATATTCGACAAGGTGAATTTTGTTGAAATTGTGTCGAATATTTGTACAATGTAGGCTACGGTTGGACTTGGACTCTTGTGTGTAGGTGGGCTACGGAGTCACGTTGTATTAGGACACTTGTATCCTAAAGATCTTATATAATGTGAGGGTAGACAGATGATGTAACATATGTCAACATAATAGCACAGGTGTGTGTTATTGTGACGGTCTCATGGGTAGAAGCGCCCGTAGTCATGCCACGATGATGTAGCCATGTTGGTGAACCACGTTAACAAATGTCAGTGAATTACTTCGATTATTTAGCTTCTCCCCTTGCGCCAAATATCTCCTCCAACCCCCAACCAACCACAACCACTGTGTCGCCAACCCTAGGCCTCCTCTCCTCGATCGCTCCCTCCCAGCGCCACCGCAGTTCAAGCCATGTGAAGCCTGTGCTTTGGGCTATGATGGCGGCAGCTGGGCTTTATCCCTCGTGTTGCGGCCGCGAACCCCTCTAGCGGCGGCAGCACATATCACGACGGTCATCCGGTGGGATCCTGGCGGTGAAAGTGGCGGCGACAACGGAGGCGCGGTTACTTCGTGCCGGAGGCACTCCTGTAGTGGCAGCCAGCTTCGCGGATCTCACCCGACCCAGATGGGCTTGGACGGGCCGGCGGCTCAGTTAAGCTGATGACGGCGGATCCTACACATTGATGACGACGGATCTCGGCGTTGTGGAATAGTGAAGACTTGGTGTCCGATATATGGCGATGGACTCGTGTAGGAGGATGACGCTGTCTGGCTCGTGATTGCGTTTACGGTAGAGAGGCCTGGCAAGGTTGATGCATATCTGCTCTGAAGATGGATCGATAGAAGACGGAGATGACGGCCCTTGTAGCGTGCACGTGTGGTGGCTGCTGAGAATGCATCAGACTGGTGTGTCACCCAGTCCCGGCATTATGGCTTGAATGGGGCATCGGGCTTTATATTTTAGGCTTTGGAACGTGGGCTGGTCCAGGAGAAGGGCGACGAGCTGACTTCCGCCAATATCGCTATCGCCTGTCGCGGGATGAGCAGCGTGCCGCCTCCCACGCGTTGTGTGCTGCCATATTGGTGCCCACACATTGTGATCTCTAGGCAGAGAGGAGGACAGCGGAGCGGCACTGGCTACTGGCTAGCAGGTGTGAGCTTGTGTCGTTGTCTAGTACTCCCTACGAGAAGTGGTCGGAGGACTCTTGCCGGTAGCGGTGTGGCTAGTGACCGGAGAGGAAGGAGATGGGTGTGGGACTGACTAAATTGTGTTTTACATTGGCTAGTCCAATGAATGCCACGTCACATTAGACCACCTTCTGATGGATAGGGGGAAATTTAAACGGGAAATAGCTAATGTAAAATTTATCTGATATAGAACACTCGTATCGATAAAATGGTTTGAACTATGTACTAGAAGAAAATGGGCACCCTCACTTTTTTAACCAACGCCGAATCGACGAACTATGTATAAAAAAGAGGAAGTTTTTATTTTGTTGTTGTTGTGTGTGTGTGTGGGGGGGGGGAGGGGGGGGGGAGGGGGGGTGTTACTTGTATTGATCGTTGAGGGTGTGAAAAAACCAATTTTAAAGTTGAAGGTTAAGTCCTAAACAATTTGGTAAGTTCAAGATTGAGAAGTTGACTTCTCTCCAAACAATGTGTATAGTGTGTCAAACAATAATGTAGGGGAGGTGATCTATAAGATGTACTATTTGAACTTTCTATAAATATGTGCAGAAATAAATACTCAGATCACTTGGTAGGGAGTGGGTGTACTCCCTCCGGTTCTAAATATAAGACCTTCTAGAGATTTTAATACGGACTACATACATATCTATATATAGACGCATTTCTCTGCTCCTATAAACAACACAGTTGACGGTGATGATGTGCCTGCCATCCACCACTTCTGACCGTTAGATCTGCATCTAACGCACATGAGACAACCTGTGGCTAATTTGCAAAAAGGCGCCCGCCACTCCGCTTAATATTTGGAAAGTGCCCTTAGTCCATCCGTCCAGTCACTACAGCACCATCCACCCAAGCTCGTCAACCACCTATGGGAACCGATCAGGCGGTGGCCGCTGCACCTCCGCTACACGCGCCGTCAACCCCCAAAGCATCTCCTACCTGCACTCTGTCACAGCAGCCCCTCCAGCCCACCGTCTCCACCTCTCCCTCCTCCCCGGCGTCTCTTCGCTCCTACCCCATCTCCTCCGATGCGGACCTCCGCAACTGCAAGTACACCTCCGATGCTGTCGTCAGTCCCCGGGGCCTCTTTTGGGTGCCGCAATAGCCTAGTGTCCTACCACATCTCGTTCTCCTCCTCGTTGTCTCCTCCGCCCCATCCCCCATCTAATCCTTCGCAGTGGCGCCACCACCTACTACTACCTCCACTTTGCCTTCCCCGCCGATGCGCTCTGCTATCGTGGCTTGTCGTACGCGCTGCTCCTTCTCCCCGAGGACCCCTAGCCGTCTGCACCTGGAGCGTCACCCACGAGCACCAAACCCGTGTTATCTCCAGCGGGACTCCGTCTCAAATAAGACCTAATCTGATGTTGATGGTTGACATGGAGTTGGAGGTACAGTTTGGTGTATGTTTTTTTTTTACAAAAGGAGGATGACCCCCGACCTCTGCATCTGGGAGATGCATACGACCACTTTATTAATTATTCTCACAAGACCTTACAAAGTCATACAATAGCAAGACTAAAGCCACCATCTAAGCAACAACTGTCGCTACACCTATCCAATCGATGAAGGGGCGCTGATAGTCTGGGCCTAATACCAAACAGACATCGCAGCCAAACCTAAACATCTAAGACCCGAGGTCCCAACCAGGACGCCTGCCGGGTATAGGGCACCTACCAGTCCGGCGCACTGCTCAACCAGGACGCCTGCCGGATATGAGGCCACCGCAGCCACCTGCCACCAATCCATCTACAGAGCTGTACTGTTGCATCTACCTTGCACGGTCTAGCTACCGTCGATTCCACCGCGACGCCAGACTGCTTCCTCCTCCTGCGCGAGTCCATCTCCGCGCATCCGACGCTGAGACACGACTGCGCCATGCTGCCGAGACCCACCGTCGATGATATTGTTGATGCCACACTGCTCCACCTAAATGCTATCTCGTGTCGACTCTGAACTACCAGCAACTCCACCACCCTGAGCAGTCCTCGGTCGACGCCTTCAGGAAGGAACACGACACCAAAGTGCTATCGTCGCCCAAACAGAGGAACAGAGGCTTTCGCATGCGCTCATGGCAGAGGTGGGTGGCGTATGATTCACACCGAAGCCTCCAGGAAGGTAATCGGCACCGAGGGCGTCGACTTTGGTGTAACAGTTTGATGTATGTACATAATACAATATATGTTGCTAGGGTCAGTATTTATGCTTCCTGTCTACAGGTCTGAAGTTTGTGCAGAGACCATTCAGAAAGGAAACTTGGCTACTTGCTTCACCGTTCATGTTATTTTTGTAAAATAAACATGTGTCTTCAAATTGCTTTATCAACGGTATCTCTGATCTTTGGTAAAAATAAAATTCACAGTCAGATTCTACATTGTTGATCTCCCTTAAATGTTCATTAATTTCCTTCAGTAGTATTACTATTTCATTCAGCAGATGTGGGCTTGGAATGTGCTCTTCAATCGCACCCAAATATGGTCACGGATCCTAATTTTATGTTGTATCCGCCTGACTTAATGATGCTCAGGGTTTTGCTAGGCGAGGAGGTTGCTGGCTTGCTGCATTAAAACTAACAGTTCGTGATATTACAAAGCGGATATATGATGTTGCTTGTGAAAGAGCTAGCTGAAACAGCCAAACATGTATATGTTTCTTGTTGTCATATTCACAAATCAATAATATGGAGAAGATTTTGTTGCATCAACTTTTTGATTTTTTGGTGCAAATACTTCTCCATCTAGAGAATGTGATGGCTCTGCTTAGCTTTCTCAGGTATTGCAGCGATTCAATATGTAATATTAGCTTATTTCTTTTGTTTTATATCTGTTCAGGCATCAACTTTATATATGTTAACTTGCAGATTGAAGCTGAAAAGCTTGTAGCCAGTCAATTGAGACTGAACTCAACACATGTCTGATAAGCATATGCTTTAATATCATTTTTAGAGACCTATCAATCATTAGTTCAATTTAACGACAAGCACCACTCTTATAACGAATGTATGTAATTCATGCAACATAAATAACTTGATGTTTTAATTTTATAAAGAGTGTTGTTAGCGAAATGTTGACTTTGGTTACCTCTTTCCTGACCAGCAAAAGCGGGAGGAGGGAAGGACAGAGGTACCTCGGTGGAGAAGGTGGGGATGGAGAAGAAGGTTGTAGCAGACATGTTGCCAAACAACAATAGCGATGTACAGTAAGGATGTGCTTGAAGGTCGTGTGGGGTTATGCTTGAAGGTGTGCTTTTCAACGGCTTTGAGATCAGAAGGTAGTGTTGTTCAGTACGATATTATGATTAAGGAGAGACCATTAATCTCGACGACAATAGAAGAAGAAATAAGCAATATATGTAGCTATGAATGTCAAGATGGTATGTTTAACACACATTTCTGAATTAGATTAATTGTTTGACCACTGTTTTCGGTTACTCCGTAGCAACGCACGGGCATTCGACTAGTTGGAGTGTAGATTTACTCATTTTGCTTCGTATGTAGTCTGTATTGGAATCTCTAGAATGGCTTATATTTTGAAACGGAGGGAGTACAAGCCAAACACGGTGGGTTCGCATTTTCACGGAAGCAAATTTGTTTTCTTATTCTTTCAAAACAAAACTGATATGGGGCTTCCTTCACCTCATTTCTTAAAAAAAATACATGCACAGATGACACCCACAATGAATAATTAACAGCATTAGCACCATGAGCTTACCAAGGTTCCGTTGGATGCACATCTATTGACTCTAGTGGCCCCAAGCCATCACCTAAGGATATGATCTGAACCAATCATGCTTGGTAAGCCATTTGACAGCAATAAAAAAGATGTAAATAAGAGAACATGAATTATATATGTCACCTTGATGCCCGGTGGAATTGGCTGCTAGTACATGATAAACAGCAGCACCGAGCCAGGAAATAAAAAATCGTCAGATAGAGCATGGTGTGTAGTTGAGAGCTTGTCAAGTTCAAGTTTGTTTGCATAAAACAAACTTACATCGAGTGTTGTCGTCTTGCCTGTCGGGTCACAAATGGTAGTTAATGTTACGTCGTGCACCTTACCTGTGTTGTCAGTTACATCAAGTGTGTAGGAAATCAATTTGCCCGGGACGACATCCAGCAAGTCACCCTCAGAGCAAATGCAAGGGCAAATCTACAAGTAACAAGAATCCTCAGGTACGGTTAATTACATCTAAGAAATCCCCTTACAATCTAGTCTCATGGCAATAAGTATATCACCAGTACAGTACATCTTTTAAACCTTAGATGCTACATTAGGCTGTACAGTAAACTTCTAAATGACAAGACACAACATCTTCTGCAGACATGGATAGTACTCCTTTCTAGAAGAATATTACATATACGTTCGACAGCATAGAAGTTGCAAGCAGTATGGAAAATGCAGTTTGGTTCCTGGTTGTGTATAGACCCTATATTGGGATTTTTTTTAAATAATTAAACAAAAAGGCAAAATAGTTTAAGAGTATTTTTAGATTGAACTTGACTTTGTTTGGCACTAGTATATAAATTTTCATGAAAAAAAACAACATTGATTTCAGAAAAAAAAGACAAAGAATTTCGCTGTTATAGGTCACTATACACACTATTTTGACCGAAAAAATGTCTTTTTCGAAAAGAAGTCAAAGGGTGATTTTATCTTTGCAAAAAATTTCTCACAAGTATAATAGAAGGTCAAGTTTATTTTAAAACTATTTTCAGATTTTTTTTGTCTTTTTGTTGAATTGCTAATTTATTCTTTCATATATGGTGTATATACACACAGGAACCAAACGTTCCTATCCCAAGCAGTATGCCTTTGTATTGGTATGCACCTCACTTTTTAGCTGGTATACTCCCATTTGTATTTAATTTTGCAAAAGACATGAATTTTGAGGTTACAGTAAACACCAATCAAATTAAATAAAGTGAATAATCTTGTAAACACATAGCATGATCAATCTAAAATCCGTCACAACTCACTGGCTCCTCTCTAATTATACCACAAAATTCATTTTTGAAAGACCACTTTAACTGATGGAAAGCCCTTTATTCTGCGCAGTTGTTTGCACATACAACGTAATTAAGTAATTCTATAATTATTCATTAAGCTGGTTGAACAATTAACAGAGGAACCCAATATTCAGCACATGTTTAGACCTCTCCCACCTAAAAGCTATCAGGTGGTAGATGCAAGTAGAACAACTATTTGGTATGAATAATTAGAAACACATAGTCTTGAGGACCGATTCAAAAAAAAAGAAAGCTGCTGGAAGGGCAAGCTTATGTCTTATGGAGGTAGGCTCGTGTTAATAAATTCGGTATTAACAAGTATGCCTATGTTCCTTCTATCTTTTTTTGAAGTGCCTGTAGGGGTACGGATAAGGTTAGATTTTGATCGATCCCGTTCTTCTGGCGAAGTGATAAGGTTAAGACGAAGTATAGATTAACCATTTGTAGACCCAAAGACCAAGGAGGTTCAACTTTCGGACCAGTCAGACGCGTTTCGATGAAACTTAACTACGAACGGTATATTTACGGTGAAATCTATGTACCTGGATTTAATTAACTCTGGCCCAATCCGGAGATCAATGCATATATGGAAAATTAATGTGCCGCTGAGAATCAAGATTTTCATATGGTTTATCCACAAGGAAGTAACTCTTGTGAAGGATAATTTGCTGACACGAAGATGGGTTGGTAGTCCTCGATGTTGTTTTTGTGACTAGCATGAAATAATTCAACATCTCTTCATTGGTGACCCCTAGCCAAGCTGCTCTCGCGCATGATTCATATAGCCTTTAATATTATCCCTTCAATTAGCATTGACATGTTATTTGGGACATGGCTAACTGGGGTGGAGCCTATTAGTGCGGGACATATCCGGATAGGAATATGCGCATTACTATGGGCTATTTGGAACAGCAGAAATGATATGATTTTTAATAGAAAAAGACTTTATTAAATTGTTGCAGGTTATGTTTAGAGCTACTGCTTGGATCCGTACGTGTTCGTTACTCACTCATACGGACTGCAGTGAGCTTTTGGTTACTGTGTGCAACCCGTGGGAGCCGGTAGCATGGGATATCTACAACCGGTTTGAATGACGGTCCACTAATAGGGTAGGTGTTTAGTCATCTCGTCCTATGTTTTGCCAGTTGTGGCATTTTGTTGTTTTCAGATTTTTCATGTTTTGAGTCTTGCTCCTGTTGTGAGCTATACTGGATTACAGACCTTGTGTCACTTTGTTTGGTTTAAATAAAATGGTCGTGCATCTATCTGATGTTGAGGCGGGGGATGTTCTCCTTTTCAAAAAAAAGTAAAATGATGTAATACTGTCACTACTAATCATACCTGACCGGTTGATGACCCTGGGTCATTTCTTAGCACATCAGGAAACTGAATCATACTATCAGCCTCGTTCAGCTTATTGACAATATCCCCAATACATGGTCTTTTATATCGATCTGCCTCCACACAATTACAAGCTATTTCGACGCATCTCTTTATTTGTTCGGAAGATGACTCTAAAGCATAAAGTGATATTGCCTGCAGTCGAAACCTCCAGTTTTCAAGAACCTACCAGTTTAGAGCATATTAGAAAGAACAAATTATTATTTTGTCAAGATGAGAAAATTAGTCTCATAAAAATATATTCTTACAAGCTCAATAAATTGTTGGGAAGTCATTTCAGCACTTTTGAAGTAGCCCTTAGCTCCTGCAATTATCTTTAACATTACAACGCCCAAGCTAAATATGTCGAACTTAGTTGAGATGACAGCTTCATCTATGTATTCCGGCGGTATGTATCCACTACATGAAAAATCATATATGTTAATGGTATCATGCCACTAATGTGAGCAGAATCTCTTCTTACAAAGAAGTTCAATTCACATAAATATCTATACTAGCTTCTTTTTAGGGAAGGAAGCTTACAGTGTTCCTACAGAATGTTCTATACTTTGTTTTTCTTCTCCTCTGAAGATCCTTGATAAACCAAAATCTGCGACTTTGGGCACCATTTTCTCATCCAGTAATATATTACCTGGTTTTAAATCCAAATGATACATGGGAGATTCCAATTCCTCGTGAAGGTATTTTAAGCCCTTGCAGATACCCTTAATAATTGCATAGCGTGTGCGCCAATTATGTCCACTAGATTCATCTAGGGCAACAACAAAAAATATTCAGGACAATGTAATTGTGTACGAATGATTCAGAGTTGTGCTAACCAATACGAGAAGGGGTGATTATACCATAAAGACAACTGTCGAGGCTTCCATTTTGCATATACTCGAAGCAAAGTGCTCTTTTGGTCCGTTCAGCAAGAACAATCTTCCCATTGTAGGATACATATTCTCGCCGAGTTTCATGACAATAGCCAACTAACTGCACAATATTTTGGTGTTGGAGACTTGCAAGGTTGTGATATTCCTTCTCAAATTGCTCATCGTCAAGTCCTGGCATGTCATTAAGCATCTTCACAGCAATCTTATTCCCATCTTTATCCTTTCCCTGTTCACATCGCACGTGGTTTATTTTTCTGTTTGTAGCGATGTATATAACATTTAGAAAAAAATAAAATGGTAGTAAATGTTGTTATGTGAAAAAAAATAGAGCACATAAGTGCTACGTCAAGTATGCAAGCCATTTAATCACATGATCAGCAGATAAGAAAATAGCTCATGAACTTGCACATTGTATTATCTATGTCTCTGGCATGCACCTTAGTTTATATAAGCATGTTGTTCGATGCAGTTGGTGTAATTGCTCCTTTGGTGAGCAACATGCATAAGGAACTACAACTTCTATTAATAAAGTGGAAAAGGCAGACCTGAATGGTGGAATTATGCATCCACAAAGCTACTCAGCTAAGCTAGTTTCAGTACCTATTGCTCCTCTAATGACTATATAGATGATGCTGTGACTGGAAAGCATTAGGGTCATTAATCATACCATGTAAACTTTGCCGTAGGCACCGCTACCAAGTTTCCGGTCCTCAGCGAAACCATTTGTCATTTCTTCCAAAGTGTGGAATGGCAGATTCCGTGGCTTTGCATGATCCATAGTAGTGTTCTTCTAGTAGAAAAGAGAATAGAGGAAACAGTAGCATGAGGTAAATAATATGTTTATATTTTATGTGTTTAATAAGCTTTAGAAATCCATGACCAGCTCTTCTTCATTGCAAGAGTACATGGTGGAAGGATACACCACTCACGGCACTAGATGCACACACACATGGGCGTCTCCCACACACGTTTGGGAAATCCAAAATCATCAGTTCATCACTTGGCATGACTTAAACGTTGAAGAGCTGCCCCCACTTAACACACATACATGCATCTACTACAAACAAATGCGGTAACACTGGGTCAATCCTATGGACAATCTCACTCCAATTGCCACACCATAATGTCACATCTGTGAAGTCCATGACCAATGTAACTGCTTGACCTTTAGAAATTAACCAATCAAACTAGAAATATCAAATCCATGGATGAAACACGAGAGCAAAATTAAAACAATATAGGATTTCGTGTGGAGCACAGCTCCATTTCCTTGAGAACCTAGAAAAGCTCCCAAAGCTTGGACTGAAGGGGAATAGTTTGTTAAGAACCATTTGCATCTATTACCTATAACTGTGCCACACAGCTATCACAGATATGTCGATTCACATATGAGAAGAGTTAGAATTTTTTTTTTTAACCTTAAAAGAGTAAGGTTTGCCTGCAAACACAGATCAGCGATGATCCAAAAGGCATGGAACGAACCTAACCAGCTTGCAGACTCAAGGGAGGGAGAGCAATGGGGAACACACGGACCTGGGGAAGGCCCGCAGCGATGAACAACCGCTCCCGTCAATGCCCTTGGTTGATGCAGTGCAAGGAGAATGAGCATACAGCTGGGGTCCTGGGGTATAGATGAATGCACCGACCCAGTCGTAAAGATGCAGGTCCGTAGGTGACACTATAAAACTGGACATAATGAGCAACAAGTTGACCGAAACAAAGTTTAATTACATCAGATCCAACTATCCCGGGTGAGGTAGCCCATGTGAGGGGACACATACTGTAATAGCGCATCTACAGCTAATGGAGCAGGCAAGTGGCCAATTGTAAAGTTAGGATGGTGAGTTAGGATCCAATGTGCATCCCGCATACCTAAATGAGTCATCAGATTGTGCCTTACGGCAATCAGATAAAAGCATGCATCTTGTAGCCCCACGAGCCCCTTGAGGCATCCGGAAGTTTACTTGCTTGTTTAGTCAAAATGTATGGCCGCGCGCCATGCGAGAACGCGCCGTGACGTGTCAGGTGGGAGAAGCATACCCCGCCTGCCACTGCAACGGCAGGCGCACGGCGACCACCTGCGCCGCTGCCACCGGCTGGTCCGATTTGGTTCGACCCCTCCACAGGACAGGACTACCGAAGCATGCTCTCAGAGTCTAAGGACTTGACCTGGTGGGGGCCTAATGGTCACACGTCTGCTCAAACCAGAGTACATGCTCTGCTCTGGGTTTCAAAGCAGAGTACATCGCATCCTCTGTTCCGTAAATCTAGAAATGATCATCTCTTGGCTGTAAAATGTGGCTCTCCTCACCAGATACCCCTACCTAGCTGCTACAGCCATTCAGGAATACCAAGCTCTTCAAGATGTCTCCACAAGAATTGCCCAGGTCAGGCCTCTGTCCAAATTCCGCAACCTTCTGACTCTGAAGCTAAACATTCAGGAATGCAAGTTTGACTATTTTATTTGAAATTTAATGCTTGAAATGTACTAATATTTGAATTTGAACTAGTGTTGCATTTGAATATCTTCATATACTAAGATTTATGCTCGTCTATAGTTATTTTGACTGCTGCGGACCATAGTGACAAAAACAAGAGTCCGATTTGAAGGACGCCGTTGATGATGCCCTTACCCGGAGAGGGATCCTCTGACGTTCGGTGCCCTAATGTTGGACCACTGACGTGCAGGCCCTGGTCCACATGTCAGTGGCACAACGGCACGTCAGAGGAGCCGCGTCCGCCCTTACTCTCGCCAGGCCTGCTGCAGCAAGGGACGTGGCTGCCGACAACGTTCAATGCACCACCAGGAAGCTTTTAGATGATATCCACAACATGCAAGCATGTTTTTATTCAAACAGAGAGCAGAGGAGAGGAGTGGTTGCTTACCAGTTATGATATGCCGGAGCAGAAGAAGAGCGACCAGAGGGGGAGCCGTCGGAGTGGAAGAAGAATCACCGCACGTTGACGTGGCTCTGTAATGCACCTGCGTGTGTTAGGAAGTGCAACCATCAGGGAGCCAAGCATATACATGGCACGCTGAAATAATATATACCATAGCAGCAATGAAATTAAACATGCACTGCAAACAGTACTACTTTCGACTTGTTTGGATCATCACAATCGAATATTTAATTCAATGAATTCCAACCATTTCCAGGTTCAACAATGGTTGATATCTGCAACATGCAAGCAGGTTTCCATTAAACCGAAAAATAAAACAGTCTACATCTACAACTAGATACAATCTGAATTTGATCAAGACTTATAGACTGATGACAAAAAAAGTTGGACGTTTCATAGCCAGGATGACCATCCGCTCTTCATTAGGCAGATAAAATATGCAGCTAGTTTTTTTTTTCATTGATTGGACACACGAAGAGCATGATAGTGACAGAGAGAGCAGAGGAGACGAGCGGTTGCTTACCAGCTAGCTATGCCAGAGTGGAAGAAGACCGGAGGGGCAGGGCGCCGAGTGGAAGAAGAGTCGCTGTGGTGACTCTGCTCTGCACCTGCAATCACAAAAGATCTCACACTCAGCAAAGCACGTGCTGCACCTCCATCCACGAATCGAAAGGAGTTCATCGGCAAGTGCAGCTGTCGTCACCAATCACGTACTAATTACACTAAAGAAAAACAGGAAATCAAATTAGATTTATAAGTTGTTGCATAGGATCTATGCTTCATGCAGGAGTAAAAGTGAAAAATGGGCTATCACCATGTGCTTAAGTTTCAGAAAAGGGCCAGATCTGTACACTGTCACCCCGAGGTACTCTGTTCACAAGAATTTCGTCGACAATATCTCAAACAGAACAGTTTGCGTATTTGATTTGTAGGGTAATGAAATTTATAAGAATAAGGAAAACACAAAAATATATTCTTAGAACACAGTTAAGGGTTGAAGAACACAAGAATTTTGCAGACTTGTGTGTTTGATTTGCTGGAAGAGGGAGAAGGCATGAATGTTAAATACAATACTCCCTCCATTTCAAAATAAGTGTCATGGTTTTACAACTAAAACGGAGGGAGTATCTAATAAACACAGTCAAAAAATATCAGACTATAATTACATGCACAAGTAAAAGCAAATTGCGATGTTATTATTACGTCACTGAATTTTCTCGTGTCATTCTTCGGTCTTCACACATAAAAGTTCTTTAGTCCATGTAATTTCCACGTTCATACGACGATTGGTTCAAAAGAAATTCTCTACATTTTGCCTTGTATTTTGTTCTTTCTTCAGTCAAATCTGTAAATAGTGTTATTAAAAGAACAACTATTCCCAAGGTATTCCTCTTCCTTTTTCCCTGTAACTAATAGCCATCTTGAGTGCTGTGATGCAGATGTCTGGGCTGTTCATACCATCGGCAAGCTGTCTTGAGATGCAACTACAGAGGTGCACTATTGAATCCGTGATGCCTACTTGCCTTGGGAGATGTCTTGAGTCTTGAGATGCAGTTTTAGCATGATATAATTATGTGAATCCCAATAACGTCCCTAGGAACTGGCAAGCGAGACCCTAATGATGCTCATAGTGTAGAGCAATGCATTTCTTGGAGAAGGCAGCTGTTGCAACAACTGCAAACAACAAGTACACGCACTAGCAATATTCATCAAGGCAAAAAGGTGGGGGACAACCATGCACAAGTATTCAGAACATAGGGACCAGTTAATCTAAAGCTCATCCAGGGAACTTGCGACAGGTTCGATAACTCGGAATAATTCAAGGTATTCGTAACAGCAGGTATATACATGGAACGTGGTAAATAGATAAACTGAAAAGCTAGATTGTACCATGCGCGTTGTAGCGGGAATATTTTGCAATATATTTCACTGAGATGTGGTTTTATGGAACATGGCTGTTTGGAGCAACAATATGAGAACTAAAACTGAAGATATTGTGCTTGATTATTCTTTTATATTTTTAAATATTTATCAAATGTAAATAGCATAACAGAATGGTAATTCACATGCATGTTTGCATGTTGAAGTGGGATTTTACTATTTTATAGTCGCATGTTGAGGTGTGCCTATTTCCATGCATGTTGCATGCTGAGGTGGCATTTTTGTATGTTGAGAGAAATGAGTTAGTTGGGGCTAGCTCTTTAGATATAGAAGATGATCAAATAGGCTCTCATGCAAGGGCTCGCCTCTATATGTGCTTCGAAGCAAGCATAATAAATAAGTAGAAAATAAATGGAGATAAGGTGGAAACAAGTTTGTAGCCGATCAATTGCAGGCGTTCTAATCGGTTGCAACTGCACAGGCACAATGCGACTGCAGCTGGGGGTTGAGAAAGTGTTGTCGGGGCGAATTGCATGTCCTCCACTAGACATGTAATTGCAAGCATAATAACCCGACTGCAATTGCACGTGCACAAAGCGACTGCAGCAAGGGGTTGAGTAGGTGTTGTCGAGGCCAATTGCATGCCCACCACTAGACGTGTAACTGCAAGCATTGTAACCCGATTGCAATTGCATGAACACAAAGTGACTGCAACTTGGGGGACGATGAGGTGTTGTCTACACCAGTTGCATGTTCACCACTAGAAAGGCAACTGCAAGCATTGTAACCCGACTGCGACTGCACGAATACAAAAGCGACCGCAACTTGGTCAGGAGTAGGGTTGTCAGGGCTAGTTGCATGTCTATCACTAGGCATGGAATTGCAAATGTTGTAATCTGAATGCAACTGCATGGGACGACAAATGCGGCTGCAACCCATGGCGAGAGGGAGTTGTTGGGATAGTTGCATATCCACCACTAGACATGTAACTATAAGCGTCTATAACCCAAGTTTAATTCATAGACATAAAGTCACTACAACTAGGTCGGGTGGAATGTTGCCGGGGCCAATTAAATGTACAACATTAGACATGCAATTGCAAGCGTTTGTAATTCGGTTGCAACTGCACGGCAAAAAATGACTGCAACTAGGGCCATGAGGGAGTTTGTCGGGTCGGTTGCATGTCCATCACTAGACATGCGATTGCAAGCCTTGTAACAACCGCTCATGAGTTGCAGACGACGCACCATGCGCAATTGCAACCGTTGCAGTTAGCGTCCAACTGGTGCGTTCCCTTTTATGTGTTTTCTTTTAAAAAATTCATGAATATTTTTCTAAATTCATGTGTATTTTTTAACAAAAAATATCTATGAATGATTTTTTTGTTAAGTTCGTGACCATGTCGTTACTACAATCTATACCTAATAATAAAGTCATTAGTGCTTCTGTCCGTTCGCCCCAAAATTACCCCCGAAGTTGTCATAAATTATCCATTATGCCACCCATAAGTGAAGAAAAAATAATTCATTTTTATTTCACAATTGCCGCAGGGTTTTGTTGTTATATGTTGATACACTCATATAACACAAGCACACAAGGTGCGTAATGGCTAAGGCCCCAGTATCTCCGGGAGACTATGGTTCGATTACTGGTTTCTCCCCTTTTCTCTCTTATACCAAGGCCCATGTACGGCTCGTGGTGCCCCCTGTTTTCTATTTCTTTTTTGCTTTTTACTTTCTCATTTTTGTTTTTGTTTTTCCTTCTTTAAATTAATTCGTGATTTTTCAATAGACCCAAATTTAAAAAGTTAAGAGTCTTAGAAAAAAATATATTGAGAAATTATAAAATATTTGTGAATTAAAAAAAGGGAAATCATAAAATGTTCACGACTTAAAAAAATGTTTGCCTGTTATAAAAAATTCTTGATTTCACATACATTTTCATGAAATGAAATTTTTTCATGACTCTTATAAAATGGTCCAGTATTCAAACATATTTGAGAAATCGGAAAAAATGCCCATGAAATTTTAGAAAATATTCACAAAATTTTTAAAAAAATCCATAAATAATGAACAAAACGAACGTCACTTACATAGAGGTTCTATTAGAGGATTTGTGTAGGTCATTTTGTGATTTTATTTAGTCCCTCTGGCATCGGGGCAAAAAAAGTTTTCCTTGTTTTGTACAGCATTGAGCCCCAAAAAAATTGACACAACTTTCGATGGGTTAGTTTTTGTAAGCTATATGAAAATGACTAAATGTCTATTTTGCCTACATACACAACTATGTTTATTCGGATACCACCGTTTTACTGGTTATGGAAAACACCGGTATGCGGTCAAGGTGAGACACATCATTCATTAGTCTAGCTCAGACAGTTCCATCAATGCAGTTTACTCAGCCAAAAAATATTTCGTTGCGGCGCCTTGGGAAATCAAGTCATGATGAGACCATCACATTTTTAGTTTTTGAAGTGACTTTTTAAAAGTCCCTTATCTCAGACATCACTCAGACATAGTTTGTCAGATGACGTTTCAAAAGTCCTTATCTCATCCTGGCATTTGATTCAGACTTTTATATATATATATATATATATATATATATATATATATATATATATATATATATATGGAAAATCACTTCTACCACCTAGTGGTAACTACCTCCTAAGAATCCACCGTCCATCTTCCCTAACTAGATCCGGCGTGGTTGCTTTTTTTCTCTCAGATCGTACAGAATATTAACGGGTTAGGCTAGCTACCACCCGACCCGTTTGATTATTAATTATTTTCATTAGTTTAATTGATGGTTATCCAAGGCGTGCTGATCGCCCGAGCTTATCCCAGAAAATTTGAATGCATCTATATCTTTTCGTACGTACTTATCCGGATACTAACTAACTTAGCAATCTTTTCTACGTAAAAATAGCTGTGTTAGTATATTCTTATTACGAACTAAAACAGTTCTTTTGCTGGACCTCCCGTTCTGCCTGGGCGACACCTCCGTCCCACGGCTGTAGACGGCGGATCGGCGCTGTCGCCGTGGGTCACGCCCGGCAGGACAGCACATCCGGTGCAGTGAAACACGGCTGGCCGACGTAATTCTTCAGTACCACAAACGTGAGGTAACTAAGTATAATCAAATATACTTTTCTTTATTGTTCGTTAGTATGATTAGCGAGATCATAGGTTGATCAGCTTCCATCTCAAAAAAGAATTCATGTGGCGAAACCGTAGAACTCACAACATCATACTAACATGCAACTGTTTCTTGGTCATAGATATGGGCAAGCCGAGCGGCAGCGGCAGCAAACCCAATTCTGATTTCAGGCGAGCTATCTCTGCAGTGCGCACTAAAACCGAGATCAAATATCCGCCAAAACGCGTTCAGGTGGATCTCGCTCAAAGAAAAGGAGTTCCATAAAGAGGAAAGCATGGAAAGACAAACTGTACTCCAGGTGTGCTCCTTCTATCATTGTAGATCTCATGGAAGACCTTGACGAGCAGCCCAGAAAGCTTGTAGAAGAGATGGGGTTTCAGGGATTACATAGCCTAAAGCTGCACAAGCTAAATAAACCATTAGGAGCCTGGCTGCTTAGTAAATTCGATACAAATTTGTTAGTTTTTTGCTGGGACAAGCAGAGAGCTAAAGATGACACCCGAGGACGTAAATCGTGTGAGCGGAATCCCATGTTCTGGCATGATCATAGTACCTCCAAGCCCACAAGATGTCATTTCTATGAAAGCATACTTTTGTGGTGTTTTGAAAAATCCTCATGGGATGAAATCACTATCAGCTTCCTTTTGAGAATAGTAACAACAAAACCAAAAGGCGAAATGACAAGTGAAGAAATCCTGCGATTCAAGACCGTGTTTGCATTTTCTGTTGTTACCAAATTCTTCGCTCCACAATCCCTGAACAACTTCATATCAACACGATATATGAAAGCAGTGTTTGATATGGAGAACATTCATGCCTACAATTGGGCACAATTTGTCGCCGACGAGCTCAGACTAGCAGCAGCATCTCTGCAGTTGAAGCTTTCCGTGGAAAGAACATTGGATACATCAATGGATGCATGTTAATCCCTCAGGTTCACTTAATACAAACTAATATATCTTGATGTATGCTTGGTTTACGTATTTAACTTACAAAGGTTACTTTAATTTTTCAGATTCACTACCTGGACAGCTTGGACTTTGGCAAGGATTCTCCTCCCGACCACATTATTCCCCGGTTTGCTGCATACAACGACGCCATGGTCTGTAACCTGATCAAACGGGATATAATTCTGAAAAACCGACTGCCTTTTCCGACATATGGTAAACTAAAGGTACATCATACTACATACTCCATACTACAACCTAGCATATCATATACTACAAAACTTTTCCACTACTAGTTCTTTATTGGATGATATATTATCGTTCAAGGATACTACGTACAAGTTCAGAGAAATACTACCTACTTTTTTTTGATATATACTACATACTAGTTCGGCGAGATACTACATACTCGATACTACAACCTAGCAAAGCAAACACTATAAACCTATTACACGGTGCTTTCTCCTTACATTATACTACGTACTAGTTGTCTTTACGTTCAATTTATGAGAGTTACTACCTACTTTCTTCCAAGAGGCACTACATACTAGTTTGAGATATACTACATACTATTTTTGGGAGATACCACATACTATTTTCAAAAAGTCAACACACTCTTCTCACAACAGAAATACATACTACTTCGAAGACATACAACGTACTACTTCCGAGAATTACTACATTCTACTTAGTCCTTACTACTTATTACAAACTACTCCCTCTAGATACTACATGCTATTTTTGAGAGGTACTACACTCTCCTTCCATGAATAATTGCCCCTCCTAGATGATTGTCGTTTTTCTACACAGATACGCAGTCCTCACAGCATACGCTACGAGTCAGGACCATGTGTGCACGCGGCCTCAGACTCCTGTTTACGGTAGAGTGTTCAATTCCTGGTTAACTTGGAGACACCAAAATTTGACATGGGATTGAGTCAACTTGAGCCCGGCGACAACACCACAGTGTGTAACCAAGTCACCCGAGTCACTGCAAACTTATCGGCACAGTTTGACATAGCAGCTGAGACAACCGTAGTGCCAGATACACCAGATCAACCTCAACAAGCTCCACAATCAGGTAAAACCAGGAAGTAATTCACTTTCATTCAACAAATGTATGAAACAGTAACGCCCATTGTGTCATCATTTTTCAGATTTTCCTGACCCTACTCCTACTTCCATATCGCCTCATTCTTTACTGCAAGAGACGAGTGCAATAAGGATTTCTATCCATGAGGAATGCGGTCTCTAAAGTACAACCCAAAACAAGGAGGAGAATCATTGGGGTACCATCTGATATGCTTCTAGACGTACCAAAACGAGTAATAAAACCAAGCAGAATGGTGAAGTCCCCATTTCTTTGCAAACAGTACCAATGTGTCAGGCTTGATGTCCAGGCACAAGAAGATTTATTCACATATACAAACTCAATTTCTGCTGCCGACCAACTGAGGTTAGTATTATTTGTTTTACTGTTTATACATGTCCGAAGTATTATAACTCACTGTGACTACTGCCATTCTTTTTCCACAGAAAAATTTGGCTACACATATCTGATCCAGTCCCAAGGTTTCTAAAATTGCAACAGATACAAGAAGCCCTCGCATTTGACGCTGAAATGCAAGATGATGCATTCAATGTTGCTGTCCAAGCACTATTCGAGGATGAGGTGCACAAATTCGGGGGAACAGATTTCCTAGGCTGGAGGCACTTCTTAAATCAAGATTTCAAGGGTATGCGTCACATTTAGAAGTTCAACTATACAATAGCACACACTCATCACTAATCACGATAAATGCAAACAGATGCACGCAACCGCTGGTGGCGCAGACTGGAACCCCGAGGATCATGTCTACTTATTCAATGACATTCACATACCATACGACGTCTCAAAAAGCCGTCTGGTAGATTCACCACCCATGCCTTACTAACAACCTAGATACTCCAAACTAAATTCTAACATACTGTTTTCAAATTTGTAGATATATATCCCTCTCCACCAACCGCTTTCATTTCTCAGTTCACGCATTTGATATGGAGAACGAGAAGATTCAGATCATGGACCCCTTAAGAGATACAAGCAAAGGAGGGCAGGACATTGAAGCTAGGCACTCTAAGACTAAAGATCATATTGCGAAAGCATTGCAGGATTGCATGGTCATCTCTTTTCCAGACTGGAAACGCAATATTTCTAGCTGGCAGCATGAGTTCCCAACAAATATTCCAGCAACTGCTAACAGGTTATGCATATTTTTAGTACACACACGTCTGAGCACCACTTTAAATATGCATTCCTAATCATGGTTAATTTTACAGGATTGATACTGCTTTCCACGTTCTGCATATCATGAGAAATTGGGATGCAAAATGCTTAGTCAATCCAGTCTCTAGTGTGAGTATCCTTACTAAAATACAATGATACGTAATTTGCTTACTTCATAAATTAACACAATATTCTACAAATTTGACAACATTTCACATGCAGGACTCTCGAGATTTGCGGAAGGTCTTCCTTGCCAACCTCCTGTCATTCACAAGTAATGAGGCCATACTCCCAGAAAGTGTCAACTACTACATCAAAGCACTCAGGAGGAACTGATACCACATCCCATAGCGACGAAATAATAAATAGGCCGACTGAATAGACAAATTTTCAATTTCAATATGTAGTGAATTATGTACTACCTTTTTTTGTTTCTGGGAAAACATACTACATTTGATGGAATATTCTACCTTTTCTATATGTGGGGCTTATCTCAATTGTCACCCGCTACATCAAAGCACTTGGGAGGAATTTATACCACATCCCTCAGCTACGAGTAATAAGTAGACCGACTCAGTAGACAATTTTTTTAATTTCAATATTTACTGAAGAACATACTACCTTTCCCTTACATGGGGCTTATTTCAATTTTTAAATTCAGTACAAACCATTGGGCAGACTACAAGTCGGTCTCCCTGCTTGCTTCTTCAGTACTTCTCCCCATGAGTCTTGCTCATCTTCTCTATATGGCATCAATGAGAGCTGGCACCAAAAACTAGCCGCCTTGTTACGTATTACACAGACATACTACATACTACATGTCACCATACTCCATACTACATACTATGATACTCCAGCAACTTGAAATACTCACCTCCGAACCAAACAACACTCCTATATATGCCCAAACCAACTATCTCCTAGTAGTATGTACACGCATTACACGCTCTAGATAAACAAATTAATAAGTGTCATTCACGGCAAACTTAGCCCTGTATAAAACCAACCAGACCACAAAATACTTAACAGGCAGAAATAGACTTATTTTTCGCAAGTAGCAAAAAAGAGTTTACAACTTTTAAATAAAGGAGTACGTAAACAAAAAGCAGTACATATCATTCTGAAGACAAGATTACTTGACGACAGATACCAAAAATAATCCTAGTTACATGCAAAGGTACTGCAAGCCACATAACCAAACTAACCACACTCACTACTTTCTCTTATAACTTGAATTGCGACCACATCGTACTCTTATTGTGTCCTTGCTGACCACAGCTACCGCAGTACCTGATTTGCATTGGCCTAGTAACCCCAGAGCTACTTCCATCTTCAAATTGGATCCTTACTGATGAGCATGCTCCTTTCTTACCCTGCCTTGAAGCAATTTCTCCCTTGGACATATACCTTCGCATCCTAGGTCTTCCTCTTCCCCTTCTAAATTCAGGAGGAAGTATATCACATTCACGAAGACCATCTTCCATCTCCTCATCTTCTACTTCCTCACCTCCCCAATCATCGTCACCGCCTTCTGTAGGCTCACACTCATCTATGAAATTGTCATTGCACAGCTGGGCATCATGATCGCCAAACACATTACCAATAGGTTTCTTCCCTTGTAATCTTTCACTTTGGCGAGTTTCCTTCGTGCTTGATTCTGCCGTGGCTGTCATTAATTTCAAATCTTTCAGGTGATTGCACATCACTTCCATTGTCTTCTGATATGTCTCAGTGTTTGTGTCCCCAATCCGAACCATATCAAGCGCGGTCTGATACATCAGATCGTGTCGATACGTCCTCGATGCAGCAGCTTCATTATCATTGACGTACCCTTTGAGATGTTCTGGAATGGATTCTCTAGCTTTCTTTGTCCACCTCTTCTTAACATACTTTTCTGGTATCTCCCTGACTCCAAATTGCACCAACACCTACACACAAATTAATGTTACCAACCACAGCCATATGAGGAAAAATATTTGCAGAAGAATTTAGGATGCCGATACTTTTATTACTTACCCTCAATATGTGCCGCAGAGTATCCCCAAGTGCTCAAACAGTTTGCACACACGAAAAATTCTTGCTCACCAATGATGGCCTCAACATCATACTCTCTTCTGCCCCAGCTATCCTTATCATCACCCATATGGATCACCAAAAATGGTTCTCCTCTGACGATGGTCTTATATCATAAGACACACTCCAAACAAACTGTTCCTTGAACCTTTTGAAAGCACCTCTTGTGTACACACGCCGCAGCATGTTTTTCCAAAGGCGACTTCGTAGCTGTAACCACCTTTATCCTGCATCGCCATAAATATAAAATCAGTAATAACACATGGATGATCTATATTACAGCTACAATCAAGGCAATTACACTGTCATTATGCGTAAACAAAATACTTACATCAGATGTGTGGAACTCTTCGGCGTCTTCCTCCTGTATTCTGTCATAAAAGAAACTTTCATACTTCCTGACAAGGACATTCATCGGAGAAGATGGCTTCACATACTTCTTAAGAACATGGTTCATACTCTCACTTCTCTGAGTGGTCGACATTTTAGCAAAAAAATGTGACTTGAAGTAAACAGGAGCCCATTGTGTACTCATATCCCACATCCGTTTCATGTATGTGCTAGACTCCAGTTCATACCTTTTCACTAAATCAATCCAAGCTCTCTCGAACTCATCTATTGTCTGCGGGTCATTCAAAACTCTATGAAACTCATTCTTGAAAGTGCTCCTCTTGCTATATATGTTCCCAAAGTTCTCTTTAGCATTCTTCAGTACATGCCACTTGCAAACTCGATGAACCGTACCAGGCCACACCTCCGCGATTGCCACTTCCATCTGATAACAGTTATCTACACAAAAATGTATGAACATGTCAAAAAAAGATATACTATATACTACAAGATTTTTACTAACCGTTGCAAATACCTGTCAGAATTGCCGACGGTCTTTTTCCATGCATTGCACAACTGAAAGACTGAAATAACCATTTGAACGCATCGACGGTTTCCTCCCTCATCATACAACATCCAAATACTACTGTTTGGAAGTGATTATTCACCCCAACAAAAATACCAAGCGGCATCTTATACATATTAGTCTGATAGGTAGTATCAAATGTCACAACATCGCCAAAGTGCTCGAAACTAAGCCTCGACAGTGCATGTGACCAAAAGACATTTTTATCCTACCGGCCCCATCCACCTGCATGGTGTAGTAGAAGTTATCACTTGGCGCCTGTAGCTCTTTGAAGTAATCAATTGTTTTCTGAACATCATCACTACACTCATCTCTTCTTATAGCATAGGCTAATCTGTTCATTGCCCTTCGACTAAAAGGTGCCATACCAGGGCCTCCATGCATTCCTGAAACCAATCCATACATGCCTGTCGGAGCCATACCATTATCTACCATACCTTGAACGATAGTCCTTGTGCCTTCATCTATAAAGTTGTGCGACCTATACTGCTTAGTAAGCCTTACTTTATTTTTAAGAGGGTGGTTATGAACACTGATAAACTTTGTCACCATCCAATCATGCCTCGCTGACGAACGATTAATTCTAAGCATAGCTCTACATCCTATCCTAGTTGCTGCATTTTGCACCTTTTTGTCAATGCCCTGTTCAACATGGTAGATGCAAATCAATAACTAGTACACACGATACATTGGAAACAACTACAATTTACAAACACATACCTGACGCACACAACAGAACTCTTGCATGGTTTTCACCCCTCCCTTTCTCTCCCTACGATTGGAACGCCTGATCCCGAAACCATAGAATCTAGCATAAAGATTATAAAACGCATATCCGTCTACATCTTCTTTGAAGAGCTGGCCCAGTTCGGCACTATTACTGATGGTTGATAAAAAGACGAAGGAATGGGAGCCTCGACAACTTCATTATCAACCACCACCCTAAAAACATATAACTCCATTACTACTTCATACAGTACGCATGCGTACAACAAAGAAATCATACACAGTACATCGATCTACATTACCTCTCAATTGGAATTTCCTCGATGCCATCTTCTCCGGCCTTGTTCTGGTCATCCTCGACGCTAGGTACGACCGCGATCGCAGGATCTGCGTCCACGCAACCGGCAGCAACGACGCCTCCGCTATTATCAAACTCCATGATCTGATGTTGCTCTACTCCGGCTCCACGTGCTACCTCCCTCAACGGATCTGCATCCATCATGCACCTTCGACTGAGTTTGTGAGGGTGTGTCTATCTGGAACGGAGCACCTACAAGTGCGTGTTTGTTAACGCAACCAACCCTCCTTCCTGAAGCACTACTAGTCACTCCCTTCCATTACGCGTTAGACAACTGACCGGCTCAACAAACCACAATTTTCTCAACGTGCACCCCTGCATGCATGCCCATCCAGCTCAACTAACCACAATTTTCTCCACGTCAAACCCCATCAAGCCTACTTATCCGGAATGCGTGACCATTTCGCTTATCTAAAACTATCGAAAAAATCTGGAATATTATACAGCAAACTAGGATACTCGTCCTCTGGAATATACTACCTCACGATAGATACTACTGCAATAAAAAAAATGCTCCATTTTCTCCCGTCACGTCCACAACTATAATGATTTAATACTACCTACTACTCCTACATATTTTCATCCTTTCTGTTAGCCAATAAGCTCTGTTATCGACTATACTTTTTTATTGAGAAAGTAAACATATACTTCTTTCTCATTACGGCATAACGTACATACTGATAAAAAGTTTGCCGTACCATCAACAAAAACATCCAACTATGTTTAGAAATCACACACTTTATACACATACAAACTCGATGGAAGAACTTTATTATCTTCGATGTTTCAGGAAAATACAAATTCCATACAGATGGGAAAAACAATCTAAGATGGCGTACCATCAATTTGACACTAACGAAATAAAACTACCAATTCAACTAAACTACATAAATTCATGTTAGCATCTACTTCGTCTTCTATCGACCACAAGTAATCCGGTTGTGCCCCAGAGCGCCGCAAGCCGTGCACCGCCTCACTCCATTGCGATCGCGATGTGGTCGTTCTTCCATCCGTCGCTGTATGGCAGCAATTAGTCTCCCATGCCTCTCGGTGATGGAGATCAACCCATCGATCCTGTTAATTACTTCCATCATACGGTTGTACTGGCTGCAAAAATAAGGGAGCAAATGCTAATCAAAATCGACAACCAACTAGTAGTACATCTCAGAATAATAGAACACATACTCTAGAGAAATAGTGATGCGTTGATTCTCTTGGCCGGCTGGCTCCTCAGATCTATCACCACTGTCCATGCTTTGAAAGAAGAATAAACTACTCAGGAGTCCCTTCTGCCGTCTCACGAAAACCCGAAAGTGCCCCCTTTATAGCCGGCTCCACCCGTAAATACGGCAAAAGCTGGACGTACCTTCCAGCCTACAAATCAGGGATTGCATTATCACCAAAAAATAATTATTTTATGGTAATTTCCTACGGCTGCTAGCGGGTTAGAGGATACTGCCCACGTTCGCTACCCCCAGCGAACCCGTTTCCTAGCTGCTACGAAGGTGGACACGTGGAAGCCAAATAAAATGGTGGTAACTACCACCACTTGTAGATAAAATTTGTCCTATAATATATATACCACACCTGCATAATCTGATAGTTATGCTCCCGTCACAACGCACAGGTGCTAGTATAAAAAAGAAACTAATATAAGAGCATGTAATTATAATTTTGATAAATATGAGCATGTAATTTTGGTCGGCCTAACAACAAAGCACATACACATACGTACATAGTCTTGGGAGCTCTTATATGTCGCATTTTGCGGCAATAGGACATCGGCGCACAGGCAGAACCCTTGACTGTGCCGGCCCGTTGGCGAGCGATGTGGCCACCGCGACATGTACTTGCGCGATGTAAAATATTAAGAAAATGCAAAATATTAAAAAACATGTTCGTCCAACAGGAATCGAACAGAAGACCAGCTGAGTGCATGCGGGTACAGATAACCAGTTGCCCTAACGACTGAAAATGATGAATATGCAATGAGACTATTTAAGAATTAAATTACTTAGCAGATCCGAACACAGTTGAAAAATTATTTGTTGCAAAAACTAGAATAGTTTTTCAACGGAAAATATCTTTTGGAAAGCCGTTCTAAACAACGCGAGCAAATTTCTGATTTTTTTTTTTGGCAAATGCAAACAATTTATGAATTGGGAAAAAATTGAAGACACGCGCATGTTTTCAATTTATTAACAATTTTTTAAAATGCTAACTTTTTTTGGAAAAGTAAACAATTTTTGCATTTAAGACTTTTTTTAAAATGGGAATATTTTCTAAATTTCTGAACAAATTTGGAAAAAGACGAACGTTTTTGGAAAATGAGAACAATCTTCCAATCCATGTTTTCTTAAAAAGGAACATTTCCTAAATTTATGAATTTTCTTTGAAAATGTGAACAAAATTTGAAAATTCAAATCCTTCCAAAATTTATGAACGAATCTGGAAAATGCGTACACTACTTAACACAAACATTTTTGGAAAACATTGAACAATGTTTTAGTCTATGAACAAATTTGAAAACTGGAGAATTTTTTAAAAATTGACGATTTTTTAAAAACAAGAACATATTTTGAATGTACAAAATATTTAAAAAATGTAAGGACTTTTTAAATTTGTGAACATATTTGAAAAGGGGGAACCTTACATGAAATAGCCGACATTTTCCGAAAATGCGAACTTTGTTTTATTTTTATGAACAAATTTTTGAAATGGGAAGATGTTTCAAAATTTGGACAATTTTTATAAATGTGCAATAGAAATTGTATTCACGATTGTTTTAGAAAGGAATAATATAAAAATTGCAAAAAAAGAATAGAGAAAACGAAATTAAAATTAGAAGACAAAAGCAACTTTGGAACCTTTTGGAAGGTTCCCAAAATCGGTACAAACCGACTTGGGACCTTAAAGAAGGTTTCCAAAACCTGATCCTTCTCCATGCAAATGGACCGGCCCATTCCCGGTTCGCTCGGCACCTCGCCTGCGTGAATCGTCGATAGTTTGTCGCAGAATGTGGTGAATAGGGATTTCCGATAGTCTCAAACCCGTTCTTATCACAATGTGCAAAAAAAGAAAAGAAATTCAGGCTCAAGGCCCAACGCACGCAATACAACCCAATATTAGCCCACATTGCAAAGCCCACAACTCTCTCTCTCTCTCTCTCTCTCTCTCTCTCTCTCTCTCTCTAATTGGGGAGAACCGGAGCCCTCAAGATCAACTCGAAGAAGAAGTGCCACCCTGGGGAGGACTGAAAAAACTAACATAAACTAATAGTTGGAGACGATGCACTGGAACCGGGACTGGTGCCTGCCGAGCCCCGTCCCGCGTCCTGACTGCTCGAACCGCGACTGATGCACACATTAGTCCCGGTTCGTAAGTCGACCGGCACTGTTGCTCTGATCTAGCGAAAACCAAAGCCATGTTTTCTACTAGTGTGGCCTTATATTTATCTTACATCTAAGGCTTCAGTCTATCCTTGTTTCTTTTCCCCTTCTCCACAAGGATGTTCCACAAACGGGAGGGTAAAGTGGTTGACGAGGTGAATCTGACAGTTGTGCTACAACATTCCGGATCCATGGTGAGCTTAGTTACTCAATTAACCTAGCACAAGCGAGTTGTTTGAGGTATACAAATCCAGTTCTGAATTATGCTAAAGTATAACAATGTCCTTCAGAATAAATAGACTAAAAAACCTACAAGTGGGCGGTCCAAACATATGTCACTTCGGTTGAAAATTTTAGCGAAAAAAGTATAAGCCTCAATGTGGTTTCTTTCATGTGATTAAGTCATATATGCACTACTAGGAAAAGGCCTACTAATGGCGCACCTAGTTTGGCCATTAATGGTGCATTAGTGGTGCGCCATTAGTGCCACGTCATTAGTATATTTTACTAATGGCGCACCACTGGTGCGCCATTAGTATCTGGTATACTAATGGCGGACCTCAGATGCGCCATTAGTATATACAACAGTGCGCCATTAGTATGCCTCCCAGGGGGCCATGTATACCCAGGTGCTTTGGCATACTAATGGCGCACAACAATAAAATGCGTCATTAGTAACTTCGGCATACTAATGGCACACTGTTTAATGATGCGCCATTAGTATCCTTTGGCATACTAATGGCGCACTGTGGTGTGATGCGCCATTAGTATGAATATTAAGTTTTTTTATTTTTTAATTTTCTGTTTTTTGCACAGGTTACAAAATGTATAATTGGACAAAATATAGACAGCACATATCAACAACAGATTCATCGAATACAATAGAAGATTAGTCTCTGAATACAATTCATCATAATAGTCTCCGAATACAATTCATCATATGAGTCTCCGAATTGAAAAGACCGAACAAAGATAGAACATTATACTACAAGTCTCGAGACCGCGAGTAGCAAGTTTGTCTTCACATTACAAGTCGATATCGATCATCTAAACTACCATCACATAGAAGAGAGCTGCGGTCATCACGATGAGCATCATCACGATGAAACTCGTCTTCATCCGGTTCCTCCAACGCTCCCTCCCCACTCCCGCTAGATAGCGGGCGTATCTAGATTCGGCCTCGGCCCTAGTGGTGTACCCTTTGTAACTGTTACCGCTGAATCGGTGAACCTATCTCCGACACTCCTCCCGCCGTCAGAGACTCCGGGAACCTTACCCTTGTACACGACATACGACGGCATCGCTATGCACTAGCCAAACGAAATGTTAGTACCAATTCACAGACAATACATAAGCAATATATAAGTATGCAACAGAACGATCGGAAGAGAAAAGCAAGACATTAATAGCATTGATTACATCTAAGTTGAACGACTCTCGAAACCAAAGAGACATGCTACAAGTTCATTAAAGTTTAATTATAACATGAGCCAATCGATGTTTCAGAACTAGACACAGCATCACTGCTTTCGACTCGACTCAAGGGACCAGAGCGTGGATGAAGCCGCCGTCTACCGTGGGAGTCATGAAATAACGGGCGTTGTCAGCCTGCATTTGTAGCATTGTGTCGATGTCACTGTTGGACGGTTGATTTCTGAGGTAGAACTGCCCCGAGGTACGAACGACATCTTGATGGATGATTTCCGCAAACTCCGACTGGATGCGAAAGAATTCTTGTCTGATGTCCGCGTCCTGGATTGCCGACACGCTCGACGCCCAATCTTTGAGTTTACTCGGTAGCAGAAGTTGATGATGGTCCCGTACGATCGCCCGCATGTGATGGATGGCGTAGTAGGCACCCTTCTGACCGCCAGGCGGCTGCTTGACGCAGCAGAACGTCGTATTGTGGGAGAACACGTGCTTGCCGTACTTAGGAATAGGCCTGGTGAAGGTGCCTCCAGATTTGGCGTAGCCGGGGAGAACATCAACAAGAACCTTCTTGACATTTGTGTAGTCTAAGTTCGACTGACGGTCCGGGTCGAAACACGTGGCCATGGAATATTTTGGGCTTAGGAGGATGAGCGTGCAATGTGTGTCACTGCAGAAAACACATAATGTTAAAAGAAAAACGATCGAAATATAAGAATTCATATGTTACGGGCCAGTTGAGGGGAGGACTTACTCGGGAAAGTAAGGCACGAGGAAGTTATCCTTATCTTGGTTTGCCAGAATGACGCCTTCGAGGTAAGAACTCGCGACTTGCCGGTCCCCAGCGCTGCCCAAGATCTTGGCACGCATGTAGAAGGGGTCGACTATCACGATGTCCGGGGTCTTGTCACGAATGATCCGCATCTCCATACTCAGCGAAAATAGCCGAACGAAGGTGTAGTGCAGCGGATGAAGGTTCAACATAGCGTGGATGTCATCAAACCGCATGACGATCGTATGCCCGATGGAGTTATCCACAAAGCCCTTGCCCTCTGGCACCTTGGCCGCGAAACCGGGTATGCCACATCCTTCTCTCTCGAGACGCCGCTTCTCCAAAGAAAGAACAACATCATGCAGACTCCGCATAGCACCGGTTGCAGCATTGAGCATATTTGTCGGTAGCATCGCCTCTACCCGCCACATGCACCCTCCTCGAGATATCCTCGGTGAAGGTGGCCCGTCCCCGAGCACGGATCGTACTCGGTGCGGCTGGCCCGCACCCTTGTTAGTCTTTCTTTTGCGTGCCTTCTTCTTCTCCTGTAATGGGACCGAGTTCTGCTCACAGACCGCCTTCTTGAGTGTGTTGGGGCTGATAATATTTCGCACCTCGCCTATCTGAGGCTCGGTGAAGTCGGCAGCTGGAGGCGTCTCCTGAGAGCTGAACGGCAGACGACACCTGTTGCAACTTGGCTTCTCCACGATACCAGCTAGACCGCGCACGTCTTTTGTTGGGTTGGGTTCTTGAGAAGGAGGCCCCATGAAGTCGCCACCGTACCCATGATCGGCAAAGTACTGATCGATGTTGCCAAATGTATCGTCGTTGCCGTCGTTACGATCCTGTGCCATATGCATGTTTGGATCCAGTGGCATAGGGATGTCCGGCACCGTTGCGGCGGTCTTGCCATGGGGCCGACTTGGCGCCGGCACAACTGGCGGTGTTGTCTTTGGGGTGGTGTCCACCGCCCCCAAACGAATCTGGCTCTTCGGCCAAAGCACGGGCCAGCTCAGGCAGGCGCTGAGGGTCATCACGTCATCATCGTCGGCCCCGACGGGTCGAATCGGAGGTAACAACTCGTCGCAGCCTGGCAGCACCCGAACCAGTTGAACCCTAAACAAGTTGGGTGGCATCTGGGTACCGTGGAACAAGGGGTTGCCTGGTTGAACGATTTTGCCCTTGGCGACATCGACCAACTCGTTGTTCACGGCGCAGGAGAGTGCACGGAACATCGGCGGCGCCCTGCGAAAACATGTAGGGCGTCGGGGATGCCGATCAAAGGCAAGGAGATGAAGTCCTCGGCCGAGAGAGGCTTAATTAGTTACCGTGATGATGGCGTCGAGCTCGGCTAATGTTGAGGCACCGCCAACGGCGTAGCGCACGATTGACGGAGGGGCCTCTTGCTGCAAAGGTGGCGGCCGGCGTACACCCGGGTGCATTAAGCTCCCGTGCCGGCGTCGGAGACACCAATGTCGCCTCCGCCGGAGACACCAATGGCCCCGCCATCGCATTCAGCGAATTGCTGGCCGTGAAGCTAGGAATCGGGGGCGGCCCCTGTTGGCCGCCCGCAATCCACGCACTCAACCCCTCGATCAAGGTAGGCACAATGGCGGGATCTTCGCTTTGAGTTGTTGTTGCACTTGCTCTTGGACAATCTCCGGAATCTGCGCCACCTGTGCCTTAAGTTCTTGAACCTCGCGCGCCTGGCTTTCCGAGCTGGTCTTTTTCTCCTTTCGCCCACCAGTGTTATAGTATGACGACCATTTTGTCGACAAGCCTTTGCCGCCACACGACCAGGTGACGCCGGCTTTCATCGAGCTTATCCTTGTTCTTCATTACATTCAACGCCCTATTTAGAGTGGTGTCCCAAGGGTTGCTCTTAGTCGACCCAGCCATCGCTTTCGATGCGCTGCGGAAGGAATGTGAACCATTTAGAAATTTGGCTTCATTAATTAGAATGCAACCATATGGAGCTAATTACGCGGGTGTGTATTCCTTACCAGAACAAGCTCAAGCGCCCTGGTCTTCGGATCTATGGTAAGCTCCTTTGTTTTCGGGTCCTTCTTGTACCGGGCCCTGACAAAGTTCCTGGTCTGCTTGTCACCGTATTTATCGAAGAGGGGCGGTAGGCCTTGCTCGGCACGGTCCGCCTCCTCCTTGTCCCATATAGGCTCCGCCACTCTGTAACACGGGACCGACTGTGTGTTCCCCTAAGTTCAGTTCCGCATTTCTTTCCCCACCGACTTGATTGGGAGTTTGCGGTGCTCGAGCAATTGATCTTGAAGTCGTTGTAGTCATCTTCGGTGATCGAAGGATTTTCTCCTTGATCTTCTCATAACTCTCACCTTTCTCGATCATTCTCTTCACATTGCTTTTCCAAGTAGACAGGGCCTTGCTCATCTTCGTGAGGGCAGCATTGTTCACTTTATTCCCTTTGAGGCTTGTGTTTTCAAATTCAGCGGGGAACTTGTATCGTTCGTGCAGCTTCGTGAAGAGGAGGTTGCGCAAATTCCCTCGGTCAGGATGCCTCAGGTTCTCGGTGTTGATCGAGACGGTGCTCCGTAGAATGCACCCGAGCTGAAGCGAGTACCCCTTGACTATTCGTTTGGGCGCCGTTGGATTCCCGTCGGAGTCCACTCTAGTAACTTCCTCCTTGAGGGTGCGGAGCACGGTCAGGCGCCGGTCCTTCTGTTGCCTCTTCGGTTGGCTGCCATCTGTGCGTGCGCCGCCATCATCAATGGTGGCATCCTCGGCGGCACCATCAGTGGTGGCATCAGTGGGGTCATCCTCGGCGGTACCATCAGTGGTCTCAGGATCGGTGGGGAAGGCGGCGTCCTCATACAAGTGAGGTTGTTCCTCCATCTCCGGGACAGCTCCAGAATGCCTTGCCGCTCAACCCCGGCCTCATCGTTGTTGGCCATGTTTCTCTCTAAATAGGAACAAAGTTTGGTCAAAAAGTTGGTTATTGTCAAGGAACAAGATCATGGTCTCATCATTTAGGGTTTGTCGACACCGAGGCATCTTAAAAGCTAAGCTTTTATCATTGAGGGTTTTTCGACGCCGAGGCACCCTGAAAGCCTAAGCTTTCATCATTAGTAACAAGTACCCCGGCCCATACATTAGTCACAAGTACCCCATATGTCCTATTTTTAGCAAAGTCATGCTAAAATTCACGGAAAATTTCAGCATGACCTTTGCTGAAAATAGGACATATGTGAAGGAAATATGCCCTAGAGGCAATAATAAAGTTATTATTTATTTCCTTATTTCATGATAAATGTTTATTATTCATGCTAGAATTGTATTAACCGGAAACATAATACATGTGTGAATACATAGACAAACAGAGTGTCACTAGTATGCCTCTACTTGACTAGCTCGTTAATCAAAGATGGTTATGTTTCCTAACCATAGACATGAGTTGTCATTTGATTAACGGGATCACATCATTAGGAGAATGATCTGATTGACATGACCCATTCCGTTAGCCTAGCACTTGATCGTTTAGTATGTTGCTATTGCTTTCTTCATGACTTATACATGTTCCTATAACTATGAGATTATGCAACTCCCGTTTACCGGAGGAACACTTTGGGTACTACCAAACGTCACAACGTAACTGGGTGATTATAAAGGAGTACTACAAGTGTCTCCAAAGGTACTTGTTGGGTTGGCGTATTTCGAGATTAGGTTTTGTCACTCCGATTGTCGGAGAGGTATCTCTGGGCCTTCTCGGTAATACACATCACATAAGCCTTGCAAGCATCACAACTAATGAGTTAGTTGTGAGATGATGTATTACGGAACGAGTAAAGAGACTTGCCGGTAACGAGATTGAACTAGGTATTGGATACCGACGATCGAATCTCGGGCAAGTAACATACCGATGACAAAAGGAACAACGAATGTTGTTATGCGGTCTGACCGATAAAGATCTTCGTAGAATATGTAGGAACCAATATGGGCATCCAGGTCCCGCTATTGGTTATTGACCGAGAATAGTTCTAGGTCATGTCTACATAGTTCTCGAACCGTAGGGTCCGCACGCTTAAGGTTTCAATGACGGTTATTATGAGTTTATGTATTTTGATGTACCGAAGGAGTTCGGAGTCCCGGATGAGATCGGGGACATGACGAGGAGTCTCGAAATGGTCGAGACGTAAATATCGATATATTGGACGACTATATTCGGAGTTCGGAAAGGTTCGAATGATTCGGGTATTTTTCGAGTACCGGGTAGTTACGGAGAAGTAATGGGCCTTGATGGGCTTTAGTGGGAAGAGGAAAAGGCTGCTGCGCCTCCCCTCTAGTCCGAATTGGACTAGGGAAAAGGGGCCGCCACCTTCCTACTCCTCCACTTCCTTCTCCCTTCCTCCCCTACATGGAAGGATTCCTAGTTGGACTAGGAAAGGGGAATCCTACTCCCGGTGGGAGTAGGACTCCCCTGGCGCCGCCAAACATAGGGCCGGCCTCCTCCCTCCCTTGCTCCTTTATATACGGGGTAGGGGCACCCCATAGACACACAAGTTGATCTACGTGATCGTTCCTTAGCCGTGCGGTGCCCCCCTCCACCATATTCCACCTCGGTCATATTGTAGCGGTGCTTAGGCGAAGCCCTGCGACGGTAGAACATCAAAATCGTCACCACGCCGTCGTGCTGACGGAACTCCTGCCGCACGCTTTGCTGGATCGGAGTCCGGGGATCGTCATCGAGCTGAACATGTGCCAAGAACTCGGAGGTGCCGGAGTAACGGTGCTTGGATCGGTCGGATCGTGAAGACGTACGACTACATCAACCGCGTTATTATAACGCTTCCGCTTTCGGTCTACGAGGGTACGTGGACGGACACTCTCCCCTCTCGTTGCTATGCCATCACCATGGTCTTGCGTGATCGTAGGAAAATTTTGAAATTACTACGTTACCCAACAGTGGCATCCGAGCCTGGTTTTATGCGTTGATGTCATGTGCACGAGTAGAACACAAGTGAGTTGTGGACGATACAAGTCATACTGCCTACCAGCATGTCATACTTTGGTTCAGCGGTATTGTTGGACAGACGATCCAGACCAACCTTACGCGTACTCTTACGCGAGACCGGTTCCCTCGACGTGCTTTGCACATAGATGGCTTGTGGAAGACTGTCTCTCCAACTTTAGTTGAACCGAGTGTGGCTACGCCCGGTCCTTGAGAAGGTTAAAACGGAGTCTATTTGAGTATCGTTGTGGTTTTGATGCGTAGGTGAGATTGGTTCTTGCTTAAGCCCGTAGCAGCCACGTAAAATTTGCAACAACAAAGTAGAGGACGTCTAACTTGTTTTTGCAGGGCATGTTGTGATGTGATATGGTCAAGACATGATGCTGAATTTTATTGTATGAGATGATCATGTTTTGTAACCGAAGTCATCGGCAACTGGCAGGAGCCATATGGTTGTCGCTTTATTGTATGCAATGCAATCGCCCTGTAATGCTTTACTTTATCACTAAGCGGTAGCGATAGTCGTAGAAGCATAAGTTTGGCGAGACGACAACGATGCTACGATGGAGATCAAGGTGTCGGCGCGGTGACGATGGTGATCATGCCGGTGCTTCGGAGATGGAGATCACAAGCACAAGATGATGATGGCCATATCATATCACTTATATTGATTGCATGTGATGTTAATCCTTTATGCATCTTATCTTGCTTTGATTGACGGTAGCATTATAAGATGATCCCTTACTAAATTATCAAGAAGTGTTCTCCCTGAGTATGCACCGTTGCGAAAGTTCTTCGTGCTGAGACACCACGTGATGATCGGGTGTGATAGGCTCTACGTTCAAATACAACGGGTGCAAAACAGTTGCACACGCGAATACTCAGGTTATACTTGACGAGCTATGCATATAAGATATGACCTCGGAACACGGAGACCGAAAGGTCGGCGTGAATCATATAGTAGATATGATCAACATATTGATGTTCACCATTGAAACTACTCCATCACACGTGATGATCGGTCATGGTGTAGTTGATATGGATCACGCAATCACTTAGAGAATTGGAGGGATATTTTTCTAAGTGGGAGTTCTTAAGTAATATGATTAATTGAACTTTAATTTATCATGAACTTAGTCCTGGTAGTATTTTGCAAATTATGTTGTAGATCAATAGCTCGCGTTGTTGCTTCCCTATGTTTTTATATGTGTTCCTAGAGAAAATTGTATTGAAAAATGTTAGTAGCAATGATGCGGATTGGATCCGTGATCTGAGGTTTATCCTCATTGCTGCACAGAAGTATTATGTCCTTAATGCACCGCTAGGTGACAGACCTATTGCAGGAGCAGATGCAGACGTTATGAACGTTTGGCTAGCTCAATATGATGACTACTTGATAGTTTAGTGCACCATGCTTAACGGCTTAGAATCGGGACTTCAAAGGCGTTTTGAACGTCATGGACCATATGAGATGTTCCAGGAGTTGAAGTTAATATTTCAAGCAAGTACCCGAGTTGAGAGATATGAAATCTCCAACAAAGTTCTATAGCTAAAAGATGGAGGAGAATCGCTCAACTAGTGAGCATGTTCTCAGATTGTCTGGGTACTTCAATCGCTTGAATCAAGTGGGAGTTAATCTTCCAGATAAAATAGTGATTGACAGAATTCTCTAGTCACCATCACTAAGTTACTAGAACTTCGTGATGAACTATAGTATGCAAGGGATGACGAAAACGATTCCCGAGCTCTTCGTGATGTTGAAATCGGCGAAGGTAGAAATCAAGAAAGAGCATCAAGTGTTGATGATTGACAAGACCACTAGTCTCAAGGAAAAGGGCAAAGGGAAGAAGGGGAACTTCAAGAAGAACGGCAAGCAAGTTGCTGCTCGAGTGAAGAAGCCCAAGTCTGGACCTAAGCACGAGACTAAGTGCTTTTGCTGCAATGGAACTGGTCACTAGAAGCGGAACTACCCCAAGTATTTGGCGGATAAGAAGGATGGCAAAGTGAACAAAGGTATATTTGATATACAGATTATTGATGTGTATTTTACTAGTGTTCGTAGCAGCCCCTCGGTATTTGATACTGGTTCAGTTACTAAGAGTAGTAACTTGAAACGGGAGTTACAGAATGAACAGAAACTAGTTGAAAGGGGAAGTGACGATGAGTGTTGGAAGTAGTTCCAAGATTGATATGATCATCATCGCACACTCCCTATACTTTCGGGATTAGTGTGGAACCTAAATAAGTGTTATTTGGTGTTGAGCATAAATATGATTTGATCATGTTTATTGCAATCTGATTATTCATTTAAGTAAGAGAATAAATTGTTGTTCTGTTTACATGAATAAAACCTTATATGGTTACACACCCAATGAAAATGGTTCATTGGATCTCGATCATAGTGATACACATATTCATAATATTGAAACCAAAAGATACAAAGTTAATAATGATAGTGCAACTTATTTGTGGCACTGCCGTTTGGGGTCATATCGGTGTAAAGCGCATGAAGAAACTCCATAAAGATGGATTTTCGAAATCACTTGGTTATGAACCGTTTGATGCTTGCGAACCGTGCCTTTTGGGCAAGATGACTGAAACTCCGTTGTTCGGAACAATGGAACGAGCAACAAACTTGTTGGACATAATACATACCGATGTATGCGATCCAATGAGTGTTGATGCTCGTGGCAAGTATCGTTATTTGCTGACCTTCACAAGATGATTTGAGCAGATATGGGTATATCTACTTGATGAAACATAAGTCTGAAATAGTTGAAAGGTTCAAAGAATTTCAGAGTGAAGTGGAAAATCATCGTAACAAGAAAATAAAGTTTCTGCGATCTGATCGTGGAGATGAATATTTGAGTTACGAGTTTGGTCTTCAATTAAAACAAAGTGGATTAGTTTCACAGCTCACGCCACCTGGAACACCACAACATTATGGTGTGTCCGAACGTCATAACCGTACTTTATTTTGATATGGTGCGATCAATGATGTCTCTTACCGATTTACCAATATCGTTTTGGGGTTATGCATTAGAGACAGCTGCATTCACGTTTAATAGGGCACCATCTAAATCCGTTGAGATGACACCGTATGAACTATGGTTTAGCAGTAAACCTAAGCTGTCGTTTCTTAAAGTTTGGAGTTGTGATGCTTATGTGAAAAAGTTTTCACCTGATAAGCTCGAACCCAAATCGGAGAAGTGCGTCTTCATAGAATACCAAAGGTAACTATTGGGTACACCTTCTATCACAGATCCGAAGGCAAGTTTTTCGTTGCTAAGATGGATCCTTTCTAGAGAAGAAGTTTCTCTCGAAAGAAGTGAGTGGGAGGAAAGTAGAAACTTGATGAGGTAATTGTACCTTCTCCCTTATTGGAAAGTAGTTCATCACAGAAATCAGTTCTAGTGATTCCTACACCAATTAGTGAAGAAGTTAATGATGATGATCATGAAACTTCAGATCAAGTTGCTACCAAACCTCGTAGGTACTCCAGAGTAAGATCCGCATCAGAGTGGTACGGTAATCATGTTCTGGAAGTCATGTTACTAGACCATGATGAACCTACGAACTATGAGGAAGCAATGATGAGCCCAGATTCCGCGAAATGGCTCGAGGCCATAAAATCTGAGATATGATCCATGTATGAGAACAAAGTATGGACTTTGATTGACTTGCTCTATGATCAGCAAGCCATGTTAAAATAAATGGATCTTCAAGAGGAAGATGGACACTGATAGTAGTGTTACTATCTACAAAGCTAGACTTGTCGAAAAAGGTTTTAGACAAAGTTCAAGATGTTGAATACAATGAGATTTTCTCACTTGTATCAATGCTTAAAAGTCTGTCCGAATCATGTTAGCAATTGCCACATTTTATGAAATCTGGCAAATGGATGTCAAAACTACATTCTTTAATGGATTTATTAAAGAAGAGTTGTATATGATGCAACCAGAAGGTTTTGTCAATCCTAAAGGAGCTAACAAAATGTGCAAGCTCCAGCGATCCATCTATGGACTGGTGCAAGCATCTCGGAGTTGGAATAAACGCTTTGATAGTGTGATCAAAGCATATGGTTTTATACAGACTTTTGGAGAAGCCTGTATTTACAAGAAAGTGAGTGGGAGCACTACAGCCTTTACGATAAGTATATGTGAATGACATATTGTTGATCGGAAATAATGTAGAATTATTCTGCAAAGCATAAAGGAGTGTTTGAAAGGAGTTTTTTCAAAGAAAGACCTCGGTGAAGCTGCTTACATATTGAGCATCAAGATCTATAGAGATAGATCAAGACGCTTGATATGTTTTTCAATGAATACATACCTTGACAAGATTTTGAAGTAGTTCAAAATGGAACAGTCAAAGAAAGAGTTCTTGCCTGTGTTACAAGGTGTGAGATTGAGTAAGACTCAAAACCCGACCACAGCAGAAAATAGAAAAGAGAATGAAAGTCATTCCCTATGCCTCAGTCATAGGTTCTATAAAGTATGCTATGCTATGTACCAGACCTACTGTATACCTTGCTCTGATTTTGGCAAGGAATGCGATAGTGATCTAGGAGTAGATCACTTTGGACATTGGTCAAGAACATCCTTAGTGAGGACTAAGGAAATATTTCTCGATTATGGAGGTGATAAAAGAGCCCGTCGTAAAGAGTTACATCGATGCAAGCTTTTTACACTGATCCAGATGACTCTAAGTCTCAATCTGGATACATATCGTAAGTGGGAGCAATTAGCTAGAGTAGCCCCGTGCAGAGCATTGTAGATATAGAAATTTGCAAAATACTTACGGCTCTGAATGTAACAGACCCGTTGACTAAAATTATCTCACAAGCAAAACATGATCACACCTTAGTACTCTTTGGGTGTTAATCACATAGCGATGTGAACTAGATTACTGACTCTAGTAAACCCTTTGGGTATTGGTCACATATCGATGTGAACTATGGGTGTTAACCACATATAGATGTGAACTATTGATGTTAAATCACATGGCGATGTGAACTAGATTATTGACTCTAGTGCAAGTGGGAGACTGAAGGAAATATGCCCTAGAGGCAATAATAAAGTTATTATTTATTTCCTTATTTCATGATAAATGTTTATTATTCATGCTAGAATTGTATTAACCGGAAACATAATACATGTGTGAATACATAGACAAACAGAGTGTCACTAGTATGCCTCTACTTGACTAGCTCGTTAATCAAAGATGGTTATGTTTCCTAACCATAGACATGAGTTGTCATTTGATTAACGGGATCACATCATTAGGAGAATGATCTGATTGACATGACCCATTCCGTTAGCCTAGCACTTGATCGCTTTAGTATGTTGCTATTGCTTTCTTCATGACTTATACATGTTCCTATAACTATGAGATTATGCAACTCCGTTTACGGAGGAACACTTTGGTACTACCAAACGTCACAACGTAACTGGGTGATTATAAAGGAGTACTACAAGTGTCTCCAAAGGTACTTGTTGGGTTGGCGTATTTCGAGATTAGGTTTTGTCACTCCGATTGTGGAGAGGTATCTACGGGCCTTCTCGGTAATACACATCACATAAGCCTTGCAAGCATCACAACTAATGAGTTAGTTGTGAGATGATGTATTACGGAACGAGTAAAGAGACTTGCCGGTAACGAGATTGAACTAGGTATTGGATACCGACGATCGAATCTCGGGCAAGTAACATACCGATGACAAAAAGGAACAACGTATGTTGTTATGCGGTCTGACCGATAAAGATCTTCGTAGAATATGTAGGAACCAATATGGGCATCCAGGTCCCGCTTTTGGTTATTGACCGAGAATAGTTCTAGGTCATGTCTACATAGTTCTCGAACCGTAGGGTCCGTGACGCTTAAGGTTTCAATGACGGTTATTATGAGTTTATGTATTTTGATGTACCGAAGGAGTTCGGAGTCCCGGATGAGATCGGGGACATGACGAGGAGTCTCGAAATGGTCGAGACGTAAAGATCGATATATTGGACGACTATATTCGGAGTTCGGAAAGGTTCGAATGATTCGGGTATTTTTCGAGTACCGGGTAGTTACGGGAGAAGTAATGGGCCTTGATGGGCTTTAGTGGGAAGAGGAAAAGGCTGCTGCCCCCTCCCTCTAGTCCGAATTGGACTAGGGAAAAGGGGCCGCCACCTTCCTACTCCTCCACTTCCTTCTCCCTTCCCCCCCCTACATGGAAGGATTCCTAGTTGGACTAGGAAAAGGGGAATCCTACTCCCGGTGGGAGTAGGACTCCCCTTGGCGCGCCAAACATAGGGCCGGCCTCCTCCCTCCCTTGCTCCTTTATATACGGGGGTAGGGGGCACCCCATAGACACACAAGTTGATCTACGTGATCGTTCCTTAGCCGTGTGCGGTGCCCCTCTCCACCATATTCCACCTCGGTCATATTGTAGCGGTGCTTAGGCGAAGCCCTGCGACGGTAGAACATCAAGAACGTCACCACGCCGTCGTTCTGACGGAACTCCTCCCCGACGCTTTGCTGGATCGGAGCCCGGGGATCGTCATCGAGCTGAACGTGTGCTAAGAACTCGGAGGTGCCGGAGTAACGGTGCTTGGATCGGTCGGATCGTGAAGACGTACGACTACATCAACCGCGTTATTATAACGCTTCCGCTTTCGGTCTACGAGGGTACGTGGACGGACACTCTCCCCTCTCGTTGCTATGCCATCACCATGGTCTTGCGTGATCGTAGGAAAATTTTGAAATTACTACGTTACCCAACAATATGGAGTACCCGAATTTGCCGGAACGGAAGTTAATCGACATTCCAGCAAACTCAAGGGCCTCTCGGGGTACCTGCAAAATCATCACGACACGATGGTCGGAGACAAAACCCAGCAAACTAGCGAAGTTACTGACGTGTTTACAGAAATTGTTTTCTGTAAAAGATGATCATCATCTTTACAAGTCTTTCTCAATGCGATCACAAGTAATTCAGAGGCATCACAAGTAATTCAGAGCATCACAAGGCATTAGTAGTTCAGTACATGAACAAGTTTTACAAAGCACATCAATATGTACTGTATTTCATTGTGGAGTGATATACAATATGTTATAGCAAAGAAACAGCTTAATCCTATAGTGATGCCCTGCCCATTTGTCCCTCCCCAACTAGATACTAGAGTAGCACTATTGATGCCCTGTTCTTGCTGAACTTTATGACATTATATACAACAACTTATCCTAAATGTGGCTAGAACTGCAGATTTACAAATTAAAGGACACAAACTCCTAGTGTAGTCTGAACTGAAACTCCAACAAGTAGCATAGTTGTGTTTCCTAGTCATCACACTTGAATGAAATTCCCAGCAGGGTATAGCAAATATGTACAGAATCATATTGTTAAGGATTGCATCAGAAATTGTGAGAAAATGTAGGCTATTTTCACATAGATAACACAAAAGAGATGGCACTTAGTTATGTAGGCCAGAGGAGTGCATCAAAAGGATAATGAGGAACTACAAATGATCTTTTCTTTTTACATTACATATGTAGCTAAATAACAAAAAAAGGCACAATGTATAGTAGCCTCAACCAGAGCAAGTGGCTAGAAAACAGTACAACAAGTCCATTGGCATCAGATTCTAGTGCAAGAAAATAACTGAATAGAGATAATCATGGCATTTGATTAAAAAAAAGCGCCCATTAGCAACAAGCCAACACTCCTAGTGTAGGCTGAATTGAAACTCCAACAAACTAGCAGGGAACAGTTGTCTTTCCTAGTTATAACACTAGAGTAAAACTCCTATCATTTGCCTATCCAATTTGTACAGGCTGAAGCTCCGCAGGGTAGATAAACTAAACTGCATCATATGCAGATTGTAAAAGGCATGGCATTTACTAGTTATCTAGGCCAGGAAATCCAATCATGTAAATGATTAAAAAGAAGAGTTGTGACCCAAAAGATTTATTTTTACAACAGACCAAATTAAAAAGCACAAGTTATACAGTAGCCTCAAGCAGAGCAAGTGTATAGCAAGTTGATAAAAGAATGCTCAGTCAAGGCATTTGATATCACAAGAAAAGAATGCTCAGGCATGTAAGGTGCAATGTTGTGTACACTTTGTAATTCTATAATAATTTGTAGTGCACTGTGGCTAGAAGCCAGAGTACACTTGATGTTACAAACTATGCAACAAGCCTGAAACTCCAACAACAAGAAGCAGAGTTGAGTTCCTAGCCATCAGACAAGACTGAAACTCTCAACATTTGCCTCCCAAATTTGTATATAGACTAAAAATTCCCAGCAGGGTAGATAGACATATGCTACCTTTTAGAATTGCATGATAAGTTGCGAGAAGTTGAAGCTTAATTAGCTTCACATGGATAACATAAAAGAGATGGGCATTTAGTTATCTACTAGACCAGACAATCCAATATGCAGGAAAATGATGATAAGAAACCAAGAGTTGTGATGCCAACGATTTTCTTCTTCGCATTACCTATTTAGCCAAATAAAAAAAATAAAAGAACAAGGTATACAGTAGCATCAGTGAGACCAATTGGCTAGAAAAACACACATCAATTTCATAGGTGTCAGATTCTTGTGTAAGCAAATAACTGGATAGAGATGAACATGGCATTTGATCTAAAAAGTAGCCCATTAGCAACAAGCAACACTACCTAGTGTAGGGCTGTAGGCTCAACTGAAACTCCAACTAGCAGGGCAGAGATGTGTTTCCTAGTTATCACACTTGAATGAAACCGCCAGGAGGGTTTAAGAGAAATGCACATGTTTCTATCATCTGCCTAGCAAATATGTACAAGCTCAAACTCCCAGCTGGGTAGATAAACATACTGTTAAGGGTTGCATTATAGATTGTGGGAAATTGTAGGCTATTGTCACATAGAGAACGCACAAAAAAGATGACATTTAGTTATGTAGGCCAGACAATCCAGTATGTAGGCAAGGAGTGCCTCAAAAGGATAATAAGAAACTATGATTTGTGACGCAAATGATCTTTTGTTTTGACATTACCTACATAGCAAAATAACCAACAAAAAACAGAGGTTAACGTACAATAGCAGCAACCACGAGATGTGCGGACGAGGGGGGCATAGGTTAAACTGACCTCGGGGCGTTGAATCAGCAGGATCTCGCGTCTCAAGTTAGAATATATATCGCATTTGCGATACTTTTGTTGCTCAATGACCATGGAACCACAGGGATTTATTACAGAAAACCATATAAGTAAATTGTAAGAAACCTTTAAAATACAACTACTTTTTAAGACAATAGATCGTCCAAAGTTCAAGATTACATTCAAAATGCTAGTTACCTATAAAACAATATGTACTTTGGTAATGAAAACTACAACATCCCCTTGCCTGGTTACTGTTGTACAAACAGGGATGGGGCTTACCTTGTTATTGATTCTAGGAGCAGATTGAGAGTGCCAAGTTAAAGAGTTCATTGACTGACAGTGTATAGCAGGAGTCAATGACAATGCCCCAATACTTTTTCTTCTTGAGTTCACTTAGAGCACCAGCCAACTCTTTTCTTCAACCTGCAAATTAAATTCTCATTAAGCCAATGGCATGCATGTGTAGATGTCACATGGAAGCCAAATTTGTTACCGAGAAAAAGGCAGGAATACATATCATTTGTTTATTCTACTGTTTACCTCGGAGAATTAATAGTTATTTGAATCACATTTAGTAATATCCATTCTGCAATTTTGCTAAAAGCATTCAGTTTTAGACCCTTCTGGAGACAAGAAGTGCTCCACCTGGAAAACAGAAGAGGGGCAAGGGCATCATGTTCATATTTATGTTGTTACTGAACATTGAAAAGGTTTACAACATATGCATATAACTATACCTGCCAAACATCATAAGCTGGATTAAGAATGAACATTAGGGTGCGTGACTTCCCATGGGAAAATGCACTGGAAGGCACAAAGTAGAGCAATACTTAGCATGCAACTTAATGAGTGCATAAATGATGCTAATGAAATACTTGTGACATGAAACAAATAGATGCCCTAGGTCAATATATGAACCGCAATGAGGAAAAACTGCAGATCCTACAACAAAACGTACAGAGAACACCTGAATCTTGTACATGTGGCTAAGGATTAAAACAAAAAATGGTCCACTAGAGGAGGAAGAGCACTACTCCACTAGAGAAAGGGACATGAAGACACATGTAGACGAGCAACGTCACTATAAAATCCACGCATATACCTTCTTCCCAAAAATGTCTACTCTGTAATCTATTGGAGAGAAGGAACAATCAAATAGAGCCAACAATAATTGTTACTTGCTTATGGGCCATTCCTCAAAATAAATAAATAATAAGGTTGTGTATATTTGTTAGAAGATCAGAAATGACAAGCATGCACAGTGAATTGATACTGAACCAGCACTGAAGTCATTTCAGGTGAACAAAACACAATATCTTTTGGTTGGATTTTGAAGTGGTTTAAAATATCAAATGTTAGGCTGTCAAACCCAACACTGAATAAAATGAAGCCAATAAAAAACATCGGTACATTAACATCGGGATGAAGTTTTCCCATTGTTCCATGTGAGAATTAATAGTGTTCTCTACTTATATAACCCATTTCATCTTTTCTTTGTGTGGCAGGGCCAATTTTAAGCATGACCAGTACGACTGATCTGTTAACATGACAACAACAACAACAGTTACAGGAAACCTATTCAAATCTTGCTTCTAACTAACCCTCGTATCAATACTAAGACTTATTTCGCAGGAAAGCTACCTCTTTAGCATGAGATAGACCCTTTGGTAAAGTTTACTCATAACTGCTTCCCGTATAGGCTGTCCTCTGAAGAAGAAAGCAGTATCGTCCTGTATATTCAGCCCAAAACAAGTCATATTACTTTACTAGACCGTGATAGCGCGCGTTACCGCGCCTGTCCCTTTGAACGATAGAACAATAGAATAAACAAAAAACATGAAAAAAATATTAAGCTTGAATGTTTTTAATTTTATAAATACCGTGCCTTTGCCTCCTCGTTGTTATCCTTTTTAATTTTGCATGTTTGGACTTCTCCCTTCTCTTTGGTTTGGCATGTCATCTTAAATTGACTTATGTACTTCTGCTATGTTTTGCAATAGTTCTTGAAAGATGTGTACATCATATAAGTTAAAATCATTTGTAACACAATAAAATACTGTCTACTTCTTCATCTAATCAGTAATGAAGACAAACAACTTGTGAAATACGGCACAGATCTTACATGTAGTTAAACCCCAAGAAATTCCAGAAATCAAGTACAATATGTGCAAGAATTTATGCAATGTTTTAGAGGTAAATCAGAATTGAAACTGGAAATCAAGAAGCATTACATTGATAACTCCATAAATCAAAACATGTACAATCTTCTGGAAGGAAATGACTAAAAAAAATACATTCTCACACTTTGTAATACGTAACAATAGTACAAGTCAAAAGTATTATTCTTACATGATCCTGGAAGATGGTGGATCAGATGCTGTCAATGGCAACATGAATGTGCTTATATTTTTATTACACGATCTCCTTGTTACTCTTCTCCTTGCTCATCCTGGAAGCAACATTCAGATAGAGGATGCGACAACCCTGAATCATTTGGGCGCTTGACCTTCCTAGTTCAATTAGAACTAAAAAAATCAATGAGATAGAAAGGAGAGGAACAAGAGCAACATCGCATATTACCTTCTCAATGCCTTTTTTATGCTAGTTATAATATTGGTTTTCCTGCAGTCTAGCGCCTGACAAAGACAACACAGCTTCCCTGCCATGAGCCACTCTGCAGTCTGTAGTAACACAGATGGGCATAATAGAAATGATTTTGTAGGTGGTACAAGGCAAGTCTCCACGAGAACGAACATTAGAGTTGTTGCTCCCAGCCCCTCATTCAAGGAACATGTTTGCCACTAATTATTTTGACCAGACACATGAGCGAGTATCGAGGGTAGAGCACGGCGTGATGTACTGCCATGGGAGGGGAGAGAAGAACCACGGGACGGAGGAGAGAGGATGTCACCGGCATCTGGGCGCCATCCGCTGCCGCCGCCATCGCGCAATTAGGTTTCGCGAGAGAAGGAAAGGATGATCGACGGGTGATGAGCCTGGCTTGCGCGGACTCGCGTGGCCTAGCAGGCCCTGCGGGAGTTTCTTGGCCCGATTAACGTGAGGGCTTCCAGGTCCATCTCCAGAGCAGCAGCCCTGTGACGTTTGGGCTTAGCCATAACGCGCGTCGTACGGGTGAAGAGTTCCAGGGACGCACAGTCGGAGGTTCAAACGATCTAGTACATCCGTTTGCGGGATCCAACGGTATAGGACATCAAATCGCTGTGAGGGGCCCTAGCTAGCTGAGTTATACTGTTTAGTAATATTGTAGTTGCCACCTTGTAACTCACACTTTGTTTGATTCACCACTACATGAAATAACAAGAACATGTAGAGACATGCTATATGATGTTGATACAAATCTGGCCTCTAAACATTGTGAATTTTATTGGTTTCTTGTTTACTATATGTTTTATTTTGGGAGTGGGCCTCTTATACGCATACTGGGAGACCGATTTTCAGTGACAAGTCATTTATCATATGAAACCTGACTATTATCATTGTAGAGGTTGTGCTCTCACTTAAGCCCTTCCTTCCACAGTTCAGACAACTTACGCTAAATGTCTAAAGGTTGGTACTAATCATTTCAGTCCAAACCACACAAATCTTAACTGTATTAATTAATCAAAGCAAAGTGCCATATGCTACCATGTGTTGGTAATATTCCACTAGTGGGATAGATTCAATATCCGACAAAAACAAATGTTTCTATTTTGCAGCACCAGATCCCAGAACCAAGCAAACTACAGTTTGAAAGCGTTTACAAAGCAATTCAGAGCTACAGGAGTTGTTAGTAATCCATCTAGCCCAAAATTACTGCTTGATCAATGAGGAGCAGACGATGCAAGATTGGAGAACAAAACAGCACAGCACATACCAAACAAGCTAAGCTGTCCTCATATTACAATCAACTTGCAATCATGGCCAAGTTTTCAAAACAGATTGAACCAAAATACAGTATTACATAACCAAGTTTTCAAAAGAAAACGGCGCCCAACATCCAGCAGGACCATCACATAGAAAGAGACCGTTGTTGAAAAGAATTGGCTGGAAACATCAACCCACACACTGAGGTTGACACTTCTTCAAATGAGGAACCCAGCAGCGCCGAAGACGACTCGAATCCGACTATGGCAGCGGCGACAGCGACTAGTATAGTTCTGAAAAAGGAAAAGATATCAAATCAGCCATTTCTAGGTTCAACCATGGTTGATGTCCACAACATGCAACCATGTTTTTATTCAACCCAAAAATTAAACAGTGTACATATAAAAGTAGATACAAGCTGGATTTGTTCAAGACTTATATATACTCATAAAAAAGTTGCATGTTGCAGAGCCAAGATAACCATCAACTCTTCAATAGAAATGGAAGCCTCTCTCTTAAAATATTGCCAACACATAAATTATGCTATCAGTAGGCAAATGACAAGCAAACGAAACCTCTCAGTTCAGTCCAAAACTCAGGAACTATAAAGTGATGAAGACAGGAGCATCAGACTTTCTTTGATTGTTCAACTTAATAGGCTAGTTTTGATCAAATATTATCAATGCAACACTTGGCATCACTGAACTACAAATACGAAGCATCATGAACACTATAAAGAAATCACCATGGCCAGCACATAATTTAGCAGCAGGGATGTATGGGCGTGGACACACGCACATCATGATAATAGAACAACAGAGAGCAGAGGAGAGGAGTGGTTGCTTACCAGCTATGATATGCCGGAGCCGAAGAAGAGCGACCGGAGGGGGAGCCGCCAGAATGGAAGAAGAATCACCACACAGTTACGTGGCTCCGTAATGCACCTGCGTGTGTTACGAAGTGCAACCATCAGGGAACCAAGCATATACATGGCACGCTGCAAACAGTACTACTTTCGACTTGTTTTGATCATCACAATCGAATATTTAATTCAATGAATTCCAACCATTTCTAGGTTCAACAACGGTTGATATCTGCAACATGCAAGCAGGTTTCCATTAAATAAAAAAATAAAACAGTCTATATCTACAACTAGATACAATCTGAATTTGATCAAGACTTCTAGACTGACAAAAAAAGTTGGATGTTTCAGAGCCAGGATGACCATCCGCTCTTCATTAGGCAGATAAAATATACAGCTAGTTTTTTTCATTGATTGGACACACGCATAGCATGAGAGTGACAGAGAGAGCAGAGGAGACGAGCGGTTGCTTACCAGCTAGCTATGCCAGAGTGGAAGAAGACCGGAGGGGCAGGGCCCGAGTGGAAGAAGAGTCGCTGTGGTGACTCTGCTGTGCACCTGCAAAAACAAAAGATCTCACACTCAGCAAAGTACGTGCTGCACCTCCATCCACGATTCAAAAGGAGTTCATCGGCATGTGCAGATGCCGTCACCAATCACGTACTAATTACACTAAAGAAAAACAGGAAATCAAATTAGATTTATAAGTTGTTGCTTAGGATATGTGCTTCATGGGGATTTCTGATTTCAGAGGGACGCCCAAACAGGACAATAGTTCCATCGGGATGAGTACACTAACACCCATCAGCATCTGGCACATCTCACTGACAGCTAGCCAAGTCAACAGTAGTACTTATATGACTGCGAATTGGTGATGTGCTAGAAGTTCAACAATGTAGACATGTTTGTGTCTCGCAAAAGAGAAAGAAAAAAATAGACTTGCTGATAATATGCATCTCAATGGTGAACCTAGCTAGTGTTTTGTTTCAAGTTCGATTACCACAAACTGAATGTTAATTTTGTATAGAAGGCCACTTCGTATTGCATTCAGTCAAACTGTTTCAGGTTTGACCAAGTTTATAGAAAAAAAATTACCATTGTATATGATGGCATTCTTTTCTACAAACTTGGTCGAATTTAAAAATGTTTGACTTAATACCATTCACACCATGTTTGCAACCATCACCCTGCTGTCCTGCAGGTTAAGAAACACCCCTAGCGTCAGTTCAAACAATAATATATGCTTCCTTATTGTTCAAATAACAAGCAGTAAACATAGCATGCGCACAACCACACTGAAATCCTATCCTATCCGTCCACAAGCATGCTCTACTCCGCTGACAATAGTGAACAAAACGGCGGTTCAGAAGTCTAACACTATGTTAAACTGATGATTTGGTTAACTAAACCAGCCATATTATTTCAATATAAAGAAGCCAACTCTATTGAAATGTGGAGTACCAAGCCATATATTTTTTCCCATTTCAGGTAATAGCATGCAGCATGAGCATTGTTCAATCCTCGCCAAGTTGCGGGTCGGACTGGTGTATCAGCTAGCTAGCTAGGATAGGAAGTAAGAAAGAAAGTTCCTCCTCTAGTCTCCTCTCTGAACTGAAGAAACAAACTTCCGGTTTTCTTGTTTCAGTTTACATGCGCGCCATGTGCAGTAAGCATATTGGACCAGAGAAAGGGAGAGAGAGAAGAGGGATACCTTCCATTGCGTCGGCCGGCACTAGGGTCATGGATATGAGCGCTCGCGCCGCCATGGCCGGCGAGCTTGGTCTTGGATCCGGCCGCTGTCCTGCCTTGTGGAACAGTGGGAAGGGCCGTCCATGGCGATGGCCTCCTTCGATTGTGATGGCCTGGCTGCAGAGACCAAACCAACCGCACGGGTCAGATCAGCAAATCCAGAAGAAAAAAAAGAGGGGAGGAGGATGGAGGGCGTACCTCTGGCGTCTAGGTGCTGCAGGCCGTCGCCGGCGTCGAGGGCCACCACATCCCATCCATCCATGGGTGGGTGTGGGGCTAGGGTTCTGCCCCCATCCGTCCATCCATCCATGGGTCGGGTCGGGTCGGGTCGGACCTCCATGGCCGACCTCGAGGACATCCATGGGTGGAGGACGGCGCGCCGGTGCCGCTTTAGATCTGCGCGTCGCTCGATCTGGAGACGTCCCTCCCATCCCATCCCATCCCATCCCCTCCCCTCCCCTCCCATCCCATCCCATCCCATCCCCTCCCCTCCCTGGGGAGAGGAGAGGAGAGAAGGTGAGGGGCGCGGGAGCGGCGGCGCTGGAGGGAGAGGAGGCCGCCGGAGTTGGGGTTGGGGCGGCGGCGGGGCAGAGGGGGAGAGCGGTGGTGGTTGGGGAATCAAACGTGGGAGGAGGAGGAGTGCGTTTGGTTTGAAAAAAGAGGAGAGATCCATCCGCGCCGTCGAGTCCAAAATTTCATCTTTTCTTTCTTTGTGCTCCTCTTTTTTTTCGAGAAAACTTCCGATCTAGAAGTATTCATCAGCTGTCAAGGTAGTATAAAAAGCACTAGAAATGAAATTTACGTGTAGGTCCGTAAACCACCTAGCGACGACTACAAGCAACTGAGCGAGCCGAAGGCGCGCCCTCCCTCGTCGGAGCCGGGTAAACATTGTTGTATTAGACTGTCGGGAAGCCGTCAGAGACGGGCCGAGAGAGGATGATAAATCAGAAGCGGACGCGTCCGCGGACCAATGGGAGGCCTCTATACCGCGTCCTCCTCTTCCACTGCCGCTGCAGCCTGCGATGTCCGGAGAGCGACGAGGTACCCCAACGTGTCTTCAGGGTCATCGTCCTCTTGGAGGACGAGCTGCTCCGGCGGGAGGATCAGCTTCGACAGGGCATGCGGGGCGGGCGGCCCTGGTGCCGTTGGTGCATCAAGCACTTCCACGCCGCTACGCGTCGATTGACATGAGGGCGGTGTTGGCCGCCGCCCTTCGTAACTGGCCGACAACGTCCTCGTAGCTCTTGCTGTCCCGAAATTACTGATGGCCGATAATGTTGCACCGACCGCCCGGGTGGGTGCGGTGCTCCTCCGTCGTGGCGCCGGAGACCAACATCGGGTAGCCGTCCTTGTCGATCCTCCAGTTGTGGGGGAGGCTGCACCATGGCGGCACGAGGAGTCCAAACCGATAGAGCTCCTCCGTCTCTGTCTTGCGGTGGCTCGACGATCAGGAGATGCGGTTGTCTGCGTCGCCTCCGCCACCGAAGCTGCTGCCGCCGTTGTAGAACTCATCATCGGGAGAGGGGCTTGGAGAGCGTCGGGGTGTGGGTGGCGGGGTGAGGACGACGGGGCCTTTTATAGCCCACCGGGCGACAGTGCAGGTAGGCGGACGGGCGGCCGGTGCTACTCCCGCAGTAATGGCGACGGCCCGACAGGGGGCCTCGGGAACCGACGCCATGCGGGCTGACGGGACGACACGGGCTGGCGAGGTAGGTACGTGGATGGGCGGCCGGAGTGATCTGAGCCGTCGTTGTGTTTAGAGGGGTTGTATAGAAGAAGAAGTGATATATAGAAAACAAGATGGGAAGAGGATTGAAATACAAAGCAAGCCATTGTTCGTTTGAACCAAACTTATTTATCTCTATCTCTAACAAACTTCTTCTAGATGTGTGTACCGGTGGATGGAGAGGCGGAATGCAGTAAAAAAAATCCCAAAGAAAACGAACTATAGCTATGTTCCATCTAGAAGGTGGAGGTCAGAATGATCGACAGTACTACTTATAAGAGAAATGGTAACTGGATTCTGGTTCTCTGCCCTTAACTCACGTATCACACGAGCTATGTATGCGTGGATGTCAATTACCGAGCAATATGCATGTGTAATAACTCGTCAACAGTGATCTTCCGCACGCTCATGGAAGCAGTACTGGGACTAGCTATGGACCGGAACAGCGACACTCGTGCATCATGTGCTACCTGCAGCTATTGCGTGTGCGTGTGTGTGTGGAGGAGAATGGCTCCGGACAGTGAACGTACAAGATTCCAAAGCAAGACCGAACTGTCATCTGGACCAAGAGACGCCAACCAGGAGCCATGAATAACACACATTATAGCTAGGGCATTCTTACTGTTACCCAGTCAACTTCGAGGACTACGAGCATGCAGCACTGCTGTTACCAGGGCAAATGTAATTGACAGTCAAACAGGAGACGTCTGTGTGCATCAACCGATATAGAGGCCGGGGGTGTTCCCTCATTTTTGGAAAAATGGAAAATCTACGAGAGTTTATATTCCTGGGACACTCTGAAGTCTGAACTGAGAAGATTTTCCATAAAACTTGCAAGATTCCTTCTAGTCATAGGCTGCCAAAGTTAGAAGGAAATACTCTACTCCATATGAACTAGCTCAGCAAAGGCCTTCTCTGACAATGGCATTTGGAAGAGCTCATGAAGATGCCTAACTGAGAGCTGCATATTTTTTTGCCAACATTCACTTGATTTGCTCTCTATCTATTAATTTTCCTACTAACCAAAAGAAGGTGAACTCTCCGAAATGCATTCAAAGTGCACGAGGCATGATTCTTCTAGACATGAATGGTATATGTGGCCACGTGGGGTAATGAAACGAGTCTCTAACTGACGTGATTATATGTACGTCAAGGATGCGGGCTCCCCGGTTGTCCTATAAATACCCGGAGGACTAACAGACTTAGATGCACCAAGCAAGACTGTTCTCAAGCACAAGTCTTGAAACATCTGTCTATTACCGATTTGTTCCACAAATTGCCTTCTATCCTACTCCATATAACACCCTTCCCAGCTCATCCAAAGATGACTCTTGGTACTCTTGTTATCATGGTGACTTTGCTGGTGTATTTTGTCTTGAAGAATATAAGAGTGCTACTGTCCCAGCAGCAACGTGGGCGACGAGGCAGGCTGCCCCCGGGGCCTGTCACGCTGCCCATCATCGGTAACATGCACCAGCTGATTCTGAACAAGCCAGCGGTATTCCGGTGGATCCATGGCCTGCTCAAGGAGATGAAAACGGACATCATGTGCCTCCGTCTTGGGGCTACTCATGTCATTGTGGTGGCATGCCCACAGATAGCCTGTGAGGTACTGCGAACAAAAGATGAAGCTTTCGCCTCCCGTCCCACCACCTTCGCCTCAGGCTTAATCAGCTTCGGGTACAAGGGCTCCATCTTCTCACCACAAGGAGAGCAGTGGAAGAAGATGAGGCGTGTCCTCACCGTTGAGATCCTCGCCTCGTCCATGGAGGGAAAGCTCCACCACCTCCGGAAAGAGGAGTACGACCACCTTGTGAGGTACATTAATAAAACTCTTTCCAGCGACATGGCATGTCCAATCAACATTGTCAACATTCGTCATGTAACCCAACACTACGTTGGTAACATGATAAGAAGGCTTGTGTTCGGTAAAAGATACTTCAGTGACCTACAAGCTTCATCCACTAGTGGGCCTGGACATGATGAGGTGGCACATGTTGCCGCTCTCTTCACGGTCCTCAACCATCTCTACAGCTTTTGCGTGTCCGACTACTTCCCAGCCCTCATAGGCCTCGACCTGGATGGCCATGAAAAGGTTTCCAAGGATGCCATGCAAACAATCAACCGGTTGCATGATCCTATTATAGAGGAGCGAATCCGCGAAAGGTCATCCACTCTTGAGAAATTTGGTGAAAAGAAAGAGGCCAAAGACTTTCTGGACGTCCTGGTTCATCTTAAAGATGCAGAGGGACAACCAATGCTTTCCCTAGAAGAGATTAGAGCACAAACAGCGGTTAGTATGTCATCTTAACCTCAATAAAAAGTTCATTCATTGTTCTTCGATCCATATTATACATGTATTGACCTTTTCTGTTGCGTTATACTGATTACTTTATTTATTCTCAAATCTATGGATGTAGGAAATGATGTTTGCAGCAGTCGATAACCCATCTAATGCGGTTGAGTGGGCACTCGCTGAGATGATGAACATGCCAGAGATCATGCAAAAAGCAATAGAGGAACTCGATGCTGTCGTCGGTAAAGATAGACTGGTGCAGGAGTCTGACATTCCTCAGCTAAAGTATCTCAAATCGTGCATCCGGGAGGCCTTCCGCTTACACCCATACCATGCTCTTAACGTACCCCATGTCGCCATGGCGGACACAACTATTGCTGGCTACACCATCCCCAAGGATAGCCACATACTTTTAAGCCGGCTTGGACTTGGCCGCAATCCCAAGATCTGGACTGAACCACTGGAGTTTCAGCCTGAGAGGCATTTGAACACTGCGAATGTACTTCTCACTGATCCAGGCCTACGTTTCATTTCATTTAGCAGTGGGAGGAGGGGTTGTCCTGGGATTTCACTTGGTACCTCTATGACAATGATGTTGTTCGCAAGGATGTTGCAGGGATTCACTTGGACAAAGCTTCCCGGCGTTAAGAGTATCAGTCTCCAAGAACGCAATGCGGGTCTTGCACTAGCTGAGCCCCTTGTTCTGCAAGCTACACCCCGATTGGCTGCACATCTCTATATATGATCCAATTAAATAGATTTAATACACGTTTTCTCATTTATGTGTCAATGAAATGTATCTGGAACTAGTGTATGTTACATGTTTCTGGCGCTACGTTCGGTTCTCTTGTAATGTTATGACATTGCATGTGTGCAGAAACAAAGAAGCAATCGATGGTTGCATCACTAATGTAATGTGTGTACATGTAATGTGTGTACTTATCATTATGTAAAACAAAACCTCTGTATTTTCCATTATGGTGTACCATGCAAATAATCCTTGGAATTGCACAAAAGTTTTATGTTTATGTTGTATACATGCCTGGCTGTACAATTGTGTGCCCAGCTTTGACCCCGTCTTACCATTATGTCATTCATGCATTAATATGTTCTGTATTGCCAACTTGTTGTTCTATGAACTAAGTTTTTTTAATTCTATTAACTAGGGTTTCTTTTGTTGTGAGAAATCTTTTCTTCTGAGATATAAAAGCTGTATCACGATGCATTTTTTGTAGAAAGAAACTTATACACAATGATTAACGAGCCGGGCAGGTTCGCCATCACCGAAAAGGCAAAAAATAGGAAGATGCTCATCCTAATCAGGCTCAAGGCCCGGGTCATTTCCCTTTGAAACAACCAAAATTCTGAAGAACTAGACTGCGGCAGATTCTGCTTAATAATCAAGTGAAACACACTACTAGGAAAAACTTTATAGGCAGATGCTTGCTAGTAGCGCGTGTTTATACCCCTCGCTACTGGTTCTTACTAGTAGCGCAGGTTTTTACCCCTCGCTACTACTTATTTGTTAGCAGTAGCGCGGGTTTTTACCCCTCGCTACTACTAAGCGGTCTCTACCGTGCCCCCGGGACATGCCATAGTAATAGCGAGGGGTATAAACCCGCGCTACTACGAAGTTTATAGTAGTAGCAAGGGTTATAAACCCACGCTGCTACTAATTACATGATTTTTGAAGAGCCCTGAAATCCCCATCGCCTTCCTCTTCCCTGTCACTCTCCTCCCCTCTCTGTCCCTCCATAAGCTCCCACATGGACCTCATACGCATGCGCGCCTCCTCCTCCATGGCACCAAAAGAGGCCGCCGCCTCGCGCCGGCGGCATCCCGGAGCTCGCCGGTCTTCCCCGCATCTCCATGACACCACGCCGGAGCACCTCACCACTGGCGACCAACCCCGCTGCTACCTCCATCTCCTTCTTCTCTCCCTTGTTTTTCTTTTTCTCTCCCCCCCCCCTCTGGTTTGACTCACCCTCTCATGTCCTTGCCCATGCAGGTCGTCGCCATGGACGACCAGGAGCTCGCTGCCTTGGCTGCGAAGAGGAGCCCCACGCCGCCGCCTTGCTCGGCCATGGATCCGGGCCCTCTGCAGCCGCCGGCGCTGGATCTGGTCTGCCGCTGCCCTTCTGCAGCTCCGGCGACCCCTGTCTTCGCTGGATCGAACCATTGCTGCCATTGACAGCACGCACGTGATCAAGAATTTTTTTTTGTTTTTGAAATTAATAGTAGTGGCGCGGGTGGCACCCACGCTACTACTAACAGACGTAGTAGTAGCGCGGGCGCATCCGCGCTACTACTACAAGTTAGTTGTAGCGCCATAGTAGTAGCGCGGGCACCCGTGCTACTACTAGCTATTTAACCCGTGCTACTAATAGGATTTTCCCTAGTAGTGACAGGTTGTCCAAAAGAGATGGCTTGGTGCTTGAAAACAATGCAAGAATTCTTATTTTGGAAGTAATTTTCTAATTTTCATATGTTTAATGAATTGTATTTTGCAAGACAGATTATTGTCAGGCTAGTGGTTATTGTTGATAATGCTACGAGTAAGTTCTTGTTGTTTGGTTTGTACTGTCAGCTTTTCGTTTATTGCTGCAGGTTCTTCATTTCAATAATTTCGCTTCATTTCATCAGTGCAACAACAAAGATAGAAAGAAAAATTTATTGCTGAATTACACAGGCAAAGTTGCTATAGTAATTACACTTGGCATAAACTGCAAATTAGTCTAAAGAACAGAATCGTCGTTATCCACAGGTGTTTATGGAATAGACTATCTACCTGTGGCATAGGTCATATCATACATCGTACAAGTTGCATCCATGCAATGAATTCTATATCTAGTATTGCAAAAGGAAAAAAAAAAGATCAGTTTTAAGTAGACTGTAATAGGTGGGGATAGCGTTTCCAAGTTTATATTGTACCAATCTGCTCCTTTTTCTTTTAGGTAGCATGATATTCATTGCTTTATTAACTAGGGAATTGAAAAAGTGATTGTTCCTAAAGTATTTTCAGTTTTTTCTTAATTTTCTTAGATTAATTGTGCATTTTGTTGAATTTTATTTTTCTTTTAATCATTAATTTCATATTAAAAAAATGTGATAAGTTTTAATTTTGGCTGGAAATTCTAATCTAATATATTTTTATTATTTTCTAAACACTTATGGCCTTTCGGTTTATGTCTGTCTCTTTCTGTTTAAATTTTTGTCCGACAGACAGTCAGACCTGCAAATCCATTGGCATGCAATTTTTATCACTTGTTGACTTATTTTATGTGTTTTCAAGAATTTGGTTATTTATATATTTCATTATGCATGATGATCTGCGATGTGTTCTGCTGATGATCTACTCGATGGTGAATTATGAATTCCTAATCCAATTGTGCAGCCATGTTAACACCAAATACAAATAGTACATGTCTCCGGAGAATGGGATGGCTTAGACTGGGACTAGCAGCTACTTCCTCCGTTCCTAAATATAGGTCTTTCTAGAGATTTCGACAAGTGACTACATACGAAGTAAAATGAGTGAATCTACACTCTAAAATATGTCTATATACATCCGTATGTGGTAGTTCATTTGAAATATGTAAAAAGACTTATATTTAGGAACGGAGGGAGTACATTATTTAAGAATAACTCCAACCGAGTTTTGAGCTAGCCAAGCTCGAGTTTTATTTGTTTTACAACTTCTCTTTATTACTTTTATCAACTTTAAAAATATGCAGATACGATGTTTATAAATCATATGCATATATGTTTCACAAAATGTACTTTTGAAATATGTAATTTTGTTGATTTGAGAAATATGCTATTATAGAAGTTTGCTGGCTGATATAGTTGATGGTGGATTTATTAATTCCTGTTTATAGCCTGCAGGCGTGGAGAATGGCTAGTCATGCACTTTTGCTAGATTTAATTTCCCAATACTCTTTCGGTTCCGATAAGGAAAGTACTCATGTTTGATACTGACACGGTCTCCTATGTTAAATTACATATCATCATGCTATCCTAGAGTAGTTTTACATAAAAGGTGCCTTTATTAACTCATAATATGGCATCTAGGAGATACGTAGAAATGAATACACACCAGGTCTCTACATGGTTAAAATGTACATCAGAGTGATCGACGTCTTCAGGTCTATATCGATGACCTCCTGGTCATTGCTTTTACATGTTCCCTGGTTTAAACAAGTTTGATCCGCTGCGGCAATGAGCTTTGGTTCATCACTTGTGGCCGGTGGATGCATGACGAAGAAGACTTTGGTACCCTGAATGGTTGGATGTAATTTTCAATTTTATAGAGTGTTCTTGTATGGGTTTCTGCTACTTAATATAGGTGTGGCCTTTTCGGAAAAAGATGCACACGGTCAACACCCGGTTTCTGTAGGCTTATTTATTTTCCCATACTTAATTTTTGGTTGTATCGGTGATGTTGCTTTACCACGAAAGCCGGACGAAACCCTAGTTTCTAAAAAAAACATATTCGTTTTAACACCAAATAGAATATAATACTGTACATGTCTCCAGGGTGACAGGGCAATTCCGAGACTGGGACTCACAACCAACCTTAGCTTGTCTTCTAGCTGTGACATGTGATTATCACAATCACTGACACTAGCCGGCCCTCCCTGACCCTCCCAGCCCGCATGATCGCACGGGCCAAACGCGCGGGGTTGAATTGTCATCGGGAGCACGTAGCTATCTACGTACTATACGTCGGAGGTGGTCACATCTGCAGCAGCTGGCATATGTGACACCAGTACGTAACGTACATCTGAAAAAAAACGAGCAAGTTAATCATGTACCGTGTTAATAAGTGGCTCTGCGTTCGTGGATGAGAACGTCCACAAGATTAGTCTCACAAGGCGATTTGGTGCCCGTCGTACGTAACTTGTCCATCATTGGTTGTGTAGGCAATAGTGATGTAGATTGGACTGGAGAGAAGGCTTCAGGACCTTAACGTGCGATCCAGAATACGACAGTGAAAAGACAGCCGACAGCAATGACAGTACGAGCCTGTGCACATTCGAACGGTCGACAAATGGAATTTCTCTTGGCTGTCCCGGATGCATTTGCACTTGCCAATTTTAAATCGTTAAGATAAAGCTTTTTTTTTCTAAGACACCTATTTGCTCGCCAGTGCAGTTTTGAATGTAGAGCCAGGGAGTTGTTGATCTCTCTTAGAGCATCCCCACCTGCCCCAGGACGCCCCCTAGGACACCTTTTTAGACTCGGTTTTAGGCTCGGGCGGCGTTTTATCCAGGCGAAACGCAGCGCGTTGGTGGCCTCTTGGGGGCGTCGGCTTTCGGTTGGGGTGGGGTGTGGCTGGGAAGATGCCCTCCCCATGCATTTCTATTTCGTCCGGATGAAGCATTTGGCCTCCCAAAACACCAACCTTTTTGGTTCGGTGACGTTCTTAGGGGCTCCAACGATTGGAGATGCTCTTATATTTTCTAATTAGACTCCCCTCCCCAGGCGCTCGGGTGGGGAGGGGGAATCCCGGATCTGGCCGTACGATGTGGAAATAGGGCGTGGGCTTGCGTGTCACGCGGTGCCGCGGTCGGGGAAGCAGTCTCGACGCATATGGAAATAATGTCCTCCCAGTCCTTGCTCCGCCTCAACGATGGCGCTCAAGGCTTCAGCGCTGAACGACTAGTGGATGTTGGGCATGTTGGTGCTGTGTTTGTTTTGTCCTCGAGCTTCGTCCGCGTCGTGGCAGCGGCTTATGCAGCATCACTTGGAAGATTCGAGAGTTTGTGCAAGCTTTGGGTGGTTTGCTTTTTTGTTTTCGTGACGGTGTGCCATCTTCTGGTGCTTCTACGTAAGCTTGGTCGGCGTTGAGGCTCTCAATTCTTGGATTTCGAATCTGGCGACTACGACTTCTTCTCCGAAATGTTTGACAGTGTGCGTTAGACTACAACGCTCGCCCGAATCTAGCAGTGGGGAGGCTATCGGAGCGGCTGGGGCGGCGCACCATCGGCCCATCCAGGAGATTGGAGGCGTGAGGCACCCCTAGAGACTTAGTTGTAATATCTATCTTTTTTTACGGGTGTCTTACTGTTTGATCTGTGGCTAATAGGTCTGAGGGTCTTTTCGATTTCTCTTCAAAAATAAATTGTACTATGCAACCTTATCTTTTATAAACATAATGTTTTCTAATAGTTTCTAGCATATACTAATTTCCCAAAATTTATGATCTTTAATGTTTGTCTCTTTTGTTTGCACCGGGTTGGCTGTACGGCGTGCAATTTTTGTCAGGGTACCAAGAGGTAGCCGGGGAATTGATAGTCAGGTTGGAAAATCACTTGCTTGGATGAAGATCAAGGACGATGATCAACTGTGCAAATAATTTCATGATGTTTTTTATGCGTGAGAAACCATGCAACTAAGTCGGGTGTGCCTGGCACTACAAAGAACACTAGAGGTAATATGAATTACAACAGACCCATGGACCACCTAGCAGTTGCAAGGTTTCTCACGCATAAAAAACATCATGAAATTATTTGCACTGAGACAGGGGCCTAGAGGCGGCAATGAGCTTTGCTCACGGAGCGCTAGCAGAGGATGCAAGCGGAGAAAGACTTTGGTACCCTCAATGATTTGAATGGTTTTCTCAAATTCTGAAAGGGTGTTTTTAGAAGGGTATGTGCTACTTAACTTTTTGGCCTTTTCGCAAAGAAAGAAGATGCACACAGCCAACACCCACTGGTGGAAAAAAGGCCTTTGGTCGCGGTTCGCAACTGCCATTAGTCGCGGTTGCGCAACCGCGACCAAATAAGCGCGACTAAAGCCCCCCACCTTTAGTCGCGGCTGCTTAAGGAACCGCGACTAAAGGCCCGTCCCACGTGGGTGCCAAAGCGGCCGTCGGCGGAGGACCTTTAGTCGCGGTTCTTCCGCCAACCATGACTAAAGGCCGCCACAGGTTTAGGGTTTTAGCCACCCCCTAAACATGTTTTCTGTTTAATTTGTATTGTTTTATTTCTTTTGTGCTTTATTTTAATTTTGAAGGAGTTTCATATATTCTACGGTACTACATACATGCATATGAATGTACAATCTCAAATAAATTTGAAATTAGAACCAAAAAGAATTCAAGAGAAATATACAATATATATTCAATATCATCGGATGACCATATACAATTTTGAACAAGTTTCCATACATGATTTAATCCATATAAAGTTCTACGTCCTCGTAATAGTGTTCTCCTTTAGGATGGAGGACTTCCTGCTGAACCATCCAGCTAGTTCCTCTTGAAGTGGTCGGAAGCGAGCTTCTAGACTAAGCATCATCCGGAGGTTATTCCTCCGAGCATTGGCATCACTCGGAACCCGCTCAGAGGTGTATCTCCGGATCCTCTCCTGAACATAGTATCCACATAGATTGGTCTCCGGTGGCTGAATATCCCCAGCATTCTTAGGCTTTAACATTTTGAATTCTAGCTCTTTTTGAATTCACCGACCTTTGTATCTACGAACCGTCTCCAAACCCTACGAGGCAAAGAAAATTAAGTGAACAAGAGAGTTATTAGTTACTTGATATTAGGAAATGAGCGAAATAGGCCGATCGATATAGAGCGCAAATGAATGAAAATAATTACTTCGCAGCATTCTTCTCATGTCGGCCCAAAGCTTTGGATCCATATTCAGAGAGTCGTGGGCGAGACATTCTGAGGTGTTAACTTTAATTACTAGCAGAATCCAGTGGAACCTGCGGACACGATACATGCACAAGACGTCATGCATAACTCATCGATTAGCCGCCACATACCATGCATGGAGTAAACAAAAGAGAATTAATGTGCTCAAGACAGAAACACTCACCCAAAATGGTAAGGAAATAGAATATCACTTTTGAGTTCCTGCTTTGTAAGAAACTGCCACAGGTCTGCCTCCACGTCGGTGGGGTGACGCCCAACACATATCCATTAACGATGTGTGGGTCAATGAACCCAACATCATGGATGTTCCTTACTCTGCATTCCTTAATCTTCATTCTGCATGTATAATAGCGGACACAACAATATAGTTAGGACATATATATAGTGCAGGCAATATGAACGAGATGGGGTAGAAATTAATAAATCACTTACGTAACGTAGTAACCGATGATAGATTTGTCGAGCTCGCAGATTGAAAAGCTGGAACAATTCACTCAGTGCAAATTGTTACATAGTAATGTTTGAAGTGATGCTCATGTCTAACTTCCGCATAAATATATTCTTTAGGCGTTTTTATTTTTATGTAACCCTTGTACCAATTCAGCAGACCTTTCATTTGGTCGGGTAGATCATTTTCTGCGCAGGCTCGACGAGAGGCCCATTCTTGACATATGTAATTACTACATCCTTCACTGGCGCCTCATCAAGGCCTAACAGTTCACGAAGAGTAATACCTAAGCTGGCCGCTTGTTCTCTCGGCACTCACATGATCAATCCATGTGCTGTCGCAGCTTGTATGATCTCGGGGCATCCGGGCTTCCACTATAAGCGGGCAATCGATTGTTTACTTTGTTCCCCGAGCTGGGCAACTTGTTTCCCGCTTTTTACTTTCGCCTTCTCCCGCTCTTTGTTCTCCTTGAACATGAGTGCCTGCACACTGCTGAAGTTCACGTGCATAGTCGTCAGGCAGATTCTTCGCGCTTGGGACGGTGTGCTCAAAATGACTTAGCCCACTTCTTTTGCTCATCGAATATCTTGGCTTGGGCTCGGGCTCTCTTTTCTTCTTGCAGTCCGCCTTCCATTTCTCATAATGAGCAGCCGCGCCGCTGCCGACTTCCTCGGCACTACGTTCCCAAGGCCTTGTGGGGAGAGGCTTGATGATGGCTCCGGTACCTTTGTGGTCTTAGGTACATAAGGGTCCGGGTTAATAATCCAGGACTGCTTCGCTTCTTTGTCGGAGGTGGATTGGGGGTGGCGTCGATCACCCGCCGGACGAGGATCGGGGCGGCGGCTGATCACCCGCCGGACGTTGTGGGTGGGGCGGCGTCGGGTGGCGTGGCGGAGGTGTAGGTGAACCGCCACCACCACCACCACCACCGCCACCGCCACCACCACCACCGTAGGGGTGGACTTGTTGTCCTTGGCGCCTCGCTGAAACTTGATAAACTTCTTTTGCCATAGAATGAAATGGCGCTTGACATCTCCAAGTCTTTTCTCCCTTCGTGTGTAGCAATGTCAATCTCCGTGTCCTCAAACCCTTGGACTATGTCCTCCACCGTGACACGAGCATAGCCATCTTGAATGGGGTTGTTGTGGTGGAGTGCTCCAGGTAAACATGGTAAAGCACTGCCGATGGCTACCTTCATGGACATGTTCCCGATAGGATAATACAGATGACATTCTTTCATCTCCTTTATATCGCCCACGGGTAGCGAGGAGGCTCCGGTGCAGTAATTTCGACCACCAGAGGCTCCGTGCAGTAATTTCGACCACCGGAGGCTCCGGTGCAGTAATTTCGATCGTCGGTGCATCTGCACCAGCCGGTGGGGCCTCCGTGGAAGCCACGCTGCTTCTCCGCTGCTGGCTTCCGAGATCCGCTGGATGATCTTCATGCTGCACCCGAGCTGCATCTCTTTCGGCTACTAGTACACTCATGGTTTTCTTCATCACATCCATTTCCGATGCCAACCGCGCCACACAACATCTGATTCCCGATCCATCTTTCTCTTACGGCTTCGTAATCAGACGGGTCATCGCCCTAGGGGAACCCTATTTTCCACGAAATGTGCCCCATGCCTCGTACCGTCCTCCGTGTTCAGGATTCCCGAGGGCTTTTGTCGGTAGCGTCGTTCTCTCTGTTGAACTTGATCTTCCCTGTTGAGCATCCTTCATTGCGTCAATAAGGGCTTGGGTTGGTTTAATTAATTTTCCCGGTAAACACACTCCCCTGTCTCCGGGTTCAGCGTTCCCCCATGCCCGTACCTCAAGGTTTTGGCCCTTGTGTGACATCCCTACGTTCGTGGTCGGATTCCTCGCGCCCTCATCTCTTTCTCCATTTTATCCATCCTTGGCATCAATATGCGATAGCCTCCTGGACCCTTTACTTGATTGTACTCCTTCTTAGCCGCATTTTCCTTATTTTTTCGATATTTCAATGAACTGCTCCGATTTCTTTTTGCTTCACAAATTCTGGCCAATCATGTTTCAGTTTCTCATATTGTCCTTTGAAATCCGGAGTCTTGTTCTGCTTGACAAAGTCACGGGCTAGATTTTGCTTGAATTTCCGGAATGCGTCGGCCATCTTATGAAGAAGCGAACTGTTTGACTAGCCTCCTCCTCTCCTTGTTTTCCTCAATCTTGTTACCCTCCTCATCGAATTTGTTGTATTCGGAGGTAGAACGAAATGTTCCATAAGCTTCTTGAAGCAATCTTTTTTGTTCTCTTATCGACAAAAGTGAAACCATCAATTCGTGCCTTCTTTGGCTCATTCCACTCCTGGACGGTGATCGAGACGTTGTCTCTAACAATGGCTCCGCATTGGCTGACAAACTTGGTGGCGTTCTTGCGGGGCTCCAGCAGCCTGCCGGTTGCACTGTCGACAACCTCGATGGTGCATGTTTCTCCTTGTTTCATCGTCTTGGTTGCGCCACGCTTTGACGGCGTACTCGATTGTTTGACGATCCGCCGAGGGCTAAAATAAGAAAGAGAGTCGGCGTTAGTACACACATATTTATTCAAATCAGTTAGTTTGTATCACCAGAGGCTCAATGTATATATATACCTCGGCGGAGGTGGTTGCTACTTCCATTTGAAGATCGTTTATCGACGCTTTCTTGACATCTTCTTGTCGACGGCGCCCTTCATCTTCACCGTCAAGGTTCAGATAAGAAGAGATATCATCTTCTTCTTCTCCGGTCGGCACATATTGAATATCGCCGTTTATGATGCCGAACATATGTGCTTCACCGTCCGGATCATAGTTGTCCATAATCGGGTCAGCTCTATCGTCCGCCATTATGTCCGTCCTGAAACCATGTTGAAAAAACAACTTACTTACGTGACGACGGGGGGGGGGGGCGGGGGCGGGGGCGAACGGGGGGGGGCAAACGGCGGGGGCCGGCGAGGAAGGGGTGGGAGAGGGTGTCGCGGTAGAGCGCGAGACGGGGCGGCAGACGACGGCGTCACGGAGAGGGAGGCGAGGAAAACACACACGGAGAGGGAGGCGAGGACAACAGACAACCACGTCTTCACGAATGTCATTTTGTGAAGAAACTTTGCAAGCAATTAAACATTTGTCAACCACGTCTTCACGCGAGATGGAAGGATCACTCACATGAAGACAATACAGTAATGGGTCGACCCAGTAGCAGTACTAAAACGGGAGAAAAAGGAAGAAAAAAAATAGGGCATGCGAGGATATGATCCTAGGTCGCCTCCGTAGTTGAGGGTGTTGTTAGCCATTGCGCAACTGTTGGGGTCGTGGAACTAAATGAGGCGCTTCCTAATTTAGGATGAAAGCCGGAGTTGTTTTTATTTCTTCGCTTTTTTGTTTCTTTTTGTGATTTGTTTGGTTTTTCTTTCTTCTTCGGTTTTTGGTATTCTTTTTTGTTGCTATATCTTGTTTTTTCGTTTTTCTTTTGGTTTCTCTTTGTTTCTTTCATGGTTTTTATCCATTTTCCCTTTTTCAAATTTTCCTTCTTTTTTCCTTTGGTTTTTGTCTACTTCTTAGTTTTCAGCTTAGTTTTTGTTTTTCTTTGTTTCTTTATCGGTATTCATAGTTTTATTTTTTTTATGCGTTTGTTTCTTTGCTTTTATTTTTCATTTTCATTTTCCTTTAGTTTCCTTTTTAGATTTCATTGTTTTTCATTTTCCTCTTTCTTTATTTTGGTTTTCATTCTACATTTTTTGTATCAAGAATATTTTTTAAATACACGTTATACATTTTCATATATGAGTTTAACATTTTTAATACATGCATGATCAAAAATCAAGGAGGAGGGGGCAGGAGCCGGGAGGCCGATGCGGAGTTGTTCACGGGGAGGGGAGCAGGTGAGGTGGTCGGCTGACGAATCGCCGCGGCGGGGAAGACCGGGGCCAAGGGGGCGAGGAGGCGATTCTCGGCGTGGAGGGTCAGGGGAACGAGGCGGAGGTCGACGGCATGTCAAGGGGATCGGGAAGCAGGGTGGTCAGCATGGACGAGGGCCGACGGCGGGGTGGAGAGGGGACGGGAGGGAGGGAGGTCGAGGCGGGCGGCTTAGGGCTGGGGCGAGGGCGGAAACCCTAGGGCGTCGGGCGAGGGGTTACAGGGCTGACGGGCGGGCGGCGTCGAGGCGACGGGCGACGGGCGGCGGCCGAGGGCGAGGGCGACGGCGGCGGCGGCGCCGAGGGCGCGATTTAACAAAGTGGAATCGGAGAAGACGAGATTGGCGACGGGAACAGGTATTTATAGCCCCCCCCTTTAGTCGCGGTTGGCGACGAGGACCGCGACTAAAGGTTTTTTAGTCATGGGTCGCCGCCTAACCGCGACTAAAGGTGTTTGGCGGTTTTTTTTGCGATCCTGCCGCTTTCTCTTTAGTCGCGGCTAAGGCGACCATGACTAAAGGGCACCTTTAGTCATGGTCGCCCGCCCAACCGCGATTAAAGGCCTTGTGCTGCCTCACGCCTGCGCCTAAAAGTTTAGTCCCACCTCGCTAGTTGAGAGAGCTCGAGAGTGGTTTATAAGCGCTGCGCCCACCCTCTCGAGCTCCTCTCAACTGCAGGCTTCGGCCTAATCTGTCACTAGCTATGGGCTGTGGGCCTACTTGGCCTCTGCGGGCCTGAATCTCGGCCCATGTAGGGTTTCTAGTCGTATTCAGGCCGTGGGGGTCCAGAGGGGGCACTATTTTTTCCAGTTTTTTGTTTTGTTTTCTGCATTATTATTTATTTTTTGTTGTTTTTTGCTTTATTTTTTAATTCTTTTTGCTTTTAGTTTTAGAAAAATTATAAACTTTCATTAGTGCCATTAGTTTTCAAATTTGAAAACACTTTTTTGTTTTCTTTGTTGCTTTATTTATTTTATTTTGTTTCTACTTACAACAAAATACTTATTGTTGCTATTTTAGTTTTCTGCATTATTATTTATTTTTGTTGTTTTTTGCTTTATTTTTTAATTCTTTTTGCTTTTAGTTTTAGAAAAATTATAAACTTTCATTAGTGCCATTGGTTTTCAAATTTGAAAACACTTTTTTGTTTTCTTTGTTGCTTTATTTATTTTATTTTGTTTCTACTTACAACAAAATACTTATTGTTGCTATTTTAGTTTTCTGCATTATTATTTATTTTTTGTTGTTTTTTGCTTTATTTTTAATTCTTTTTGCTTTTAGTTTTAGAAAATTATAAACTTTCTGTTAGTGCCATTAGTTTTCAAATTTGAAAACACTTTTTTGTTTTCTTTGTTGCTTTATTTATTTTATTTTGTTTCTACTTACAACAAAATACTTATTGTTGCTATTTTAGTTTTCTGCATTATTATTTATTTTTGTTGTTTTTTGCTTTATTTTTAATTCTTTTTGCTTTTAGTTTTAGAAAAATTATAAACTTTCTGTTAGTGCCATTGGTTTTCAAATTTGAAAACACTTTTTTGTTTTCTTTGTTGCTTTATTTATTTTATTTTGTTTCTACTTACAACAAAATACTTATTGTTGCTATTTTAGTTTTCTGCATTATTATTTATTTTTGTTGTTTTTGCTTTATTTTTTAATTCTTTTTGCTTTTAGTTTTAGAAAAATTATAAACTTTCTGTTAGTGCCATTAGTTTTCAAATTGAAAATGGACACCAAACACATCACGGGTAATATAATTCACATGATCCATTCAACAAAGTTTGGTACAATAAATTATTACACATCATTTCTTCCCTTGTGTCCCTGCTTGCTTACGATTGTGCCGTATCCATGGAGCATCCTCATCATTTAACTTAATGCTTGGGTCGGTGTTCACTTTGAAGGGCGGAATTTCAGCAAACATATTATAATCTTCGACATGTCTGTCTTGTCCTCCACTCCCACGATGTTTCTTTTCCCGAAAGAACAATGTGGCGCTTTGGATCATCGCATGATGTCTTGATCGCTTTTCTTATCTTTCCGTTTCCTCGGTTTGCTACTCATGTCCTTCACATAGAAAAACCTGAGCGACATCTTTCGCTAGGACGAATGGTTCGTCAAGGTAACCAAGATTGTTGAAATCCACCATTGTCATTCCGTATTGCTGGTCCACCTTTACCCCACCTCCTGTTAGCTTGAACCATTTGCACCGGAACAAAGGGACCTTAAAGGAGGGTCCATAGTGAAGTTCCCATATCTCCTCTATGTAACCATAATATGTGACCTCTTGCCCATTCTCGGTTGCTGCATCAAAGCGGACACCACTGTTTTGGTTGGTGCTCTTTTTATCTTGGGCGATCGTGTAAAATGTATTCCCATTTATCTCGTACTTTGGAAAGTCGTTATAGTCGAAGATGGTGTCTTGGCCAACATGTACAGCTGATCTACAACATCATTGTCATTCATTAAATGTTTTCTCAACCAACTGCCGAAAGTCTCCATGTGGGCCTTCCTAATCCAGGATTCAGGCTTCCCGGGTTGTCGAACGTAAAATATTCTTGTGTTTCTCAAAGTACGGAGCCACCAAGCTGGAATTGGTCAAGACAGTGTGGTGTGCTTGATCGAGAGAATGGTCATCCATACATATCGTTGATTTCATTCCGATCGTGTTTTTCCACTTAGTCTCCCCTCGTGCGCGATCGAGGAAGACCAATCGGCTTAAGGTCAGGAACAAAGTCAACACAAAACTCAATTACCTCCTCATTTCCATAGCCCTTGGCGATGCTTCCTTCTGGCCTAGCACGGTTACAAACATATTTCTTTAATACTCCCATGAACCTCTCAAGGGGAACATATTGTGTAGAAATACAGGACCGAGAACGAAAATCTCTTCGACTAGGTGAACCAGGAGGTGCGTCATAATATTGAAGAAGGATGGCGGGAACACCAACTCGAAACCGACAAGACATTGGATCACATCGCTCAGAACCGTGGTAGAACTTCCGGATTGATTACCTTCCGAGAGATTGCATTGAGGAATGCACATAGCTTCACAATGGCTACTCGAACATTCTCCGCAGGAGCCCCTCAAAGCAATCGGAAGCAATTGCGTCATAATCACGTGGCAGTCGTGAGACTTCAGGTTTTGGAACTTTTTCTCCGCCATGTTTATTATTCCCTTTATATTGGACGAGAATCCAGACGGAACCTTCATACTGCTCGGCATTCAAAAAGATGACCTTCTCTTCTTTGGTCGAGCGTAATGGCACGACCTTGAAACCATTCCGGATGCCGGTCATCGTGGTCTTTCAAACGTTGCTGGTCCTGCCGTGCTTCCTTTGTATCATTTGTCTTCCCATACACGCCCAAGAAGCTTAGGAGGTTCACGCAAATATTCTTCGTGAACGTGCATCACGTCGATTGTAGAGCGGACATCTAGGACTTTCCAATATTCTAGCTCCCAGAATATAGATTTCTTCTTCCACATGGCTGCGTGCCCGTCGGCTCCCTTCGAACTGATTGTCCGCCAGACCCTTTCCAAAGATGACTTTCAAATCCTTGACCATATCAAATACCTCAGCACCGGTCGTTCCGCAGGCTTCGCCGGTGATCTGCCTTGCCGTTGTAATGCTTGCCTTTCTTTCTTCTTGGATGAATTTTCGAAGAAATCGACGATGCCCAAGGTACACGTTCTTCTTACAATTTGGCAAATGTACACTTTCACCTCATGTAAGCAGATGCGTGCATGCATTGTATCCCTTTATTTGACAGTCCCGAAAGGTTACTAAGAGCAGGCCAATCGTTGATGGTTACGAAAAGCAACGCCAGAGGTCAAATTCCTCTTGTTTGTGCTCATCCCACACACGGACACCACCCCACAGCTGTAAAAGTTCATCAACTAATGGCCTTAGGTACACATCGATGTCGTTGCCGGGTTGCTTCGGACCTTGGATGAGCACCGGCATCATAATGAACTTCCGCTTCATGCACAACCAAGGAGGAAGGTTGTAGATGCATAGAGTCACAGGCCAGTGCTATGGCTGGAGCTCGCCGCCAAAAGGATTCATGCCATCCGTGCTTAGAGCAAATCTTATGTTCCTTGCGTCGGCTGCAAAATCTTTGAACCATCTCGATCTTTCTCCATTGCGTTCCATCTGCGGTGTGTCTCAACTCCCCGTCCGACTTACGGTCCTCTTTGTGCCATCGCAACAACTTGGCATGCTCTTTGTTCCTGAGCAGACGTTTCAACCGTGGTATTATAGGAGCATACCACATCACCTTGGCGGAACCCTCTTCCCGGTTTCGCCCTCAACATCGTCACCAGGGTCATCGCCTCGATCTTATAACGCAATGCAGTGCATACCGGGCATTCATTCAAATTCTCGTATTCATCCGCGGTAGAGGATGCGATCGTTGATGCATGCATGTATCTTCAGAACCTCTAAACCTAGAGGGCAGACAACCTTCTTTGCTTCGTACGTATTGGCGGGCAACTCGTTATCCTTTGGAAACATATTCTTCAACATTTTCAGCAAGTTTTCAAATGCCGAGTCAGCTACACCTGCCTCTGCCTTCCATTTCAGCAAATCCAGTGTGCAGCCCAGCTTTTCAGACCATCATCGCATCCGGGTACAGCGCCTTTCTGTGATCCTCTAACATGCGATCCAAATTCTCCCTCTCCTTTTCAGTTTAGCGGCGTCTCCGTGCATCAGCAATGGTCCGACCAAGATCATCAACGGGATCATCACGTGCCTCTTCTTCACCTTCCCCTTCACCTTCTGCATCCTCCATGAAAGTATCACCGAAATGAGCAAGATAGCTTTCATCGATGAAATCATCCCCTTCTTCATCTTCTTCCATTATAACCCCTCTTTCTCCATGCTTGGTCCAACAATTATAGCTTGGCATGAAACCCTTCAAGCAGATGCATGTGAACAACTCTTGAGGAAGAGTAACCCTTCTCATTCTTACAGATAACACATGGACAGATAACAAAACCCCCCGCTTGTTCGCATTAGCCACTACGAGGAAATCTTTCAAACCCGTAGTGAATTCGCCGGAGAGTCGGTTACCGTACATCCATTGCCGATTCATCTGCATTATTATAATATAAAATATATAATTAACCATCATGCATTTGTTAAACTAACTAGCTACAAACAATATAAATTAAACAATGAACTACACACATGCATATTGACACATCAAAGGTTCATCAAGTTGCTAACATGATCGAAGAGTGTGGCTCCAACACTTCATGTCATGTTTGTTTCATGCTCTTGGGGCATTTCATCAAACACCTTATGTGCATAAGAAGAACCAAAAGCAAACCTACACCCACTTGTGAAGAGAATGGCTCCAAATGGCTAAGTGTTGGCTGCTTTGGATGGGTATATATAGGGGAGGGCTTTAGTTGCGGTTGGCCTGGCAAACCGTGACTAAAGGTGCCCGAAAACCTTTAGTCGCGGTTGTCCGGCCAACCGCGACTAAAGCCCCTCACGCACCTGGCCACCGAGCGCCTGGCCCAGTTTTGGTCGCGGTTCACCTCCAGAACCGCGACTAAAGGTCCCATTAGTCGCGGTTCCTACAGCTTCGCGACTTATGGGGCTGGACGGAAGCCTGTTTTTCCACCAGTGACCCAGTTCCAATGGACCTATTTATTTTCACTAGGACAATGCCCATGCGTTGCAACGGAATATAAATATTCTAGTTCGTTAGGTTATGATTTAACTGCCCATATGAATGTGATTGTGTAAATAAATGTTTATTAAATCATGACTGTGATTTACCTAGGCCTTATATTTTGGTGAGAAGTTTGACAAGTAAATTAAAATGGAATTGGTTCAGAAAGTAAGTAAATTAAGATGATTGATTATCATATGTGGATGGTTGAACGAAGGGGTAGTGAGAAGGAAATTAAAACATGATACCTTACATTCTTTTTAACTAGTGTATATAGCGATAGTTTTTTTATTTGCGGAAAACTTCCGATTTATGCATCTTCAATCACGGCAGTACGATGAACACCAGAAATAACTAAGCTTTTTACACAGAGATTACTTGGTTAAACTTGGATTCGTGGTTGTATCGGTGATGTTTCTTTATCTGGAAACCTGGATGAAATCCTAGTTTCTGAAAATTAACAATCCCTTTTAAAACCAATAAAAAATACTTCATCAAATTTATACTACAGCCACGACCTTTATTTTGGATCGGAGGGAGTAATACATGTCTCCAGGGGAGAGGGCAATTCTGAGACTGGGACTCACAACTAACCTTAATTAGCTTGTCTTCTAGCTGTGGCCTGTGATTATCACAGTCACGAACACTGGCCTGTCCTCCATGTCTATGTACGCATCATCATGTGGTGCAGACAAACAGTGTGTGCGTACGAGAAGAGAAGAGAAGAGAAGAGTCAAGGCAACGAAACCTGCACGATCCCACGCGCGTTGTCATCGGGACCATGTACGTACGTCCAAAAAACGAGCAAGTTAATCATGTAGCTTGTCATGTGGCTCTGCGTTCGTCGATGAGAACGCCCACAAAATTGGTCTCACGGAGATTCGCTGTCCGTCGTATGTAACCTGTCTATCATCAGTTGTGTGGGCAAATAGTGCTGCAACCTGTCTATCATCAGTTGTGTGGTCAAATAGTGCTGCAGACAGCGTGTGGGTTCGGAGAAGGGCCTCAGGACCTTAACTTAGTACGATCTGGACTGCTGCTCTGGCTCCAGAGCACGACAGTGAAGAGACAGACGACGGCGACGGCTGTACGAGAATGCAGTGCACATTTGAACGGTCGCCAAATGGAATTTCTCTTGGCTGTCCCGGATGCATCTGCCCTTGCCAATTTCAAATCTTCAAGAAGAAGTATTTTTTTCAGGCCACCTATTAGCTCGCCTGCGCACTTTCTAATGTGTAGCCCGGGAGTGTTGGTCTCTCTTCTTTGTCTACATAAACTTTAAAAATAAATCATACTATGCAGCCTTATCTTTTAGCTAGGATCATAATGTTTTCTAATAGTTTCTAGCTTATATCTATTTTCCAAAATTGATGATCTTCTTTTATGTATGTCTCTTTTTCTTTTCTGCATCAGAAGGGCCATAGGTTGTGCAATTCATGTCGGGTTACCGAAGAGGTAGTAGGGGAATTGATAGTCAGGGTTAGAAAATCATCTTCTTGGCCGATCACATCACTTTGATGAAGATCAAGGACGATGATCAATCTTCCAAATCATTTCACGACGTCTCACTTTGATTAGTTAGACAGGGTCAACAAAAAATACTATAGCCCTTGGAAGTTTTTTTTGTGGGGGGGGGGGGGGTAGGGTGTGGGGGGGTTATACTCTTCGTTGACTTAATTTTAACTTTTCATTTATTGTGCAAGGTAGAGTAGTTAGACTTAATTGGACAAAGTACTAGCCTCCTAAACTAAATGCGCTAATTAAGGCTTTTTCTAGATGAAAGAAATCTAGGCATTAGCCTTGCTATCATTTTTATCTACATTAAATTTCCAGGTAAACAAGTGCGTGGGTGATCTTTCCATACCACTTGTAAGTGAACCCTGGCGTCTTCAAATTTCAGGAATAAACTTTTGTCCCTTATGGATGTTTCTTGCTCGTGCATGATTAACAGTTCAACTGGGAAGATTAGATAAGCGGATCCTACACCCTTCATTTCCGGAGTTGAATCTTCATATTCCCAAGAATGTTCTTGGATTATCCCTATAAGTTGTCTACAAATGAGTATTTTGCATGATATGCAAATCTCACTTGGGTACGTATTTCATCACTAGATTAGGATCTATAAGAAACGGCGATCACTTGTACTACGTATAATGCCGCACGGACTAATACGCATTATTGAAGATCTATTTATGGAGGAGAAGAGGCACTGGAAATGGATTTTCAGTCCCAACCACTAAGGCTCGTGAATTCTACCATTGCATAGTAGGCACTCTATCAAAGGCCTCCATAGTTATCGCCATCGCCATTAGCACATCCATTTAGATCAAGCCCTAGTACTCCATCAATTGGATTGGACTAGTACATAACCGGACATTAGAAGTGATTGGCGGAGACGACTTCTAACACTAAAAATACTAGTCGTGTAACATCCCAAATTTCCAAATTAGGATGTTAATAGAAGCATATCACTTGCATATCATTCTTTCATGTATATTTGGATGTGGAAATGTTCAAAATGGTTTCGAACTGAGAGAAGAGTGAAGATAACATGATTTCTTCAAACCAATGTTGGAAAACCTAGGATAGGGCCTTGGGATTCTGGATCTTGATGTGGTGAACAAGATCTTACTGTGAAAGTGGTATGGATATTGGTGAACTTTGAAGGCGTATGGTAGGAAGTAATTTCAAATAAATACCTGAGTGAGAAGGTGCCATATGAAGTGACAACTGACGTGGGAGGATCACATTCCTTCATGGTCTGGCTAATATTAATGAAATATTCCAAAAACGCATTCAGAGGATTGTTGGTGCTGGGGTAAAAACATTTTTCTAGGATGGTAATTAGCATGGAGGTAGACATGGCTGGACATTTTCTTAGGCTCTACAATATAGCCTTCACTAAGAACATCCCCTTTAGTTCATAATGAAATTTTGGGTGAGGCTTCTTCTCAATGGAATTTTTTGAAATATGGTGTGGGTAACTTTATCTTGCCCAACGATAAGGATAGGGTGAGGTCGAAGCTAATCAGAATTGTGATTTTTTTCTGGCTTCGGGATTTTTTCCCTTCATTTTCCCTTGGTTTTATCCTTTCTGTTAGTTTTTCGGCATACCTCCTTCTTCTAATCTTGCAAATGAAAGGAAAAAGGGTACATGAATTATGCCATAACATATAAAAACATGGATATAATTGAGCAATCTATATCAAGAAATAGTGAAGCAAAATGCACGTATCAATTATCAGTTGCGCAAGTGAAGTCATTTAAATTATGATTACAAGTAGTTAATGAGATTATGATCTTTTATGCCATGGGTTAATTCAAATGCATCACTCATAACCCTGCCATGTTTTCTTTTTGTCACCATTTCCATGAACCCGCATATTTGCAAATGTTTGTTGTAAGTTTGCTTGATTTTGCACCTCACTTGAGAAAAATTGCTCACGAATATCACTCTTTCTGGTGGTTATAGACTATGGTGAATCATCAAATCAACATAGGACCTTCCAAGGCAAAATCCATATGTTCCAAATAGTGTTATTCCTACAAAATTAATGTAAACTTTTACATTCCTGATGACCTCCTTAAAATAGATCGAGTTTTATTCTTAGGGAGCATGGGTTGTTTTATTTTATTCAACTCAAGTTGCACATATTATTAATTTCAGTAAACCATGCCACAGAAACGATTGGCGGAGTGAAACACATCAATTCAAAGAACCTATCATTGACCAAAAAGAAGTACAAGAGCGCTAAAGGGAAAATGTCGCGGCAAAGCACACGCCTACTTCTAGTACAAAACTACTCTAGCTAAAGTAGCAACACAAATTAAAACTTGAAGTGTGTCTCAAAAATCAAAAGCTAGAATGAAATTTATCTCTCTCTCTCTGTAAAAATGCCTAGAGTGGGAATAATGGGGAGCATGCCTCAGCGACATTCTACCCCATTTTCCAAAGCCATTTTTATTTCGGTGCCAAATTATTGAGGCCAACGTCTGAATGGTCTATATTACAAAGAATCCTTGAATGGGATAACTAGACATGCCTGATAAGATGGAGTGACTATTAGACTTGAAACGTCTGTGCGCCCTCCATGATGCACTGGTAATCTTAGCATCAAACGTGGTTGCGTGACTCATGTGAGTCAACCCTAGACCTATGGTATAGTTACATGTTAATACTACAGATAGATCTTTAACAATTGTCAAATAGTATTTCTGTTAGATTATTATAAATTATATACTAGTTAAATCGCGAACATGTGTTTGGGCTAGGATGATGTGGCAAGAGAAGCAATATGAGGAGAAGTACCACTTGGTCAATTGGCATACAGACTTTGGAGGACTAGGGATTCTGACTCTCAGTGTGAACAATAGCTTACTATGCAAGTGGTCATGTAAATAGGCGAATTCTGAAGGCTTATGGCAGCAAATGATATAAAAGAAATAATTGAGTGTTTGAGGTCACGACTGGTGTAGGAGGATCACATTTCTTGCAGGGCATGGCTCATTTTAGTGAAATAGTATTCCAAAAACACGTATTCAAAGGATTGTTTTTTTTTAGAAAAAGGAGGAGGACCTCCGGCCTCTGCATCCGGACGATGCATGCAGCCACTTTATTGATTATTCACTCAAGACCTTATAAAGTCATACAACAGTAAGGCTAAAGCCACCGTCTAGGCAACATATATCGGCACTCCTATCCAGTTGATGTAGAGATGCTGATAGTCTAGGCCTAATACCAAACAGACTTCGCAGCCAAACCTAACATCTAAGACCCGAGGTCCCAACCAGGACGCCAGCCGGGTATGGGGCACCCACCAGTATGGCGCACTCCTCAACCAGGACGCCTGCCGGGTATGAGGCAGCCGCAGCCACCTGCCACCAATCCATCTTCAGTGTTGTACTGCTGCATCTACCTTGCCCGGTCTAGCTGCCGTCGACACCACCGCGACGCCAGACAACGCCACCATCATGTGCTCGTCCATCCTCACACGCCCACCGGCGAGACCCCGCTGCTCCATGCCGCCGAGACCCGCCATCGTCGACGCGAGAGAAGGCACACCACACCACCTCACGCCTCTTCCATCCGGCGCCGCTCCACGAACGATGCCCCCAATAGGGAACACGACACCGCAGCACCGCCATCGTCCGATCCGATGATCTTAGGGTTTCTCCCGGAGCGGCACGGGCAAGTTGACGATAGTTGCTTGACGATGCCTTCATGAAGGTAACGACGTAGACGCCGCCATCGCCCGCCATGACCGGAGTCGGCTCGGATTTCACCGGCGACTATGTCTCCCCAACTCGCCGCCGGTGCTAATATTGGGATCCAAGATCCATCACTACCAGCATGGCCAACCGCCTTCGATGGAGAAAGCAGCCACCACCACCATGCCCGGGCCAAGAGACCCGGACGTCCCCGTGCCGCGAAGATTACCCAGGGGGATCTCCTCTTGCCGTTGTCGAGACGAGGTGCAGCCGCAGTGGATCTCGATCTAAACCCCTCGGGCCCAGATCAGATCTCATCGCAGCCAAAATCTCATCCGCCAAATGGCCGCCGGAGATCTCCTGGCCACCGCCAACCCGCTGCGCACTGCCGTTGGAGGAGGAGGGAGATGGACGCCGCTGCCCCCACGCGTTACCGCCGGCCGAGGACTGCGCCGCTGCCGCCGCCTCACCACAGGGGCTTCGCCCCGCATCGTCCTCAGCGACGGCGGTGGTAGTGGGAGGCGATGGAGGGGGAGGGCTGAGGGCGGTGTGGACGGGGACTCCCCGGGTATTCAAAGTATTGTTGGTGATGTGGCAAAAACACTTTTTTGGGATGGTGTTTGGTGTTGAGGTAGACCCGGTTTAATAGTTCCTTAGGCTCTACAATATAGCCTTCTCTAAGAACATCACATTGCAAGAAGCCCAGAAAGATGGATTGGATTCCTCTAGTTTCAGAGGGAATTAATCTACAGGGGAGGCTTTTTCGCACTGGAATAAGTTGAAAGATGTTGTGGATAATTTTATCTTGCCTGAGGATAAGGTAGTAACTAAATAAAAAAGGTGATTTCAAAGTTAAAGACCTGTTTTGCACCTCAAAGTCGGGTTACTTGTGAATACAAGATCATTTTGAAATTAAAGATATGATAGAAGATTAAGATCTTTCTTTGGGTGATGTTGAAGAGTAGAATTCTGACAAAGATAACTTGGTCCAGAGAGGATGGGCTGGTGATGAGTAGTGCCGCTTCTATTGCAAGAAAGATATAATGGATCACCTCTTTGTTTGGTTATAATACGACCAGACTAACTTAGCAGATTGTTGCTTATGCTCTCGGCTTAAATAGATGTCCCAAGGACACATCTGCTATATTTGGTGATTGGATACAATATTTTTCCTATATCCCAGCAAATACTCGTGCTCTGTGGAGGACCAACATTTTGTTGAACTATCTAGAAAACTAGAAACAGAGCTTGCTTTGATAAAAAAAATCCCTGCTGATTTTGTAGAGGAAATATATAATATATGTCATAACATTAGCTACAACGGTATGTTGCGGATAATCCAAGAATAAAGAAGCATTGATGCTAGTGTGGAGATGTTGAAACAGTCGGTGCAAGATGCTTTTGCAAGAACTAAGGGCTGGATGGTGAGGAGAAGAATTGCAGGATGATTTGCTAGATCATGATGCTTGTCTGATAATATTATGTACCCAATTTGGGTGAAACAATCTGATGCCCCACCTTCATGTCGTGCTTATGTTGCTGGGGCATTTCCTAATACTTTCCAGCTTCTGTATTATGGGCTAGGATAGAGGAACTAGCCTTTTAGCTTGGCTGATGCTGGTGATGTGCTGGAGATGGCAGCTTTTACTTTGTCTACTTTCCTGTTTCAGTTTGTAAAGACCATGATATGCTAGCGGTTTCTCTAAAAGAAATCGAGAAGGCTCATAGTTTCAGATTTTAAATACTAGTTAAATCGGTCCGAACAACCAGTTAGGTAGTTTTGAAAAAACTACTAATTAGGTACCTTTAGCATGACTTGTAGTACTATCGTAGAACCACACAAGGAAAAAACCAAAAGATTGATTTGGAAGTCTATTTCGTTATTTTTTAAGTTTGTTACATTTCAAGAATAAAATTAAAATAGTAGAGTGACTCCATACTTTTCAATATGTTAATCTAAATGAGCAGATGGAACTAGTCTGGATATCGGATCTCATTTCAGTTGATATGCCAACTCGTAATAATACATTGTGGCATTAATAAATAAATAAACCACAGTAAGCTCAAACGAAAAGTACATCACATACATGGTATACTTGTGTGGTTATTATTTTCCTCCCCACCCCTAGGATCAAAATCCTGACTCCTTTGATGGCTAGAATTTACCTTTATTTTGTAGCAGCAACATACCGGTAGCATAAACTTTCTAAGAAGATTTTATCCGGTTACACGCGTGATTTTGGAACTAACAGTAATTTCTCCTTCAGGCGCAAAGTTAGTCCAAACACCTCTGTCATATCAATGTCTTTCCTCTTGAACCCTATTGGCAGTTCCCAGTCGAAATGGTACATCAAGTTTGCCAACATAAGCTCAACAGTCGTGATTCCGAGGTTTATACCAGGGCATATCCTGCGTCCTGCCCCGAATGGCAGGAGTTTAAAATTATTCCCTGTGAAGTTGACATGCACATCACTGCCTTCCTCTATAAATCTTTCTGGTATGAATTCTATACTGTCCTTCCAGCAGGAATCATGTACCCATCAATACTGCAGTCAGCCATGGCAAGGTGTGGAGCAAGTAAAGGTGCAACAGGATGAAGTCGGAGTGACTCCTTTATGACTGCTCTTAGGTATGTCATATTGTTCATGTCGGCTTCACTGACAATTTCCTGTCCCTGGGGTACAATACTCCTTACCTCGTCTTGTAGCTTCCCAATCAGGCGGGCCCTCCTCATGAGCTCGGCCATTGTGAATTCGAGGGTGTTAGATGACGTGTCTGTTGAAGCAAAAAATACATCCTGTGGATATCAATTAATTAGTATGCCATAATACTTATTTATTTGTAATCATTTGGAAGGTATTATATTTACTTACGGTTAGGAGAGCTTTAATCTGTTCTCTTGTGAGACTATACTCCAGCTGAACAGACAAGAGAATATCGACGAAATTACCACCCTGGTTATCTAACACTGACTTGTCCTTGTTCTCATGATAATCGATCACCTTGTCCAGCAGATCGGCCCATCTATGCCTTAGTCTCTCAGCCTTTGCACGAACTGTCCTTTTAAGCAGTCCTACCCTAGACAATGTTGGGAAGTATTCCTCCACCTTGAACCCTCCTAGCAGCAGTGAGGTATCATTGGTGAGGTCTTGGAACAACTTGCTCCGTCCTTCTTTTAGGAAGAATTCACCGGACACGATGCGGTATGCCATGTCATATGTGAATGTCTTGAGCAGCTCACTCATGTCCACCACACCACCGACTCTGGCAGCCTCGTTAATCTTCGCCATCACCATGCTCACCTATGATGGCATGCATCTTAAATTATGAGAGTAGCTAACATTTATGGGATTGTTAGCAGAGGGCAAATGAAAGTCAATTTTCTTTATTTTGTTTCTGACGTGGTAAATTTGTGAAAACGCTAAGAAAATGACCAACAAGGCTTGACAGTAGGAAATCATTGAATAAAAAGGGACGTCGTATTTGATTTTAACATACATATTAACAACCAAATATCATGCTCCCAATTTTTTTTTTTGAAATGTGGAATATCCTAACTAGTGGATGTTGTCTGTTCATCAGTTAACCGGAGACCGTCTAAGCCCTTACCTGCCTTTTCTAGATTGTTTCTAGATTGTCTATTCATCAGTTATCCACGTTCCTCTATGTATATCTGACGGATTTTCAAGCCATGACCTTTCCTCTCTCTATTGCTAGGACCTCAGTGAGCCAATTGGACTGAGTTGGTTTCGAGATTTCTTAATGAAGCACAACATATATTATTTTACCCACATGATCTATGGTCAGCTTTTCTTACAAATTATATTAAATATTAATTAAATATGACGATATATTTTCGTCCGATGGACCTGCACTATGTTGCCTTGCGGATAGACAGACCCATTTTCTATTTACTTTTCTGGTCAACTCGTCATCTAGTTTTTATTTTCCACAATCCACAGTTTTCCACAATCCACATGATCTATGTCTTCATAATGTGTTTCACGTCGAGATATTAAAAGCAATTCTGTCAAATGTGGTGTGGCAAAAACTGGAGAATCATTGGAAGTTACCTCCTCCATGACGGTGCTGCGGAAAGACTGCACCTTTCTAACGCTCAGCATGTGGTTGGTGAGGAGCTTCCTTGCCTGCCGCCAGCCTTGGCCATATGGCGCAAAGGCGACGTCGGACGAGCCATACATGAGGATGTCGGTGACCACGGAGTGCGGCCGTGACGCCAAGACGTGGTCATGCGTGCGCAGCACTGCCTCTGCGGCACGCGGTGACGACACGACGAGCGTCGGCACGTCGCCGAGATGAAGGAGCATCACGTCGGGGCCATGCTTCCTGGCAAGGCTGCTGAGCGAGACGTGTGGGAGCGAGCCGAGGAGGTGCAGGTGGCCGATGATGGGCAGCGCCCGTGGTGATGGCGGGAGTCTGCCTTCTCGCTGTTGCCTTTTTCCTGTCTTCCAAGTGAACCAATAATAAAGCACAAACAAGAGGAAGAGCGGGAAGAGGAACAGAAACCATGCCGTCGGAGGCGTCTCTAGCATGACGAGATCTGCCATGGGAAGTTAATGTATAGCTCAGCACCTTCTGGAGCTCTGCGGCGCAATTGTTCTTCTGAACCAGCTTAGTTTATCATCACAAGCTCGATCGGTTGCTTATAAGCTAGCCAGGCAGAGTACTTGAAAGGACAACCGCTGTGAGGTGCACTGAACTTGGAGCAATTAGTTAGGCGACAACGTAGCTTTCATTCTTAAAAACATACAAGGTAGTCTTTGGGTCTTTCTGTGACCGCTCAAAAATGAAAAAGTGGAAAATACAAGGGATTAAGTTGACTAGTTGGCTGAAAAAATAATTTGGGCACGTCCACTTTTCCCAGTGCAGCAAAGTAAAAATCGACTTGCAATTATTTGGGTCAGTCAATTTTCTAGAGGAGCACTCGACCCTTTGCAACCACCAAACAGAAGCCTACTAAATACATGGGCATGGTATGAAACATAACAGAAATTGACCCAATACCTGTTAAGACACAAGGCAAAAATAAAAATAAATGAACTGAAATAAAGGAAACAAAATATGAAGTTTCCTAAGGAAGAATGAATTAGTGGCGTAGTTATTACCCGTTACGAAGAAAGAAAATAAAAAATAACTAAAATTACACACAATTTACATAGAAATTGCGCATTTTACATTAGCAAAAAATACACACATATAATACAACCGCTGGAGCTCTGCGGCGCAATTGTTCTTCTGAACCAGCTTAGTTCATCATCACAAGCTCGATCGGTTGCTTATAAGCTAGTCAAGCAGAGTACTAAAACCAACATCCGCTGTGTTGCACTGAACTTGGAGCAATTAATAAGGCGACAACGTAGCGTTCATTCCTACACACATAGATCAATCAAGCATATAAATAGTTCAAACAATAAAAATTTGGAAAAAATAACAATAAGTGATTCAATTTAAAAAATGCAGTTAATTAAAAGATAAATATTATTCAGAGGATAAAGGTCAAACATAAAACTAATGGTTTCCAGTATAAATCCACGTATGCTTCACAAAATTACTGAGTATTTACACGTGCGCTTATTAATGTCGAAGTTGTCGATGCATCTCTAGAAAGTTGACAACATGCTCTGGAACATGTACCTTAGGCCTCTAAATATAAGAGGTATGGCGAGCATCGGCAGCCTCATCCTCCACAATATATTATGCATGATCATAGAACAAGTCATCACCTCCCACAGTGTCTCAGGTTCCCACCTATTTGCAGCTCCACGAACAATAGACCAACGAAGTTGGAGCACTCGAAATGACCCCTCCACATCCTTCCTAGGAGCTCCTTGCATTTATGCCAAGAGAAAAGTTTTGCTACCTAAGCTCGGGGATAGTCATCATAAACTGCTGCCATGAAGGATACATACTATCGGCAAGGTAGTACCCCATGATGTAATCATGGCCATTGACGGCATAGTTGCACGATAGAGCATCTCGGCCCATCGCAAGGTCTCTTAAACATCAGAAATCGCTGAAGCACGTTAAAATCATTGTGAGACCCTGGCACAAAGAAAGCATGCCAAATCCACAAGTCTTTTGATGCCACTGCTTCAAATATGACATGTTTGATGTGACCTTGGTACTAGTAGAGAAATGCATAAACACATCCTATGCTAGTGGCGCGCCACACACTAGCCACTGGTATTATTCAAAATAACTGTGGCGTGGCCACAATTGTGGTGTGCCAAAATATGCCCATGCCACTAGTAAGCTAGCCCCAAGGGTGGGATATGACCCGAGTTACTAGTGGCATGCCAACATATAACAATGGCAGTACTGACGTGTTGTTGTTGGTGTGAGAATAGTTTGCATGCCACCGGTATCAGCCAACTCAATTAAAAAAAAAAGCCGACAAAATTTACTAGTGGCATGTGGACTAGAAGCCACACCACCAGGCCCGACCCAAAACCAAGCCCGACCTAGCCCGCTGTCTTCCTCCTCCTTCACTCGTCTAGCGTCTCTCACCCGACTCTCTACTAGTCACTAGTGGCAATACATTTTCCCCAAAGAATACAAACTTCTCTTTTTGCGGGATCAAAGAGAACAAACATTAGCTATGTGATGTTCATTCTAGAAGGTGGAGGTCAGAATGATCGACTGTACTATAGGAGAAAGGGTAATTGGATTCCGATTCTTTGCCCTTCAATCATGTAGTATCACACGAGCTATGCATGGATGTCAATAAGCGAGCAATATGCACGTCTAATAACGTCAACCAATGGTTTGAGCGTCGGTAACTCATCAGCATCTCCCGCATGCTCATGGAAGCACAGTAGTGGGACTAGCATGAGCCGTTGCCTGCAGCTAGTGCGTGTGTGGAAGAGAATGGATCCGGACACTCGTGCATAATGTGCCACATACCTGCAGCTAGTGCGTGTGTGGATGAGAATAGATCCGGACAGTGAACGTACGGGTCGACGGACACCCACACAAACCCGGACAGCCTCAGTGCAAAATTCCAAAGCAAGACCGAACTGGCATCGGTACCAAATTTTGGCATGGCCAAGAGACTGCAGCCAGGAGCAGTCGCCTCGGTTGGCTCACATGAATTGCACATTTTAGTGATGATATTTCCAGGAGTTTACTTCTGTCGAGTTCTGCTAGCCAGTGTTCTTCTTGATTTCTCTACTTCATAGTCTTAGTTTAAAGTTGTGACATTGATTTTGGATCGGAGGAAATTTCAATTAGAGCATCTACAACCAGATTCAACAAATTCGACCCCTCAAACTTTTATGAAAGCATCCGAGCGCGTCCATGGACAATGATCGGTCATACCTCAAATAAACGTTTCCACAACCACATACCTCAATTAGGAATCCTCAAATTCATACAATTACATGCAAGTGAGACCTAAACATAAGCGGAGCTCGCCCGGCTCCATCGTGCCCTTGTTTGGCGGCTGGCAGCGCCCCTCGGACTGTTGGTCCAGTCGTCGGCGATGTAGACTAGGACACATGACACGCACCGGCTCATTGACTCGAAGCGTCGCCGTCTCATATACCCTATTCTTCCTCGTCGGAGGCCGTCTCCTGCACTTCGCTGCTCAAAGTGAGGTCAATGATAGATCCATCACGGTTGGAGTCGTTTTTTCTTGATAAGTCGGTGACCAGGCTGTCCGTCCGGGCGTTTGAGGCGGGTATGAGGCGCTCGGCTGTAGATGCTCTTACTTCCGATGTTGAAACTTTGTACTAATAATAGTTGGTTGTGTGCATCAATCGGACCGAGGCCGGGAAATTGGAAATCTTTATATGCCCGTGACACTCTGAAATGAGAAGGATTTCCATAAAACTTTGAAGGTTCCTTCTCACGTGCAAAGTCTGAGTGACGGAAAGACTCCATGTGAGCTAGCTCAGCAAAGGCCTTCTCTGACTATGCCAACTGGAAGAGCTCATGGAGATGATCAAGTGAAGAACGTCTCTAACTGAGTGGCCAACATTCACTTAATTTGCTCTGTATCATTTTGTCTTAACCAAAAGAAGGTGGACTCTTCAGAATGCATTGAACATGCATGAGGCGACATGAATGGTACATGTGGCCACGTGGGGCAACGAAAATAGTCACTAATTGAATAAATAATTATTATATACGTCAAGGATGCTGGCTCCCCGGCTGTCCTATAAATACCCGAAGAACTAACCAGCAAAGATGCACCAAGCAAGAGTGTCTTCAAACACAACTGTTAAAACATCTGTCCATTACCGACTAGTTCCACAAATTGCCTTCCATCCTACTTCATATAACACCCTGGCCAGCTCATGCAATATGGCCCTTGGTACTCTGGTTATCGCTACCACCATGCTGGTGTATTTTCTCCTGAGAAATAAAAGATTGCTATTGTCCCAGAAGCAACGGGAGGGACGAGGCAGGCTGCCCCCGGGGCCTGCGGCGCTGCCCATCATCGGTAACATGCATCAGGTGATTCTGAGCAAGCCGGCGGTGTTCCGATGGATCCATGGCCTGCTCAAGGAGATGAACACAGAGATCATGTGCCTCCGCCTCGGTGCTACTCATGTCGTTGTTGTGACATGTCCACAGATAGCCTCTGAGGTACTACGTAAAAATGATGAAGTTTTTGCCTCCCGTCCCACCACCTTCGCCTCGGGCATATTCAGCTTCGGGTACAAGGGCTCCATCTTATCACCACACGGAGACCAGTGGAAGAAGATGAGGCGCGTCCTCACTGTTGAGATTCTCGCCTCGTCCATGGAGCGAAAGCTCCACCACCTCCGGAAAGAGGAGTACGACCACCTTGTGAGGTACATTCATAAAACTCATTGCAGCGACATGGCATGTCCAGGCAACATTGTCAACGTCCGTCATGTAACCCAACACTTCGTTGGTAACATGATAAGAAGGCTTGTGTTCGGTAAAAGATACTTCGGTGACCTACCAGCTTCATCCACTAGTGGGCCTGGAGCTGATGAGGTGGCACATGTTGCCGCTCTCTTCACAGCCCTCAACCATCTCTACAGCTTTTGTGTGTCCGACTACTTCCCAACCCTCATAGGCCTCGACCTGGATGGCCATGAAAAAGTTTCCAAGGATGCCATGCAAACAATCAACCGGTTGCATGATCCTATTATAGAGGAGCGGATCCGTGAAAGGTCATCCACTCTTGAGAAAGGGGGTGAAAAGAAAGAGGCCCGAGACTTTTTGGACGTTCTGGTTCATCTTAAAGATGCAGAGGGACAACCAATACTTTCCCTAGAAGATATTAGAGCACAAACAGCGGTTAGTATGTCATCTTAATAAAAAGTTCATTCATTGTTTTTCGATCCATTTTATCCGTGTGTTGACCTTTTCTGTTGCGTTATACTGATTACATAATTTATTCTCAAATCTATGGATGTAGGAAATGATGTTTGCAGCAGTCGATAACCCATCTAATGCGGTTGAGTGGGCACTCGCTGAGATGATGAACGTGCCAGAGATATTGCAAAAAGCAACTGAGGAACTCGACACTGTTGTCGGTAAAGATAGACTAGTCGAAGAGTCTGACATTCCTCGACTAAACTATCTCAAATCGTGCATCCGGGAGGCCTTCCGCATACACCCATACCATGCTCTTAATGTACCCCATGTCGCCATGGCAGACGCAACTATTGCTGGCTACATCATCCCGAAGGATAGCCACATGCTTTTAAGCCGGCTTGGACTTGGCCGCAATCCCAAGATCTGGACTGAACCACTGCAGTTTCAACCTGAGAGGCATTTGAACACTGCGAATGTACTTCTCACTGATCCAGGCCTACGTTTCATTTCATTTAGCAGTGGGAGGAGGGGTTGTCCTGGGATTTCACTTGGTACCTCTATCACAATGATGTTGTTCGCAAGGATGTTGCAGGGATTCACTTGGACAAAGCTTCCCGGTGTGAAGAGTATCAGTCTCCAAGAAGGGAATGCGGGCCTTGCACTAGCTAAACCCCTTGTTCTGCAAGCTACACCGCGTTTGGCTGCACATCTCTATATATGATCCAATTAAAAAGATTCAATACGCGTTTTCTCATTTATGTATCAATAAAATGTATCTGGACTAGTGTGTGTTACATGTTTCTAGCGCTGCGTTCGGTTCCCTTGTAATGTTATGACACTGCATGTGTATACAAACAAAGAAGCAATCGATGATTGTATCACTAATGTAATGTGTGTACTTATCATTATGTAAAAAAAACCTCTGTATTTTCAATTATGGTGTACCATGCAAATAATCCTTGGAATTGCACAAAAGTTTTATGTTTATGTTGTATATATACATGCCTGGCTGTACAATTATGTGCCCAGCTTTGACCCCGTCTTACCATTATTTCACTCATGCATTGATATGTTCTGTATTACCAACTTGTTGGTCTATGAACTATGTTTTTTTATTCTATTAACTAGGGTTTCTTTTGTCGTGAGAAATCTTTTCTTCTCTGATATAAAAGTTGTATCACCATGCATTTTAGTAGAAAGAACTTATACAGAATGGTTAATGAGCCGGGAAGGTTCCCTGCCATCAAAAAGGCGGAAAAAAAAGAAAATGCCCATCCTAAACAGGCTCAAGGCCCTGTTCATTTCCCCTTGCAACAACCAAAATTCTGAAGAACTGGACCGCCGCAGATTCTGCTTAATAATCAAGTGAAACAGGTTTTTCAGGGATATGGCTTGGTGCTTGAATACGATGCGACAATTCTTATTTTGGAAGTATTTTTCTAGATTTTATTTGTTTAATGAATTGTATTTTGCAGAACAGTATATTGTCAGGCTAGTGGTTGTTGTTGATAATGCTACAACTAAGTTCTTGTTGTTTGGTTTGTACTCTCAGCTTTTCTGTTTGTTGCTGCAGGTTCTTCATTTCAATAATTTCACTTCATTTCATCAGTGCAACAGCAAAGACAGAACGAAAAATTTACTGCTGAATTACACAGGCAAAGTTGCTATAGTAATTACACTTTTTTGGCATAAACTGCAAATTAGTCTAAAGAACAGAATCGTCATTATCCACAGGCGTTTGGAATAGACTATCTACCTGTGGCATAGATCATATCATACATCGTACAAGTTGCATTCATGTAGTAAATTCTATATCTAGTATTACAAAAGGGAAAAAAGATCAGTTCTAAGTAGACTATATAATTGGTGGAGATAGAGTTTCCAAGTTTATATTGTACAAATCTGCTCCTTTTTTTTAGGTAGCATGATATTCATTGCTTTAGTAACTAGGGAATTAAAAAACTGATTGTTCCTAAAGTATTTCCAGATTTTTCTTAATTTTCTTAGATTAATTGTGCATTTTGTTAAAATTTAATTGTTCTTTTAATCATGAGTTTCACATTATAAAAATGTGATATGTTTTAATTTTTGCTGGAAATTATAATCTACTACCTCCGTCCCGGATTAAAAGGCCGGAGAGCCCGTGCGCATCGTCCGGAATTACTAGGCCGCCTGCGCACCACCCCCTTCTGCCCATTGGTCCGTAGTTTTGGTAGTAAATGGGAGCCTAAGCATGCAGCAACTGTTCCTACTTTCCAGCTCATGCATGCAGCCGCAGCAAGAAAGCAGCCAATGCATGCGCTTCTTTTTTGTGGGGCACGCGCTGTAATTAAACTTAGGAAGATTAGGAGCCGAATATATAAATACAAAACGGAGCTCTCGGGTTGGTTAGACGAGACACCGTATTTAAGGGATCTTGAGCAGAGTGCGTCTTGGTCTACGTAATTTGGCTAAAAGAACTTATAAACCCGGACGGAGGTAGTAATTGTTTATTAATTTTTTGTCCGGCAGACAGTCAGACCTGCAAATCTGTTGGCATGCAATTTTTATCACTTGTTGACTTATTTTATGTGTTACCAAAGAATTTGGTTATTTATATATTTCATTATGCCCAATGATATGCCATGTGTTCTGTTGACGATCTAGTCGATGGTGAATTATGAATTCCTAATCCAATTGTGCAGCCATATTAACACCAAATACAAACAGTACATGTCTCCGGGGAAAGGGCGGGTCTGAGACTGGGACTCGCAGCTACCTTATTTAAGAAAGAACTCCAACTGGGTTTTGAGCTAGCCAAGCTCGAGTTTTATTTGTTTTACAACTTCTCTTTATTACTTTTATCAACTTTAAAAATAAGTTGTGTAGGCAATAGTGCGTAGGCAATAGTGCTGCAGATTGGACCGGAGAGAAGGCCTCAGGGACTTAACATGCGATCCAGAACACGACACTGAAGAGACACAAGACGGCGATGACAGTACGAGCCTGTGCACAATCGAAGGGTCGACAAATGGAAATTCTCTTGGCTGTTCCGGATGCATATGCACTTGCCTATTTCAAATCGTTAAGAATAAGTTTTTTTTTCCAAGACACATATTAGCTCTCTCTTATGTAGAGGCGGGGCGTTGTTGCTCTCTCTTATGTTTTCTAATTAAACTCCCCTCCCCGGGCGCTCCGGCGATAGAAGGGTGGGGGAGGGGGAACCTTGGATCTGGCTGTCCGTTGTGGAAACAGGGTGTGGGCTTGCGTGTAAGGTGGTGTCATGGTCGGGGGAGCAGTCTCGACGCATATGGAAATATTGACCTCCCAATCCTTGCTCCACCTCAATGGTGGCGCATCGGGCTTCAGTGCTGAAGGCCCAGTGGATTGTGGGCCTGGTGTTGCTGTGGAGGCGGCGGCGGCAGCAGTACCATTGGCCGTTTTGTCCTCGAGCTTCGGCCGTGTCGTGGCAGCGGCTTACGCAGCATCACCAGGAAGCTTCGCGAGTTTGTGCAAGCTTTGGGTGGCTGGCTTTTTTGTTTTCGTCCTACGATCGAAGAAGTGACGGTGTGCCATCTTCTGGTGCTTCTAAGTCGGCTTGGTCAGCGTCGAGGCTCTCAACTCCTAGACTTTGAATCTGGAGACTACGAATTCATCTCCAAAATGTTTGACAGTGTGCGTTAGACTACAAAGCTCGCCTGAATCTAGCAGTGGGGAGGCTGCCGGAGCGGCTGCGGCGGCGCACCATCGGCCCATCCAGGAGATTGGAGGAGTGAGGTACCCTAGGGACCTAGTTGTAATATTATTTTTTTATGTTTCTCTTGTACTGTTTGATCTGTGGCAAATAGATCTGAGGGTCTTTTCGATTTTTCTTCAAAAATAAATCGTACTATGCAACCTTATTTTCTATAAACATAATCTTTTCTAATAATACATGTGCAGCCATGTTAACACCAAAGACAAAATAGTACATGTCTGAGACTGGGACTCGCAGCCACCTTATTTAAGAAATAACTCCAATAGAGTTTAGAGCTAGCCATGCTCGAGTTTATTTGTTTTACAATTCTCTTTATTACTTTCATTAACTTCAAAAATATGCAGATACGATGTTTATAAATCATATGCATATATCACTGGGAGAATAAGGGCCTATTGTCCCGGTTGGTAAGGGCCTTTAGTCCCGGTTCCTGAACCGGGACTAATGGGTCGGTACTAATGCCCTGGCCATTTAGTCCCGGTTCAGTCCAGAACCGGGACAGATGGGTCTCTACGTGGCCTGTCTTGAGCCAGGCAGGAGGGCCTTTGGTCCCAGTTGGTGGCACCAACGGGACCAATAGGCATCCACGTGTCGACATTTCAGGGGCTTGGTTTTTTAAAGGGGGGTTGGGGGTTTTAATTTAAGTGTTTCGTATATTGTGTTAGCTAGCTAATTAATAGAGAGAAGTGTCCTCTCTATTGTCCGTACTTGGTCGACGCTACGTACTATACATACGTATAGAGAGGACTAGCTAGACACGCTACCAAGGAAACAGAAGATTGTCATGAACATATATGCATATAGAGAGAAGTGATATCGATCACCTCTCCTTCTCCGAGAGATTGGTCGAACAACAAGTTCTCGTATATCTATCCGACACTACCGGCTACATATATACAATAATTATCTTTTACAAATATAATCTCCTAACATACGGACGTGTGGTCCACATAGTATTCTCCGTCTTCAGCGATCACGTGGTCAAGAAAGAATGCCGTAATTCCTCTTGAATTGCTCGCATGCGATCTGGTGCTAGGAGTTCATCCATAACGAAACATCTAATTTTAAGAAGGGGTCAATACATATATATGAATGAATGAAACTCAACACAAATGATGGTAATAAAATAAAATTTTGAATATTGTTATTTACGCACTTCATATTGTTTGTCAGAGTAGCCCCGCTCACAGGTCGTGTGACGGATGGACTCGCAAATGTAGTATCCACAGAAATCATTCCCTTGTTCCTGCCACAACCACTTTATAAGAAATAAAGGTCAATCAAACTGATAATTAGCAAGCATGCTAAATGGTATTGATGAAACTAGCGCTTGAATCACTAGGAGATGCATGGAATATGCTACTATAGTACTTACTTTCGGGTGTCTAAATTGCAGCTTCTTCGGCAGTCCCGGAGCTTTTTTGGTGAATTTTCTCCAAACCCTGCCATACAAAGAAAACAATTACTTGATATCAGAAATGAACAAAGTTGCTGATATGGTGGATAATGATCGATTTAACTTACTTCTCGAGCATTTCAGTCATGTTCGCATACTCTTTCGGATTTTTTTCGTTTGGAGTCTAAGACAGTTACTACTCCCTGCTCAAGCTTAATCTCTAGGAGAATATAGTGGTAGCTGCGCACGCATGCATAACTCATCAATATTACATTACTATAACCTGGACTAATAAGGGAAACCGAATATGCCACAAGACAGTAACACTCACCTGAAGTTGTAAGGAAAGAGTATTATATCTTTGTGTTCATTTATTACCAACGATTGTAGAAAGTTGGCCTCGGTATTTTCGGCATGAAATTTAACCTCAGTTGCATCTATGAGATATGTGTTAATGAACCCAATATCACCCACTTGTCTTTTCTTCAATTCGGCGATCTTCAATCTGCATAATATAGTGAGGATAATTATAAATACATGCAATGAAAGAGCTGAGTTATATAGAGAGACTTAATGACAGAAATAGTACTACTTACAGACAGTAGCAGGTGACCGTTGCTTTATCGAGTGCCAATTGATTAAAAAACTGATAGAACTCCTCAAATGGAATAGTCAAAAGTTCAATTCCAACGAGGTCATGCTCCTTTTTAACTCTCACATACAAAGTACTCCTCCCGTCAGACTCTCTGCAGGTTTTCATGTACCAATCATGCAATCTTCGCATCATCGTTGATAGAGATCTTTCATCTTTGACGAGAGGCTTCCCGTACTCGTATCTTTGTATCTGCACCTCCAAGAAATCATAATGTACATCGTCGGGCAGGTAATCTCCAGGATTGCTATAACCGGGCACCATCCTCGGATCGACGATGTCGCTAGCAGGCACCTTGAGCGGGGCGCACGATTGCCCGGCTTGTTCGCCGAGCTGGGCAATTTGTTTCCCAGCTCGTCGTTCTTTCATCCTTTGATCACTGACAGTACTTCCCGACCTCTCCGCTTCGGCAAATGCCGTTCCAATAATGCGCTCATAGTTGCCTTTCGGTGGAGATTTGGGTGGTTTTGTCAGGGCAACCAGAGTGCGCTTTGCTTTCACCAGATCTACCTTCTCCGCCGGAGGTGGATGTCTCTGTGCTTTCAACCCTTGAAACCAGTCCTTCACTTCGGTTCGCGCGGTCTTCGCGTTCTCCTCCGGGGTCATATCGTATGGTAACTTCTCTGGAGTCTTCAGAGAAGGACCGAATCTGTATGTTCTCCCGCCTTTGGCTGTACTGCTAGACGCCAGCAGAGAAGACGGAGCGGATGTCTTCTTTCCTTGCTTACGAGGCGGAGGAGAAGAACTACGACGCGCCGGAGCGGCGGCGGTTCTCTTCCGCCCTTGCTGACGAGGCGGAGAAGGAGGAGGCTGGCTGCTCGGCTGGCGGCGCCTGCGGAGAAGGAGGCGGAGTGCCGCCACGCGCCGGAGAAGGAGCCGGCCGAGTGCCCTGATCGTCACTCACTGGAGGAGGAGGCTGTGGAGGCGGAGGCGCCTGACTCGCCCGGAGGAGGAGGAGGAGGCGGAGGCGTCCAGTTCGAGAAGGTTGATGAGATCCTTCCGCCATAGGCATGGAGTCTTGAGCGAGAACCCAGCCGAGCCTCCCCTTCACATGGGGTGGTCAAGCTGGAGGTTCTCAAATCCTCTGTGATTTCATCCACCATCACCCTAGCATATCCTTCAGAATCGGCGGCGGTGAAAAGTTGCGCCGGATTTAGTAGGATAAACAGAGCCAACAACCGCCTTGACCTTCAAATTCATCCATTGCGCCATAAGGTGGCAATTTTTAGCCTCCGTGATAGCATCCACGGGATAGCTGGCAGGAGCCGTCAAGGCATGCTCCGGCTGAAGCAGCTCGGTGGAAGCCATGCTGCTTCTCCGCTGAGATGGCGGGGTAGCGGGGAAGCTTGGCAGGTCGCTTGCTGCGATCGCTTCTCGTTCCTCTATCGCCATGCGCTTGCATGCAGCGCCTGCAGATTCGATCTGCTGCACTTTCTTCCTCCTCTTACGGCATTTGTAACCGCTTTGCTTCCGGAAACCCATCCTTCCATGAAACGGAGCCTGGCGTGCCTCGTGTCCGTCTAGGGTGCTCAGGATTCTCGAGGGACATTGTGAGCTCGTCGTTCTCTCTATCTGGAAAGAACATCCCGTGCTGTGCTGCTTCGATATATTGCTGAAGCCTCTTGACTGGTATGTCCAATTGATCGTCTGTCCAAATGCACTTCCCTGATACAGGGTCCAAGGTTCCCCAGCCCCGAAGAACCAAGTCCGGCAACGGTCTGGCCATTTCATTGTCTCTGGTTCGATCCCTTTATCAAGCAGATCATTCTCAGCCTTGGCCCACTTAGGCCGGGCTATGAGGTAGCCACCTGACCCCGTGTGATGGTGAAGCTTCTTCTTCGCAGCATTTTTCTTGTTTGTCGCCGACATTTTTTTACTCTTTTCCGATGTCTTGTGGGCCACAAATGCGGGCCAGTCATCTCTGATCTTCTCATATTTACCCTTGAATTATGGGGTCTCTTTTTTATCGACAAACTTATTCAGGTCTTTCTTCCAATTCCTGAATAGGTCTGCCATCTTCTTAAGAGCAAAAGACTTGATTAATTGCTCAACTGGCTTCTCCGGATCATCCTTTGGCGGTAGGGTGAAATTTGACTTCAGCTCAGTCCAAAGATCATTTTTCTGCATATCATTGACATAAGACACCTCAGGGTCTTCGTTCTTAGGCTTATACCATTGCTGGATGCTAATCGGGATCTTGTCCCTAACCAGAGCCCCGCACTGAGCAACAAATGCCTTGTTTGTCCGGATGGGTTCAATCGGTTGGCCGTCGCGCGCGATTTCTATGATCTCAAACTTTTCATCCGAGCTCAACTTTTTCTTCGGGCCTCGTCTCTTTACCGAAGTTGTGCTCGATCCGGAGGGCTAGAAAAAAGAACAAAGACGAGAGTTAATTAATATGTGTACATACCAAAACAATGAACGCATCAATTAGCTAGTCAACATAGGCTTAACTAATATATATACCTGGCCGGACTCGCTTCAGTCACCGGAGCCGTCCTCATGGTCTACTTCTTCTTGCACCGGCATTGGGTCATCGGAGCCATCATAATCATAGCCAGCTGCTTCTTGACCCTCTCTTTCCAGACCATCGGTGTCGTTGATAAACATCAACGACCAGACGGCATCACTTCCTTCTGCGATTATGTCCCTCAACAACGCTTCTTGTGCTTCGTCTCGGGGGGTGTCCATAGTTTCTACAAATATTTACAACATGACAATTATTATTCGAACATGACAGATATGGATATATTAGTGGCAAATGTAGAACTAGCTAGGTAATCACAATAAGGAATCATATTAGTTAGTGGCCTCGACGCTGCTTCTCTAGGGTTTCGGGTGGCCTCGACAACGCTTCAAGGGTTAGGGGGTGGCCTCGAGAACGCTTGAAGGAGGGGGTAATATCGACCCCCCCCCCCACGTGTTGAAGCTATCGGGAGGGGGTATATCGACAACGACGACATACGACGTACATGGGAAAATAATATGCTTGTTTTTTCCTTCTTAAAAATACATGAAGCTATCGGGAGGGGGTATATCGACAACAACAACAACGACACTACATCTATGTCCCACAAGTGACGTGGGTATATTGACAACGACGATATACATACATGGAAAAAATGTTATCGGGGAGGGGGTATATCGACCCCCCCCCTCATGTCGAAGTTATCGGGGAGGGGGGGTATCGACCCCCCCCCCTCATGTTGAATTCCCGAGAGAGTTAGGAACCGGAGGGGGACTCCTCCCCCTCATGTCTGATGAGTTTTTACTCCCTCCCTTCCATGAAACATTCATCGAACAAACTTAATACGAGTTTTAACAGAAAACATTCATCGAACTAAATTACAACAGAAAAAATTTACTAACCTAAAATGCACAAAAATGCTCGAAGAAGAAGAAATAGACTAACCTAAAATTACTAACCTAAAATGCACTATAAATCAACTAACCTAAAATGCACTAACCGAAATCAACTAACTCATAATATGAAGAAGGAAATGCTATCGGAGATGGGGTATATCGACCCCCCTCATGTATCCACATACATACGTCTATACATACATACATTTCTCATATATACATACATACATTTCTCATATATAAGTTTTTCTTCTTCTTCCTTTCTTCCTTCTTCCTAGCTAGATATATAAATTTTTGCATATATAAAATACATATATACTTGCATATATGTGTAAATTTTTGCATATATAAACTTTTGCATATATAAAGTTTTTTTAAATTCTAACTTTTGCATATATGAACATATATACACAGAGAACATATACATATATATATATACATTTCTATAATACTAAAAAAATGAGAGGAAAGAGTGGCGGCCGGATCAAGGCGGCGTGGTGGTCGGGCGAGGGCGACGGGTCGGGAAGGGCGGCCACAAGGCAACGCCGACGGGTCGGGGAACGGTGTGTGGGCAGGGGCGACGGGTCGGGTAGGCGGCGCATGAGCGACGGCGATGGTGTCGAGGCAGCGGCGCGGCGGGCGCTGGCGCGCATGACGGTGTCGGGCAGTGGCCCGTGGCGGCGGCGACGGCGAGGTGGACCAGCCTGACGGCGTCGGGGCAGGGCTCGGCGGCGACGGCGACGAGGAGCAGAAGGCGTCGGGGCAGAGAAGAAATAGATGGATTTTGGCGAAAACTGCTAAGTGCTGTATATATAGCAACAACACTGGTCCCGATTCGTGAAACCAACCGGGACTAATGCGCCCTTTAGTCTCGGTTGGTGCCACCATCCGGGACCAAATGCCTCTTTTCAGCAGCCCAAAGGGCGGGAAGCAGAGGCCTTTGGTCCCGGTTGGTGGCACCAACGGGGACCAAAGGTCTTGTGCTGCCCCGCGCCCAAAATTTTAGTCCCACCTCGCTAGTTGAGAGGGCTCGAGAGTGGTTTATAAGCGCTGCTGCGCCCACCCTCTCGACCTCCTCTCAACTGCAGGCTTTCGGGCCTAATCTGTCACTATGTGCCTGTGGGCCTACTAGGCCTTCTGCGGGCCTGAATCCTGGCCCATGTAGGGTTTCTAATCGTATTCATGCCATGGGGGCCCAGTAGGCGGCACTATTTTTATTTTTTTCAAGTTTTTTTTTGTTTTCTGCATTATTTATTTTTTGTTGTTTTTTGCTTTATTTTTTCATTGTTTTTCTTTTAATTTTAGAAAAATTATAAAATTTTTGTTAGTGCCATTAGTTTTCAAATTTGAAAACACTTTTTTTGTTTTCTTTGTTGATTTATTTATTTTATTTTGTTTCTACTTACAACAAAATACTTATTGTTGCTATTTTTATTTTTTTCCATTTTGTTTCTTTTGTTTTCTGCATTATTTATTTTTTGTTGTTTTTTGCTTTATCTTTTAATTCTTTTTGCTTTTAGCTTTAGAAAAATTATAAACTTTCTGTTAGTACCATTAGTTTTCAAATTTGAAAACACTTTTTTTGTTTTCTTTGTTGCTTTATTTATTTTATTTTGTTTCTACTTACAACAAAATACTTATTGTTGCTATTTTTATTTTTTTCCTGTTTTTTGTTTTGTTTTCTGCATTATTTATTTTCTTTTGGTTTTTTGCTTTATTTTTTAATTATTTTATATTTTAGTTTTAGAAAAATTATAAACTTTCTGTTAGTGCCATTAGTTTTCAAATTTGAAAACACTTTTTTGTTTTCTTTGTTGCTTTATTTATTTTATTTTGTTTCTACTTACAACAAAATACTTATTGTTGCTATTTTTATTGTTTTTCCAGTTTTTTTGTTTTGTTTTCTGCATTATTTATTTTCTTTTGCTTTTTGCTTTATTTTGTTTTTGTTTTGTTAGTGCCATTAGTTTTCAAAATTGAATAGTTAAAATTTGAATTCTTTGAAATTTGTGTGAATCACAAGTTTGTGATTAACTTTACTAAAAAAATGAACATAGATGCACCTATAGAGAAAATTATACCTAAATTCATAATCAATTTCTATGAATTTCAGAGAAATTCACTATGAATTTAGGTCAAATTCCTTGTATAGGGGCATCTATTTTCACTTTGGGAGGAGCTCAACAAGGCAGAGAGGGACGGGCTTATAAACCGGTGTGAGCGCCCTTCGGTTCGCGAGGTGGGACTTAACTCTGAGCGCAACGAGGACCAACCCTTTAGTCCCGGTTTGTGGCACAAACCGGGACTAATGGTCATGGGCCACGGGCGAGCCGCATGGGCCAGGGACTAATGAACATAGATGCACCTATAGAGAAAATTCGACCTAAATTCTTAGTTTTCAAATGAACTCTGAAAAAGATGGCATAGCATGTGCATGTACAAAACGGACAATGGTATCATACTCGTCTGTTACAAAGTTAGCATGGTATCATCATAATAGTTGCGGGAGAAAGTCTTCACTTTTTCTTCGCTTGTGTCATTTGCTTATTGCGCCGTAACCATGGATAATCTTCATCGTTTATCAGGATGCTTGGGTCAGCCTTGACTTTGAAGGGAGGAATTTCATGAAACTTTTCATACTCTTCAGACATGTCTGTCTTGCCCTCCACTCCTGTGGATGTCCCTTTTTCCTGAAAGAACTATGTGGCGCTTTGGCTCATCATATGATGTATTTGCTTCCTTATCTTTTCTTTTTCTCGGTCTCGTAGACATGTCCTTCACATAGATAACCTGTGCCACATCATTGGCTAGGACGAACGGTTCGTCAGTGTACCCAAAAATTTTCAGATCCACTGTTGTCATTCCGTACTGTGGGTCTACCTGTACCCCGCCTCCTGACAGATTGACCCATTTGCACTTAAACAAAGGGGCCTTAAAATCTACTCCGTAGTCAAGTTCCCATATGTCCACTATGTAACCATAATATGTGTCCTTTCCCCTCTCGGTTGCTGCATCAAAGCGGAGACCGCTGTTTTGGTTGGTGCTCTTTGATCTTGGTCAATCGTGTAAAATGTATTCCCATTTATCTCGTATCCTTTCCTAATCATTACAATCGAAGATGGTCCCCTGGACAACAAGTACATCTCATCACAAACAGGTTTGTCACCTACGAGACGTGTTTCCAACCAACTGCTGAAAGTCTGATGTATTCAAATGTAATCCAGTCATCGCCTTTGCTCCGGGTGTTTGGGCGCAGACTGTTCTTGTGTTCATCGACATACAGGGTCACCAAGGTAGAGTTCCGTAGAACTGTGTAGTGTGCTTGAGACCAAGAATATCCGTCCCTGCATATTATTGAGTCCCTTCCAAGCATGCCTTTTCCAGTCAGTCTCCCCTCATACCGCGATTTAGGGAGACCTATCTTCTTAAGGCCAGGAATGAAGTCAACACAAAACCCGATGATATCATCGGTTTGATGGCCCATGGAGATGCTTCCTTCTGGCCTAGGGCGGTTACGGACATATTTCTTTAGGACTCCCATGAACCTCTCAAATGGGAACATATTGTGTAGAAATACGGGCCCCAGAATGACAATCTAAATCGACTAGATGAACTAGGACGTGCCTCATGATATTGAAGAAGGATGGTGGGAACACCAGCTCGAAACTGACAAGACATTGCGCCACATCACTCCTGAGCGTTGGTACGATTTCTGGATCGATCACCTTCTGAGATATTGCGTTGAGGAATGCACATAGCTTCACAATGGCTAATCGGACGTTTTCCGGTAGAAGCCCCCTCAATGCAACCAGAAGCAGTTGCGTCATAATCACATGGCAGTCATGAGACTTTAGGTTCGGGAACTTTTTTTCTGGCATATTTATTATTCCCTTTATATTCAACGAGAAGCCAGTCGGGACCTTCATACTGAGCAGGCATTCAAGGAAGATTTCTTTCTCTTCTTTCGTAAGAGCGTTGCTGGCAGGACCTTCATACTGCTTCGGAGGCATGCCCTCTTTTTCGTGCAAGCGTTGCAGGTCCTCCCGTGCCTCAGGTGTATCTTTTGTCTTCCCATACACGCCCAAGAAGCCTATCAGGTTCACGCAAAGGTTCTTCGTCACGTGCATCACGTCGATCGAAGAGCGGACCTCTAGGTCTTTCTAGTATGGTAGGTCCCAAAATATAGATTTCTTCTTCCACATGGGTGCATGATTCTCGGCGTCATTCAGAACAGCTAGTCCGCCGGGACCCTTTCCAAAGATTACGTGTAAATCATTGACCATAGCAAGTACGTGATCACCGGTACGCATGGCGGGCTTCTTCCGGTGATCTGCCTCGCCTCTGAAATGCTTGACTTTCTTTCTACATTGATGGTTGGTCGGAAGAAATCGACGATGGCCCAGGTACACATTCTTCCTGCAGCTTCCCAGGTATATACTATCGGTGTCAAGTAAACAGTGCGTGCATGCGTGGTATATCTTGTTTGTCTGTCCTGAAAGGTTACTGAGAGCGGGCCAGTCGTTGATGGTCACGAACAGCAACGCCTTTAGGTTAAATTCCTCCTGTTTGTGCCCATCCCACGTACGTACACCGTTTCCATTCCACAGCTGTAAAAGTTCTTCAACTAATGGCCTTAGGTACACATCAATGTCGTTGCCGGGTTGCTTAGGGCCTTGGATGAGAAATGGCATCATAATGAACTTCCGCTTCATGCACATCCAAGCAGGAAGGTTATACATACATAGAGTCACGGGCCAGGTGCTGTGATTGCTGCTCTGCTCCCCGAAAGGATTAATGCCATCGGGCGCTTAAAGCAAACCATACGTTCCTTGGGTCCTTGCGAACTCATCCCAGTACTTTCTCTCGATTTTTCTCCACTGCGACCCGTCGTGGTGCTCTCAACTTCCCGTCTTTCTTACGGTCCTCACTGTGCCATCGCATCAACTTGGCATGCTCTCCGTTTCTGAACAGACGTTTCAACCGTGGTATTATAGGATCATACCACATCACCTTCGCAGGAACCCTCTTCCTGGGAGGCTCGCCGTCAACATCACCAGGATCATCTCGTCTGATCTTATACCGTAATGCACCGCATAACGGGCATGCGTTCAGATCCTTGTATGCACCGCGGTAGAGGATGCAGTCATTAGGGCATGCATGTATCTTATGCACCTTCAATCCTAGAGGGCATACGACCTTCTTTGCTGCGTATGTACTGTCCGGCAATTCGTTATCATTTGGAAGCTTCTTCTTCAATATTTTCAGTAGCTTCTCAAATCCTTTATCAGGCACAGCATTCTCTTCCTTCCACTGCAGCAATTCCAATACGGTACCGAGCTTTGTGTTGCCATCTTCGCAATTGGGGTACAACCCTTTTTTGTGATCCTCTAACATGCGATCGAACTTCAGCTTCTCCTTTTGACTTTCGCATTGTGTCCTTGCATCGACAATGACCCGGCGGAGATCATCATCATCGGGCACATCGTCTGGTTCCTCTTGATCTTCAGCAGCTTCGCCCGTTGCAGCATCATCATGCTCATCGTCTGGTTCCTCTTGATCTTCAGCAGCTTCGTCCGTTGCAGCATCATCGTGCACATCGTCTGGTTCCTCTTGATGTTCAGTAGCATCACCGTATTCAGGGGGCACATAGTTGTCATTTGTAATCTTCTTCTTCGTCGTCTTCCATCATAACCCCTATTTCTACGTGCCTCGTCCAAACATTATAGTGTGGCATGAAACCCTTGTAAAGTAGGTGGGTGTGAAGGATTTTCCGGTCAGAGTAAGACTTCGTATTCCCACATATAGGGCATGGACAACACATAAAACCATTCTTCTTGTTTGCCTCAGCCACTTCGAGAAAATCATGCACGCCCTTAATGTACTCGGAGGTGTGTCTATCACCATACATCCATTGCCGGTTCATTTGCGTGCATCATATATAATTAAGTGTGTCAAAAACCATTACAGAACATCATGAATAGATAATTAAGTGACCAAATTAATAGAAGTTCATCATCACATAAAAACCAAAGTACATACATAGTTCTCATCTAACAACATAAAGCTCTGCAGTGACCAAATTAATAGAAGTTCATCATCACATTGCATCCATCTTGATCTTGTGATCATCGACGACATCCGCAACATGCAACTCCAATATCATCTTCTCCTCCTCAATTTTTCTTATTTTTTCCTTCAAGAAATTGTTTTCTTCTTCAACTAAATTTAACCTCTCGACAATAGGGTCGGTTGGAATTTCGGTTCAACAACCTCCTAGATAAATAAAATCTATGTCACGTTGGTCGGCATAATTTTCATAAACAATAAATGAACCAATATTTATGAAAAGATAATATATACCACATCCGAGTCATAGACTGGACGAGGGCCGACGGGGTCGGATACCAAAATCATCGCACTATATAAGATGCAATAATAAAAGTAAGAAAATAATACTAGTATCTATCTAAACATACAAGTAAGAATATTTTTCCTTTCAGAAAGAAGATAAGAACAAGAGGCTCACCACGGCGGTGCCGGCGATGAGATCGGCACGGGTGACCGACGGCGGTGAAGACGGGGACGTGGCGTGACGGACCGCTAAACCTAGACAAATATTGAGGAAAATGGAGCTTGGAGGTCGAGCTTGGAGAGGAGAAAGCTTAAGTAGTGTGGCTCGGGCATTCCATCGAACACCTTGTGTGCATAGGAGGTGAGCTAGAGCACCACCAAGCCCTCTCCCCCTCGGCGGCCAGAAAAAACAGAGCAGTGTGTTCTGTTCTCACGCGAAGGGGTATATATAGGCACCTCATTGGTCCGGGTTGGTGGCATGAACCGGGACTAAAGGGGAGCCTTTGGTCCCGGTTCAAGCCACCAACCGGGACCAATGGTGGTGGGCAGGCGAGGCCCATTGGTCCCGGTTCGTCCCACCAACCGGGACCAAAAGGGCCAGACGAACCGGGACCAATGCCCACGAGGCCCCGGCCGGCCCCCTGGGATCACGAACCGGGACAAATACCTCCATTGGTCCCGGTTCGTGGCAGAACCAGGACTAATGGGCTGAGCAGGACTGGGTCATTGCCCCCTTTTCTACTAGTGTATGTATCTCAAAAGGTACTTCTGAAATATGTAATTTTGTGATTTGAGAAATATGCTATTATAGAATTTTGCTGGCTGATATAATTGATGGTGGATTTCCTGTTTATAGCCTGCAGACGTAGAGAATGCATAGTCATGCACTTTTGCTAGAGTTAATTTCCACAGTACTCTTTAGGGTTCCGGCCAGAAAAGTTCTCGTGTTCGATGGTCTCCTTTGTTAAATTACATAACATCATGCTATCCCGGAGTAGTTTTGCATAAAGGGCGCCTAGGAGATGCGTACAATGAGTACATACTAGGTCTCTGCATGGTTAAGATGTACATCACGACCATCGACGTCTTCTGGTCTATATCGATGACCTCCCGGTCATTGCTTGTACATGTTCCCTAGTTTAAACAATTTTGATCCGCTGCCGCAACGAGCTTTGTTCACCATGTGACATGTGTGGCCGGTGGATGCATGACGAAGAAGACTTTGGCACCTTGAAGGGTTGGATGTATTTTTCAATTTTATAGAAGTGTTCTTGTACATGTTTGTGCTACTTAATATATGGCCGGTGGCCTTTTCGGAAAAGAAAAAGATGCACACGGCCAACACCTGGTTCTAGTAGGCTTATTTACTTTTTTCCAAACGTGATTACTGGTTGTATCGGTGATGTTTCTTTACCAAGAAAGTTGGAAAACCCTAGTTTCTGAAGAATACCTATCCCTTTAGGTCTATAGCCTATTAAATTGCTTGAGCTCTGTCAAAGCGAAGGCAACCACAACCCTACCACTTGTAAGCCACTCGGTCTTACCGACCACTAGAGAACTCCTTATAGGTGGGGTCACATTAGTGGTGCGCAGGCTGGGTGCCCCCTCATTGTTATATTTGCTAGATAACAGTGGCGAGTGCGAAAAGATGCTCGTCACTGGCATTAAGTTATATATGGCGAGCGCAAATTCATGCCTACCACTGGTTTTCTGCACACAGGTTAGCCATGCGACTATAGTACCAGTCGAGGATACCACACACTTGCCCGCTACTGGTAGTTAGATCAGTAGTGGTGGGAGGTATACTAGTGGAAAGCGCCATCTCACGCCCACCCCTGCTCAAACATGTAGGTATTTTATTTAATTTCATGTTTTTGGATACTCTCTCCGTTTCAAAATGTAGTGTGTATAGATATTTTGAAAAGTAAAACTTTGTAAACTTTGACCAAGTATATAGAGAAAATTATTTATATCTGCAATACAAATATATAAAATATAAAACTACATCTTATGATGAATCTAATGATATATGTTTGGCATTCTAAATGTAAATATTTTCTTCATAAACTTGGTCAAAGTTTGTGAGCTTAAACTTTTCAAAAAAAATATGCACTACATTATGGAACGGAGGGAGCATTATATGTTATTGTTTTGTGACCATAATATTGTATGGAAAATGATTTGAATATTATAGGTTTCATTATTTGCTATATTTTGGACATTTCATTAATAATTTTTAAAATTATATATAATTCAAAATTTTAATTGCAACTATACATTTAAAATTAATTTCAAGATATTGGAATAAAATCATAATTAAGGTTTTTATGTTTAATGAAATTTTTGTTGCTACCTTCAAATGTAATTATATGTCAAAATTGAAACTCACAACTTAATTATAATTATGTAAAATTATTTTTTAATTAAAAAATAATGTTATCTCAAACCTATGAAACGTTGCCTGATCTAATGAAAGGTGTAGTGTGTGGTTCATTTTTTTAGAACATTAGAAAATGCTATGATGTAGATATTTTTGAAGCAGCTCTCGAGTACAAGTTCGAGCTTTGATCATTTTAGTTTGGTTCTAACTAACTCAAACTGAGTTTAAAGTGAGCCAAATTCTAGTTCTGTTTTAATTACTCCCTCCTCAAAATATATGTCGCGTGTTGACTTTTTTTGGTCTTCATCTCAGAAGTTTGACTATGATTTTTACTTATTATACGCCTACAAAATTGTTAGAAAGACATTTGAAATAGAATCGTTTTTCAACACAAATACAATGATACTATTAATACTTGTTCAATCCATGTATTTTGATATATATTAATGGTCAAAGTCGTGCATCAAAGACCGTATAAAGTCAAGCGTGCTTTATATTTTGGGAAGGAGGGAGTACAGATATATATGACTCCGGTATCTTCCAAAAAATGCAGATTATATATTTACAAATCATATGCACATCTTTATGGCAAAATGTACTTCCAAAATATGTACTCCCTCCATTTACTTATACAAGGCCACTATAAAATATACATTTTGCATCTATACAAGGCCACCAACAATAATCGAGACAAAGTTAATTATATTTTCTCGTACTGTCAACCTGTTTAATACTTGCATGCATGCAATCATAATAACAGTCAGCTACTTCCTTCACTCAGCTTCCTTGCATGTGAAGGAAATATGCCCTAGAGGCAATAATAAAGTTATTATTAATTTCCTTATATCATGATAGATGTTTATTATTCATGCTAGAATTGTATTAACCGGAAACATAATACATGTGTGAATACATAGACAAACAGAGTGTCACTAGTATGCCTCTACTTGACTAGCTCATTAATCAAAGATGGCTATGTTTGCTAGCCATGGACAACAGAGTTGTCATTTGATTAACGAGATCACATCATTAGGAGAATGATGTGATTGACTTGACTCATTCCGTTAGCTTAGCACTTGATCGTTTAGTATGTTGATGTTGCTTTCTTCATGACTTATACATGTTCCTATGACTATGAGATTATGCAACTACCGTTTACCGGAGGAACACTTTGTGTGCTACCAAACGTCACAATGTAACTGGGTGATTATAAAGGTGCTCTACAGGTGTCTTCGAAGGTACATGTTGGGTTGGCGTATTTCGAGATTAGGATTTGTCACTCCGATTGTCGGAGAGGTATCTCTGGGCCCTCTCGGTAATGCACATCACTTAAGCCTTGCAAGCATTGCAACTAATGAGTTGGTTGCGGGATGATGTATTACGGAACGAGTAAAGAGACTTGCCGGTAACGAGATTGAACTAGGTACTGAGATACCGATGATCGAATCTCGGGCAAGTAACATACCGATGACAAAGGGAACAACGTATGTTGTTATGCAGTCTGACCGATAAAGATCTTCGTAGAATATGTGGGAGCCAATATGAGCATCCAGGTTCCGCTATTGGTTATTGACCGGAAATGTGTCTCGGTCATGTCTACATAGTTCGCGAACCCGTAGGGTCCGCACGCTTAAGGTTTTGATGACAGTTATATTATGAGTTTATGGGTTTTGATGTACCTAAGGAGTTCGTAGTCCCGGATGAGATCGGGGATATGACGAGAAGTCTCGAAATGGTCGAGACGTAAAGATCGATATATTGGACGACTATATCGGACTTCGGAAAGGTTCCAAGTGATTCGGGTATTTATCGGAGTACCGGAGAGTTACGGGGATTCGCCGGGGAGAAGTATTGGGCCTTATTGGGCCATACGGGAAAGAGAGAGGGGCTGCCTAGGGCAGGCCGCGCCCCCCCTCCCAAGGCCTAGTCCGAATTGGACTAGAGGGAGGGGCTGCGCCCCCTCCTTCCTTCCCTTCCCTCTCTCCCTTCCTTACTCCTACTCCTACTACTTGGAAGGGGGGGGGGGTGCGGGGGGAATCCTACTCCCGGTGGGAGTAGGACTCCTCCAGGACGCGCCATAGGGGCCGGCCCTCTCCCCCTCCTCTCCTCCCTTATATACAGAGGAGGGGAGCACCTCTAGGCACAACAACAATTGATCCCTTGGATCTCTTAGCCGTGTGCAGTGCCCCCCTCCACCATAGTCCACCTCGATAATATCGTAGCGGTGCTTAGGCGAAGCCCTGCGATGGTAGAACATCAAGATCGTCACCACGCCGTCTTGCTGACGGAACTCTCCCTCGACACTCGGCTGGATCGGATTTCGAGGGTCGTCATTGCGCTGATCGTGTGCTAGAACTCGGAGGTGCCGTAGTTTCGGTGCTTGATCGGTCGGGCCGTGAAGACGTACGACTACATCAACCGCGTTGTGCTAACGCTTCCGTTTTCGGTCTTTGAGGGTACGTGCACACACTCTCCCCGCTTGTTACTATGCATCACCATGATCTTGCGTGTGCGTACGAAATATTTGAAATTACTACGTTCCCCAACAGTGGCATCCGAGCGAGGTTTTATGCGTAGATGTTATATGCACGAGTAGAACACAAGTGAGTTGTGGGCGATACAAGTCATACTGCTTACCAGCATGTCATACTTTGGTTCGGCGGTATTGTTGGATGAAGCGGCCCGGACCGACATTACGCGTACGCTTACACGAGACTGGTTATACCGACGTGCTTTGCACACAGGGGGCTGGCGGGTGTCAGTTTCTCCAACTTTAGTTGAACCGAGTGTGGCTACGCCCGGTCCTTGCGAAGGTTAAAACAACATCAACTTGACAAACTATCGTTGTGGTTTTGATGCGTAGGTAAGAACGGTTCTTGCTCAGCCTGTAGCAGCCACATAAAATTTGCAACAACAAAGTAGAGGACGTCTAACTTGTTTTTGCTGGGCATATTGTGATGTGATATGGTCAAGACGTGATGAGATATAAGTTGTTGTATGAGATGATCATGTTTTGTTGAAGTTATCAGCAACTGGCAGAAGCCTTATGGTTGTCTCTTTATTGCATAAGATGCAAGCGCCAAATAATTGCTTTACTTTATCGCTATGCGATAGCAATAGTTGCAAGAGCAATAGTTGGCGAGACGACCATGTGATGACACATTGATATACATCAAGATGATGGAGATCATGGTGTCATTCCGGTGATGATGGAGATCATGACGATGCTTTGGAGATGGAGATCAAAGGCACAAGATGATGATGGCCATATCATGTCACATATTTTTGATTGCATATGATGTTTATCTTTTATACATCTTATTTTGTGTTGATTGACGGTAGCATTATAAGATGATCTCTCACTAAATTTCAAGATAAAAGTGTTCTCCCTGAGTATGCACCGTTTCCAAAGTTTGTCGTGCCCAGACACCACGTGATGATTGGGTGTGATAAGCTCTACGTCCATCTACAACGGGTGCAAGCCAGTTTTGCACACGCGGAATACTCAGGTTAAACTTGACGAGCCTAGCATATGCAGATATGGCCTCGGAACACTGAGACCGAAAGGTCGAGCATGAATCATATAGTAGATATGATCAACATAGTGATGTTCACCATTGAAAACTACTCCATTTCACGTGATGATCGGTTATGGTTTAGTTGATTTGGATCATGTGATCACTTAGATGATTAGAGGGATGTCTATCTAAGTGGGAGTTCTTAAGTAATATGATGAATTGAACTTTAATTTATCATGAACTTAGTCCCGATAGTATTTTGCATGTCTATGTTGTTGTAGATCAATAGCTTGCATTGTTGCTTCCCTATGTTTTTATATATGTTCCTAGAGAAAACTATGTTGAAAGATGTTAGTAGCAATGATGCGATTTGATCCGTGATCTGAGGATTATCCTCGTTACTGCAAAGAAAAATTATGTCCTTGATGCACCGCTAGGTGACAAACCTATTGCAGGAGCAGATGTAGACGTTATGAACGTTTGGCTAGCTCAATATGATGACTACTTGATAGTTTTGTGCACCATGCTTTATGGCTTAGAACCGGGACTACAAAAACGTTTTTGAAACTTCATGGAACATATAAGATGTTTCAAGAGATGAAATTGGTATTTCAGACTCATGCCCATGTCAAGAGGTATGAGACCTTTGACAAATACTTCGCCTAAAAGATGGAGGAGAATTGCTCAACTAGTGAGCAAGTACTTAGATTGTCTGAGTACTACAATCGTTTGAATCAAGTGGGAGTTATTCTTCCAGATAAGATAGTGATTGGCAGAGTTCTCTAGTCACCATCACCAAGTTACTGGAACTTCGTGATGAACTATAATGCAAGGGATGACGAAAACGATTCCCGAGCTCCTTGTGATGCTGAAATCGACGAAGGTAGAAATCAAGAAAGATCATCAAGTGTTGATGATTGATAAAGACCACTAGTTTCAAGAAAGGGCAAAGGAAAAGAAAGGGAACTTCAAGTAGAATGGCAAGCAAGTTGTCACTCCCATGAAGAATCCCAAAGCTGGACCAAAGCCTGAAACTAAGTGCTTCTACTGCAAAGGAAATGGTCACTGGAAACGGAAATACCCTGAATATTTGGTGGATAAGAAGGATGGCAAAGTGAACAAGGGTATATTTGATATACAGGTTATTGATGTGTACCTTACTAGTGTTTATAGTAGCTCCTGAGTATTTGATACTTGTTCGGTTGCTAAGATTAGTAACTCGAAACAGGAGTTACGGAATAAACAGAGACTAGTTGAGGGTGAAGTAACGATGTGTGTTGGAAGTGGTTCCAAGATTGATATGATCATCATAACACACCCCCTATACTTTCGGGATTAGTGTTGAACCTAAATAAAAGTTATTTGGCGTTTGCTTTAAGCATGAATATGATTTGATCATGTTTATTGCAAATACGATTATTCATTTAAAGTCAGAGAATAATTGTTATTCTGTTTACATGAATAAAGCCTTCGATGGTCATACACCCAGTGAAAATAGTTTGTTGGACTCGATCGTAGTGATACACATAATCATAATATTAATGCCAAAAGATGCAAAGTTGATAATAATAGTGCAACTTATTTGTGGCACTGTCGTTTGGGTCATACCGGTGTAAAGCGCATGAAGAAACTCCAAGCTGATGGGTTTTTGGAATAACTTGACTATGAATCATTTGATGCTTGCGAACCGTGCCTTTTGGGCAAGATGACTAAAACTCCATTCTTCGGAACAATGGAACGAGCTACTGATTTATTGGAAATAATACATACCGATGTATGCGATGCAATGAGTGTTGATGCTCGTGGCAAGTATCGTTATTTTCTGACCTTCACAGATGATTTGAGCAGATATGGGTATATCTACTTAATGAAACACAAGTCTGAAACATTTGAAATGTTCAAAGTAATTCAGAGTGAAGTGAAGAATCATAGTAACAAGAAAATAAAGTTTCTATGATCTGATCGTGGAGAAGAATATTTGAGTTACGAGTTTGGCCTTCATATAAAACAATGTGGAATAGTTTCACAGCTCACGCCGCATGGAACACCACAGCGTTATGGTGTGTCCGAACATCGTAACCGCACTTTATTGGATATGGTGTGATCTATGATGTCTCTTACCGATTTACCACTATTGTTATGGGGTTATGCATTAGAGACAGCTGCATTCACTTTAAATAGGGCACCATCAAAATCCTTTGAGATGACGCCTTATGAACTGTGGTTTGGCAAGAAACCAAAGTTGTCATTTCTTAAAGTTTGTGGCTGCGATGCTTATGTGGAAAAGTTTCAACCTGATAAGCTTCAACCAAAATCGGAGAAGTGCGTCTTCATAGAATACCCAAAGGTAACTATTGGGTACACCTTCTATCACAGATCCGAAGGCAAGTTATTCGTTGCTAAGATGGATCCTTTCTAGAGAAGGAGTTTCTCTCGAAAGAAGTGAGTGGGAGGAAAGTAGAACTTGATGAGGTAACTGTACCTGCTCCCTTATTGGAAAGTAGTTCATCACAGAAATCAGTTTTAGTGATTCCTACACCAATTAGGGAGGAAGCTAATGATGATGATCATGAAACTTCAGATCAAGTTACTACAGAACTTCATAGGTCTTCCAGAATAAGATCTGCACCAGAGTGGTACGGTAATCCTGTTATGGAAGTCATGTTACTAGACCATGATAAACCTACGAACTATGAGGAAGCGATGATGATCCCAGATTCCGCGAAATGGCTTGAGGCCATGAAATCTGAGATGGGATCCATGTATGAGAACAAAGTGTGGACTTTGGTGGAGTTGCCCGATGATCGGCAAGCCATATTGTATAAATGGATCTTCAAGATGAAGACATACGCTAATAGTGGTGTTACTATCTACAAAGCTCGACTTGTCGCAAAAGGTTTTTTCGACAAGTTCAAGGTGTTGAAAACATTGAGATTTTCTCAATCGTATCGATGCTTAAGTCTGTCCGAATCATGTTAGCAATTGCCATATTTTATAAAATTTGGCAAATGGATGTCAAAACTGCATTCCTTAATCGGTTTTTGAAAGAAGAGTTGTATACGATGCAACCAGAAGGTTTTGTCAATCCTAAAGGTGCTAAGAAAATGTGCAAGCTCCAGCGATCCATCAATGGACTGGTGCAAGCATCTCGGAGTTGGAATATACGCTTTGATGAGTTGATCAAAGCATATGGTTTTATACAGACTTTTGGAAAGGCCTGTATTTACAAGAAAGTGAGTGGGAGAACTACAACCTTTCTGATAAGTATATGTGAATGACATATTGTTGATAAGAAATGATGTAGAATTTTCTAGAAAGCATAAAGAAGTGTTTGAAAGGAGTTTTTCAAAGAAAGACCTCGGTGAAGCTGCTTACACATTGAGCATCAAGATCTATAGAGATAGATCAAGACGCTTGATAATATTTTTCAATGAGTACATACCTTGACAAGATTTTGAAGTAAGTTCAAATTGGAACAGTCAAAGAAAGAGTTCTCTCCTGTGATGCAAAGGTGTGAAGTTGAGTAAGACTCAAAACCCGACCATGGTAGAAAATAGAAAGAGAATGAAAAGTCATTCCCTATGCCTCAGTCATAGGTTCTATAAAGTATGCTATGCTGTGTACCAGACCTATTGTATACCTTGCTCTGAGTTTGGCAAAGGAATACAATTTTGATCTAAGAGTAGATCACTGGACAGCGGTCAAGAATATCCTTAGTGAGGACTAAGGAGATGTTTCTCGATTATGGAGGTGATAAAAGAGTTCGTCGTAAAGAGTTACATCGATGCAAGCTTTTACACCGATCCAGATGACTCCAAGTCTCAATGTGGATACATATTGAAAGTGGGAGCAATTAGCTAGAGTAGCTCCGTGCAAAGCATTGTAGACATAGAATATTCGCAAAATACATATGGCTTTGAAATAGGACAGACCCGTTGACTAAACTTCTCTCACGAGCAAAACATGATCATACCTTAGTACTCTTTGGGTGTTAATCACATAGCGATGTGAACTAGATTATTGACTATAGTAAACCCTTTGGGTGTTGATCACATGACGATGTGAACTATGGGTATTAATCACATACAGATGTGAATATTGGTGTTAAATCACATGGCAATGTGAACTAGATTATTGACTCTAGTGCAAGTGGGAGACTGAAGGAAATATGCCCTAGAGGCAATAATAAAGTTATTATTTATTTCCTTATATCATGATAAATGTTTATTATTCATGCTAGAATTGTATTAACCGGAAACATAACACATGTGTGAATACATAGACAAACAGAGTGTCACTAGTATGCCTCTACTTGACTAGCTCATTAATCAAAGATGGTTATGTTTCCTAGCCATGGACAAAAGAGTTGTCATTTGATTAACGGGATCACATCATTAGGAAAGTGATGTGATTGACTTGACCCATTCCGTTAGCTTAGCACTTGATCGTTTAGTATGTTGTTGTTGCTTTCTTCATGACTTATACATGTTCCTATGACTATGAGATTATGCAACTCCCGTTTACCGAAGAAACACTTTGTGTGCTACCAAACGTCACAACGTAACTGGGTGAATATAAAGGTGCTCTACATGTGTCTTCAAAGGTACATGTTGGGTTGGCGTATTTCGAGACTAGGATTTGTCACTCTGATTGTCGGAGAGGTATCTCTGGGCCCTCTCGGTAATACACATCACTTAAGCCTTGCAAGCATTGCAACTAATGAGTAAGTTGAGTGATTATGTATTACTAAAGAGTAAATAGACTTGACAGTAACGAGATTGAACTAGGTATTGAGATACCGAGGTTCGAATCTCGGGCAAGTAACATATCGATGACAAAGGGAACAACGTATGTTGTTATGCGGTCTGACCGATAAAGATCTTTGTAGAATATGTGGGAGACAATATGAGCATCCAGGTTGCGCTATTGGTTATTGACCGGAAACGTGTCTCGGTCATGTCTACATAGTTCTCGAACCCGTAGGGTCCGCACGCTTAAGGTTTCGATGACAGTTATATTATGAGTTTATGAGTTTTGATGTACCGAAGGAGTTCGGAGTCCCGGATGAGATCGGGGATATGACGAGGAGTCTCGAAATGGTCGAGACGTAAAAATCGATATATTGGACGACTATATTCGGACTTCGGAAAGGTTCCGACTGATTCGGGTTTTTATCGGAGTACCGGAGAGTTATGGGAATTCGCGGGGGAGAAGTATTGGGCCTTATTGGGCCATACGTGAAAGAGAGAGCGGCTGCCTAGGGCAGGCCGCCCCTCGTCCGAATTGGACTAGGGGGAGGGGCTGCGGCCCCTCCTTCCTTCCCTTCCCTCTTTCCCTTCCTTGACTCCTACTCCTACTACTTGGAAGGGGGGGAATCCTACTCCCGGTGGGAGTATGACTCCTCCAGGGCACGCCATAGGGGCCGGCCCTCTCCCCCTCCTCTCCTCCTTTATATACGGAGGAGGGGGGCACCTCTAGGCACAACAACAATTGATCCCTTGGATCTCTTAGCCGTGTGCGGTGCCCCCTTCCACCATAGTCCACCTCGATAATATCGTAGCGGTGCTTAGGCGAAGCCCTGCGATGGTAGAACATCAAGATCGTCATCACGCCGTCGTGCTGACGGAACTCTCCCTCGACACTCGGCTGGATCGGAGTTCGAGGGACGTCATCGAGCTGAACGAGTGCTAGAACTCGGAGGTGTCGTAGTTTCGGTGCTTGATCGGTCGGGCCGTGAAGACGTACGACTACATCAACCGCGTTGTGCTAACACTTCCGCTTTCGGTCTACGAGGGTACGTGGACACGCTCTCCCCGCTCGTTGCTATGCATCACCATGATCTTGCGTGTGCGTAGGAAATTTTGGAAATTACTACATTCCCCAACAGCATGCATGTGGCATATTAATGATCCGAGTAGACGACAAGAGAAGCTGACTTGCAAAGCAGACATTAAATTTTTCATTGGTTCTGTAATATGAATTTGTGGCCTTGTATATAGAAATGAAGGAAGTAATTTTTCATTTTATAAATATATGCTACGATTGAAATTAGTTGTTAAAGTTTACCTGGGATACCGTCTTAATATTTTTTTGGAACGAAGACGCTAGAAGCGTCCGACTTTAAATTAAAGCCAACAGGCAGCACCACAAGGTTCGAGTAGCTTACATACCAACATAGTACGGGAGTGCCACAAGGCCACACGATCATTACATAGCCAAGTTCAAGTATCAAAGACCCATCTATGGCGACCACAAGAGTACTGGAGCATCACACCATGTCACCCCAAAAAACACTACCGAAGCCAAAAGAGTCAAGACCAGCTATGGCCGAGTGCCGAAGCCGCGAGATACTGCTGCTGATCTTCTCCATCGTCCCCTTCATGAGTTCAGCATCGCGTTGTTTCCCCAACGGTGTCCACATCTGAAGAAAAAGATGGCATTTGAAAATTACATCAGCCGGGTGAGAAGGAAACTTTTTTTCTATCATCATCTTATTCATGACCGTCCATAGGGACCACAACAACGGTCCCACGCATCGCCATAACACCTAGCATTAGCCCCCTGCTGCGATTGCAGCACAACCAATAATTCCGAAACTGACCTAGGGTTCCAATTCTGGTGGAACACGTCCCTGACAGCGGAACTCACACACAATGGAAAAATGCATGGTTCGCGTCCTCATGGAGCTCACACACGACACAGGTCCCATCGGAAGGGTCGTTGGGCTTGTCCACATTATCAGCCGTTGGGAGACGGTTTTTGAACATTTTCCCGAGGAAAATTTTAATCTTGAGCGACAACCTGGCCTTCCATAGCCACCTAGCTATGTCTAAAGAACTTCCCTCGGCGAGTTTGTCATACAAGGACTTGACCATAAACTTATGAGACGTAGTCAAGTCCCAAGACACCTCATCAGCCCCCAAGCTGAGTTGGCTGTTAGCAATCTGGGCCTGCAGCAAGTCCCAACTTGCCGCTTCTTGCATCGAGAGGGGCCTCAAGAAATGGATCGCCAGTGGCGAGGTTCGCAGGGCGTCCCCAACACAATGTTGATGTCTATGGCCACTTTATAAGTTGCGGGAAAGCCTGCCAAAGAGGCCTATCCGCCAGCCATTTGTCTAACCAGAACCGCGTGGACATACCGTTTTTACCTCAAAACGAGCCCCTATCGAAAACTCCGGGCGCACCGCCCGGATTCTGTTCCAGAACGCCGAGCTCGTGGGCTTCGTGTTGAAAACGTTTCCGTCTGGGAAGTACTTTGCCTGAAGCTGGTCCGCCCATAGACCCGACTCACTATTGGCTAACCTCTTCCACCACAGCAAGGCGACGGTCATAAGCTTGGAATTGGTGATTCCCAATCCACGAAATTTTTTGGATCTACACACAGCCGCCCACTTGACCAAGTGGTATTTATGCTTTGTTCCTAATCCTTCCCAAAAGAACTTGGAGCGAGGGGTGTCTAGTTTGACCTACACCCCATCCGCTAAAAGTAACATCCCCATCGTAAAAAGAGGGAGGGAGGAAAGGCTAGAGTTGGTTAGGATCAGCCTAGCAGCCGACGACATAAACCTCCCACGCCACGGGCTAACCCTATTCGCCACTTTGCCATACAATGGCCCCCATTCGAAAATAGATATTTTTCGATGTGTGATCGGGAGCCCTAGGTACTTAATCGGAAAGCCCTTAAGCTTACAATTAAGTAGGTTCGCTATCCGCATACTCTCTTGTTGATCCATCCCCATAGTGATAACTTCACTTTTAAGGAAGTTGATTTTCAGCCTCGACGGGATCTCGAAGGCGAGGAGCAACAACTTGATAGGGGCTATACTATGGTTGTCAGGCTCGAGCAACAGCGTCATATCATTCGCGTATTGCAAATGAGTTACCCCCCTGGGATGAGCTGGGGCACTAACCCTTTGACGTGTCCAGCAACTTTAGCTTTTGAAAGCATCGCTGATAGAGCATCCGCGACGAAGCTAAAGATGAGCAGAGAGCTTGGGTCGCCTTGGCGAAGACCTCGCTTATTATGGAAGAACTTGCCATCTCATCATTGATCATCACCGCGATCTGCCCACAACTGACCAGGTGCATTATTTGGTGCACAAAGCCTGCCTGAAACCCTTTTTGAGGAGCACCTCTCGAACTAACTCCCAGTTCACTCGGTCATAGGCTTTGTCAAAGTCGAGCTTTAGCAAAACTCCCTTCCCCTGGTACGTTTTAGCTCGTGCACAATCTCAAGGAGCGCGATCGGTCCCTCCAAAATATTGCGTCCTTTGAGAAAAGCAGTATGGCTATTCTGAATCACCCGTTGAGCTATGGGAGCTAGCCGAGTGGCATATGTTTTGGCACAGAGCTTGAATGGCACATTAATAAGCGTGATGGGACTGAACTGCTTAATGATATCCGCGCCCTTTACTTTGGGGATAAGACTAATAGCCCCATAATTAAGGCGAGAAAGGTCTACTTGACCAAGCGGAAAGCCGTTAACTATAGCGTAGAAAACGTGCTTGAAACACGGCCAAAACTTCTTAAAGAACTCTACGGGCCATCCATCAGGCCCAGGGGCAGTGTCCATCTTCGTGGATGCCAACGCCCTATCCACTTCTTCCGGGAGGAAAGACAGGGCAAGCCCATCGTTCTCTACCTGAGATACTCGCTGGGAAGGATCCCACAAAACCTCCCTCAGGCACAGCTTTTTCTCCTCGGCTGTTCCCAACAGACCAATAAATAACTCGTAAATATGTTGTACGATCTTGTTTTGGGTAACCAGGACGCCATCATCGGAGTTAAGGCGCAAAATAGAACTTTTACGTTTTCGGTCGTTCATGTACGCGTGAAAGTAGCTAGTGTTAGCGTCCCCCTTAGTCATCCACTTCACACCACCTCTACAGCGCTGCTATCTCTTGATCTTGCGTCGGTTTTTCCCTTGAAGAGGAAAGGGTGATGCAGCAAAGTAGAATAAGTATTTCCCTCAGTTTCAGAACTAAGGTATCAATCCAGTAGGAGACAACGCACAAGTCACCGAATACATGCACAAACAATCAACAACTTGCACCCAACGCGATAAAGGGATTGTCAATTCCTTCACGGTTATTTGCAAAAGTGAGATCTGATACAGATAGATAAATGGTAAAGTAAATATTTTTGGTATTTTTGGTTTATAGATCGGAAAGTAAAAGATTGCAAAATAGTAGATCGGAAATTTGTATGATGTAAAAGAGAAATTAGATGATGGAAAAGAGACCCGGGGGCTATAGGTTTCACTAGTGGCTTCTCTCAAGATAGCAAATATTACAGTGGGTGAACAAATTATTGCCGAGCAATTGATAAAAAGCGCAAAGTTATGACGATATCTAAGGCAATGATCATGAACATAGGTACCACGTCCGTGGCAAGTAGACCAAAACGATTATGCATCTACTACTATTACTCCACTCATCAACCGCTATCCAGCATACACGAGAGTATTAATTTCAAAGAATGGAGTAATGCATTAAGTAAGATGACATAATTTAGAGGAATTAACTCAAGCAATATGATGAAAACCCCATCTTTTTATCCTCGATGAAAACAATACAATATGTGCCTTGCTGCCCCTACTGTCACTAGGAAAGGACACCGCAAGATTGAACCCACAGCTAAGCACTTCGCTCATTGCAAGAAAAACCAATCTAGTTGGCCAAACTAAAACGATAATTCGAAGAGACCTGCAAAGATATAAAATCATGCAAGAATTCAGAGAAGACTCAAATAATATTCATAGATAATCTGATCAAAAATCCACAATTCATCGGATCTCAGCAAACACACCGCAAAAGAATATTACATCGAATAGATCTCCAAGAACATCGAAGAGAACATGGTATTGAGAATCAAAGAGAGAGAAGAAGCCATCTAGCTACTAGCTATGGATTCGCAGGTCTGTGGTAAACTACTCACGCTTCATCGGAAGGGTAATGGTGTTGATGTAGAAACCCTCCATGATCGAATCCCCCTCCGGCAGGACGCCGAAAAAGGCCCCTAGATGGGATCTCACGGGTACAAAAGGTTGTGGCGGTGGAAATCTAGATGTTTTTGGAGTATAAGAGTATATATAGGCGAAAGAACTAGGTCAGGAGACCCACGAGGGGCCCACGAGGTAGGGGGCGCCCTAACCCACAGGGTGCGCCCTCCACCCTCATGGCCGCCTCGTTGCGTCTCCGACTTCATCTCCAAGTCTCCTGGTTTGCTTCTGGTCCAAGAAAGATCATCGTGGAAGTTTCATTTCGCTTGGACTCCGTTTGGTATTCCTTTTCCGTGAAACTCTAAAACAGGCAAAAAAACAGAAACTGGCACTGGGCTTTCGGTTAATAGGTTAGTCCCAAAAATAATATGAAATAGCATATAAATGCATATTAAACATCCAAAACAGATTATATAATAGCATGGAACAATAAAAAATTATAGATACGTTGGAGACATATCAAGCATCCCCAAGCATAATTCCTGCTCATCCTCGAGTAGGTAAATGATAAAAACAAAATTTTTAATGTGGAATGCTACCTAACATATTTATCCATGTAATTTTGTGTATTGTGGCATGAATGTTCAGATCCGAAATATTGAAAACAAAAGTTTAATATTGACATAAAAACAATAATACTTCGAGCATATTAACAAGGCAATTATGTCGTCTCAAAATAACATGGCCAAAGAAAGTTTATCCCTACAAAATCATATAGTCTAGCTATGCTCCATCTTCGTCACACAAAATACTCAAATCATGCACAACCCCGGTTTCAGCCAAGCAATTGCTTCATACTTTAGTATTCTCAAACCTTTTCAACTTTCACGCAATACATGAGCGTGAGCCATGGACATAGCACTATAGGTGGAATAGAATGGTGGTTATGGAGAAGACAAAAAATAGGGAGATAGTCTCACATCAACTTGACGTATCAACGTGCTATGGAGATGCCCATCAATAGATATTAATGTGAGTGAGTAGGGATTGCCATGCAATGGATGCACTAGAGTTATAAGTATATGAAAGCTCAAAAAGAAATGAAGTGGGTGTGCATCCAACTTGCTTGCTCATGAAAACCCAAGGAATGTGAGGAAGCCCATCATTGGAATATACAAGCCAAGTTCTATAATGAAAAATTCCCACTAGTACATGAAAATGACAAAATAAGAGACTCTCTATCATGAAGATCACGGTGCTACGTTGAAGCACAAGTGTGGAAAAAGGATAGCAACATTGCCCTTCTCTATTTTTCTCTCATTTTTTTCTTTTTCTCTTTTTTTTCTTTTCTATTGGCTTCTTTGGCCTGCCCGAGCCCCCGGAGCCACGCTTGCCCGAAGCCGGCGTGATGTCAACTTCATTCAGCACGCATCCAGCATCTTCTCCCGCAACCACCGGGGATGAGGGGATTGTGATCCCCCCTCGAGTGCCTGACAACATCCACAACAAATAGCACCGGGATCCCTCCGGGGACCTGTGGCGCTAGATTGGAGTTGTACTCATCGAAGGCCCCTTCTAGGTCACGCGCCAGGGGAGGGACACTCACCGACGTGTCCTGGGTCGCCAGCATCATAGCACGCCCTTCCATCGCCCCCAACTTGTTCCACGTTTCAGTACCGATAGAAGTGTCTTGGTGATACGTCTCCGTCGTATCTACTTTTCCAAACACTTTTGCCCTTGTTTTGGACTCTAACTTGCATGATTTGAATGGAACTAACCCGGACTGACGTTGTTTTCAGCAGAACTGCCATGGTGTTATTTTTGTGCAGAAATAAATGTTCTCGGAATGACCTGACACTCCACGGAAGTTATTTCTGGATTTAATAAAAAATACTGGCGAAAGAATCAAGGCCAGGGGGCCCACACCCTGTACACGAGGGTGGGGGCGCCCCCCCCCCTAGTACGCGCCCCCTGCCTCGTGGGCCCCCTGGTGCTCCACCAACCTCAACTCCAACTCCATATATTCACGTTCGGGGAGAAAAAAATCACAGAGAAGGATTCATCGCATTTTACGATACGGAGCCGCCGCCAAGCCTTAAACTCTCTCGGGAGGGCTGATCTGGAGTCCGTTCGGGGCTCCGGAGAGGGGAATCCATCGCCGTCGTCATCATCAACCATCCTCCATCACCAATTTCATGATGCTCACCACCGTGCGTGAGTAATTCCATCGTAGGTTTGCTGGACGGTGATGGGTTGGATGAGATTTACCATGTAATCGAGTTAGTTTTGTTAGGGTTTGATCCCTAGTGTCCACTGTGTTCTGAGATTGATGTTGCTATGACTTTGTTATGCTTAATGCTTGTCACCAGGGCCCGAGTGCCATGATTTCAGATCTGAACCTATTATGTTTTCATGAATATATTTGAGTTCTTGATCCTATCTTGCAAGTCTATAGTCACCTATTATGTGTTATGATCCGTAAACCCCGAAGTGACAATAATTGGGATACTTACCGGTGATGACCGTAGTTTGAGGAGTTCATGTATTCACTAAGTATTAATGCTTTGGTCCGGTACTCTAAAAGGAGGCCTTAATATCCCTTAGTTTCCATTAGGACCCCGCTGCCACGGGAGGGTAGGACAAAAGATGTCATGCAAGTTCTTTTCCATAATAAGCACGTATGACTATATTCGGAATACATGCCTACATTACGTTGATGAACTGGAGCTAGTTCTGTGTCACCCTATGTTATAACTATTACATGAGGAATCGCATCCGACATAATTATCCATCACCCATCCAATGCCTACGAGCATTTCACATATTGTTCTTTGCTCAGTTACTTTGCCATTGCTACTGTTACAATTACTACAAAACTTCTATTGTTACTTTTGCTACTGTTACCGTTACTTCCATACTACTTTGCTACTAAATACTTTGCTGCAGATATTAAGTTACCATGGTGTGGTTGAATTGACAACTCAACTGCTAATACTTGAGAATATTCTTTGGCTCCCCTTGTGTCGAATCAATAAATTTGGGTTGAATACTCTACCCTCAAAAACTATTGCGATCCCCTATACTTGTGGGTCATCAAGACAATTTTCTGGCGCCGTTGCCGGGGAGCATAGCTCTATTCTTTGAGTCACTTGGGATTTATTTCTGCTGATCACTATGAAGAACTTGAAAGACGAACGAACTAAGATTTATCCCTCAACTACGAGGGGAGGTGAGGAACTGCCGTCTAGCTCTGCACTTGATTCTCCTTCTGTTATGAGTAAACTTGCGACACCTAAACCTGCTTCTGCTATTAATTCTGATATGTCGCATGTTATTGATGATGCCACTTCTGTTGTGCATGATACTTATGATGAAACTACTTCTATGCTTGATACTACTGTGCCATTTGGTGAATTTCTTGATGAACAACTTGCTAGGGCTAGGGAGAATGAAATGATACTACTGTGCCATTTGATGAATTTCTTGATGAACAACTTGATAGGGCTAGGCAGAATGAAATTATTGAAACTGATAATATTGATGATAGTGATGATGAAGGTTCTCCCCCTACATATGAATTGCATGTTGTTCCTGAGGGGTATGTTATGGATGAAGAAACTTGCTAGAGATTTTCTTGCTTGCAATGATAGATCAGATCTTAAGAAATTATTAGCTAAGTTGAAACAAAAGTCTCTAAATGCTAGAATGAAACATGACCCCGCTTTTGTTACGTCGCCTATCTTTGTTACTGATAAGGATTATGATTTCTCTGTTGATCCTGAGATAATTACTTTGGTTGAATCTGATCCTTTTTATGGAAATGAATCTGAAACTGTAGTGGCACATCTTACTAAGTTAAATGATATAGCCACCCTGTTTACTAATGATGATAAATCTCGCTACTACTATATCCTTTAAATATTTCCTTTCTCATTAAAGGGTGATGCTAAAACATGGTTTAATTCTCTTGATCAAGGTTGTGTGCGTAATCCCCAGGATGTGATTTATTACTTCTCCGCTAAATATTTCCCAGCTCATAAGAAACAAGTTTCTTTAAGGGAGATATGTAATTTTGTGCAAATCAAAGAAGAGAGTCTCCCATAAGCTTGGGGGAGGCTTCTCCGATTACTTAATGCTTTGCCTGATCATCCTCTTAAGAAAGATGAAATACTTGATATCTTTTATAATGGACTAACCGATGCTTCCAAGGACCACTTGGATAGTTTTGCTGGTTGTGTTTTCAGGGAAAGGACAGTTGACCAAGCTGAATTGCTATTGAATAATATGTTGAGAAATGAAAATAATTCGACACTTCCTGAACCAACTCCTAAGCCAACTCTGAAGAAAAGAGGTCTTCTATTTCTCAGTCCTGAAGATATGCAATAGGCAAAGAAATCTATGAAAGAGAAAGGTACTAAAGCTGAAGATGTTAAGAATTTACCTCTTGTCGAAGAAATACATGGCCTTAATATACCATCTATTAAAGAAATACACGGTCTTGATAACCCGACACAGGTAGTGAAGGTAAACTCTCTTTATAGATATGATAAATTTGAAATTCCGTCTACTGAGTTTGCTAGCCAATGCTTGGATGAATTTGATGATTTTAGGGCTAAACAAGAAAATTTCAATGCTTATGTTAGTAGACAATTGAAAAGTAATTCTTATATGATTGGACGCTTGAGTGATTATTACTCACAAGTAAACATACTTCGATGGTTACCACTCAAGTAGAACAAGTGCATAAGGCTCAGAATGAATTGTTCAATGAATTAAATGATAAGAGAAATGATAATGATGTTAGAGTTATGACTAGAGGTGGTAGAATGACTAAGGAACCTTTGTATCCTGACGGCCACCCTAAGAGAATTGAGCAAGATTCTCAGGGAAATAATGCTGACGCACCTGGTCCTTCTAAAAAGAAGAAAAAGAAAGATAATAGGACTTTGTATGCTTCTAATGAACCTGTTGTAGACACACCTGAGAATCTTAATGATATTTCTATCTCTGATGCTGAAACACAATCTGGTGATGAACATGAACCTAGTGATAATGCTAATAATGATGTTCATGTAGATGCTCAATCTAAGAATAACAACGATATAGAAATTGAACCTGCTGTTGATCTTGATAACCCACAATCAAAGAATCAACGTTATAATAAGAAAGACTTTGTTGCTAGGAAGCATGGTAGAGAAAGAGAACTATCGGTTCAGAAACCCATGCCATTTCTTCCTAAACCATCCAAGAAAAAGGATGATGAGGATTTTGAGCGCTTTGCTGAAATGATTAGACCTATCTTTTTGCGTATGCGTTTGACCGATATGCTTAAGACGAACCCTTATGCTAAGTACATGAAAGATATCATTACAAATAAAAGAAAGATACCGGAAGCTGAAATTTCCACCATGCTTGCTATCTATACTTTTAAGGGTGGAATACCTAAGAAACTTGGAGATCCAGGAGTACCAACTATACCATGCTCCATTAAAAGAAACTATGTTAAAACTACTTTATGTGATCTAGGAGCCAGTGTTAGTGTTATGCCTCTCTCTTTATATCGTAGACTTGAATTGAATAAGTTGACTAAAAATACTAAAATATCTTTGCAAATGGCCGATAAATCAACTGCTATACCTGTCGGTATTTGTGAGGACGTGCCTGTTGTTGTTGCAAACGTTACTATATTAACAGACTTTGTCATTCTTGATATTCCCGAGGATGACAGTATGTCGATTATCCTTGGTAGACCCTTTTTGAATACTGCAGGTGCTGTTATTGATTGAAACAAAGGCAATGTCACTTTTCATGTTAATGGTAATGAGCATACGGTACACTTTCCGAGGAAACAACCTCAAGTTCACAGTATAAATTCTATTGGAAAAATTCCATCAATTATTATTGGAGGTTTTGAATTTCCTCTTCCTACTGTTAAGAAGAAGTATGATATTCTTATTATTGGGGATGTTCATATCCCCGTTGAGGTAACCTAGTGTCATTTCGAAATTTCTCCGGTTTCATGCGATTCGGAATGAGTTTGTTAGCAAGACTTGATCAACCTTGTTAGTGGATTCCTTTTGATGAGCATGAGATGGATGAAGTTAGAAGGCACAACTCTCTGTTCCCTTATTTTACTTCCTCTTACTTAGAATAAATAAATTAAAAATAGTATATTAGGTCTATTTTCTGAATTATCCATGCAATAAAAATATCCCGAAAATAAAAGTTCTCCAAATGCCTTGCAAATTAAATATGATTTTTTCTAGAATATTAGAGAATATCTGGCACTGAGAACACACTAGAGAGAGCTAACACCTGGCCACGAGGGTCCAGGGCGCCCCCCCCCCCGGGGCGCGCCCCCTGCCTCGTGGGCCCCTGATGGCCCTCCTCCACTTATTCCTGCACCCATGCTCTTCTTCTTCCTCCCAAAAAAATCACCAACCAGCTCAAGCACGAGTTCTAGCTCATCCTGCTACCATTTTTTATCTCCTTGCTCAAAGCTCCATTCACAAAACTGCTTTGGGGGATTGTTCTTTGGTATGTGACTTCTCCATTGGTCCAATTAGTTTTTTCTCTAGTGTTTTATTCATTGCAAATTCTTGCTGCTAAGGTGACCCTATTCTTAAGCTTGCATGTCAAATTTATTTGGTCCCAAGTAGTTCTAATGCATGATATGGTCTCTAGGCACTTGTGCGAGTAGTTGCTATCAATTTTATTGAGTTTGGTTTACTTTTATTTTGAGTTACTAAAAATTTCAGAAATTTTTGAGAGAAAGATGCATAGAAAGTTGTATCAAGGCGGTTCCTCAAGGAAGCAAGGACCGAGACTCGCAATACGTGAGCCGGACGATGAACCACCTAGGGAAGCTTACATGCGGCCTTGTGAATGGCCGTTAGAAGAGTTCATGGTTCTAGCAGGCATTAAGGATGAATTCGACGCATATGTGCGTAATGCTGATCTTAAGAAATTCATGCAAGATAAGTGCCCTCAATACCACTATTTAACTGATTCATTTGTGAGAAGGTTTAAATTTACATCTTCGCGCAATTCTCACAATGTACTGTTTGTTCTTTATGATAAATCTTATACCATGGACTTAGAAGAATTTACTACTGCTTGTAAACTCCCACAATGGGGTAGTGCTAGCGAACCTCGCAAACCTGAGTTTAAAGATTTCCTTGCTAGTATCACTGTGGGGGAATCCAGAGAAATAGCACAACCTACCATAGGGATCATTCATTTTCCCGCTATACATTATTTTGCTCTCTTTATAGGTAGATGCATAAATGGTAAGGATGAAGCATGTCACATGTGTGTTCCTGATCTTAGTGTTCTCAGGAATGCGGTGTTAGGAGATAAACAATACAACCTGGGGGCCATTGTTGCACGTAGATTGCATAATAATGGTTTACTTGGAAACCTGTTTGGCGGAATTTAAGCAATCCGTATAGCTAATTTCCTTGGGGTACCCATACATGAAAGTGATAGAGAGTTACTTCCTGCTTACCTAGATTATAATGCCATGGTTAACCAACAGTTTCTTGAAACGAATGAACAATCCCTCCAGTATCGACTAATCCTTGATAGAAGTCGCGCTGTCCATATTACTCTCTCTGCTCCTGCTTTCTTTGACTATCAGGCAAAGGGAAGATATATTATAACCAGGGAGGAGGCAAACGAGTATGAGAGGAGGACGGAGGCAGCTCGCCGCCAGGCTGCAACTCGTGAGGCAATGGCTGCTGCATCTCAGTACGACCCCAGTTACAACTTCGGATATCCACCAGGCCATCCATGGGTATAGACCAACTTAGGCCAAAGCTTGGAGGAGTACGTATTTCTCACCGACATTACATTCATGTTCACACATTCATTCTAGTTGTCGGTGCTCATACTTTTTCACTGTACTATACATGCTAGTTTATTTTATTTTATTTTCTTGCTTTCTTCTTGTGTGTTTGGATAATCTTAAGAGAAAAAACAAAAAAAATTAGTAACAACTTTTAGCTAGTTTATTTTTCATGCATGTAGTATTAATTAAAAGAAAACTCAAAAAGATTTCTCATTCTTCTTTTTGCTTGTTGGGAGCTTTCATGTGTAAATAGTTTTATTTCTTTTCTCTTCTTTGGGGGTTGAAAGGAGAAGACCTCGATGGAACTGTTGAGTGGCTCTTTCATGCATAATTGATTTATTTAACCAAGAGCCTGTATTCTTTGTCTTCTCTCTTGAATTGAATGCTTGCAGATTCCAGCTTAGTCCAATGCACGTGCACTATTATTATTATCCACACCATTCGGCCGTGCAAGTGAAAGGCAATAATGATGATATATGATGAAATGATTGAGATAAGATGAGCTGGTATGAACTCGACCTATCTTGTTTTTGTAAATAGGATTAGTTCATCGTTCCTGATTCAACCTATTATGAATAAGCGTGTTTGCAATGACAAGTAGAGATTATAGTTGCTTATAGCATGCTCAATTAGCTAGGAGTCTGTAATGGTTTACCCTGCGTGCCAACATGCTATTAAAATGGTTGTGATGTGGTATGATAGGGTGGTATCCTCCTTTGAATGATTCGAGTGACTTGACTTGACACATGTTAATGCATGTAGTTGAAACAAAATCAACATAGCCTTCACGATATTTATGTTCATGGTGGATTATATCCTACTCATGCTTTCACTCAGCGTCTATTAATTTTAATGCATGTTCATGACTGTTGTCGCTCTCTAGTCGGTCGCTTCCCAGTCTTTTTCTAGCCTTCACTTGTACTAAGCGGGAATACTGCTTGTGCATCCACTTCCATAAATCCCAAAGTTATTACATATGAGTCCACCATACCTTCCTATATGCGGTATCTACCTGCCGTTCTAAGTAAATTTGTATGTGCCAAACTCTAAACCTTCAAATGAAAATCTTTTTTGTATACTCGAACAACTCATGTATCAACTAGGGATGTCTGTATCTTCCATGTTAGGCGGGTTATTCTCAAGAGGAGTGGACTCCACTCTTCACTCATGAAAAAATGGCCGGTCACTGGGATGCCCAGTCCCATTCTCAAATCAAGTCAAAATAATAGCAAACAAAACTCCCCCAGGATTGTTGTTAGTTGGAGGCACCCGTTGTTTTGGGCAAGCCATGGATCGATTCTTGTTGGTGGAGGGGGAGTATAAACTTTACCATTCTGTTTGGGAACCGCCTATAATGTGTGTAGCATGGAAGATATCGAGATCTCTCGGTTGTTATGTTGACAATGAAAGTATACCACCCAAAATATTATTATCTCTCTTTCAAAAATCAAGCTCTGGCACCTCTACAAATCCCTGCTTCCCTCTGCGAAGGTCCTATCTATTTACATTTATGTTGAGTCATCACCATCTTGTTTAAAATCACTAGTTGGAGAGCACCTCTGTCATTTGCATGCATTACTATTAGTTTTTATATATTGGGTATTTTTAGTGTCAAACCGGAGGATCTCGGGTAGGGGGTGCCGAACTATGTGTCTAAGGCTAATGGCAACAGGAGGCGGGGGACACGATGTTTACCCAGGTTCGGGCCCTCTCTATGGAGGTAATACCCTACTTCCCGCTTGATTGATCTTGATGATATGAGTATTACAAGATTTTATCTACCACGAGATCATAGAGGCTAACCCTAGAAGCTAGCCTATTCTTATGATTGTTGTTTTTGTCCTACTGACTAAACCCTCCAGTTTATATAGACACCGGAGGGCGTTAGGGTTACATCAGGTCAGTTAGAGAGAAGGGAATCTACATATCCGAATCTCCAAGCTTGCCTTCCACGCAATGGAGAGTCCCATCCTGACACGGGACGAAGTCTTCTATCTTGTATCTTCATAGCCCAATAGTCCGGCCAACGTATATAGTCCGGCTGTCCGAGGACCCCATAATCCAGGACTCCCTCAGTAGCCCCTGAACCAGGCTTCAATGACAATGAGTCCGGCGTGCAGATTGTCTTCGGCATTGCAAGGTGGGTTCCTCCTCCGAATACTCCAAAGTAGATCTTGAACACAAGAATCGTGTCCGGCTCTGCAAAACAAATTCCACATACCACCGTAGAGAGTACAATATTCCACGAGTCTAATCTGCTGACAACTTTGTCATACCGTGACATCACGACACGGCCCGATCATAATTCGAACTGTTTTCCCAACCTGTTACTACAAGTTTCGCGAGGCGGTTTTATTGGCACGTCTTGTCGAAGTAGACATCGTGTCCCCTTATTATGGGATCCTCGTCAATACGGGTGTGGGTAACCCAACCGGCCATTAGCACGGCGCTTGGGGAATAAGCTAGTTTTAGGGCGCGTAGGGAGGCGTGTGATTTTACTTCCTTTATAAAGGGATAAGGATTCCCCTCTTTCACCCACGCCTTCTCCTTCACCTGCTCATCCATTCTCGAGCTCCAACGCCCAAGCTTTCGCATTCTCCGCAAAAACATTCCGAACATGTCCGGAGCGGGAGGCAAGTGGATGGCCTCCTCCGTCAAGAAGGATGACATCAAAAAGCTCTGGGAGGCGGGTACTTGGCCAAAGACATAGCTCATCGGCTTCCCGCCAAGGGGCAGATCATCCCCACCTCGGAGCCCCAGGAAAGGGTGGTGTTTCTCTCCCACTTCGTCCACGGGCAGGGATTCCCCCTCCACCCGTTCGCCCCCGGACTGATGTTTTACTACAGGCTAGACTTCCATGATTTAGCCCCCAACTCCATCCTCAACATCTTGGCATTTATTGTCATGTGCGAGGCCTTTCTTCGCATCACACCTCACATCGGCCTATGGCTGAAGACCTTCAATGTCAAGCCAAAGGTAGTGAGCGGCCAACAAGCGGAGTGCGGAGGCGCCATGGTGGGCAAGATGCCCAATTGTGACCTGGCCCGAAGGCTCCTTTGTGGAGACCGTGAAGGGGTGGCAATCGGGGTGGTTCTATATCACAAAGCCGCGCGACACCAACTGGGCGGCGACCCCTGAATTTCGATCCGGCGTCCCCATGCGGCTCACCTCCTGGCAAGAGAAGGGCTTGTCCTGGGGCTCAGCGGAAGAACTGACTGGGCTCCAGACATGTACCCAGAACATGATAAGCAAGGAATTCAAGCTTGTCAACGTGATCCAGGTTATGCTCTTCCGCCGCATTCTTTCATGCCAGGACCGGGCTTGTAATTTGTGGGAGTTTGATCCGGCCAAGCACCAGACGCTACTGGAGCTCTTCGGCACGACGCACGAAGACATCTAGAAGGTGCTCTTTAAGGCCAGCGAGGTACCACCGCCCACGACCGAAAATCACGGGCTCAACGCAAAATGCCGGGCTAATCCGGTAAGTTTTCATGTTTTCAAGATATATCTTTTACTGGCACATCTGCGGGAGGAACCTAAGCCTCCATGCCAATCTTTCAGGCCTGGGTAACGATAGCGGAGCAGATTAACTGTCCGGCCCCGCTACCGGAAGATCCAGAAACACCTCTCCTGACGAGGATGCTGTTTCCGGTGCTCTATGAGGTGCCAGAGAAGAAAGCCAAGAAGACGACCACGGGGCCAGAGATGGTCTCCGGCGCAAGGGTGCTTTGGACGTGACGTCCGAAGACAGCGAGACGCACTCCTCCACCGAAGGCGAAGAGGAGGAGGAGGAGGAGGAAATCCGTTCCCCCCTACTGGGGGGAGAAAGAAGAGGAAGGCCTCCACACATGGGGAGGCCGAGGCATCCCAGAAGGGAAAAACCTCCCTTCCGGATTACTCCGCCGCAGCCACCAATAGCGACGAGGAGTGGGAGTCCAGGGTCAAGCCCCTGGCCAAATCATAAGTAATTGGACACAGTAGTATTTCCAGCCTTTTCACTTTATCATTTTTAATGTGCTAAACACGCACCTGCAGTCCGGCCAAGTCCAACATCGAGCTATCCTTCTCTTCGGAGGGATCACTAGACCCGTCGGTGATGAACAGCGGGTCCCTTCCGACGGCCTTCTCTCCCAAGGCTGCGGACAACACCGAGGTTTTGTCTCGAAGGATACCAGGCCAAGGGGAGACCGTTCAGGTGATGCCGGAGGATGAAACCCCGGGCGCCGAACACATGGGGGGAAAGACCCCCATGGACACCAATGATGGGGGCCGCATCCAGTTTAGCCCCCAGCAGAATATGGCTCCGGAGACCCAAGTGGCTCCAGATTCAGGCAGGCAGCCTCTCTCGAATGAGGGGGGTGAGCCGCCTCCACCGGTGACCTCTGTCCATCCAGAGGTACCAGACAGATTGCTGGAAGCGCTTCGAAGCGCCTCAATTGTTGAAGAACACCGTACTCTTATGAGTGTGGTGATCGAGAAGATCTAGTCCACCAAGAGCGGACTGACTGAAACCTGCACTAGCCTCTTAACAGGCTTTGAGGTAAATAAAATTGTGAAAGAGTATCACAGTGTAGACAGTAGCCCCTGATGCTCTGTTTGGTGTTCCGAAAGAAAAACCGAATAGAGGATCAAATAATATTCGCAGGAGTCTAACATAAGATGTCTATGTGAATAAGTTGGCGTTGCTGTTAGCTGCTGCCGCTCATACTGCAGAGGTCTTTGGACTGAAGCAGAACCTGGAGCGGGCCAAGGGAGAGCTTGGCCTCGTGAAGAGCTAGCTGGAAGAAAGCCAAGGTATGTAGTACCCTGCATGTATATTTATGAAGGATAAATGGTTCGTGCTTATTAAAGCAGCATGAACTTTGTTAGGGGCCACGACCGAGGTAGCGGCCCTTAAGAAGGCGTTAGCCGAGGCCGAAGACAAAGCGGCCAAGGAACATGCCGCGTGTGGGAAGCAGGAGGCCCGTGTCAGCGAGGTCCAGCAAGAGCTCCAGGATGCCGTCAAGAAGTACGAATCCTTGGATCGTGACTCTAAGACTCGAGAGTCCGATCTTGCCAAGGCCCTCTAGAGAACGCAAGACGCCAGGGCCGAAGCCCAGAGGGCCCTCCAGGAGGTCCAGGCGGCCAAGAAGATTGCGGCGGGTAAGGCTTTTCTTATGCAAAGCAAGCATGTGAAGGAGACATTCTTTTTACTTACCCGAATTTGGAGTTCTCCAGGAGCATTTGCGGATCTGCCGCGCAGCATATCAGATGCCGTAGAGTTCTACCGAGCCGAAGAAGGGAGCTCTACGGAGAAGCTGTTCTGGACCCAATACCTTGGACCAGAACATCCGATGCCCTTTAGCGACCAACTGAAACAGCTGGTCGAGCTGCACAAGGCGGCCGAACTGGCCATGAAGGACCTCATAGTCTGGTTATGGCCTGCCAAGCCCCTGCCCAGTAGCTACTTCGGACTTGTGAAGCGGCTTGTTAGTGCCTGCCCGCGGCGTGAAGCCATAAAGCGGTCGGTTTGCATTGATGGTGCGCGGATGGCCTTTGCCCATGCAAAGATGCATTGGGTGAAGATGGACGCTACCAAGATGGTAACCGAGGGGCCACCGAAGGGCAAGGAGCACCGCCGACCCGAACTATACTATGACAGTGTCCCGGAGGGATCCCGCCTTGTGGCGGAGCAATGTGCGAAGGATGTAATCTTTGAATGAATGCATTCAAATTATCTTATCATGTAATATAAAACAAGTTCTTTTATGCAACATAGTGCTTGTTTATTTAAAAAATTATCTCATGTGGGGCCGTTTATGAAATCTGAGAGTTGGCCAGTCGTCGGCTTCTGCCCCCACGTAACTAGTACGGGGGTGTTCGGGATAAATCTAAAGACTCTTTATCCAAGTCTTTGGTCTTTTAAGGAGGTGTTTATCACAACGAACAAGGCAATCAGACTATACAACTTTATCACCCTCACTTAGCCATAGGAGTTCGACAATTTTAAATTTTGGCGCAGCCCCTAGTATTCGGAAGGCCAAACTCGGGGCGCTATACACGCCTGATCGGATAAAAACCGATTCCTCGCATAAAGCGAAAAATATCTTTAAGGATTTGAAACCTCTCGAACAGCGACCAGCTCTCGCCCATCATGACAGTCAGTTTTCGGCTTTCTCTACTGAGGTGCTCGTCCAGAAGAACCGGGACACAATCGCAGTAGTTCTCCCTTTACTACCCAAGCCGATATAGCGGAACGTAAGGTAGCAAGCACAGGAGCCGGGTAACCCAACTATTGAACCAAGACATGATTCGGAGCCGATGCATATAATGCTATAAGTTCGGGGTGCCGAACGATACTATAAAGTGTTCGGACTTTCTTGCCGTGTTATGGGGTACACTGAAGCCCCCGGGGAATTAATGCGTACCAGAATGTACGGATGCAATAAATACAAAGACAAGGAAAAAAGTTAAGTAAAGAGCAAACGCTGCAAATTATTTTCCATTGTAATTTGATTAATACGTCAAGGTGTATGTGTATAAGTAGTGTGATAAGCAAATAAGGCTATTTGACATGCCATTACCAAGAGCGGGCTGCGTGCGGGTATGTAAAATAGGAATAACGATTGTTAGTAGAGACCACCTGGGAATTGCCTTATACGTCAAAGCCCCTCGTCTTTCTTGGTGTATCCTTCCGCGATGGGTCCGATCATCAGGTTAGCAGAAAAGCCTCAAGAAGAAAAAACCTGAAAGGAGGAGAAAAAGTGAAGGTATGCGGATCCAGGGGCGCTTGAGCCGCGGTGTGGACCGTAGTCTAACTGTGCCTCCATCTATGCACATGGTATTTTAAGTGCGTAATTATGTACGCGCGACACGAATTTCACTGCTTGATTGGGACTAGGACGGAGGCCGAATTGCTAGGTGACCTCTAAACGACCCGTACGGTCTTGCTGTAGAGTAGTTTGGACTCGCTTGACGGTGTCCGGGGGCTTTATTGCCAAATTGAGGGTCTGCCTAAGAAGGCTCCTCTGTACTTCTACTGCAAGGGCCGCGGTGAGCTCCTCCATACGGAGGGAACGCTCTGTATTCCCTTTGACTATTATAACACCGCGAGGTCTAGGCATCTTGAGCTTGAGATAAGCATAGTGTGGCACCGCATTGAATCGAGCGAATGCGGTTCGTCCAAGCAGTGCATGATAACCACTGCGGAAGGGGACGATGTCGAAGATTAACTCTTCGCTTCGGAAATTATCCGGGGATCCGAAGACCACTTCCAGTGTGATTGAGCCTGTACAACATGCCTCTACACCTGGTATGATACCTTTAAAGGTGGTTTTGGTGGGCTTGATACTTGAGGGACCGATACCCATTTTGCGCACTGTATCCTGATAGAGCAGGTTCAGGCTGCTGCCACCGTCCATAAGGACTCGTGTAAGGTGGAATCCATCGACGATAGGGTCGAGCACCTGTGCGGCTGAACCGCCATGACGGATGCTGGTCGGACGGTCCCTTCGATCAAAGGTGATCGAACAAGTGGACTATGGGTTGTATTTTGGGGCGACTGGCTCCATCGCGTAAACGTCCCCTAGAGCACGCTTCCGCTCCCTTTTGGGGATATGGGTAGCGTATATCATGTTCACCGTTTTGACTTGAGGAGGAAATTCCTTCTGTCCCCCTGTGTTCGGTGGCGGGGCTCCTCGTCGTCATCACTGTGCGACCCCTTTTCCTTGTTTTCGGCATTTAGCTTGCCGGCCTGTTTGAAGACCCAGCATTCTCTATTGGTATGATTGGCTGGTTTATCGGGGGTGCCGTGGATTTGGCATGGACGATCGAGTATGCGGTCCAAGCTGGACGGGCCCTGATTGTTTCTCTTAAATGGCTTCTTCCGCTGACCGGACTTGGAGCCACTGAATCCGGCGTTGACCGCCATGTCTTCGGCGTTGTTGCCATTACTTCGACGCTTGTGTCTATTGCATCGGGGCTTGCCATTGTTATCTCTGGCTTTAGAAGTGCAAGGTTTACTTGAGGTGCTATTTCTACGAGCTAGCCAGCTATCCTCGCCCGCACAAAAGCGGGTCATAAGTGTCGTAAGGGCTGCCATGGACTTCGGCTTCTCTTTTCCGAGGTGTCGGGCAAGCCATTCGTCACAGATGTTATGCTTAAAGGCCGCTAGGGCTTCGGCATCCAGACAGTCGACGATCTGGTTCTTTTTATTTAAGAACCGAGTCCAGAATTTCCTGGCTGACTCTCTGGGCTGTTGGGTTATATGACTTAAGTCATCGGCATCCTGAGGTTGGACATAGGTACCCTGGAAGTTGTCAAGGGATGCGTCTTCTAGGTTCTCCCAACTGCCAATGGACTTTTCGGGCAAACTGTTCAACAAGTGCCGAGCTTGTCCCTTGAGTTTTAGCGGGAGATATTTGATGGCATGGCGATCGTCACCGCGGGCCATATGAATGTGGAGAAGGAAGTCTTCGATCCATACCGCGGGATCTGTTGTCCCATCATACGATTCGATATTCATGGGTTCAAAACCTTCCGGGAATTCATGTTCCATTACTTCATCAGTGAAACATAGGGGGTGTGCGGCGCCTCTATGTCGGGCTACGTCGCGACACAGTTCGGATGAAGCTGGTCTGCGGTATTCGGCCTGGACAGGTTTGTTTTTATTATATCGGGCATGGTGGCCGTCCTCGTGTATCGGGGTGCACCCCCGCGATCCATAGATCGATCTGGTCTGGCATGCATTGTTCTCCAAGTCATACCGCAGGTCATGTGTATATCCCCGAGCCGTTGTGTTTGTATTTGTTCAGCGAGGCAGTGCGGGTTGGGCTTCTGTTTTGTCTCGGCCACGCGGCGGTCGGTCAGCTGGTAGTGCCGACTCCAAGGCCTCGTCATCGAACTGAGGTAATAACTTGCGCTTCAGGTAACTTTTGTTTAGTCGTTCGAGTCTGTATTCCTCGGCTTCCAGGACCTCAGTCCATCTATCAGTGAGCATATCTTGATCATCTTGAAGCTATTGTTGTTTTTTCTTTAGGCTCTTCGCAGTGGCTATAAGCGGGCACTTGAAGCACTCCTACTCGACGGGATCCTCAGGCACGGTAAATTCTTCGTCGCTGAGGCTGACCTCATCCTCGGAGGGAGGCATGTAATTATCGTCCTCCGAGTCTTCGTTCATGGCCTGTTCATCAGCGCTGGCTTGCCTGTCCTCCCGTCCGGCCTGTTCGAAGCTTGGCTGGGCTGGGTCGTCTTCGTCTTGGGCATCGTCCTGAGTGCTATTGTCTCATGTGCCGGTATTGCTGTTTTTGCCATGGCATGGTTTAGAGCGGCGCCGCTGACGTTGGCGCTTCGGATGCTTCTCATGAGGCTTATCCTCGACTGTATCCTTTTTGTCCTCGTCATTGTTTTCTTTAGGTGTGTCCACCATGTATATGTCATATGAGGAGGTGGTTGTCCACCGCCCTGTGTTGGTGGTTCATGTTCTTCTCCTGCATCTTCATCCATACAATCGATGTCTTCGGAGTCGAAATCGAGCATGTCGGTCAAGTCATCAACAATGGCTATTAAGTGGGTGGTGGGTGGGTGACGAATTTCTCTGTCGTCCGCTTCCCACTCAAGCAGGACATAGTTCAGCCAAGAATCTCCTTCCAAGGAGAGGGATTTCAAAGAATTTAACACATCACCCAGGGGCGAGTGTTGGAAGATGTCCGTGGAGGTAACCTCCAAGATCGGCGCCCAGTTAGATTCGATGAGCGCGGATACAGGCGGTTCGGAACCTATAGCCGGAGACGGGTCCGAGGGTCCGATGACACAGACCTCGTTGGAGTTTAAATCTGTGTTTGGCTCAAGCACCGTAGAGTATGCAGCTTCTGTGGCGGGGTCCAGCCTCCCGTCCTCGGACGGCGCGATCTGTCCTAGATCTAGGGCCAGGACAGTTACAGGCGCTGTCTCCTGAGCATCGTCCAATGACAGATTTAAGTCATGTTCGTCGTGGCTACAGGGTGCGGCTGTCATGGGCTCGAATCCGTCGAAGATCAAGTCTCTGCGGATGTCGGCGGTGTATTTCAAGCTTCCAAACCTGACCTGATGGCCAGGGGCGTAGTTGTCGATTTGCTCCAGATGGCCAAGCGAGTTGGCCCGCAGTGCGAAGCCGCCGAATAAGAAAATATGTCCGGGGAGAAAGATCTCACCCTGGACCGAGTTGTTGTAGATGATTGAAGGAGCCATCGAGCCTTACAATGACGACACAGTGGAACTCTCAATGAAAGCACCAATGTCGGTGTCAAAACCGGCGGATCTCGGGTAGGGGGTCCCGAACTGTGCGTCTAAGGCTAATGGTAATAGGAGGCAGGGGACACGATGTTTACCCAGGTTCGGGCCCTCTCTATGGAGGTAATACCCTACTTCCTGCTTGATTGATCTTGATGATATGAGTATTACAAGAGTTGATCTACCACGAGATCATAGAGGCTAACCCTAGAAGCTAGCCTATGATTATGATTGTTGTTGTTGTCCTACGGACTAAACCCTCCGGTTTATATAGACACCGGAGGGGGTTAGGGTTACATCAGGTCGGTTATAGAGAAGGGAATCTACATATCCGAATCTCCAAGCTTGCCTTCCACGCAAAGGAGAGTCCCATCTGGACACGGGACGAAGTCTTATATCTTGTATCTTCATAGCCCAACAGTCCGGCCAAGGTATATAGTCCGGCTGTCCGAGGACCCCATAATCCAGGACTCCCTCAGGTATGACTGGATCTCTTTTACCATGAATTACAATGTTTAGTCAGTCCTTGATCTTTAAAGGTGCTCTGCATTTATGTTTTGCGGTCTCAGAAAGGGCTAGCGAGATACCATCTTGTTATATCGTATTATGATTATTTTGAGAAAGTGTTTTCATCCGAGTTTTATTATTATTGCTCGCTAGGTGATTTTGCCATTGATATGAGTAAACATGAGACATAAGTGTTATTGTGAATATGGTTAGTTCATAATCTATTCTGAAAAGTTGAATGCTGGCTTTACATATTTACAACAACAAGAGCAAACGGAGTTTGTAAAAGTTTTTCTTTATCACTTTTAGTTTATCAACTGAATTCCTTGAGGACAAGCAAAGGTTTAAGCTTGGGGGACTTGATATGTCTCCGTCGTATCTACTTTTCCAAACACGTTTGCCCTTGTTTTGGACTCTAACTTGCATGATTTGAATGAAACTAACCCGGACTGACCATGTTTTCAGCAGAACTGCCATGGTGTTATTTTTGTGCGGAAATAGAAATTCTCGGAATGACCTGAAACTCCACGGAAGTTATTTTTGGATTTAATAAAAAAATTGGCGAAAGAATCAAGGTGAGGGGGCCACACCCTGTCCACGAGGGTGGGGGGCGCCCCCTGCCTCGTGGGCCCCCTGGTGCTCCACCGACCTCAACTCCAACTCCATATATTCACGGTTGGGGAGAAAAAAACCAGAGAGAAGGATTCATTGTGTTTTACGATACGGAGCCATCGCCAAGCCTTAAACTCTCCCGGGAGGGCTGATCTGGAGTCCGCTCGGGGCTCCGGAGAGGGGAATTTTTCGCCGTCGTAATCATCAACCATCCTCCATCAGCAATTTCATGATGCTCACCGTCGTGCGTGAGTAATTCCATCGTAGGCTTGGTGGACGGTGATGGGTTGGATGAGATTTACCATGTAATCGAGTTAGTTTTGTTAGGGTTTGATCCCTAGTATCCACTATGTTCTGAGATTGATGTTGCTATGACTTTGCTATGCTTAATGCTTGTCACTAGAGCCCGAGTGCCATGATTTCAGATCTGAACCTATTATGTTTTCATGAATATATGTGAGTTCTTGATCATATCTTGCAAGTCTATAGTCACCTATTATGTGTTATGATCCGTTAACCCCGAAGTGACAACCGTAGTTTGAGGAGTTCATATATTCACTAAGTGTTAATGCTTTGGTCTGGTACTCTATTAAAAGGAGGCCTTAATATCCCTTAGTTTCCATTAGGACCCCGCTACCACGGGAGGGTAGGACAAAAGATGTCATGCAAGTTCTTTTCCATAAGCACGTATGACTATATTCAGAATACATGCCTACATTACATTGATGAACTGGAGCTAGTTTTGTGTCACCCTATCTTATAACTATTACATGAGGAATCGCATCTGACATAATTATCCATCACCTATCCAATGCCTACGAGCTTTTCACATATTGTTCTTTGCTCAGTTACTTTGCCGTTGCTACTGTTACAATTACAACAAAACTGCTACTGTTATTTTTGCTACTGTTACCGTTACTTCCGTCTGCTACTAAATACTTTGCTGCAGATATTAACTTATCCAGGTGTGGTTGAATTCACAACTCAACTGCTAATACTTGAGAATATTCTTTGGCTCCCCTTGTGTGGAATCAATAAATTTGGGTTCAATACTCTACCCTCGAAAACTGTTGCGATCCCCTATACTTGTGGGTCGTCACTTGGATATTGTCCTCTAGTTCCTCCACTTGCACACCCATCTCCACATCCTGCTGATAACCACGGCCAGTAGCACCCGCTTTCTCTTTGCTTCCCGCAGCACCATGTGGCTTGCCAATGCCGCCAGGGGGAGCGAGGGACCGAACCCTTCCGGATTGCTTGGTGGAGGATTGCCCGAAGGACCAGAACCCCTAGCCCCTCCCCCGCCCCCACGAGCGAGCGGGCGTTCCATCTCCACTTTGACATGATACCCCTCGTGGTTAAACCGCACTTCTACTGTGCCATTCAGCTTCTCAGGCGCTTTACAAGCAATCTTCATTCTCACCGGCCCCAACCTAATGAGTGATAATTCATCAACCACAATCGGTAGCCCTAACATCTTGAAACCCTCCCTGATGTGATCCTCTCTGTGGTGTTTCTTTGGGATGCCATGCAGTCTAACCCACGCTTCCGGCATCACCATCGGCTGGATCTCCTCAAGCAACATATCACGTACCCTAGAAGTGATGTCATGAATTGGAAGAAAGAGCTTTCCACTGGTCTTGGCCATGTGTAGGAGATTAGCCGAGGGGAAAACCACCAGGAAATCGTCATCTTAAGCTCCTGTTGAAGGACTCATAGGTTGACCTTACACGGCTCCGCCGAGAGGATGGCCTCGTTCTCCACCTTCTGATCCACCGGCTCGTCCCCCTCCGAATCTCCCGCAAACTGGAGACAGAAAAAGCCCTCCCCCAAGATGGCACTTCCCATGATCTGCAGATTGGGTGCACGATCGGGAAGTTGGCAAAGGCATGGCCCTCTTCCTTGCACAAGACGCAAAGAGGATTGAAGGTTCATTTGGACTGGAAATGACCCAACCGCCCACACTTGAAGCATTCGACTTTCGACACATCCTCCACCGGAATGGGCTTGCCCGCCGTTCCTTTGGAGGAGGACGGGTATGCCACCGCGAGTGGCTCCGCCAACGCTCGCGGCTTCTTCGCAAGAGGATCCCCATGGCCACCACCACAGTAGGGATATGATCCATCGCCTTGTGCTCGAGCCCACGGCGTGGTTGGCTCGCCTTCTTCTTCTTCTTTTTCCTTTCCTGCTGCTGGATCCACCAGGGGGAGGAGTACCTCAATCCCCCTCGTGCCCCATCTGGTCCTGAGGAAAACCTTGCTCCTCCCTCTCATCTCTGCCTCCGGGCCTACCCCTCATCGCTCGCTTTGCCTTTTCGCGCAGCTCCGGCTCCCTCCTGTGCTCCGCCTCCATATCCGCCGCCTCCATAGGTCGCTTCTCTGCCCACCAGTCCCCCATCACCGATGCCGTGTACGAGATGAGGAGAGTGTTGGAAATATGCCCTAGAGACAATAATAAATTAGTTATTATTATATTTCCTTGTTCATGATAATCGTTTATTACCCATGCTATAATTGTATTGATAGGAAACTCAGATACATGTGTGGGTACATAGACAACACCATGTCCCTAGTAAACCTCTAGTTGACTAGCTCGTTGATCAATAGATGGTTATGGTTTCCTGACCATGGACATTGGATGTCGTTGATAACGGGATCACATCATTAGGAGAATGATGTGATGGACAAGACCCAATCCTAAGCTGTAGCGACCCGACCTCAGATGGTCAAGTCTTGGTAATGCTGACACACACAGTACTCGAAGGATTTATAACAGAGTAGCAAACACACACTTATTACATCGAATGTCTCAAAAGAGAACTTATTACAATAATATGGCTTAAGGCCATCTAATGCGATAACAGCGGAAGACTTGGAAGGTAAAGTGAGTCCATCAACTCCAACGGCATAACTGAGCTGCACGGCAATGACCTATAATCCTTACTCCTCGTCTGGAAAGTCTGCAACATAATATGTTGCAGCCCGAGAACGGGTCAGCACATGGAATATGCTGGCAATGTAACACATAGAGAGTAATGAAAGAATAATCTATACTACATGCACATATGGCTAGTGGAAAGCTCTACGGTTACAGGTTTTGCAAAAAGCCAATTTTTCCCTATGTCAAAGGAACAAATTTTATATTAACTATCATGGTGGTTGAAACATCATTGAGAAGGTATAACCCCAACTCAATCCCAATTAAAGTGATTAACAACCCGGCAGTATTAATTTAGAGTGATGAGATACATGTGAATACTCAAGTACTAGATACTCAAAATTGTCCATAACCGGGGACACGGCTAACCATGATTGGATTGTACACTCTGCAGAGGTTTGCGCACTTTTCCCCACAAGACTCGATCGCCTCCGTTGATTTCTCGCACTGCAGGGTGTTTGAGAAACGGATGACCGAGACATAGTCTTTCAGAAACATTAACTCTCTACTCCGGATAGATCATACCAAACTTATAAAACCCACTACCTGCTGATCTACCTCTTCGAAAGCTTCACGTAACTTACTCAACTATGCTAGAGCCCATAATAGCTTGTGGCTGCACACGGAAGTTTCTAGCATGAATAATATCAGTTCCCTTTGAGCCTGGGTGGCGGTCCATAGGAAGATCACACGGGTACCCCGGGATTTCCAAAAATAAAACAGACAACACTGGGTTCCCCAGGTGCCTCAATCCACCCAGATGTGTATTTAAGTTGCCACCTTAAAGTAAACCATTAATTAATAATCTCACATCTGTCGTGAATAACTCTCAAACCCAAACCACGTCTACGAGCATAGCATGGCAATATAAGCAACACGTAGAAGTAACTTCCAAGGGTTTGATAGTAACAGGGCAATAGGTTCCTACCTCATCATCTACTTCCCAGCCCACAAATTAGTGACATCCTAACCATGCAATGTTTGAGGGTGGAGCTAATGCATAAAACTGGGTATGAAAAGGTATGATCAAGTGTTACTTGCCTTGCTGACGATCCGTGAATCCTAGAGACTCGTAGTAACACGCTTCGCACTCCGGGAATTCTATCGCAAGCAAACAATACATACATAAGTAACAAACAAAGATGCACAAACGAAACTTCAACTGAAAGAGGTTGACCGGAGAGTTCAACTTAAGAACTCCGGTTTGCAAAAAGAATCAAACCAAACGGAGCAACGAAATTCAAACGGCGAGAGAAACAAGATCCGTTTACTAATCTGAACTAGGGTCAGATTTTACAGAGATAAAAACTGATTTAAGTTGACTATTCGGAAAGAGGGTTTCGAGATGAAACTCCAGGCGCTTGAATCGCCTGATTCCGATGAACGAGCGAAAAGTTATACTAATTTGAACATCGGTTCAGAAATCGAATTCGGAATAACCGCGGAATAAATCCGATAAAAGAAAACAACGAACGTCTAAGCGAGCGAACGTTCGTTAGCGGAAACTAAACGCATTTAACGGTTCGTAAAAACTAACGAACGGTTGAACGTTCACAAAATAAATAAACCGGGAAAATAAATAAAATATAACCAATCAAAAAAAACGGCTAGGGTTTTCTAAAAAAAACCGAAGGGTTATTTAAAAAAAACCGGCGGCTACCTACGGCAATCGTCCGGCGGGGCGGCGGGGCTCCGGCGGGGTCCGACGGGGGCGGCGAGGGGCGGCGGGGCGGTGACTCGGCGAGGGGCGGTGGCGCTGGAGGCGGCGGGCGGGAGTGGCGGCGGCGGCGACTAGAGGCGGCGGCGGCGACTCGGCGGCTGCTGCTCGGGCTCGGCTCCTCCGGGTCCGGGCGGTGGTGGTGGCTAAGGGGAGAGGGGCGGGCGGTATATAAAGAGGTTGGCGGGGGGTGGCTTGGAGGAGGGGGCAAGGCGGCGGGAGGAGTCCAGTGGCGGTGTGCAGGTGGGTCTTGGTGCGGCTGCTGCTTGCTGGGCCGTTAGATCGAGCGGGTTCCTTATTTAAAAAAAAAACATTCCGCCGAAAATTGTAAAAATCCTAGAAAAATAAATAAAAATCTAAAAATGCCAAAACAAGTTTTCTTTGCCTAAATAAAATATTTAGAACAAGATGAACTTTTCTTGGCCCCTAAAATGCAATTTTAAATATATGCAAATTTTTCTCTAGGCAAATAAAAATTACAAAAGTAAATAAAATCCCAAAAATGATTTTAACATTTTTCCTCCGGTATTTCAATTATTTTTGGAGAAGTCCTATTATCTCCTCTCGTTTATTTTTAAACATGAAATATTTTTTTCCGGAGGGAAAAATTATAAAATCCACAATCCTCGTCTTTCATTATTTGATGAAATTCAAATATGAAAAATCGGAAAATCCCCAACTCTCTCCGAGGGTCCTTGAGTTGCTTAGGATTTCGAGGATGAAAATGCAATAAAATATGATATGCATGGATGACCTGTGTATAACATGCCAAATTGAAAATTTGGGATGTTACAAACCTACCCCCCTTAAGATGAATCTCGCCCTCGAGATTCGGGTTGGCTAGAAAATAGGTGCAGATGGTCCTTGCGAATATCATCTTCTCGCTCCCAGGTGGCTTCCTCCTCGGATGGTGGCTCCACTGAACTTTACAAAACTTGATAACTTTGCTGCAAGTGACTCGGCTGTCGAAATCCAAAATCTTTACTGGCTTCTCCTCATAAGTCAAATTACTATCCAATTGTATCGCCTCCAGGGGCACTGTATCCTTTAACGGTACGTCGGCCATCTCAGCGTGGCACTTCTTCAGTTGTGATACGTGAAACACATCGTGAACTCCCAGCAGTCCTTGGGTAACTCCAGCTTGTAGGCAACTTCTCCCATTCGCTCCAAAACACGATACGGTCCTACAAATCTTGGGGCTAACTTTCCCTTTACTCCAAAACGTTTCACTCCCCTCGGGGTGATACTCGTGAGATAGGCTCATCTCCGATTTCATAGGTTACTTCCTTGCGTTTTGAATCTGCGCAACTCTTCTGTCTAGACCGAGCAATCTTTAGTCATCTCGATCAGTTTAACCTTCTCCTCTCGAGTCTTTGATCAAATCTGGTCCAAACAACTGATCGCCTCCGACCTCATCCCACATCAAGGGTGTTCTACATCTGCGTCCGTCTGAGCTTGAACGGTGCCATTTTCAAACCGGCTCGGTAGCTGTTGTTATATGAGAATTCTGTCTGACGGCAAATTGTCATCCCAACTAGATCCATAATCTAGCGCACAGGCTCTTAATATATCCTCCAGAATCTGGTTAACTCTCTCTGTCTGTCCATCCGTCGGTGGGTGGAATGCGGTACTAAAATCCAATCTGGTACCCAAGGTCTGGTGTAGTTGATGCCAAAACTTTGAAGTAAACCATGTTCCTCTATCTAATACGATGCTCCTCGGAACTCCATGCAAACATACGATCCTGGTCATATATATCTTGGCCAACTTGGCACTTGTATAAGTTGTTTTGACTGGAATGAAGTGAGCTACTTTGGTCAAACGATCCACAACTACCCATATTGAATCATATCCTGCTTTGGTTCTGGGTAATCCGGTGATAAAATCCATGCCAAGTTTGTCCCACTTCCATTCGGGTATTGGCATAGGCTGCAACAGTCCTGCTGGCTTTTGATGTTCTGCCTTCACTCTCTGACATACATCGCAAACGGCTACATACTCAGCAATATCCTTCTTCATACCAGTCCACCAGAAACGTTCCTTCAAGTCCAAATACATCTTGGTGTTTCCGGGGTGAATCGAGTATGGTGAGTCATGGGCCTCTTGAAGTATTAACTTCCTGATCTCCGAATTGTTGGGCACATAAATCCGATCCTCAAACCACAAGGTATCGTGCTCATCCTCGCAAAAACCTTTGGCTTATCCTTTGCCCATCTTTTCCTTTATCTCAGCAATCTCTTTATCCTCCTTTTGAGCGTCTCGAATCGTATCTAACAAGGTCGACTGAACCTCCATTGTTGCAAGAAAACCTCTTGGAACAATCTCCAACTGAAGTTCCATAATATCCTCTGCTAACTCCTTTGGCAGTCCTCTACCTTCAAGGATATTGGCATAACTCTTCCGACTCAAAGCGTCGCTACAACATTGGCCTTTCTGGATGATAGTGTAGCTTTATGTCGTAATCCTTTATAAGTTCCAGCCATCTCCTCCGTCGAGGTTTAACTCCTTCTGTGTGAAAATGTACTTTAAACTCTTATGATCCGTGTACACATCACAACGGTTTCCCATGAGATAATGTCTCCAGGTCTTCAACGCATGTACTACAGCTGCTAACTCCAAATCATGCGTGGCATAGTTTAACTCATGAGGCTTCAGTTGTCGTGAGGCGTACGAAACAACCTTTCCGTCCTGCATAAGAACACATCCAAGTCCCAAGCGAGAGGCATCACAATACACTTGAAACTCCTTATGTATATCTGGCAATGTCAGCACTGGGGCTGTAGTCAACCGTTTCTTCATCTCTTGGAAGCTTGTCTCACAATCCTCTGTCCATTTGAACTTGGTATCCTTCTTTAGCAATTCTGTCATTGGTTTAGCAATCTTGGAAAAAAATTCAATGAACCTCCGATAATATCCTGCCAGTCCAAGGAAACTGCGAATCTCATTGATGAAGTGGGTGACAACCATTCAGTGACTGACTGAATTTTACTTGGATCTACTGCTATACCTTCTCCTGATATAACATGCCCAAGAAATCCAACTTCCTTCAACCAAAACTCGCACTTGCTGAATTTGGCATATAACTGGTGTTCCCTGAGTTTCTCAAGAACCAAACATAAGTGTTATGAGTGCTCCTCTTCGTTCTTTGAGTAAACCATAATATCATCGATGAACACCACAACAAACTTGTCCAAATACTCCATGAACACTTTGTTCATCATACTCATAAAATAGGCAGGGGCGTTAGTCAGTCCAAATGACATGACCGTATACTCATATAATCCATATCGTGTGGTGAATGCTGTCTTTGGTATATCCTTCTCTCGGATCTTCAACTGATGGTATCCTGATCGTAGATCAATTTTAGAAAACACCTTAGCTCCTTGCAACTGATCAAACAGATCATTTATCATTGGTAAGGGATACTTGTTCTTAATCGTTACTTCATTCAGTGCTCGGTAATCAACAACCATCCTTAGGGATTTATCCTTCTTCTCCACCAAAAGTACTGGGGCTCCCCAAGGTGATGAACTTCTACGAATATAACCTTTCTCCAATAGCTCCTTGATCTGCTTCTTAATTTCCTCCAGATCATTTGCGGGCATCCGATAGGGTCTCTTTGATATTGGTCCTGTACTGCATTAGTTCTATCGTAAACTCGATGTCTCGATCTGGTGGCATGCCCGTAATTCTTCCGAAAAACATCTGGATAATCCTTCACTATAGGTACTTCCTCTTGTACAACTCCGTGAGGGTATTCACTTGGCTCCTCCTAGGCACATGCCTAGATACATACTTAATCCTCTTTCCCTCCGGGTGGTAAGATAAATTGACTTGCTAGCACAGTCAATACTTCCTCCAAACTTCGACATCCAATCCATACCTAATAGCACATCCAATCCTTGCGACTCCAAGATAATTAGGTCGCATTTAAAAAACATGCGTGCCAATGATTAGGGGTATCTGGGTGCACCACATGCTAGCCATGTACTCGCCTCCAAAGTAGCTCACTAAAAGAGGGGTCCTAAGGGTCTGGGTTGGTAACTTAAACTTATCCACAAATCCCCTTGATATGTATGAATGCGATGCACCAGTATCGAAAAGAACAATAGCGGTAAATGACTGAACCAAAAACTTACCTATTACCACGTCCAGCTGTTCTTCAACTTCCTCCACGTTAACGTGGTTCATTTTTCCTTTGTTGAATGGATTGGGCTTCTTCCCAGCGCTCCCATTTCCGTTTCCATTCTTTCCTTCAGGGCAGTCATTGGCATAGTGCCCTGTCTTCCCGCACTTAAAGCAAATAACTTGGCTCAAGTCTCTCTTGGCGGGTGTAGCTGGGTTTGAGCGATTCTGATTATTGTTGGCTGCATTTCCATTCCCATTCTTGGCACCATTATGCGATCCTCCTCCAAAGATGGTTATGTCCTCCATGGTTATGAACTAGTCCTCCCGAGTTCGGGGTTAGCGAGGTTTCGTGTGCTCTGAGTTATACTTCCCTTGTCCATATTTCCTCTTACAATTCTCAATTTGCTGCTGCTTTCCTTCAATCATTAGGGCCTTATCTACCAACTCCTGGTAGTTGTTGAAAGTTGCTACCATCAACTGCATACTCATCTCATCATTCAGCCCTTCCATAAACTTCTCTTGCTTCGTGGCATCTGTGGCCACATCATCAGGGGCATTGCGTGATAACTTGCTAAACTCATCCACGCATCGAGCCGTACGGTTCCCCTGGCGTAAGTTGCGGAACTCACGCTTCTTTATCTGCATGGCTCCAGTTGAAACATGGGATGTGCGAAAGGCTTGTTGGAACTGGTCCCAAGTGACATTAGCTATAGGAAAAGCAGCCGTGTAATTCTCCCACCATGCGGCTGCTGGTCCATCCAATTGATGTGCGGCAAAGCGTACTCTTTCAGCATCCGTGCATCTTGCAGTGGTTAACTCCCTTCCAATACGGCGTAACCAGTCATCTGCAACTATTGGCTCGGTGCTACTGGAAAACACCGGCGGTTGTAACCTTAGAAAACGGGCTAAGTTGTCCACTGCCGGCGGGTTGTTGTTGTTGTTGTTGTCGGCATTGCCCTGGTTCTGAACTAGCAATTGCATCAAGGCATTTTGCTGTTGGATCAACTGAGTGAGCTCCGGTGGGAAAACAAAACCGGGGTCACGTCTCGAAGGCATCTGAAGGTTTAGATGGGAGAGATTAGAATAGAAAGAGGTCTAGTGAGAAAACACTACCCATATGCACATGAGGCAATCACACATTCATTCAATCAAGCAAGCAAGGGCATACAAAACGATCTAGGACTATCGCATAAGTGCTCAACTACTACTAGTTACATGGGGGTAATACTACTATTATATGGTGGTCATCTAGAAATTTTGATCGGTGGAAGACTCCATGATGTCTGCTCCAGCTTCGTCTTCATAGTCATCATCACTTGGATCTGAGTCGGTGTCGTCGATGATGATGTAGTTGTCTGGACAAGCGGGATCTTCTTCCTCTTCTCGCTCTTCTTCCTTGGGTGCTGGCCCTCCCATGAAGACTCCAATCTTCTTGACTAGGTCGTCGTTCTTCTCCAGTAGTATTTTGATTTCTTCCTCATATCCGTCGCGTGTAGACTTGAGTTCTTCCTCCAGCTCGATGATCTTAGTTTTCGCCTTCTTCAAATCCATCATGTCTGTGCACATCTGGTTCTCATGACGTCGAATGTGCTGGTTTAGTTCCTGGATGTAGGCTGCAATGGATCTATCCTTCTTGGTGCTGATTACTTCCCATTGCTCGCCTCGGGCGCCCACATATTTGATATATGGTGTCTTTAAGCTCCTTATTGTAGACTTCTCCAATGCGTCCCATGGTAATGTGAGCTGCCATACTCCTTCCCAAACTCCATGTTGGTGCATTGAAAACACATACTATGGGCTCCGTGCTTGGTGCAAACGTCCTTCCGGGAACTAGAGCTTGAATCTTCCAGCATTCTTCTTCTGGTAAGGTGGCGTTGTACGTCCCGGTGAAGCTTGGTATTTCAATATTCAGGTACCTAGTGACTTCCTTTAAGTGGCGTCCAAAAGGTGTGTCTTCATCCGGTTGTGCAAACTTGTACTTCATCTCCGTCATCCTAAAGAGTGGAAAAAAATGGGGAGGAGTCAGAAATGAGTAGAGAGGAGTGACCTATGGTTTTATCTTAGTGGTCGTGTCCTACACTCAGCGTGTGCTCTGATACCATCTTGTAGCGACCCGACCTCAGATGGTCAAGTCTCTGTGCTTCTGTGTCATCCCTGGATCGGTAATGCTGACACACACAGTACTCGAAGGATTTATAACAGAGTAGCAAACACACACTTATTACATCGAATATCTCAAAAGAGAACTTATTACAATAATATGGCTTAAGGCCATCTAATGCGATAACAGCGGAAGACTTGGAAGGTAAAGTGATTCCATCAACTCCAACGGCATAACTGAGCTGCACGGCAACGACCTATAATCCTTACTCCTCGTCTGAAAAGTCTGCAACATAATATGTTGCAGCCCGAGAACGGGTCAGCACATGGAATATGCTGGCAATGTAACACATAGAGAGTAATGAAAGAATAATCTATACTACATGCACATATGGCTAGTGGAAAGCTCTATGGTTACAGGTTTTGCAAAAAGCCAATTTTTCCCTATGTCAAAGGAACAAATTTTATATTAACTATCATGGTGGTTGAAACATCATTCAGAAGGTATAACCCCAACTCAATCCCAATTAAAGTGATTAACAACCCGGCAGTATTAATTTAGAGTGATGAGATACATGTGAATACTCAAGTACTAGATACTCAGAATTGTCCATAACCGGGGACACGGCTAACCATGATTGGATTGTACACTCTGCAGAGGTTTGCGCACTTTTCCCCACAAGACTCGATCGCCTCCGTTGATTTCTCGTGACTGCAGGGTGTTTGAGAAACGGATGACCGAGACACGCCTTCTTCGTAAACATTAACTCTCTACTCCGGATAGATCATACCAAACTTATAAAACCCACTACCTGCTGATCTACCTCTTCGAAAGCTTCACGTAACTTACTCAACTATGCTAGAGCCCATAATAGCTTGTGGCTGCACACGGAAGTTTCTAGCATGAATAATCTCAGTTCCCTTTGAGCCTGGGTGGCGGTCCATAGGAAGATCACACGGGTACCCCGGAATTTCCAAAAATAAACAGACAACACTGGGTTCCCCAGGTGCCTCAATCCACCCAGATGTGTATTTAAGTTGCCACCTTAAAGTAAACCATTAATTAATAATCTCACATCTGTCGTGAATATCTCTCAAACCCAAACCACGTCTACGAGCATAGCATGGCAATATAAGCAACACGTAGAAGTAACTTCCAAGGGTTTGATAGTAACAGGGCAATAGGTTCCTACCTCATCATCTACTTCCCAACCCACAAATTAGTGACATCCTAACCATGCAATGTTTGAGGGTGGAGCTAATGCATAAAACTGGGTATGAAAAGGTATGATCAAGTGCTACTTGCCTTCCTGACGATCCGTGAATCCTAGAGACTCGTAGTAACACGCTTTGCACTCCGGGAATTCTATCGCAAGCAAACAATACATACATAAGTAACAAACAAAGATGCACAAACGAAACTTCAACTGAAAGAGGTTGACCGGAGAGTTCAACTTAAGAACTCCGGTTTGCAAAAAGAATCAAACCAAACGGAGCAACGAAATTCAAACGGCGAGAGAAACAAGATCCGTTTACTAATATGAACTAGGGTCAGATTTTACAGAGATAAAAACTGATTTAAGTTGACTATTCGGAAAGAGGGTTTCAAGATGAAACTCCAGGCGCTTGAATCGCCTGATTCCGATGAACGAGCGAAAAGTTATACTAATTTGAACATCGGTTCAGAAATCGAATTCGGAATAACCGCGGAATAAATCCGATAAAAGAAAACAACGAACGTCTAAACGAACGAACGTTCGTTAGCGGAAACTAAACGACGAACGGTTCGTAAAAACGAACGAACGGGTGAACGTTCTCAAAATAAATAAACCGGGAAAATAAATAAAATATAACCAATCAAAAAAAACGGCTAGGGTTTTCTAAAAAAAACCGAAGGGTTATTTAAAAAAAACCGGCGGCTACCTACGGCAATCGTCCGTGGGCGGCGGGCTCTGGGTCCGACGGGCGGCGAGGGGCGGCGGGCGGTGACTCGGGCGAGGGGCGGCGGTGGCGCGGAGGCGGCGGGAGTGGCGGCGGCGGCGACTAGAGGCGGCGGCGGGCGACTCGGGCGGTTGCCGCTGGGCTCGGCCTCCGGGTCCCGGGCGGTGGTGGTGGCTAAGGGAGAGGGGCGGGCGGTATATAAAGAGGTTGGCGGGGGGTGGCTTGGAGGAGGGGCCAAGGCGGCGGGGAGGAGTCCGGCTCGGACTCCGAGTCCGGAGCGGCGGCGCGCAGTGGGGGCGGTCTTGGTCGGGCAGCCTGGCTGGGCCGTTAGTGATCAGTATGATTCCCTTTAAAAAAAAACATTCCTAAAATTGTACATATCCTAGAAAAATAAATAAAAATCTAAAAATGCCAAAACAAGTTTTCTTTGCCTAAATAAAATATTTAGAACAAGATGAACTTTTCTTGGCCCCTAAAATGCAATTTTAAATATATGCAAATTTTTCTCTAGGCAAATAAAAATTACAAAAGTAAAATAAAATCCCAAAAATGATTTTAACATTTTTCCTCCGGTATTTCAATTAGTTTTGGAGAAGTCCTATTATCTCCTCTCGTTTATTTTTAAACATTAAATATTTTTTTCCGGAGGGAAAAATTATAAAATCCACAATCCTCGTCTTTCATTATTTGATGAAATTCAAATATGAAAAATCGGAAAATCCCCAACTCTCTCCGAGGGTCCTTGAGTTGCTTAGGATTTCGAGGATGAAAATGCAATAAAATATATGCATGGATGACCTGTGTATAACATGCCAAATTGAAAATTTGGGATGTTACATAAGCCTAGCACAAAGATCGTAGTTCGTATGCTAAAGCTTTTCTAGTGTCAAGTATCATTTCCTTAGACCATGAGATTGTGCAACTCCCGGATACCGTAGGAATGCTTTGGGTGTACCAAACGTCACAACGTAACTGGGTGGCTATAAAGGTGCACTACGGGTATCTCGAAAGTGTCATTGGGTTGGCACGAATCGAGTAGGATTTGTCACTCCGTAAACGGAGAGGTATCTCTGGGCCCACTCGGTAGGACATCATCATAATGTGCACAATGTGACCAAGGGGTTGATCACGGGATGATGTGTTACGGAACGAGTAAAGAGACTTGCCGTAACGAGATTGAACAAGGTATCGGTATACCGACGATCGAATCTCGGGCAAGTATAATACCGCCAGATGAGGGAATTGTATACGGATTGATCGAATCCTCGACATCGTGGTTCATCCGATGAGATCATCGTGGAACATGTGGGAGCCAACATGGGTATCCAGATCCGCTGTTGGTTATTGACCGGAGAACGTCTCGGTCATGTTCAGATGATTCCCGAACCCGTAGGGTCTACACACTTAAGGTTCGATGACACTAGGGTTATAAAGGGAGTTTTTATGTGGTTACCGAATGTTGTTCGGAGTCCCGGATGAGATCCCATACGTCACGAGGAGTTCCGGAATGGTCCGGAGGTAAAGATTTATATATAGGAAGTCTTATTTTGGTCGCCGGACAAGTTTCGCGCATTATCGATATTGTACGGGAGTGCCGAAGGGGTCCGGGGTCCACTGGGTCCACCTGCCCGGGGGCACATGGTCTGTAGGGGTGCGCCTTGGCCTATATGGGCCAAGGGCAGCAGCCCCAAGAGGCCCATGCGCCAAGATATAAGAAAAGGAGAGTCCTAAAGGGGAAGGCACCTCCGAGGTGCCTTGGGGAGGATGGACTCCTCCCCTCTTGGCCGCACCCCTTCCTTGGAGGAAGGGGCAAGGCTGCGCCCTCCCCTCTCTTGCACCTATATAAAGGGAGGGAGGGAGGGTGGCCGCACTGAAGCCTGGCGCCTCCCTCCCTCCCGTGACACCTCCTCCTCTCCAGGTGCTTGGCGAAGCCCTGCAGGATTGCCACGCTCCTCCACCACCACCACGCTGTTGTGCTACTGCTGGATGGAGTCTTCCTCAACCTCTCCCTCTCTCCTTGCTGGATCAAGGCATGGGAGACGTCACCGGGCTGTACGTGTGTTGAACGCGGAGGTGCCGTCCGTTCGGCACTAGGATCTCCGGTGATTTGGATCACGACGCAGTACGACTCCTTCAACCCCGTTCTCTTGAACGCTTCCGCTTAGCGATCTACAAGGGTATGTAGATGCACTCTCCTTCCCTTGTTGCTTGTTTCTCCATAGATAGATCTTGGTGACACGTAGGGAAAATTTTGAATTTATGCTACGTTCCCCAACGATGGCATCATGAGCTAGGTCTATTGCGTAGATTCTTTGCTTGTGAGTAGAACACAAAGTAGTTGTGGGCGTTGATGATGTTCAATATGCTTACCGTTACTAGTCCAATCTTGTTTCGACGGTATTGTGGGATGAAGCGGCCCGGACCGACCTTACACGTACACTTACGTGAGACAGGTTCCACCAACTGACATGCACTTGGTGCATAAGGTGGCTAGCGGGTGCCAGTCTCTCCCACTTTAGTCGGAACAGATTCGATGAAAAGGGTCCTTATGAAGGGTAAATAGCAATTGGCATATCACGTTGTGGTTTTGCGTAGGTAAGAAACGTTCTTGCGAGAAACCCATAGCAGCCACGTAAAACATGCAAACAACAATTAGAGGACGTCTAACTTGTTTTTGCAGGGTATGCTATGTGATGTGATATGGCCAAGAAGAATGTCATGAATGATATGTGATGTATGAGATTGATCATGTTCTTGTAATAGGAATCACGACTTGCATGTCGATGAGTATGACAACCGGCAGGAGCCATAGGAGTTGTCTTAATTTATTGTATGACCTGCGTGTCATTGAACAAACGCCATGTAATTACTTTACTTTATTGCTAACCGGTAGCCATAGTAGGAGAAGTAATAAGTTGGCGAGACAACTTCATGGAGACACGATGATGGAGGTCATGATGATGGAGATCATGGTGTCATGCTGGTGACGATGATGATCATGGAGCCCCGAAGATGGAGATCAAAAGGAGCAAAATGATATTGGCCATATCATGTCACTATTTGATTGCATGTGATGTTTATCATGTTTATGCATCTTATTTGCTTAGAACGACGGTAGTAAATAAGATGATACCTCATTAAAATTTCAAGAAAGTGTTCCCCCTAACTGTGCACCGTTGCGAAAGTTCGTCGTTTCGAAGCACCACGTGATGATCGGGTGTGATAGATTCTTACGTTCACATACAACAGGTGTAAGCCAGATTTACACACGCGAAACACTTAGGTTAACTTGACGAGCCTAGCATGTACAGACATGGCCTCGGAGCACAAGAGACCGAAAGGTCGAGCATGAGTCGTATGGAGGATACGATCAACATGAAGATGTTCACCGATGATGACTAGTCCGTCTCACGTGATGATCGGACACGGCCTAGTTGACTCGGATCATGTAATCACTTAGATGACTAGAGGGATGTCTATCTGAGAGGGAGTTCATGAGATGAACTTAATTATCCTGAACATAGTCAAAAGATCTTTGCAAATTATATCATAAGCTCGCGCTTTAGTTCCACTGTTTAGATATGTTCCTAGAGAAAATATAGTTGAAAGTTGACAGTAGCGATTATGCGGACAGAAGAAAGCTTATGTCCTTAATTCACCGCTCAATGTGCTCAACCCCAAACATCGTCTGTGGATGTTGCGAACATCAGACATACACGTTTTGATAACTACGTGATAGTTCAGTTAAATGGTTTAGAGTAGAGACACCAAAGACGTTTCTCGAAACATATAAGATATTTCGAGGGCTGAAATTGGGATTTCAGGCTCGTGCCCACGTCAAGAGGTATAAGACCTCCGACGATTTTCTTAGCCTGCAAACTAAGGGAGAAAAGCTCAATCGTTGAGCTTGTGCTCAGATTGTCCGAGTGCAACAATCACTTGAATCGAGTGGGAGTTGATCTTCCAGAGATAGTGATGTTTCTCCAAAGTCATTGCCACCAAGTTGCTAGAGCTTCGTGATGAACTATAACAAATCAGGGATAAATATGATGATCCTTGAGATATTCGCGATGTTTGACACAGCGAAAGTAGGAATCTAGAAGGAGCATCAATTGTTGATGGTTGGTGAAACCACTAGTTTCAAGAAGGGCAAGGGCAAGAAGGGATACTTCATGAAACGACAAATCAGCTGCTGCTCTAGTGAAGAAACCCAAGGTTGAACCCAAACCCGAGACTAAGTGCTTCTGTAATAAGGGGAACAGCCACTTGAGCAGAATTACCCTAGATACTTGGTAGATGAGATGGCTGGCAAGGTCGATAGAAGTATATTGGATATACATTATGTTAATGTGTACTTTACTAGTACTCCTAGTAGCACCAGGGTATTAGGATACCGGTTCGGTTGCTAAGTGTTAGTAACTCGAAATAAAAGAGCTACGGAATAAACGGAGACTAGCTAAAGGTGAGCTGACGATATGTGTTGGAAGTGTTTCAAGTTTGATTTGATCAAACATCGCACGCTCCCTCTACCATCAAGATTAGTATTAAACCAAAATAATTGTCATTTGGTATTTGCGTTGAGCATAGACATGATTGGATTATGTCTATCGCAATACGGTTATTCATTTAAGGAGAATAATGGTTACTCTATTTATTTGAATAATACCTTCAATGGTCTTGCACCTAAAGGAATGGTTTATTGAATCTCGATCGTAGTGATACACATGTTCATGCCAAAAGATATAAGTTAGTAATGATAGTACCACTTGCTTGTGGCACTGCCATGTAAGTCATATTGGTGTAAAACGCATGAAGAAGCTCCATGTTGATGGATCTTTGGACTCACTCGTTTTTTGAAAAGTTTGAGACATGCGAACCATGTCTATTGGTGTATACGCATGAAGAAACTCCATGCAGATGGATCGTTTGGACTCACTTGGTTTTAAATCACTTGAGATATGCAAATCATACCACATGGACAAGATGAATGAAAAGCCTCGGTTTCAGTAAGATGGAACAAGATAGCAACTTGTTGGAAGTAACACATTTTGATGTGTGCAGTCCAATGAGTGCTAAGGCATGCAGTGAATATCGTTATGTTCTTACTTCACGGATGATTTGAGTAGATACTGAGTGTATTTACTTGATGAAACAAAAGTCTGAATTATTGAATGGTTCAAGTAATTTCAGAGTGAAGTTGAAGATCATCGTGACAAGAGGATAAAATGTCTATGATATGATCATAGAGATGAGTATCTGAGTTACGAGCTTTGGCACGCAATTAAGACATTGTGGAAATTGTTTCACAATAAATACCGCCTGGAACGCCATAGTGTGATGGTGTGTCTAAACATCATAGTTGCACCCTACTGGATATGGTGCTTGCGTACCATGATGTCTCTTATCGAATTACCACTATCGTTCATGGGTTAGGCATTAGAGACAACCGCACTCACTTTAATAGGGCACCACGTAATTCCGTTGAGAAGACACCGTTTGAACTATGGTTTGGAGAAACCTAAATTGTCGTTTCTTAAAAGTTTGGGGCTGCGACGCTTATGTGAAAAAGTTTCAGGTTGATAAGCTCGAACCCAAAGCGGATAAAATGCATCTTCATAGGACACCCAAAACAGTTGGGTATTCCTCCTAATTCAGATCCGGAAGCAATAAGGATTGTTTCTTGAATCGGGTCCTTTCTCGAGGAAAAGTTTGTCTCGAAAAGTTGAGTGGGAAGATGGTGGAGACTTGATATGGTTATTGAACCGTCACTACAACTAGTGTGTAGCAGGACACAGGAAGTTGTTCCTGTGGCACCTACACCAATTGAAGTAGAAGCTTATGATAGTGATCATGAAACTTCAGATCAAGTCACTACCGTACCTCGTAGGGTGACAAGGATGCGTACTGCTTCAGAGTGGTACAGTAATCCTGTCTTGAAGGTCATGTTGCTAGACAACAATGAACCTACGAGCTATGGAGAAGCGATGGTGGGCCCATATTCCGACAAATGGTTAGAGGCCATGAAATCCGAGATAGGATCCATGTATCGTAACAAAGCATGGACTTTGGTGGACTTGCCCGATGATCGGCAAGCTATTGAGATAAATGGATTTTTAAGAAGAAGACGGACGTGAGCGGTAATGTCACCATCTATGAAGCTTGACTTGTGGCAAAGAGTTTTTCACAAGTTGACTACGATGAGATTTTCTCATCCATGGCGATGCTTAAGTCCGTCGGAATCATGTTAGCATTAGCTGCATTTATGAAATCTAGCAGATGGATGTCAAAACGAAGTTTCCTTACCGGTTTCCGTAAGGAAAGGTTGTATGAGATACAATCGTAAAGGTTTTGTCGATCCTAAGGATGCTGAAAGGTATGCTAGCTCCAGTGATCCTTCCATGGACTGGAGTAAGCATCTCGGAGTTGGAATATACTCTTTGATAAGATGATCAAAGATTTTGGGTTTATACAACGTTTATGAGAAACTTGTATTTCCAAATAAGTGAGTGGGAGCACTATAGAATTTTTGATGAGTATATGTTGTTGACATATTGTTGATCAGAAATGATGTAGAATTTCTGGAAAGCATATAGGGTTATTTGAAAAGTGTTTTTCAAGTGAAAACCTGTATTAAGCTACTTGAACATTGAGCATCAAGATCTATAGGGATAGATCAAAAACCACTTAATGGTACATTCAAATGAGCATATACCTTGACATGATCTTGAAGGGAGTTCAAGATGGATCAGTCAAAGAAGGAGTTCTTGCCTGAGATGTGAGGTATGAAGTTAAGACTTAAAGCTCGACCACGGCAGAACAGAGAGAAAGGACGAAGGTCGTCCCCTATGCCTTAGACGTAGGCTCTACAGTATGCTATGATGTGTATCGCACCGAAGTGTGCCTTGCCATGAGTCAGTCAAAGGGTACAAGAATGATCCAGAATGGATCATTGGATAGCGGTCAAAATTGTCCTTGGAGTAAATAAGGACATGTTTCTCGATTATGGAGGTGATAAAGAGTTCGGCGTAAAGGGTTACGTCGGGTGCAAGCTTTAACACCTATCCGAGTGACTCTGAGTAGCAAACCGGATACGTATAGTGGAGCAACCATTTGGAATAGCTCCAAGTGGAGCGTGGAAGCAACGTTTACAATATGACCTAGAAATTTCCAAAGCACACAAGGATCTGTAAGGTTCAGACCCGTTGACTAAAACCTCTCTCACAAGCAAAACATGATTAAACCTCAGAACTCATTGATGTGAACTAGTTTACAGACACTAGTAAACTCTTTGGATGTTGGTCACATGGCGATGTGACCTATCAGTGTTAATCACATGACGATGTGAACTAGATTATTGACTCTAGTGCAAGTGGGAGACTGTTGGAAATATGCCCTAGAGGCAATAATAAATTAGTTATTATTATATTTCCTTGTTCATGATAATCGTTTATTACCCATGCTATAATTGTATTGATAGGAAACTCAGATACATGTGTGGGTACATAGACAACACCATGTCCCTAGTAAGCCTCTAGTTGACTAGCTCGTTGATCAATAGATGGTTATGGTTTCCTGACCATGGACATTGGATGTCATTGATAACGGGATCACATCATTAGGAGAATGATGTGATGGACAAGACCCAATCCTAAGCCTAGCACAAAGATGCGTAGTTCGTATGCTAAAGCTTTTCTAATGTCAAGTATCATTTCCTTAGACCATGAGATTGTGCAACTCCGGATACCGTAGGAATGCTTTGGGTGTACCAAACGTCACAATGTAACTGGGTGGCTATAAAGGTGCACTATGGTATCTCCGAAAGTGTCTATTGGGTTGGCACGAATCGAGACTGGGATTTGTCACTCCGGTAAACGGAGAGGTATCTCTGGGTCCACTCGGTAGGACATCATCATAATGTGCACAATGTGACCAAGGGGTTGATCACGGGATGATGTGTTACGAACGAGTAAAGAGACTTGCCGTAACGAGATTGAACAAGGTATCGGTATACCGACGATCGAATCTCGGGCAAGTATAATACCGCTAGACAAAGGGAATTGTATACGGGATTGATCGAATCCTCGACATCGTGGTTCATCCGATGAGATCATCGTGGAACATGTGGGAGCCAACATGGGTATCCAGATCCGCTGTTGGTTATTGACCGGAGAACGTCTCGGTCATGTATGCATGATTCCCGAACCCGTAGGGTCTACACTTAAGGTTCGATGACGCTAGGGTTATAAAGGAAGTTTGTATGTGGTTACCGAATGTTGTTCGAGTCCGGATGAGATCCTGGGCGTCACGAGGAGTTCCGGAATGGTCCGGAGGTAAAGATTTATATATAGGAAGTCTTATTTTGGTCGTCGGAAAAGTTTAGCGTTATCGGTATTGTACCGGAGTGCGAAAAGGGGTCCGGGGTCCACCGGGGGTCTACCTGCGGGGGCCACATGGGCTGTAGGGTGCGCCTTGGCCTATATGGGCCAAGGGCACCAGCCCCAAGAGGCCCATGCGCCAAGATATAAGAAAAAGGGGAGAGTCCTAAAGGGGGAAGGCACCTCCGAGGTGCCTTGGGGAGGATGGACTCCTCCCCCCCTCTTGGCTGCACCCCTTCCTTGGAGGAAGGGGCAAGGTTGCGCCCTCCCCCCCCCCTCTCTTGCACCTATATAATGGGAGGGCAGGGAGGGGTGGCCGCACCTGAAGCCCTGGCGCCTCCCTCCCTCCCGTGACACCTCCTCCTCTCCCAGGTGCTTGGCGAAGCCTGCAGATTGCCACGCTCCTTCACCACCACCACGCCGTTGTGCTGCTGCTGGATGGAGTCTTCCTCAACCTTTCCCTCTCTCGTTGCTGGATCAAGGCATGGGAGACGTCACCGGGCTGTACGTGTGTTGAACGCGGAGGTGCCGTTCGTTCGGCACTAGGATATCCGGTGATTTGGATCACGACGAGTACGACTCCTTCAACCCCGTTCTCTTGAACGCTTCCGCTTAGCGATCTACAAGGGTATGTAGATGCACTCTCCTTCCCCTCGTTGCTGGTTTCTCCATAGATAGATCTTGGTGACACGTAGGAAAATTTTGAATTTATGCTACGTTCCCCAACAGAGAGGTGGAGGGGGAGGTGAGATCTGGATGAGGCGAGCGGTGTGAGCCCAGCACTACAAGAAATCTGTTAATCCATGACGGATTTCTGTTGACGTTTCCGAAAACTGTCATGGACGACCTACTAGAGCCCCACAAGCCCACGCAAGCCCGCTAAAGACCGGGTAACTATTGCCCGTATAAAAGCCTAACCCTAGAACCCTCCTCCTCAGCCCACTGCTCTCTGCCCCTCCTCCGCATCCCCTGTCGATTCCCCCATCATCTCCTAGCCGCCACCCACCACCCACCACCTCTTTTCCTACCTCCTCCCACAGATCGCCGCCGGCCCTCCCCTCACCTCCTCTCACCTCGCAGCGCTGGCAGCTGCCAGATCCGTCGCACTCCCACCCATCAATCCCTCTGGAAATCCATCTCTCTCTCTCTCTCTCTCTCGCTCGCTCTCGCTCTCTCTCACTCTCTCTCTCTCTCTCTCTCTCTCTCTCTCGTGCGACACCTCACTCCATGGCCAGGCCTTGAAGATCCGTCGGCGTCCGCCACCGTGCAGCAGCGCTCACGAGCTGGTCGATGAGACTATGACCCCTCCAACCTCCAGTCCGCCTGGATCCACCGCTCCTGGTCTCCGGTGCTTGCCCGCGAACCCAATCTCGTGGCTAGGGTTTCGGCTGCGGCTTCGCATCCATCGTCGGCGCGTCTCCAGCAGCTCCTCTCTGATGCACACGGCGCCGCTTCGCGCCCTCTCCGCCTCGTGGATGGTGGCTTGCGCTCCCCCTGGATCCACCGCTCCTGGTCTCCGGTGCTTGCCCGCGAACCCAATCTCGTGGCTAGGGTTTCGGCTGCGGCTTCGCATCCATCGTCGGCACGTCTCCAGCAGCTCCTCTCTGATGCACACGGCGCCGCTTCGCGCCCTCTCCGCCTGGTGGATGGTGGCTTGGTGCGCTCCCCCCGTTGGCTGGACTGTGGCGACCACGGTGCTTGAGGCAGATCGGTGTGATTACCAAGCTCAAGGACCAGGGCGGCTGCGCTGCACGCGGCAGATACGCAGGGTGAGTATGGCTGATGTTGTTTACGGACACTAGATCTGAAATTAGATCATGCTGCATCTGATTTTTGCATCCATGGTTACTGCTAGCTTAACACAAAATGTTCCCCCGTTTCCATGGTAACATGCATTGGTAATTGATGTGCCCAGAACTTCTTGTAAGTGGACAGAATTTCACACATCTTTTCCTGTCATCTGATTTTAGCGATTGGACTAATGAAACATCCCATCATATTTCAGGTAGTTGTCGGCCTGTATTCAGAAAGAAGGCTGCTCCATGCCTCCTACGAATTTATAGTAATTACCCAGATGTTGTGAATATCGATGGCCTGGCCTGTAGTCAGAAAACGTAATTAGCTGCTTGTTACTTTCTGTGATTTTTTTTATCATAAACGTCTGAATCTCCCGATTTGCAGTATGCAAATGTGATGTGAATTATGAAGCATCTACCTGGGATTTCTTATTCACTTATTACCTGACTTAATATAGGTGTACAAATAATCCTTCTGTTTAACCGATGCTTAGTTTTTTCGCTTATTACAACAGAGGTGATGGGTTTTGTACTATTGTATTTTCGGAAATGCGCGTACACAGTATTGCAATCTGAAGGAGTGATGGAAATGCGCGTACACAGTATTGTACCAAGTCACTAATAGATGGAACATTATTTTCGCTTCATATTTAAGAGTGTTTGATCTGCTATATAGTGCATTTGTTCAGTCTCAAAATTTCAGTGTTACTACTAGCATTTTCTCTATTTCTTGGTATTATTCACACCATGTCATTGGTGAAAGCCTACTGGAAAGAATAATTAATCAAGGTTGTGCCAAGTTAAACTAAAATGTTATGTATACAACCAGAACTACAGAAAAAAGATCTAGTTATATTCCTTGAATTATTTATTTAATGCATTTTCATGTGAGGGCTCTTTACAGAAAGAAACTGAGATTCATTTAGAAAATCATGTTAATATTTATTGCATATCATTAACTAATGGTTACATAGGGTTGGCTCATCGTCGTTTACCCTTTTTTAAAATACTTACCCTTGTACTCATTTTATTGTAAAGACAATAATCAGGAAGTGGCATGTATAAAATTTGAAAATCTGCTCTATCTCAATTCTTTATCTCATTTCATATTGAATTGTAGGCAGAGATAATTATGTACCTTGTATGCAATGAAGGCTAATCACCCCCCCCCCCCCCCAAAAAAAAGGCAATCAGTAAATGTGAGAATGCATGCTTTTTTTCCAACATATGTTACTGTTCTTCACAATTCCCAGTGTAGTTAATCTCGGTGTGAAGGTTATGGTATGAAAGCATCAGAATAAATTTTAACCATTAGGTTCATCTTGCTTAACTGAAGTATTCTGATGCTCGCGAATATTTGGTCTTTGTAAAGAAGTCTACTCGTAGCATAATAAGATCACCAAGTGGATCATTTAGTTGACTAAAATGGTCTTTTCTTCGAGTTGTTTTATTTTATATGACATGTAGAAAGCAAGTTTAAGAATTACCTTTAATGGATGGAAAGTATGCCTCCAGTATTACTATTTTCATGTTTTGTTAACTATGAACTACATTATATTGTATGGGAGCTGGCTGTTATAACTTATTGTAATTTTGTATCTGTTTTTGAGTCTATGCAGGTTTGGAAGTTAGTTCGTGTTACTAGAGATTGAAGGTTTTTTAGCAGCAATTACTTGGGTCAGAATAGCTGTCTGGAACTGGTGGTGGTGTAGTGTTCTGGTGGGTTAGTGTTGGAGATTAAAAATAGCTAGCAGTGGATTTTCAATGAAGTCATGTTACTTGATTTTTTACAAAAAAAGATGCTTATAGCTTTTTCTAGATATGCTTATGATATTTCATATTAAGGCTTGTATTTGAAGCCAGACTGATAGTTGGAAATCTGTATTGTCTTGTGAACAAATGTTAATTTTCTGAATGAATATAATTTGGTGGTCTTTTGTAAATTGTGATGAATTGAGAAAGAAGGCTGGACTAAAAAAGAGGCTAATGTGTTCGAATGGAATGGAATTGGGCTGGTTAATACATGGCCATGTTTGCCTCCATGTCAGATCCACGTAGGCTACTTGTTGCTTTTAGATATGTAAATCGGTGACGGGTTTTTTCCGTCACACCCTAGTTTGGGCTTGGCGGGCCTGTGGCAGATCCATGACAGCCAAGAACCGTCATGGAAGGTACGATCTTAAATTATGACACGATATACATGACGGATTTTAGATCCGTCATGGAGGGACACGCATGACAGTTTTTGGCTGATCCGTGACGGACAAGGATCGTCATGTATTAACAAGTTTCTTGTAGTGCCGCCCCGCACGTCCCGAGCGGATGCGGGAACCCCTAACCAGGGGTCCCGACAGCCATGCTTCACCCATTTATAACCGGGCGCTGGCCGGCTCGACGGGCTGGTTGGGCCAGGCCCCGCACTCCCTTCAGGAGCCCGAGCCCCACACCCCACCAGGGCCGTCACCCGACAAGGCCCCACGCCATCCACCAGCCCAGCAACAACCTCCTTGGGCCCGGCCCACCAGTCGCCAGCTCAGCCCGCATCCCAACTCCGGCAACCCTAGGCACCTTGTGCGGGGCCAGCACCACTGCGATCTCCGCGCCCGTCGTCGTCGCCGCCGTCCGCCGGGGGGGAGGAGAGGGGAAGGCTAGGCCAGTCCAAGTCCAAATCCGACCCCAACCCCCCCCCCCCCTCCACGCCGCGCGGCCTAGACAGGTCCAATGCCGCTCGGGCCCTTATCGAGCACGGCGCTAGCCTCGCCGAGTCCCCACTCGCCGGAGTCGCCGGCCGCCACACCCGGGCCGCCACGGACCGCGGACCTCTGCCGCCAGGCGCGAAGTGGCGCTTACTTGCCGCCCCACAGCCCGACTCCGACGCGAAAGCAATGAAGCCGCTGACAAGCGGCCCCGCCGGCGCCGCCCCCAGGACCTCCGAGCCCTGTGCCTCTGCATCGTCCTTACCGTCCTCACCGTCCGAATCTTCTCCCGAGAGCGCCCAGAACCGATTTCCATCACGCACTCGTGCCGCCCTCACCGAGGGGGAGGGGACGGGGAGGGAGGGGCGCCCCGGCGAGCCTCTCGAGGCCCGCCTTACCAGCTCCCAGCCGCTGCCTCCGTAGCCTCACCTGCGTCGCCCTCGCAGTCGCCCGCAAGTGTCGCCAACGGTCCGCTCATTTTCGTCCCTCGTACACACATCTGTCGGATCCGTCTTAATATTAAGAATGACAACTTCTCTTATGGGGCTGAAACGAGTCGTGTGAAAATTAAGTGCGTCAAAATCTCACAACTATCCATTATCCATGGCTTCTTGATTGAATCAGGAACTACTAATCCAACTTCGATTTGACGAGCCAGCAAGCAAAATATGAACACTTCTTAATGTATCAAATACATATCTGTACATGTTTCCAGGGCAACTCGACTGCGACTCACGACCAACCTTAGCTCGTCTTCTAGCTGTGAGCCTGTGAGTGGAGTGACTATCAGTCGTGCCAGTGGCCGGTCTTCAATGGCTCGGCTACATATGACCATGTACTGCAAAAAGATTCTCTGTGAAGAAGAATCAAAGCAACCACGCTAACTCGATCGTGCCTTAATTTGTGGTTGTCGGGAGGACGTACGAGAAGTCGAGAATGTCACATTTTCATTTCACTCTATATATGGAGACTTGGAAAGAGTGCGTGTGTGTGTGAGAGAGAGAGTGTGTATGTGTGTGTACTGTAGACAGGCAGCTTGTGTGTGTTGACGAGAGAAGATTCACATAAGGATGTAAAGTGGGTCTAGTTTAATCTCATTTAAGACTATTTATGGTCTAACAGTTCCCTTTAACACTTCCGCTCCGGTACAACCCCGTGAGTACATCAACGAAGGAGATCTCTTCATACCCCTTCATAATAAAGGATAGGATCATCTTTTTCAAAAATACATCACCCGCATCGAGCGCGGCTACGGGCCTGGCCCATTTACTCTTTTTTTCTTTTCGGTTCCCATTTACTCTATTTCTTTTTCATAAAAAATAGGAAAAAATATTCAGCGACTTGATTCGAACGCGTAACCTCCCGATTAACAGCAATCATATCAACCAACTAGGACAACTAACCCATCGTGCCTATTGTAGTACTTTTTCCTTTTACCAATCAACATGGGACGTTCTGTCAGTCGGGGAAGGATTTTGGTGACAAGGCCTGGAGATATCAGAAATGAGAGTGCTAATGTCAGGACCCCGATCCTAAGTCACACCGATCTAGCATATAACACCTCATATCCCTTTGCGGCCTCACGCACGGTATTCCCACGGGTGTCGCCTTACCATGGCCCGGGACCGTTTGCGTCTTTTGGCTCACGTATATGATAATGTCGCTAGCATCCATATGACAAAGAACCCGGGCCGACATGGCTAGTCGTGAACCCAAAGCGGCGCTTAACCTATGGGGACAGGCATACATGAATCACATCGAGCATGTCGGTCATCAACGTATAAATTCGGCTGTAGCACTGGGCTAACAGGACTCCGGTATCCCGGGCTGTAGCAGGCTAGGCAGGACTCCGAATAACACCGCGTGACATTTCCCCGAAGGGACAGACATAGGAACGAAGTGAAACACATGCCGGCCAATCAAGTGTCCAAGCAGTAGTGCTGGGCTAGCAGGACTCCGGTGGACCGGGCTGTAGCGGACTACTATCGCTCAGAAGCACGAGACTACATTTCCCCATATGAGAGGCTGCCAAGGATAAACAACTAGTTTGTCGGATCCCACACATACCAAGCATTTCAAACATACACACATTATGCTCAATATGTGTAGATACAACATGGCATCACAACATAACTCTACGACTCAAATATTATTCATTAGGCTCCGAAGAGCGAGATATTACAAACATGGGTCTCATGACCCAACACTCAGAGCATACAAGTCATAGCACAAGCGGAAGCTAATCATGTCTGAGTACAGACAACTATAAATGAAAAAGGCTGAGAAGCCTGACTATCTACCAGATCCTGCCGAAGGCACAAGATCGTAGCTGAGGTAACAAGCTAAACGTCGAAGTCCAAGCGGAACTACTAGCGAGACTGATGTCTCTCTGCAAAACATAAATAAGCAAACGTGAGTACAATTGTACCCAGCAAGACTTACATCAGAACTAACTACATATGCATCATTATCAAAAGGGGGTGGTGGAGTTTGACTGCAGCAAGCCAGCTTTGACTCGGTGGCTATCCTGAACTACATTTGCAAGTAACTCTTTTGAGGTGGCGCACACGAGTCCACATATTCACCATATCAATACACCACTATGGACCCGCTCCCGTCTCCCTACGAGAACGCCATCCATAGTACTCACGCTTATCTTGCGCATTTTAGGGTATCCACTTTCACTTGTCTATGAACTGATATAGGCAATCCAGAAGTCCTTCTCCGTGGACACGGCTATTCGAATAGATCATATTAAACCCTGCAGGGGTGTACTTCTTCACACGCTCTCACCACTTACCGCCGTTTACACGACATGTACTCGGCAACCTTCAAGCGGAAGCCCAACGTGGGTGTCGGCCACGGCCTACCTAAACACTCAAGTCCCTAGTCCAGGTTTATCGCCTATTCGGGTTCCATCCGCAGGGAGTCCGCCGAGGTTTCCCATACAGCCCCGAACGATGTGTGCAGGGTTCCCGAGATACCAAACGGGCACTTTCGGTACACCGGGCCACGGTGCCTACCGCAACACAACCCACCCCTAAGGTCAGCTATGCGTCGGCCCCAAAGATGCTACAAACACCAGAAACTACTTGCAACTCCCGGACCAGGAACAAGGGTGGTTAAGAAGCCGAGAGGGTCCATTGGTTTCGGGCCCAATGCGTGGTAGTAACTATTTCATGGATCACAGACACAGATCTCAGTTCCTGAGGACGGCTGCAATGAGACAACCCACCATGTACTCCTACATGGCCTCTCACCGCTACCTTTACCAAATCGTGTTCACACACTTAGCTCATACACAATAGGACATGTTCATAACAATTCCAATTCATTCCCGATGAATCGGACCTGACGCAACTCTAAGCAGTAGCAGGCATGACAACAAGCATAAATGAGTAGGCACAACATGGCTCAAACAACTCCTACTCATGCTAGTGGGTTTCATCTAATTGCTGTGGAATGACAGGTCATGCAAAGGATCAAGGGGTTCAGCTACCGCAGCAAGTAATACATGAGTCGTTGTTGTCCTAATGCAATAAAATAGAGCAGGAGCGAGAGTGGGATTATATCGGAATGAACAAGGGGTTTTGCTTGTCGGCACTTCGAAGATAATAGTTCTTCATCGGTGTCATCGAATAATCGTCGTCGGTACATCGCTCACCGGGAGGGACAATTACCGCAAACAAGAGAGAACACAATCAATGCAATGCACATATATGATGCATGATCATGTTAAGGTACTGAATTCACCTAATGCAATAATAATCCAAGTTAGTTGGAGTGGAATTCAAACAAGGTTGAATTCCAACTCAAAATGCTATTTCCTAAATTACCCTAATCATGATTCATCCTATTCAGTGATGTTAACTTGTTCAAACATGCATGATCATGGCATAAACAGATTCTTCATATTTTTCTGATCATTTTTCATATATAAATTATTTCCATCCGAGTTACGGTTGAATTTATATGATTTATAGAAGTTTAGAGTATTTTCTAAAATTTACTGAATTAAATTAAATCTAGATACCTAGTTATTGCGTCAGCCTGACGTCAATGTGACGTCAGCGGGTCAACAGGGCGCGGTCCAGGACAACCCAGACCAGTGGGGTCCACCGGTCGGTGACTCGAAATGGGTTGGGTGGATGACAGGTGGGACCGGTCAACACTGACTTGTCAAAGTCAATGCTGACACGTGGGGTCCACCCAGATTAGTACTAATCTTAACAGAAAATAAACAAAGATTAATTAAGGACGTGGGGCCCATGTGTAAGCGGGTCAGGGGTAATTAAGCCGGGTCATTAGAGCCTAACAACGAGGCCACGTCAGCACGTCGGGGATGAGCCGGCGGCGACCACAGGACATGGCGGTGGCACGCCGGACTTGCGCTAGGGGCGTCGGATTAGCGCTACCGAGGGCACCGGGCATAGCTCTTGCTCGTCCGCATCCAACGGAGCAGGTGGGAGGTCGCGGGGTGGTCGGAGCTCGCCGGAAGTGAGCTCGCGGCGGCGCCGGAGTTCGGGTAAGTGCGGGGTTGGCGCTACGATGCACGGGAGGGCAAGTGGATGTGCGGGTTAGGCTCCTGGGGGTCTCCTGAGCACGTTGACACGCTCCGACGCGAGCGGCAGGGGCGGTGGCATGGCGGGCGCCATGGCCGGGCGGTGAGGAGCTGGCTGCGCGACAGAGCTATGGTTTAGAGCTTCGCAAACGCGAGGAAAGGAAGGGGTTTCAGACGGGAGCTCACCGCTGGTCTGTAGCGACAACGGCGGGTCGGGGACGGCCCGGAGCCGAATTGCCGACGGCGACATCGGGCGGGTCGAAGAGGGGAAGAACGACGGGCGGCGCTTTGGGGCCCTTCCGTCACGTGGATCGGTGAGGAGGTAGGGAACGAGGTGGCGGAGCTCTAGGATGGCTCGGGCGGCTCGGGATGGCTGGGTCATGGCGAACGACGACGGCGCCAAGTAGCCTGCTCGGTTCGGGAAAGAGAGCGAGACGGAGGAGGGAACGAGGGAGAAGAAGAGAGCGAGGGGTCCAGTGGTCGCGTGGCGCTTCGGGAGGCGCCCAGAGCGGGGTGAAGCAGGCTGGGTGGAGGGGCCCGCGGCATCGCCAGCGCTCGCCACGCCTCGCCTCTGCCTTCTGGCAGAGTAATACGTTGAGCGGTGGGGGTTGGTGGGTTGGGCAACCTGGGCCAGCGAGGGGGAACTGGGCGGGTGGGCTGCACGGTAAGGTTTCCTCTCTCTCTCTTTTCCATTTCTGTTTTCTATTTTGCAGTTTGTTTTTGATCCAGATTTAAAACCAAATCAATTTTATAAATCCTGAAAATATTCACGGGCACTTTCTGAATTATTTCTATGGCCCACAAATACTTCCAACATTATTTGAGCATTTAAATTATTTATAGTGTTTAAATGCCCAAAGTCAAATGGTTTAAGATTTAATTCAAAAATCCAGGAATGACCTATAAGATATGTTCATCATTTTGGAAGAGGCTTTCACCTTTATCCTTTAATCATGAACATTTTCACAGGGCATTTTGGAATTATTGAAAATGATTTTATTTGAACCTATTAGAATTCAATTGGTGCTAGGGTTCCAACAATCCCCATTTCAATTTTCATGGAAATTAACATGATGACATGAATGCCTTAATGCAACTAATGTCAAACAATTCTAGGGCTGTGACAACTCACCCCCACTAAACAAGAATCTCGCCCCGAGATTCAAGACGTGAGGTAAGAGGAAAAGAGGAAGTCACAAACTATCACAATCTTCATGATCCATTCGCCTTCCTCAAAAATGTTGATTCATTCCATCACCTTGGTCTTGAGGTCTTTGCCTTCGAGATCTTTACCTGACACGACAACAAAAAGAAGGGGGAAACCCTACATGATTCGATCTTCACGAAGATCAAATAAACATGATCGACTCACGGACTGAGACGGTGACACATCTTGAGTTGAGACATAACAGGCATCGAGAGGGATGGAAGAACAACAACGGGGTTTGATTAGTGGCAACAATCCCACGCTTAGAGAGATGGTGGATGGTGTCATGGTGGTGAGGAAATATTTACCATGATCCCGTAACGGGGCACCTCAAAAAGGTGACGCAAAGAACTATTCCCTTAAGTGGCAAAAAGAATTACTTTTGAATTAGAGATCATTGAGACTCTTTACACCAGCCTAAGGCAATTCACAAGGATCGCTTTGGTGGAGTTTAAAGGAATGGTACATCCGGACTAGAATGAATGATGTGGACTACCTTGTTGAAGACAACACAATGGATGATTTTGCTTATCATCGGAGGTGGAGGGAACCCATGGTAAGTCCACTTTTGAGGATGATCTTGAACAGAAATTACTACGAAGGCAGCCCATAATGAAATGGCATAAGGACGGTGCAAGCTGGGAACGAAATGCAACTGTTTCGACTGTTCCAACCATCATATCTGCACGAGGTTCAGATCTGGTTGGTGTTAGGATATTTCAGACTCAGCTTGTCTGAAAAGGAAAGGTTGCAACACAATTTGACGCGATGGCGTTGCGAGATTCTCGGGATATGAACTACGATAGCAAGCTTCAAAACATGAGCTAGTTTTGCTACAAACATGTGAACACATTGTCCTAGACAAACATGACCACATGGTAGTCTTATAATAAAATGCTACCGAGTTCGGGTGGGGAACCATCATCGAGGATATCGGAGTTTAACATAAGTCATATGATTAGCTCTTATGAAAGAACTCCTTTTCCTTGAACAAATCAATCAGTGGCTTGGTGTGCTAGGGATACATATGGAATGAAGATGATCAGTCTATCAAACCATAGAATACTTCAGACGTGCATGGTGGCTTGGGATGATTCCAGAGGAACAAAACAAACCTTTTTCAAATTCATGGCGGCAACTTACATCAGATGCACATGAATTAGAGGAAGTCACTACTTTCATCCAAACATATGCTTCATGAATGAAACACGAAGAAATGCTTACACAAGTTTCCAATACTAGGTTGATGCTCAACATGACTCATGGGGGAGACAAAATGCTACTGATGGGCTCAACAGCAACTCATCGGAATTTCCATATCACTGGACTTCCATCATCATGTGAACACGGTGATAGCATTGGTCAGACCAAAAGACATAATGGTGTATGCTCGAGGGATCAACCACGAGTAAGACAACATTACGAATATCGTTGGTACTGATTTGACTTGACGATTGCCCACCTCAAGTCGAAGGATCGATAAGACAATAGATCCAAAGAATCGATCACGAGGAACAATCGATGAAGATATCATCTTTCTTCAACACACACTACACGAGAATATCCCTTTGGAACGAACTAAGTAGGACAAGCTTTTATCTTCCAACTCTCCAAGTTATTGTCTAGCTAAACCAACTAGCTCAAGGATAACCAACACAGATTCTAGGAGAAGGGTGGTTCACAGGAAAACCAACTTGATCACGAGCCCAACACATCGGGCCGGAAAACAACCCGGTAACACTTCCAAGAAGATATTTGGAAAGTCACGAACCACCGGTATGTTACTAAGCTCGAGAAAAATCTTGCTTTTAAGGGCAAGACGATATGATCGAATGAGTGAGGACTTGACACAATCCTAACTCATCAATCGAAGGGTGCACCAGAAATAAGGACTAGGTAGCACGATCAATCTTAGGATGATGGTTTAATAACCAACACGCTAAAAATGAGGATATTGTCCATTAACTACCAAGCAACGAGTGGCTCGGAGTATTGATTTCGCACATCACAATTCACTTGCCGGCATTCCGGTTACAACAACACGGGACCGAGGAATGAATGATGATGGTGAGAAGTATCACTACGTCAAAACTTCATGAGAGTTAGTGCAATCCTTATGACACTCTTGACATAAGATGGCAATACTTCAGGTAGAACAGATTCAAAAGCTGAATTGGCATTTTGATCTGCGGAATACAACTCGCTTTGACCCAATCACGGAAATGGATGAGGTAATCGAGTTTGTTTCTCCTAGTCATTCCGAGCAGAATGGCTTGACGGACCATAAGGATAATAGACATCGATAAACACGATCGCACACATAACCTTGACTATCAATTGATAGAGGATGGTCGGAATACAACTAAAGAGAGCAACTCAAAGGAACATATAATTTTTCGAGTTGTGGATGCACAGATTAGTATGTCGAGCGAAGCTCAACATTTCTTCCGGATAACCCATGCGTAAAAGTAGAATTGGCAGATTCACAATTATGAATGGAGAACTCCTCAAGAGCACTCTAGTTGTGATCTTTTGGTTTAACAAACTTCGCCATAAGTGGTTCATGGTATTTGGAAGAAGGATATACCACGGACCTCGAGGACTATCGCAAAGGTTACTAATATCCTAAAGGCACTAGCAATACTAACGACATGAAGTAGGATGAATCTCGGGTTCAGCAACCCAGGAGTAGAATACCTACTACTAAATGGCATCACGGGATGCTTTCAAGAATGACGGCCAGAATCATCACACCGAGGATACAAAAGCATTGCTAAATTGCTAGGTGACTTCCTAAACACTTAGGGTCATAATAATAGTCCCAACATATGTGTCGAGGCAACAGAGTACCTCAACTTACCGATTGGTGTGCTTATTCTGACCAAAAGGTCATCGAAGCGGAAGGAAAGAATTTGCAAATGCATCGAGACTATTTAGAGACACAGGATGATTCGGACAGCATAACGGGCTGTAAATGCTCAAAATGATTTGAGACATCCTGCAAAAATGGTGGCATAACCACTCAACAACATCATAACAAGATTCTGAAATCAACGGTTATCATACGTAAGTAGTAAGAACTGAATCGGGATTAAAACCAACAATCTTATAGGTCTATGGATTAGTAACACGTCATCCTAATGGATAGATGAGAAGCCTAGTTCTTAAACCCGTAGAGAAGAGAAGAGGATGATTTCAGATCGGAAGGCCATGAGGTACAAGGAGTAAACAGAGCCTTACGTTCCCTTCCACAAACAATTCCCTTTATATAACTAAAGCATTTCTAGACACAACTTCGACCAGTTTGGCTTGGTAATCCCTCTGAGCAGTCGGGGCTCGATACCAACGCTGTCAGGACCCGATCCTAAGTCACACCGATCTAGCATATAACACCTCATATCCCTTGCGGCCTCACGCACGGTATTCCCACGGGTGTCGCCTTACCATGGCCCGGACCGTTTGCGTCTTTTGGCTCACGTATATGATAATGTCGCTAGCATCCATATGACAAAGAACCCGGGCCGACATGGCTAGTCGTGGAACCCAAAGCGGCGCTAACCTATGGGGACAGGCATACATGAATCACATCGAGCATGTCGGTCATCAACGTATGTATTCGGGCTGTAGCACTGGCTAACAGGACTCCGGTATCCCGGCTGTAGCAGGCTAGGCAGGACTCCGAATAACACCGCTGCGTGACATTTCCCGAAGGACGGACATAGGAACGAAGTGAAACACATGCCGCCGATCAAGTGTCCAAGCAGTAGTCTTTGGGCTAGCGGACTCCGGTGGACCGGGTCAGAAGCGGACTACTATCGCCGTAAGCACGAGACTACATTTCCCCATATGAGAGGCTGCCAAGGATAAACAACTAGTTTGTCGGATCCCACACATACCAAGCATTTCAAACATACACACATTATGCTCAATATGTGTAGATACAACATGGCATCACAACATAACTCTACGACTCAAATATTATTCATTAGGCTCCGAAGAGCGAGATATTACAAACATGGGTCTCATGACCCAACACTCAGAGCATACAAGTCATAGCACAAGCGGAAGCTAATCATGTCTGAGTACAGACAACTATAAATGAAAAAGGTGAGAAGCCCGACTATCTACAGATCCTGCCAAGGCACAAGATCGTAAATGAGGTAACAAGCTAAACGTCAAGTCCAAGCGGAACTACTAGCGAGACCGATGTCTCTACGCAAAACATAAATAAGCAAACGTGAGTACAATTGTACCCAGCAAGACTTACATCGAACTAACTACATATGCATCATTATCAAAAGGGATGGTGGAGTTTGACTGCAGCAAGCCAGCTTTGACTCGGTGGCTATCCTGAACTACATCGCAAGTAACTCTTTTGAGGTGGCGCTACGAGTCCACATATTCACCATATCAATACACCACTATGGACCCGCTCCCGTCTCCCCACGAGAACGCCATCCATAGTACTCACGCTTATCTTGCGCATTTTAGGGTATCCACTTTCACTTGTCTATGAACTGATATAGGCAATCCAGAAGTCCTTCTCCGTGGACACGGCTATTCGAATAGATCATATTAAACCTGCAGGGTGTACTTCTTCACACACGCTCTCACCACTTACCGCCGTTTACGACATGTACTCGGCAACCTTCAGCCGGAAGCCCAACGTGGTGTCGGCCACAGCCTACCTAAACACACAAGTCCCAAGTCCAGGTTTATCGCCTATTCGGGTTCCATCCGCAGGGAGTCCGGCCGAGGTTTCCCATACAGCCCGAACGATGTGTGCAGGGTTCCCGAGATACCAAACGGGCACTTTCGGTACACCGGCCACGGTGCCTACCGCAACACAACCCACCCCTAAGGTCAGCGTATGCGTGCGGCCCCCAAAGATGCTACAAACACCGAAACTACTTGCAACTCCCGGACCAGGAACAAGGGTGGTTAAGAAGCGAGAGGGTCCATTGGTTTCGGGCCCAATGCGTGGTAGTAACTATTTCATGGATCATGCATACAGATCTCAGTTCACGAGGACGGCTGCAATGAGACAACCCACCATGTACTCCTACATGGCCTCTCACCGCTACCTTTACCAAATCGTGTTCACACACTTAGCTCATACACAATAGGACATGTTCATAACAATTCCAATTCATTCCCGATGAATCAGACACTGACTCAACTCTAAGCAGTAGCAGGCATGACAACAAGCATAAATGAGTAGGCACAACATGGCTCAAACAACTCCTACTCATGCTAGTGGGTTTCATCTAATTACGTGGAATGACAGTCATGCAAAGGATCAAGGGGTTCAGCTACCGCAGCAAGTAATACATGAGTCGTTGTTGTCCTAATGCAATAAAATAGAGCAGGAGCGAGAGAGTGGGATTATATCGGAATGAACAAGGGGTTTTGCTTGCACGGCACTTCGAAGATAATAGTTCTTCATCGGTGTCATCGAATAATCGTCGCTTGTACATCGCTCTACCGGGAGGGACAATTACCGGCAAACAAGAGAGAACACAATCAATGCAATGCACATATATGATGCATGATCATGTTAAGGTACTGAATTCACCTAATGCAATAATAATCCAAGTTAGTTGGAGTGGAATTCAAACAAGGTTGAATTCCAACTCAAAATGCTATTTCCTAAATTACCCTAATCATGATTCATCCTATTCAGTGATGTTAACTTGTTCAAACATGCATGATCATGGCATAAACAGATTCTTCATATTTTCTGATCATTTTTCATATATAAATTATTTCCATCCGAGTTACGGTTGAATTTATATGATTTATAGAAGTTTAGAGTATTTTCTAAAATTTACTGAATTAAATTAAATCTAGATACCTAGTTATTGCGTCAGCCTGACGTCAATGTGACGTCAGCGGGTCAACAGGGCGCGGTCCAGGTCAACCCTGACCAGTGGGGTCCACTGGTCAGTGACTCAGAGCTGGGTTGGGTGGATGACAGGTGGGACCGGTCAACACTGACTTGTCAAAGTCAATGCTGACACGTGGGGTCCACCCAGATTAGTACTAATCTTAACAGAAAATAAACAAAGATTAATTAAGGACGTGGGGCCCATGTAAGCGGGTCAGGTAATTAAGCCGGGTCATTAGAGCCTAACAACGAGGCCACGCCAAGACGTCGAGGATGAGCGGCGGCGACCACAGGACATGGCGGTGGCACGCCGGACTTGCGCTAGGGCGTCGGATTAGCGCGCTGAGGGCACCGGGGCATAGCTCTTGCTCGTCCGCATCCAACGGAGCAGGTGGGAGGTCGCGGGGTGGTCGGAGCTCGCCGGAAGTGAGCTCGCGGCGGCGCCGGAGTTCGGTAAGTGCGGGGTTGGCGCTTCGATGCACGGAGGGCAAGTGGATGCGAGTTAGGCTCGGGGTCTCTCGAGCACGTTGACACGCCCGACGCGAGCGGCAGGGGGCGGTGGCAGCAGCGGCGCCATGGCCGGGCGGTGAGGAGCTGTCGGCCGCGACGGAGCTATGGCCTAGAGCTCGCAAACGCGAGAAAGGAAGGGGTTCTGACGGGAGCTCACCGCTGGTCTGTAGCGATAACGGCGGGTCGGGACGGCCGGAGCCGATTTAATTGCCGACGGCGACCGCGGGTCGAAGAGGGAAGAACGACGGGCGGCGCCTTGGGGCCCTTCCGGTCCACGTGGATCGGTGAGGAGGTAGGGAACGAGGTGGCGGAGCTCTAGGATGGCTCGGGCGGCTCGGGGATGGCCGTGCTTGGCGAGCAACCAGCGCCAGGCGAGCTCGTTCGGGTTCGGGAAAGAGAGCGAGACGGAGGAGGGAACGAGGGAGAAGAAGAGAGCGAGGGGTCCAGGTCGCGTGGCGCTCGGGGAGGCGTCAGGCGCGGGGTGAAGCGGCGAGGTGGAGGTGGCCGCGGCATCGCCAGCGCTCGCCACGCCTCGCCTCTGCCTTCTGGCAGAGGAAGACGGTGAGCGGTGGGGGTAGGTGGGCTGGGCCACCTGGGCCAGCGAGGGGGGGGAAACTGGGCCGGGTGGGCTGTACGGTAAGGTTTCCTCTCTCTCTCTTTTCCATTTCTGTTTTCTATTTTGCAGTTTGTTTTTGATCCAGATTTAAAACCAAATCAATTTTATAAATCCTGAAAATATTCACGGGCACTTTCTGAATTATTTCTATGGCCCACAAATACTTCCAACATTATTTGAGCATTTAAATTATTTATAGTGTTTAAATGCCCAAAGTCAAATGGTTTAAGATTTAATTCAAAAATCCAGGAATGACCTATAAGATATGTTCATCATTTTTGGAAGAGGCTTTCACCTTTATCCTTTAATCATGAACATTTTCACAGGGCATTTTGGAATTATTGAAAATGATTTTATTTGAACCTATTAGAATTCAATTGGTGCTAGGGTTCCAACAATCCCCATTTCAATTTTCATGGAAATTAACATGATGACATGAATGCCTTAATGCAACTAATGTCAAACAATTCTAGGGCTGTGACAGCTAACATGAGTAACGAGAAATCCTGTGAAAAACACGATCGCCTGCCAGTGGAAGGCTTTCTGCTAAAAATGGGACCTCGCACCGCTCGCTCCCCAGCGCGCCCTTTTGGGCTGGCCCATGTGCGGTGCGCTCAGTTTTCTTTAATTTTGGTTTTCCTTTTTAGTTTTTCTTTAACTTTTTCTAATCCGTTTTCGTTTTTTCATATTAAATAATATGGAATTTCAAACCATTCCAAAATTTTGAAACATTGTACATTCTGAAGAAAAAAAGTTCAATAAATCAAAAACATTTGTGATTTGCCAAAAAAAATGTTCACATATACAGAAAATGTTGGTGTATTCGAAAACTGTTATGAATTGAATAAATTTTCGTAAATCTAAACATTTCTCATGCATCTCAAAATGTTCATAAAATTAAAAAATATTCATGAATTACAAAAATGTTCCTCGGCTCAAAAAAGGTTCATGAATTTATAAAATTCTCATACAAAAAAAAGTTGTTCATGAATTACAAAAATACTTCCCCCAATTTTGAAAGAAAAATTCGCTGATTCAAAAAAAAATATTCATGGGTTAGAAAGTTGTTCAGAATTCCCAAAAAATTATTCGAAATTGAAAAAGATGTTCATGAATTTGAAAAGTTTTCACATTTTCAGAAAATTTTGCAAGTTTAAAGAATATTCATGATTCTCAAAAATTCCTAACGATTTGAGAAAATATGTCCGCAAAATATAAAACAAAAAGAAAGAAAGAAAGAAAGAAAAAGAAAAGAAAGATAAAAGAAAAAGGGGAAAAGAAAAATGTCACTAATGAGGGACATACGTGCCAAATAGCAGATGCCCTAAAAACACATAGCGGCTTTCTTGTCTGGTTTTTCTTTTGTTTTAGGCATATTTTCTTTGTTTTTTTACTTCTCGTTCCGTTTATGTTTTTAATTTCCTTTTTTGCTTCATTATAAAATCATAATTTATTTTTACTTTCATGAACCTTTCAAAGTCGTGAACATTTTGCTAAATTTGTGAACTTCTTTAAAAATCCATGAACTTTTTTCCGAATGCGTGATCCTTTTCTGCAAATGCATGAATTTTTTCAATCCACGAACTCTTTTCAACTCTTATCAAAGCCCATGAACTTTTTTTGAATTCATGAACTTATTTTCAAATTCTATTAATTTTTTAAAATTTGTGAACTTTATTTTTCAAAATCAATAAAAAAATCTAAACCATGATTTATTTTTAGAGATGCATGAAATGACCCCAATTTTTGCCAACAGATGGGCATGCCCGTGGTAGGCATCCATGTCAGATTTGAACTAATTCCGACACCGTATGCGAGTTGCGACACGTCCAACAGTTTATGGTCTTTTTCACCTAGAAAACTTCAGAAAATGCAAGATTTGTCAAAAAACAAAAATAACTTGGCACGGTGCCTTTAATTGGTCATATAAGCTCATGAGAAAAATTTGGGTTATCTAAATGATGCCAAAAAAGCGCTCACAAACGGACCCTTCATGCCTAGCTGAACACCCCTCCATTAAATATGGTCTATTTTAGACATGCAAGAAATAACCCCAACTTCTTCAAGCAAGTGGGCATGCCGATGGTAGGCATCCATATCAGGTTTGAATGGATTCTGATACATTATGCAACTTGTGTCATGTCCGACCATTTATCGGGCTTTTTTCACTAAGAAAACCCTAGAAAATGCAAAGCTAATCGAAAACCCAAACAACTTTGGATGTTGCCTTGAATTTGTAATGTAAGGTTATGAAAAAATGGAGCCGATTCAAGGATGTCGAGAAACAACATGCTCTTAAAATAAGCCATCTGGCCTACCCGAACACCCTCCGTTGAACATGGTCTAGTTTCGCGAAAATCTATCTCTGCACCCGAGCTCATCTGCACCCACGCTGAAGAAAAAAATCAAAAATAATACTAGAAAATTTTAAAAAAATCCAATTTTTTTGTGTGGTAGACAATTTTATGCGTGAGGTCCGCTCCAATTTGCAAATCATTTGGATACCTGAGGAGCTCTCAGCGAAAAAGGTAAATTGGGGGTCTATAAAAATATTTACTGTTAATGTACTGTTTTGGTTCGATTTATCTTTTTTGCTGAGAGCTGCTCAGACGTCCAAATGACTTGAAATTTGGAGCCAGCCTCACATCAAATTTTCTACCGCACAATTTTTTTTTGGATTTTTTATGAATTTATTTTATTTCTAACCGGGTGTAGATGAGCCTGGGCACCAAAACGCTCTACTCCTATTTTGGACACTCTTGAAATGATGCTAAGTTTTGCAAGCCGGTGGCTTGCCCATGGTGCATCCATGCTAGGATTAAACGATTCCTGACAATGTAGGTAAGTTGCAACACGTCCTACCATTTTTCGGCCCTTTTGGACCGAGAAAACTCTAGAAATGCAAAATTTGTCGAAAACCAGAATAACCTGGCATGCTGCCTTGAATTGGTCATAGCCAATGAAAAGAATGGAGTCATTTGACGGTTGTCGAGAAACAACGTGCTCTCAATTGGGGTTTTCTGGCCTACGCGGACACCCTACGATGAACATGGTGTTTTGGGGACATTCTTGAAATTACTAGAATTTTTGCCAGAAGGTGGCAAGCCCATGGTAGGCATCGCCTGCCAAGTTTGAAGAAAAAGTATTTAAAATTATAGTTTAAACATGAACTTCAAACTGTTATTTAAACTTTTTAACACAATTAATAAATCCAAAGGGATAAAATGGAAAAGGGTAATAATTCAAAGCATTAAATAAATGTTTGATGAAAAAAGAATTTAAAACATTTCCTTAAAACTAACAATATTTCAAAATTTTGGACTGCTTTCAAAAAGAATAATAAATTCAGAAGGAGAAAAATGAATTAACGATAAAAGACAAGAATAACGAAAAAATAGAAAAAAAAACACTTAGGCCTTGGCCCAACTAGGCAACGGTATCGCTCCCGTTGGGCACCTGTTTTCTAAACTTATTTCCATTTAAAAAATTACTCGCGTTTCCAAAAAATGCTTGGAAAAGTAAAAAAATCATGTTATATTCATAAATTATTTGCTATTTATGAAAAATATTTGGCATGTGCAATTCACGTTTTTTCAAGAAAAGTTTTGGATTTTTTCAGAAATTGTTTTACATATGAACGCTGTAGTGTGGTCCTTATATAATTCGTGTTGTACAAAATCACAAGCTGTGACTTGGTCGAGTGGCAAACAGACTTCGCCCATAACATGAGATCTCAGGTTTGATTCCTAGAGAAATCTTTTTTCCAAATATTTTTTCTACTAAAAACTGACGGACGTGATTTAATGGGCCAGCCTAGGTGCGCGAGAAGTGACGGACGTGACTTAAAAAGGCCAGCCCAAGAGCGCGAGAACAGATACACAAAGCCTCTTACGGGGGGTCTTCGTACAACATACACATACAAAAGTGGGTACATTGTGTAAAAGGTCCGTAGTGTCCTTTATACGTTTGTGAGGGGGGATGTGGACTATTAGGGAGGTAAACTGGGACGAGAGAAGATTCAAATATGGGAACTTGGAAAGTGAGAGAGGGAGAGAGAGGCATGCACAATGCTTTGAAAAGGGGCAAGAGAGGGAGATATTTCCAAGCAAACCTCTCACGGACGATGGTACAACAAAACGTTCGGTGCATAATTCATTTAACTTCATGTGTGTTATCTGAAAATATGTACAACATGCCGAACTAGAGAGAGGGGATGCGCCATATTCTAGAGCTATCCACATGTTGGAGAATAGCCCTTATCAGCACGAATCTCGCAAACCTATGGAAGATTTTAACATGGACAACCATGGGCGGCACGCCATGTTTTTACTTCGCTAGATACTGCCATCATCTCCTCCAATTCAAATGGCTGATAAATAAATAAAATAGTTGAATGTACAGATCTTGTATGAGACACAAATGCAATAGATAGTGCGGAAAAAAGAGGGCATGAAATAATTCACATATATATTGTTTAACTAAAAAAGATAACATGACATAATTTCATATATATGATGTCTATCTAAACTGGATAACATAGCATGCTATAATTATATGATGTCTTTAGTAAACAAATTTGCATGACATAATTCACATAAATGGTATCTAAGTAATCAGGATCACATGATATAATTCACATTTATATACTAAGCAGATGGCATTCCTATATATGATGTCTTAACTAAAAACATGGTGTTCAATATTATGTATATGATGTCTAAATTATGCAATGTAGGACATCATATGCATGATATATATGAGTCTTGTAACCATCCCAAGTTAGAGCATACACCTCGGTGGGGGAATAAGACTGGTTATCTGTCTTTGAATCCATCTCCGAGGAGCTATCTGGACCCAGCAAGAGATCTGTTTCGACAGGTAGCACTGTCTGCTCTGAAGACGTTGTTTTTACTCCAAATTTTTCCATCTCCCACTCAAATGGATGATTCACAGAAAGAGTAGTTGAATGTATAAATATTGTCGACAAAAAGAAATGTAATGAACAAAAGGAATGGCAAGATATTAACTTCAATATATGATGTCTGGCTAAACAGGATGGCATTACATATTTCACATATATTATGCCTGGCTAAAAAACATGAGATTGCATCATGCTCGCCGGCCTTCTTTTTGAGGGGCGTCTCCTTTGCCTTATGTTTGAGGTAGCGGGCTTGCCGTGTCGTTGAGTCGATCTTTCATGTCCCCGCCTTCATTGTATCCTCCACCTATGCTATCTCCGACTGCTTTTCATACGGGTCACCGCATGGGCGGCAGCGAAAAAGGATGAGAGTTGGCGCGGGGGGAGGTGTCGCCGACAACTCCAAATGTGCGGGCTCCGCCTCAGTTTTGATGGACCGGGGTGTCGGAGTCCTACGGGATGGGATGTCTGCACTCCCGCAAAGCCCCTGGTTTGTTTTCGGTTTACGTGAAAAGAAACGTCTGTACTAGTCCATGGATGGTGGGGTATCACGTTGGATGGTTTGTGGCATCCGGGCCGCTTGGTCCGGACAAATGAGGGCAGTTTAAGAGCATCTCCAACAGGTGTGCAACGAGCGGCGTGCTAAAAAGCGTTTACAACGCCGGAATTGCGAGTTTTTGCGCCCCGCGGAGCGCTGGCTCCAGCGACCGCTGCAAAATATAACACGCGCGAGCCGCTCCAGCAGACGCGCTATACTGGTTCTTCATTTCTATTACAACGCGATACACATTCGACATAAAAACGATAGATAGATAGTACAACAATAGATAGAAAACGAAACGATACATAGATAGCCTCCTCCTACTATAGATAAAACGATAGATAAAAACCTAGGACAGTGCTAACGCCCACACGTGTGGTGGGACCCAAACCCGCCCACACGCCTTATAGCACACAGACTACGCCATGTCACATGTGGAAATCTTTTTGCATTTTCTGCTTTTAAAATATTTTTCTCTTAAATGGAAAATCCGACTAAAGATCCGTTTTCACCATTAAATCCCTCGCAATGAGATCTTCGAAACTAGATCTCATATCAATATATTTCGACGAATTTTTTTTAGGTTAAAAGTTGCCATGTCTACTGCACATGAATTACCATGATGTTTACCCTGAAGTTGCCATGATATGTTTCAGCTATTTTCTTCTACATTTAAAAGTAAATTTTGACATATTATAAAACAAGGAATTAAGAAACTAGACTTGCCATGCACCATAAATTAAAATTGCCATGATACATGCACTTAAAATTGCCATGGTTCATACAAAAAAATATTTTCATGGTTAAAGTACTTGAACATCTTCAAAAAACTAAAATTGCTATGATCTACAAACTAAAATTGCCACATGGCAACTTTAATTTAAGCACTATGGCAACTACAGTGTAAACATCATGGCAACTTTTAGGCAAAAAAAAAAATTCATCGAAATATATCAACATGGGGTCTAGTTTTGAAGATCTCGTCGAGACGGATTTAATGGTGAAAAAAGTTTTTAATTTGTTTTTTTAATTAGGAGATAGAACATTTTTTAGTCGAAAACCAAAAAAAATTCTGCTGATGTCATCTGTTCATACGTGGCAAAATGAGTGGTGATGGAGGCGTGTGGGCGATGTGCAAATGCCCACACATGTGGGCATTAGTTTTTTCGAAAAACTACTCCGCTCCGACTCGGTGATGTCCTCAGACGACGTCTCAATGAAGGTGCCAAGGTACCGATCGTCATTGGAGCCCAGGACGACGCTTCTTCTAGCTCGATGTTGAACTTAGCGGCCGCCTTTCGCGTACGCCTGTCCCTCGCGAGAGGCGGCTTGCTCTGCCCTCTTCTCCTCCCTCTCCGCACTCCTTTACGCGAAGAACTGCTGCTCGTTGATGACATCCTACGGGAAGCGTTGGCACCACTGCTCCATGGCTTCCTCGTCCATCTCGGCGAGGCTGAGACGGCGCTGGCGCCTCCGATTCTCGCGACGATCCTCGTCGGTGATAAGCTGCGGGGGAGGCGCCAGCTCCTGTGCCCGCTTCAGCGTCGCCACCTCCGAGAAGTTGATGTTCCTGTGGGGCTGTTGGAGACGTCAGGCCGCCGCGTCATACGCGCGGGCGGCCTCGTGGACGGTGTCAAAGGTGCCGAGGCCGAGGTGCATGTCGTCAGGCTGAATCTCGGCGGAGAAGACGCCAGAAGGGCGTGCGCGGACGCCGCGGTAGCCCGAGACTCCCCGGCTGTGTGGCGACATGGTGGTGCGGTGGTGGCGCATCGGCTGCTAGGCGAGAAAGCGGCAGAGGGAGCGGGGAGAGAAAGGCAGAGGGCGAGTGGCGTGCTGCAGAGCAATGGGAGGACGCATGGTGGGCGCTGCATTTTATAGACGCGCCAGACGCCGCGTGCTAAATCTAGCGCGCGAGCAATCATTTCCCGCGCGCCTGATTTTCCCTTCGCCGCTGGAGCGCGCGAAACCACCCCGCACGCGCGAAAATCGTCTTTTACCCTGCCCGCGTATTTTACAGCCACTGTTGGAGATGCTCTAACGGTCATGCCCTGAGGCTAGCTACAAACCAGACACTCGTGCATCATGTGCTAGCTGGAGCTAATGCGTGTGTGGAAGAGAGAATGGCTCTGAACGGGCCGACGGACACCCACAAGAAACCCGGCCCCAGTGCAAGATTCCAAATCAAGGCCGAGTCTGACCTCCACCATGGAAGCAGAAGCTGGCCTAGAAACACATAGAAACGTTAAAGAGGTCGAAAGATTTAGTAGAGTCGAGTCGGGGGGACCGGGATGGCCACCAAGAAGAGATAATCTCTGATCTCCAAGGAATGCAGGCCACACATGACACAAGTGAAATTCTGGGATGAATAAACAAACAAATAATGGCTGAAGCAACACTTCTGCAGTGAAGCCAGAAATTATACCTGAGAAGGGTCTGGATAAAGGACACCACGAACTACCTTAGCAGAGGCCTTCTCTGATACTGGCAAATGGAAGAATCCACGAAGATGACCAAACTGAAGTACGGAGTATATCTCTAACTAATAAAATAATTGTATGAATGTGAGTTCGTCCACGATGCATGGAACCGTAGACGAACTGCAGCCAAGCCAGCTAGCTCCCCGGATGTCCTATAAATACCCATAGAATTAGCCAAGTTAGATGCACCCAGCAAGAGTGTCTTCGAACACAAGTCTTAAAACACCCCTTCGTCATCCCAAACCTATCTATTCCACTGCTTTCCATCTATTCTAGTCCATATAGCATCCTGACCAGCTCATGCAATATGATTCTTGGTACGCTGGTTATCATGGGCATGGCTACCTTGCTGGTGTATTTTCTTAGAAAAAGCAAAAGAGTGGTATTGTCCCAGCGGCAACCGGCACGACGAGGTCTGCTGTCGCCAGGGCCTGCTACACTGCCCATCATCGGGAACATGCACCAGATGGTTTGGAACAAGCCGGCAGTGTTCCGGTGGATCCATCGCCTTCTCAAGGAGATGAACACAGACATCATGTGCCTCCGTCTCGGAGCTACTTATGTCATTGTTGTGACATGCCCGGAGATAGCCTGTGAGGTACTACGGAAGAAGGATGAAGTTTTCGCCTCCCGTCCCACCACCTTCGCCTCGGGTACATTCAGCTTCGGGTACAAGGGCTCCGTCTTGTCACCGCATGGAGAGCAGTGGAAGAAGATGAGGCGTGTCCTCACCTTGGAGATCCTAACCCCGTCCATGGAGCAGAAGCTCCACCACCTACGGAAGGAGGAGTATGACCACCTTGTAAGGTACATTAATAACACCGCTTGTTGTGGCATGATGCCACATGCAAAAAACATTGTTAACGTGCGCCATGTGGCACAACATTTCTGTTGTAACTTGATAAGAAGGCTTGTGTTCGGTAAGAGATACTTTAGCAACCTACCGTCTTCGTCGACTAATGGGCCTGGATATCAGGAGGAGGCACATGTTGCCGCTCTTTTCACGGCCCTCAACCATGTGTACAGCTTCTGCGTGTCTGACTACATCCCAGCCTTGGTAGGCCTCGACTTCGATGGCCATGAGGAGGTTTCCATGGATGTCATGAGAACAATTAATCGGTTGCATGACCCTATCATACGGGAGCGGATCCGTGAAAGGTCATCCACTCTTGAGAAAGGTCGTGGAAATAAAGAGGCGAGAGACATTCTGGACATCCTAGTTCATCTTAAAGATGCAGAGGGACAACCGTTGCTATCCCTACAAGAAATAAGAGCCCAAACAATGGTTAGTACAGTCTACCTCAACAGATAGTTCATTCACTACTCTTTAATCATACTCCCTCTGTAAAGAAATATAAGAGCGTCGACACTCTTATATTTCTTTACAGAGGGAGTATATTATATACGCATTGACCTTTTTTTCTTCTTGTATTGTATTTATTGCTTTATTTATTCCAACATCGACCGATGTAGGAAATGGTGCTTGCAGCAGTCGACAACCCATCAAATGCGGTTGAGTGGGCACTCGCCGAGATGATGAACAAGCCAGAGATCATGCAAAAAGTGACAGATGAACTCGACGCTGTCGTTGGTAAAGATAGACTAGTCCAGGAGTCTGACATTCCTCGCCTAAATTATCTCAAATCGTGTATCCGGGAGGCCTTCCGCATGCACCCATACCATGCTCTTAATTTACCCCATGTTGCAATGGTGGACACCACTATCGCCGGCTACACCATCCCAAAGGATAGCCACATCCTTTTAAGCCGGCTTGGACTTGGCCGAAACCCCAAGATCTGGAGCGAACCACTGGAGTTTCGTCCTGAGAGGCATTTGAATACCGTGAATGTTCTTCTCACTGAGCCGGGCCTACGTTTCATTTCTTTTAGCAGTGGGAGAAGGGGTTGTCCTGGAATTTCACTTGGCACCTCGATCACAATGATGTTATTTGCAAGGATGCTGCAGGCCTTCACTTGGACAAAACCGGTAGGCGTTAAAAATATCAGTCTACAGGAAGGCAATGCAAGCCTTGCCCTACTTGAACCCCTTGTTTTGCAAGCTCAACCGCGCTTGGCCGCGTGTCTCTATAGATGATACGATTAAGTAGATTTAATCTTTTTTCAATTATATATTGGTAATATCTGCAAGATGTCATGCGGGCGGCATTTAGCCCTTGGCAATGTACTAGATACTAGGAATACACTTGTGCGGAAATAAAGAAACAGTCGATGATTCATGCTATAATTACTGTAACTCGCATTTGCGAGGGCGTCATCTTTACTGTATCCCGTCTTTTAGCTGTGAGCATGTGAGTGACTATCAGTCATGGTCACTGGCCGGTCTTCAATGGCTTGGCTGCATATGGTCATGTACTGCAGAAAGATTCTCTCTCTGTGAAGAAGAATCAAATCAATCATGCTCTCTCAATCACGCGTTAACTTGTGGTTGTCGGGAGGACGTATGAGAATGTCACTCTATATATGGTGACTTGGAATGTGCGCGCGTGTGTGTGAGAGAGAGACTTAATGGCTCGCTCCCAGGCTCAATTTGTGGTTGTTGACAGTATGTACCATGATTGCTATGTACTCTCCCTCTGTCCAAAATGATGACCCAACTTTGTACTAAAGTTAGTACAATGTTGAGTCATCTATTTTAAAACGGAGGGAGTACAAATCTTTCTAGAGATTTCAATATGGACTGCGTACGGATGTATATAGACATATTTTAGAGTGTAGATTCATTCAGTTCACTCTGTATGTAGTGAGTACGTAGTCCATATTTAGAAGCGGAGGGAGTAGTCCGCAGTGGCAATATATACGATCATGTACAGCAGACCGACAGTGTGTGTGTGTGTGGACGAGAGAAGAAAAGAGAACATTCAATGCAGCGTGTGTGTGTGGACGAGAGAAAAGAAGAGAACATTCAAAGCAAACACAGTTGCACGACGATCACGGGTTGATTTGTGGACGTTGAGAGAGAGTGCGTACAAGGTTGTCACATCTGCTCTATATCACACGAGATACCTCTATCCTGCGGCCACATATATGGAAACTTGGAAAATGAGAGAGATAGAGACACAGAGAGAGATGTACGATGCCTTGAAAAGGAGAAAGAGAGAGAGAGAAACATATACCCAATTTAAGAATGGGACGATAAAACGTTCCAAGCAAACCACTCAGCGACGTTTTAAGAATGGGACAACAAAACGTTCGGTGCATAGTCCATTTTCAGAATGAGAAAGTTAGCTGGCAAACGTTTCATTTTTAGGTTTAGAGCCGAACGGCTTGGCTAAATGCTTGAGGGTGGAATTGAATTCTTGACCTCAAGTGTTTGGTCCTTATAGCCAATAGCCAAGTAGACCAACAACCTTTTTTTTTTGTATGTCTTGTAACCCATAGCTTATTTCTATGTACACAACACAACCAAGATCACTGGCCCAATTTAAAATAGGTCGTGAAATGGTAGATGAGGAGACTTGCCGTAGGACAATTTGTTCATCGCCCTAGGAACGAGGTTGATGTCAGTGTTTCTCGTCAGATCCAACGGTCATGATCTACCAGGCCACGATGGTAATATGTTAGCACATACTGTTACTGGCATTCTTATGCTCATATGCTACAACTATCAATATGACAACTATGTGTGCCAGGTGCATATGCTACAGTCACCAACGAGACAATTATTAAGTTACCCAATTGTATGTGCTATTGTTACCAATATGATTATTTTGTAGTTACACAGTTGCAAATGTCATCGTTACCAACATGGAAATTATGTAGTTACCCAGTTATTCATGCTATAATTAGTAATATCACACAAATATGTTACCAAGTTGCCCACGTTACAGTTTTTTTTTTTTGAACTTTGCCCATGTTACAGTTACCAACACACCACAACTTGCTACAACATAACTGTTGATTGGGGGTTAACTGTAGAGAGAAATACCTGAATAAAGGCAAACCATCTATTGGAGATCTTGTTATTATACACTACCAACAATATTTGTTGTCATTATATCTGCAGGCAAAGCACAAGCATGGCCCATTGCTTGACGGGACCATGCATGGCGCGAGAATGAAATATTTGGGTCCAAATGCGCTGGCATGAAAGAGGGCGCGAGGGACCAACATAATTCGGACCAAAATAATTATATTTGTGGCCCCAACTTGTTCTGCCACAAATCAAAAAGCCTCCTCTCAAGACCTCCCAGACCATCATCGTTGTCGACCCCCTCTACCCTCGACCACACCCACCACAGCCGAACCCCTCCGCCAACATGTCCGACCGTTGATCTTTTTGTGAGCTCTCATTATATTTATCTCCATGTGTATTGTGTGAAAATATGTACAACAGACTGAAGAGAGGGGATGCATCATCTTCCATAGATATCCGCATGTCATGCATCTTCCATAGATATCCGCATGTCAGAGAATAGCTCTGATGACCAAGAGTCTCACAAAGCTTTGGAAGACCTTATCATGGATGTTTGAAAGTCAATTAACGAAGACAACTACCAAGATTGCTGGTTTCCTAGACCTTTTGCCAAGATATGGGTGAATTTCGCCCAAATATCACATTGTGCTTACCAAGGTGGGGTTGGCTTCTTGGCACCTTATGGTGAGACCAAAATCAAATCAGTGAATTGTTCTTGGGGCCTTTCATAAGCGACACAATAATTATTAATTTGCAAAAAAAAGCAGTACCTATTGATAGGTGTCTAATTTCTTTCAATGCATAATAGATACAATGTAGTCTTGGTGGGTGGTGTGCAGGGCTAATATTTTGTAGGTGTTGATTTTGTTTCATAGTAGAGCAATATAAATGAGTATGTCTTTGATCCAGATTTTCAGCGGTGACACAAGAAACCGTGTATTCAATTGATGTGCGCAATGTTTCATATGGCAATAGTTATCCTTTCTTCAGTTTTATGGTAATATTTATGCTTACCATACTACCACAGTAACAGCATAATGATTTGTGTCTTTGCGTGCGCATAATTTACATCAAGTACGTCAGTTGCTTAGGTTTGCATCAAGTCTCTAGCTTACGTGTGCGCTAGCGTCTATGGCAACATAGAAGATCAACACTGACAACGACAATCGTACAACTACATGTGCATCTAGTAAGTCCTAGCGACCCTTTTTTGAGAGGAAGGAGGCCCTCCTGTTTTTTTTTGAAGGAGGATCTCCTATTTGCTTGCACGTGAATCGGAATTTGACGAGATATTTTGTTTTCTAAACAAATAAAAAACGATCAATGAGAGTTTTTTCGCGGTTCAACCAAGTTTTATTGCTCGAATTCCACATATTGTGTGAAAGGACATGCGGTGCCCCCATGTGTGGTTTTGGTAATTGATGACATTCTCTATGGACTAATGGTTGCCTTGAGTTTATTTGAAGGTTTTGTCCGTAGGCTTTTCTTGGAGTACATGTGTTGGTTTGAAGGAGAGTTCTGTGTCGACCAAGGTGCTATTCCAGGAATTATCCAAAGATTGGTCATGTGAGTGTTGAGCTTATTGCAAGCATGTCTTGAAGAATAAGATTGTGTGATCATTCATGTCCACCTTCAAGACATCATCCAAATGAAGAGAGTTGGAAAGATTCAAGGTTGATCAAGACTAAGTCAAGAGTGAATCAAGTTGATCAACTCACAAAGCGTAGAAGATGTACCGAGAGGGATCAAGTGATCCCATGGTATGGTAAGCATTGTTCATTACGCTTTGTGTGCTAACCCATGTCTTCGTGAGAGTTCTTTGTGGGGTTAGGTTGCGGTGTGCAAGTTCAAGTGATGCATCACGAAGAGATCAAGTGCTTGAAGCTTGCCGTCCATTCATTGTGGTGACAATGGACTTGTGAAGATGAGCGGAAGAGAGGCTCACCCACAGTAGAGTATGGGGAGCAATCAACTAGTCTTCATCCCGCCAATGCAATCAAGAAAGGTGGTCCAACTTGAGGGAGTCAAGATCGTCATCATCTAGCTCAAGTGGACCATGTGCAAGGCAAAGGTTTGCCCTTGATAGGTTTTCTATGTTACCGGTCTCATGTGGAAGACCGGGTTATAGGATCGTTTGCCGTACTATCAAGGGGGCTCTCGATGAGTTGCTTGATCGTATCGTTAAGAGAGAGAGCTCAAACCATTGCATCCTTGCATCATCTTTATTGGTTCTTGTTTGGTTCTTCTCCTTGTGAGATTTGGAGCTTATGGTCATTTTTATGACAAGCTCGAGTTCATCGAAAACGGAGTTCTCATGCATCTTCTATGATGTTTTCGATGTTGGAGGGTATGCCGGTTCTTCGCTGTTTTGATGCTACTCGTTGTCTTGTTTCAAACAAGCTTGAGTTTGCTCAATTCGGAGCTCATATGAAGAAGTTATGGCAGTTCTGGTTTTCTTGGAGTATTCTTTGCTTTCGTGGTTGTGGCTTAAGGCTGGTGCGGGTAGTACCGTGACCCTCAGCGGTAGTACCGCCCGAAGCTCTGGCGGTAGTACCGCTCTCGGGAGGCTGATAGTACCGCTCAAGCTGTAGTACCGCTCTCCGAGCAGTAGTACCGCTCTTGGGCGGTAGTACCGCTCAAGCTAATGCCGCTCTCCGAGCAGTAGTACCGCTTGCAGGAGTTTCGGCCGTAGTACCGCTGTGCGTCTGGGCTACTTCCGCCTCGATTCTCGAACGAAGTTTTTCGTGTCGGGTTTTGCGGCACTAGTAGCGGCAGTAGAAGCGGTAGTACCGCTCTGAGCGGTAGTACCGCTCTTCCCTAGCGGTAGTACCGCTCTGGGGCCAGGGCCTTGACCTTCTCTTCAGCGCGGTAGTACCGCTGGATAGGGAGCGGTAGTACCGCCCTCAGCGGTAGTACCGCCCTTCCCTAGCGGTAGTACCGCTCTGTGCGGGGATTTTCAGTGGGGTAACGGTTGGATTTTTCCCCTCCTATAAAAGGGGGTCTTCTTCCCCATTGAACCTTATCCTTTGAGCTCGTGTTCTTCCCCCATTGTTGACCTTCTCCGAGCTTGCTATCTCTCAATCCCTCCATGGTTTCTTGCTAGTTTTTGGGGGAAAGGAGAGGAGATCTAGATCCACATTTCCACCAATCACTTTCTCCTCTATGTGAGGGGAACCCCTTGGATCTAGTTCTTGGAGTTCTTGGTGTTCTCCTTCTTGTTCTTCCTCTCATTTTCCTCCCTAGCATTAGTTGCTTTGGTGGGATTTTAGAGAGAAGGACTTGGGCACTCCGTGTGCCCTTGGCATTGCATTTGGTGCATCGGTTTGAGTTCTTCACGGTGATACGTGGAAGTTACAAGTTGAGAAGCTTATTACTCTTGGGTGCTTGGTGCCCTTGAGCTTGTTCCTCTTGGGTGCTTGGGTGCCCTAGACGGTTGGTAGTGTTCGGAGCTCAATCATTGTGGTGTAAAGCTCCGGCAAGCGTCGGGTCTCCAATTAGGTTGTGGAGATCGCCCGAGAAATTTGACGGGTTCGGTGACCGCCCCAAGGGTTGCCAAAGTGTCTGGTTCGGTGACCGCCCCAAGGGTTGCCATTTATGCAGGTTCGGTGACCGCCCTCAAGGGTCCCTTAGTGGAATCACGGCATCTTGCATTGTGCGAGGGCGTGAGGAGATTACGGTGGCCCTAGTGGCTTCTTGGGGAGCATTGTGCCTCCACACCACTCCAAACGGAGATTAGCATCCGCAAGGGTGTGAACTTCGGATACATCGTCGTCTCCGCGTGCCTCGGTTATCTCTTACCCGAGCCCCTTTACTTATGCACTTTACTTTGTGATAGCCATATTGTTCTTTGTCATATATCTTGCTATCACATAGTTGCTTATCTTGCTTAGCATAAGTTGTTGGTGCACATAGGTGAGCCTAGTTGTTGTAGGTTTTGTGCTTGAAAAATTAACCGTTAGGTTTATTCCGCATTTGTTCAAGCCTAAACCGTAATTATTTTAAAGCGCCTATTCACCCCCCCCCCCCTCTAGGCGACATCCTCGATCTTTCATTGTGGTATAAGAATCGGATCGTGGGGCTCAGACAACCAAACATGTCGTCCCTAATGAAAGGAATGTGAAAACTTGGCTAATCTATCTGCGTTAATATTTGCAGCTCTACCTTCGAAAGAAATGTTACAGTTGAAAGATAATGGCTTAGGCTTGATCTCACTAATGATAGATCCATATCCTCTGTTGCTACCTTTGTCAATGTCATTGATCACCTGCTTCGTGTCTTAGGCTATGATGAAGTTTTGTAGCATCAGATCTTCTTGAAGGAAATATGCCCTAGAGGCAATAATAAAATTGTTATTTATATTTCCTTATATCATGATAAATGTTTATTATTCATGCTAGAATTGTATTAACCGCAAACTTAGTACATGTGTGGATACATAGACAAAACAAAGTGTCCCTAGTATGCCTCTACTTAACTAGCTCGTTAATCAAAGATGGTTATTGTCGTGGAAATATCACGTCAGATGTCCTTGTGAAAGGACTTAGTCGTGGAGCCATCGCGACGGGTTAGCTTAAAGGGGTTAAACCGGACAAAGGACACGGGTGTTTTATACTAGTTCGGCCCCTTACGATGAAGGTAAATGCCTACGTCTAGTTGTGATGGGATTATTGGGGTTTCGATTACCAAGGAGCAAACACGCTATGCCTGGCTTTCGAGTTGTTGTTTCTTGTCCCTGAACCGCCGCCGGGTCGTCCCTTTATATACATGGGTTGACGCCCGGCCGGTTTACAGAGTTTTGAGGCCGGCTCATACAAGTGTCCGGCTCGGTCTCTACCTCCCTAACTTACAATACAAGTTATACAACTATGGCGGTTTACCACTATGGGCCCTAATCCGCCTTTGGGCTTTGGGCCTTTGGCTTCATCAGTAAAGCGCCATCTTCCAGGTCTTCATGGGCTTCAGTGTAGTTGAGGGTGAACCGGCCCCTCCTGGGCGGTTTACACTTAGTAGTTATATCCCCAACAGTAGGCCCCAGATTGATTTGTACCAGTTCATGTCAATCTTCAATACTTAGAAAAACTCTGTGAACATCTTCTTACACTTTTTGTAAACCGCCATGATGTCTTCTCCTGTAAACTTTGTTAAACCGTCGTGACGTCATCCTCTGGACACAGTAATGGATCATCATGACGTCGTCTCTGTATAAAAAGATTAAAAAGATTCCCTTCATTAATGGTATCTCAAAGATCAAGGCGATAGCCGCGCCCTCTTTTGCCGCTTTAGGCTCCTCGATTCTCGCGTCTGCCACTTATCCCCTTTCTTTATAAATAAGGCCCGGGGGGTCTTTCCATTCTCTCCCCTTGCCTTTCGCCTCGTCTTCCTCCTCGCGACCCGACGAACTCAAGCGCCGCCGCCGCCGTCGACCTTCATCTCTGCACCGACCAGGCCGCTGCATCAACCTGAAACGCTCCAGAGATCTGCACTCTCCTCCGCTGCTTCTGAGAACCCGGTGAATTTTCTTCCCTTAACCCTAGATCTCCATTAGGGCATCCTGTTCATCTGTGTTCGTCGGTGCTTCTCTGCCTTTCCCTAGGCCTTTTTACCGATCTTAGCTAGGCTTGATAGTTTCCTTTTGCGGCTAGATACATAGTTTTAATCTGCCATACTGTAGTATCTTGTTGTTTCTGAAAAAAATCCCATCTAGACCTTCTCTGTTCTGCTTAACACCATTATAGGACGCAGAAAGTTTTCTTTACTAAATCACGGTAGATCCAAAGCTATATCATCATTGTGTGAAACTTGTTTCTGTAACACTTAGCAAATTTCAGCTCTGTTGCTTTCCTCATAGGCGGGTTAACTTGTAGAAAATCATAATCCGCCTGGTACCATTAGCCCTCACTTAAACCGCCATCTAACTTGAGTAGCAATAGTCGGTTTAACATGCATAATTACCCGGTTTAACTCTTGTTGGTATACATCAACTTTGAATCGTAAACCGGCCTTCGTGCTTTTTTTCAGTTTGCTTTCCAATATGACCAAGCAATTCGCCGCATGCAACTTGGTTCCTTCCCAGATCACCGAAACGCAGCTCAATGGATATGTTTTGACTGGCGCTTTGGCCAAGAAAGATGTCCTCCATTGGCGAGTTCCTGGCCCTGAGTGCCCTCCAGTACCTCAAGTCGGGGAAGTGATTGTGTTCATGTAGCATCTAGACCGGGGTTTTAGCCCTTCCCGTTCAAAGTTTTTCCGGGATGTGCTTGCCAGCTTCCAACTCCATCCTCAAGACATTGGACCAAATTATGTGTCCAACATATGTAACTTTCAAGTGTTCTGCGAAGTTTACCTTCAAGAAGAACCAACTGTTGAGTTCTTTAGAGACTTTTTTCATTTAAACCGCCGGACTGAATTCTCTGATAGCCCCAACACTGAACTTGGCGGCGTATCAATTCAGAAAAGGAAAGAAGTTGACTTCCCTCATGCAAAACACCACAGCCATCCAAAGGACTGGAATCAAACCTGGTTTACTGTCTGAACACTGCACCTGCTGATGAAAACTCTCTGTCGGGTTACCGTGCTCACCGGCTCAGCAATAGCCATCGTCTGCCTTCACGGCTCACATCCAAAGAACGACAATCTTACGCACCTCAACTTGCTAAGCTCCGGGCCCTTCTAGCCAATGGCTTAACCGGCATCGACCTTGTTCGATGCTGCGTTTCATGGGGTATCCTTCCCTTAAGCCGCCGCTCTGGTTTGATGTATGAGTATACCAGCAACGTCAAAGACCCTCAACGGTCTAATGAGATAGAAAAGACTGATGAGGAAGTTACTGAAGCCGTGAAGAAGATGTTGGATGAATCGATCGCTCAATGTAGCAAGACCGGATTGGCTCCTTTTTATGCCTCCAACAAACAGCCACCCGTAAGAAATCTCCCTTTTTTGCCTTTATTGATCCTTCTCCGTTTTAACATTATTCTGATAAACCCTTGTTTGTTTTTATAGGCCAAAGATTCTTTCTGGAAGAGAAAAACTTCAGACAAGCCTGTGAGGGCTCCTCATCCAAAAAGCAAAGTCATAAAGAAAGCGGCCAAGAAGAAAACTGCCGAGTCTTCTGATCCGTCTGAAGATGTTGATGAATCGGATCCAGAGGTAGAACTTGACTCCCTTGGTTCATTTTTCATACGCCTTATTGACAATGACTATTCCCAGGATGATGCGGAGGCCAGCCGTGCGGACCATGTAGAGGTAATCTCTCTTTCCTCCGATTCTGACCTTGTGCCGGTTCAAATATTTCGCCGTGCCATTCAGAAAGTAAAACGCTCTCACCCACTTGCTCATTTGGATCCGCAATTTTCTTTGAAGACACAGCAAACTGAACGTCGTCACACAACCCGGCACAGTGGTCAGCAAGTTACTTCCTCCAGTTCACCGGATACACCAACCCGGAAGCGTCGTCCAGAGGTTTCTTGTTCTCCAGAAAAATTTTATCCCTTGCAGGGTTGCTTCCGATACCCACTTAATCCGTCTGATCCGAATTACCAGGTGTCTTCCAATTCATCATCTGGCGGTTCATCAACCACTCAAATGCCTCCCCTCAAGACCGTCCCTGGGTAAGGATACTATTTTTAACTTTGTCTTCTTGCACCGATTTACCAACTGACCTCTTGTTTTAATATCACAGCGCCAAAGCTCGTCTGAGCAAGAAAGCAAAGACCACTGTCCCTATTGAAGAAGTTGAACCGGACAGAATTTCAGAATGCGCTGACAAAGAAGCTGACATTGCCATTGATGATCTTGTACCTCAAAGTCAGGATACATATGTTGAAATGCCAGAAGTCAATCCGGCCAGTCCGCATGCTGATCCTCCAAGCCCAGCCAAGGGCGACGACGTGCCAAGCCTGGCCAGGGATACTATCAATCCGCTAACCCCCTCAAAAGGCGGCGATGATGATGTCGTTATCACTGGTCATGGTTTCACTACCCCTGGCAACCCAGTTGCCTTGTCAAAGCACACTGCCAAGGAGGAATTTGCTGCTATGGGCAAGGGGAAAGGGAAGGTAGATTTATCCAGCTTCATGAACCTTGGTACCGACGAGCTCCATTCCGGATACTTAAACCGCTTATACACAAGCTGGGATTATGAGGCCGGTTTGGTGAACTTAATGAAGGAACGCTATGAGGTAATCTTCAAAACACTTTAAATTTGCTTGTAATGCGTATCAACTCCTATTGTAGTCCCCAAGGGCCGGTTTATCTCTTGAAGACAAACCGGGTCTTGTAATGTTTAAGAATACTTCAATTGAATAGTCCCCAAGGGCCGGTTTATCTAAGCAAGATGAACTGGGACTTTAAAGAGCAAGAACATTTCAATAGAGTAGCCTCCAAGGGCCGGTTTACCTTAATAAGATGAACCGGGACTTTCTGTCCTTATTAAATGTCTTTACTGTGTACTTAACAGATCAATAGTGCATTAGCCCCCAAGTGCCAAGCTTAATACTTTGTTTTGAGCCTTGGGACTTTAAGATCTCTGTTTCAAGAAGCAATCTGCATTAGCCCCCTAGTGCCAAGGGTATAACTTGTTATGTGCTTGGGACTTTGAGAGAAATTTTAACAGCTTCCTCTTCTGATTTTTGTAGACTGATATAAATACCAAAGAGTCTCAAATCGCCGATCTTCAAGAAAACATCAAGTCCCAGCAAGAAGAGACCTCTAAAGCCAAAGAGGAGCTAAAGGGCGCTTTGACAGCCATGGAACAAATGAAAGATGGCTTCAAAACTGAACGCACCAACTGGGAAAACGAAAGGGCTGCTTTGTTGAACCGGGCTGAAGACGCCGAAGCGGCTCTTAAACCGGTTGAGGAAGAGCTGACTGGGCGGAAACATCAAGTGAACGCCATGACAGCTGCAGTTTTTGGTAAGTACTTTATAATAGTCTGTTCTGAAGTATTTTCAACTCCGCCGGTTTAACATTTAAGTTTCAAAACCGTTCCAGGTAATCGCATTGCTCATCTAGGCGCAGACATGCGGATGAAGTTGAAGGCAGCATACACATTGATTGAGCAATTGTATATTGGTGCACAACGAGTCATCTCTGCAGCTTCATACAACAAACCGGCACCCACCTTGATCAAGGATACCTTGGCCAGGATCTCAATGACTCCTGCTCAGATAGAGGAGTTGAAGCGATCGGCTGCCAGAGCGGGCGCTTTGCTAGCGCTGACTCGTGCCAAATCATGGATAGCTGACCTAGATCCAGTTCATATCGCCAAGGGCTATCCGGATGAACAAGAAAATGGATAAGCATTCGATAATGAAGCCCTCAAGGCCCTGACCAAGGAGATACGTCTAGTAGCCAGTCAGTTGGCTGACGAGGTGAATTTGACTTCGCATTGGTCCTTCTATGATGCCAACAACCATCGAGTTGACACTGCTGTGAAGGAAGTGCATAATCTTATTCCGCCAATTCGTAAGCACACTTATGCTCCTGACGTTGAACCGTCGAATCTTATAAGTGAAGAGGCTGTCTTTCAAGCTTTAACCCGGATTGACTGGACCACCGTTGACTTCCAGCCACTGGGTGGAGAGGAGGAGGTTGAACCGACGCCTGAAGATCCATCAACATCACGTCAACCCGGCGATGAATCTTGATCCGGCAATCTGGTTATTGTCATAGACTTTGTTCTGAAAAAACAATCATTATTTTGGGCCTCAAAGCGCCTTGTAATAGGCTAGTTAAAATACTTTGATCTCTGGTACTGATGCATGACTTTGTTGATCCGCCATGATATTTGCTGTGCGTGATTATACTTTGATAATTTCATGTGATCCTGATGTCTGTGATATTAAATCACTAAGTTGGTTTACCAACGTTGAATGTAGTAAGGGTGAAAACCCAAATCTTGAGTATTGATAATTGTCACCATACAACGCTGGTGTGTAATAATTCATCCCGGGTTACGATGAACACCAGATGATCAACCTGGCGACATATAGTCAAAGCAAGACCGGGTTTTTGTAACGCCGGTTTGATAATTAATATTGTCAGACAACTTGTAGTTGAAAGCCAAGCCGGGTTAACAAACACCGGGTTATTATAACGACTAAAAAGTCACACCGGATCAACTGACACCGGTTTAACATAAATTTTAACAGAAGTGAAAAACTTGGCAAAAACAAATAAAACCATGTAGTCGAGGCTTTTCAAGGGCTGCTAGGCCCAAATTCGAGGCTTTTCATGGGATGCTAGGCCACTGAGTTAAACCATTTTGCAAAGCCTTTTAAGATGGACCTCCAACTAACCAATCGTCGTTTTAACTTTGACAAGTTCAGGGTCTGTATAAGATTGACTTGTCAAACGTTCATGGTCGTGCTGTGATTACCTGGATAGGAGTGGCTTACTTGATGAAGGCAGGTTAACCCGGGGTTTTAGGTGAATACACCAGGCTTCCAAGCCATGCTTGATAGCATATTACAAGGGTCCTTTCAAGCTCTTTGTTGCAGTGCACAAAGAGCCCCCAAGTAACTTTGTGAGCTATGCTCATTGGGTGCCTATGTTTGAGCTGTGCATAGCATCCAGACTCTCTTTGGCCCTTGGGTGTGAAGCTCCCAAGCTGTATTGTGGCATGATAGCCGGTTTAACAGGTAGTACTCCGCTTTGCCAGCTGAAGCCCCCATGTAACTCCAAAGATATTTGAGAAAAAACAGCAGAGGCCCTGCTTATAGCAACGATGCCGGTTTATTATATTGATCATAATATATACATTATCGAAATATGTACATAAGAGAAGCCTATGGCTCAAGTATAGTAAGGCCGAAGGAGGGCTATGTTCCACGGCCGCCGGGTCTCCTCCTCAGAACTGCGTGAGTTGTCTCGAACGTCAATGAGGTAGTATGATCCGTTGTGCAAATTCTTGCTGACCACAAAGGGTCCTTCCAAAGGTGGGGATAACTTGTGCATATCGGTCTGATCCTGGATGAGCCGGAGCACCAAGTCGCCTTCTTGAAAGGTTCTTGTTTTAACCCGGTGGCTATGATAACGCCGCGGGTCTTGCTGATAAACCGCCGAACGAGCCAAAGCCATGTCCCGTTTTTCATCTAACAGGTCCAACGCCTCCTGGCATGCTTGCTCATTGTCCGCTTCAACATAATTGGCAACCCGGGGCGAATCATGACGAATATCACTTGGGAGGACCGCCTCTGCCCCGTAAACCATGAAAAAAGGTGGGTAACCCGTTGATCTGTTGGGGGTGGTGTTGATGCTCCATAACACAGAAGGCAATTCTTCCACCCAACAACCCAGCGTCCGCTTTAAAGGAACCATGAGCAGGGGCTTGATACCCTTCAAGATTTCTTGATTGGCTCTCTCAGCTTGACCATTGGACTGGGGGTGCGCCACGGATGCTAAATCAAGCCGGATGTGTTCTCTCTGACAGAAGTCCTCCATCTCACCTTTAGAAAGGTTTGTGCCATTATCCGTGATGATGCTGTGTGGAAAGCCAAAGCGGAAGATAAGCTTTTTTAGAAATTGAACCGCCGTAGCTGCATCACACTTGCTGACGGGCTCCGCTTCAACCCATTTAGTGAACTTGTCAACTGCCACCTACAGGTGGGTCTTCTTATCCTTGGAGCGCTTAAAGGGCCCCACCATATCAAGCCCCCAAGTAGCAAGCAGCCAAGTGATGGGAATCATCCTTAGCTCTTGAGCCGGAACATGAGCTTGGTGCGAAAACTTCTGGCAAGCGTCACACCGCTTTACCAGATCCTCAGCATCAGCATGAGCTGTCAACCAATAGAACCCATGACGAAAAGATTTAGCAACCAGGGATTTTGAACCGTCATGGTGACCACAATCCCGTGCATGAATTTCCCGTAGAATCTCTTGGCCTTCTTCAGGAGAAACACAACGTTGGAATACGCCTGAAACGCTGCAGCGGTGTAACTCGCCATTGTGAATAACCATGGATTTTGAACGCCGGACTATTTGTCTGGCTAGAACCTCATCGTCTGGTAGCTCGCCCCGGTTCATATACGCCAAATATGGAACCGTCCAATCCGGAATTACATGTAAAGCGGCTACCAACTGGGCCTCCGGATCAGGAACAGCTAAATCCTCCTCTGTAGGCAATTTAACAGACAGGTTATGCAAGATATCTAAAAAGGTATTGGGAGGTACCGGTTTACGCTGAGATCCCAGCCGGCTTAAAGCATCTGCCGCTTCGTTTTTGCACCGATCAATGTGCTCAACCTGATACCCTTTGAAGTGACCTGCCATAATATCCAGCTCGCATCTGTAAGCCGCCATGAGTGGATCCTTAGAATCCCAAGTGCCAGAAACTTGATGGGCCACCAGATCAGAGTCTCCAAAGCATCGTACCCGGCTTAAATTCATCTCCTTGGCCACACGGAGACCTTGGAGTAAAGCCTCATACTCAGCTCCGTTGTTAGTACAGGGAAACATTAAACGGAGAACATAACGTATTGTATCACCTCGAGGGGAAGTAAGGACAACTCCAGCCCCTGAGCCCTCCAATTGCCTGGATCCATCAAAGTGAATAGTCCAGTATGTGTTATCCGGTTTGTCCTCTGGTGCCTGTAACTCGGTCCAATCATTGATGAAGTCAACAAGCGCCTGAGATTTGATGGCTGTTCGAGGCATATACTTCAACCCATGTGGACCAAGCTCAATTGCCCACTTTGCAACCCGGCCAGTTGCCTCCCTGTTCTGAATTATATCGCCCAAAGGAGCTGAACTGACCACTATAATGGGATGGCCTTGAAAGTATTGCTTGAGCTTTCGACTCGCCATAAAAACCCCATATACCAGCTTCTGTCAATGCCGATATCGTTGCTTTTACTCGATGAGCACCTCACTGATATAGTAAACTGGTCGTTGAACCGGATATTCCTTTCCAGTCTCCTTGCACTCAACCACAATTGCCACACTGACAGCACGAGCATTAGCAGCCACGTACAATAACAAGGGTTGCTTGTCAACCGGAGCAGCAAGGACCGGCAGTTCAGCTAATTGCCGCTTCAAGTCTTCAAACACCGCATCAGCCGCATTACTCCAGACAAAAGTGTCTGTTTTCTTCAACATCTGATATAGAGGGACCGCCTTCTCTCCTAAGCGTCTGATAAACCGGCTTAGGGCTGCAATTCGACCTGCCAGACGCTGAACATCATTAATGCACGCCGGTTTAACCAAAGACGTAATCGCTTTGATCTTCTTCGGATTAGCCTCAATGCCTCTATTGGACACCAAAAAACCTAGAAGCTTGCCTGCCGGAACACCAAAAACACACTTGTCCGGATTAAGCATCATCTTATAAACCCGAAGATTGTCAAAGGTTTCCTTGAGATCATCTATCAATGTCTCCTTCTTCCTGGATTTTACTACAATGTCATCCACATAGGCATGAACATTGCGCCAAATCTGAGTGTGAAGACAATTTTCCACACAGCGCTGGTACGTTGCCTGGGCACTCTTGAGCCCAAAAGGCATAGAAAAATAGCATAAGGCTCCAAAAGGAGTGATGAAGGCTATCTTCTCCCGGTCCTTAACTGCCATTTTGATCTGATGATAGCCTGAATAAGCATCCAGGAAACTCAAACGCTCACAACCCGCCGTCGCATCAATGATCTGATCAATACGCGGGAGAGCAAAAGGATCCGCCGGACAAGCTTTGTTCAGATCTGTGTAGTCCACACACATGAGCCAAGTGCCGTTTTTCTTAAGAACCAGCACCGGATTAGCCAACCACTCATGGTGAAATACTTCAATGATAAATCCATCAGCCAACAGCCGGGCTACCTCCTCGCCAATGGCCTTGCGTCTTTCCTCGTTAAAGCGGCGAAGGAACTGCTTGACCGGTTTAAACTTGGGATCAATATTGAGAGTGTGCTCAGCAAGTTCCCTCGGTACACCTGGCATGTCAGAAGGATTCCATGCTAAAATGTCCCAGTTCTCACGGGTGAACTCGATGAGCGCGCTTTCCTATTTCGGATCCAGATTGGTACTGATGCTAAACGGTTTGGATGAATCGCCAGGAACAAAGTCAACAAGTTTAGTCTCATCAGCCGGTTTGAACTTCAGAGTCGGGTCATGCTCAGTGGTGGGCTTCTTCAGAGGGGACATGTCTGCTGGATCAACATTGTCCTTATAAAACTTCAACTCCTCTGTAGCACAAACCGACTCAGCATAGGCCGCATCACCTTCCTCGCAATCCAAAGTGATCTTACGACTTCCGTGAACTGTGATGGTCCCCTTATGACCCGGCATCTTGAGCCGCAAATAAATATAACAAGGACTTGCCATGAACTTTGCATAAGCTGGCCGTCCAAACAGAGCATGATACGGGCTCTGGATTTTCACCACTTCAAAGCTTAATGTTTCAGACCTGGAATCGTGCTCATCTCCAAACACAAGCTCCAAAGCGATCTTGCCAACAAGATATGCCGATTTACCTGGTACTACACCATGAAAAACAGTGTTTGACGGTTTAAGACTCTTGTCTATCAACCCCATGCGACGGAAGGTCTCATAATACAGAATGTTGATACGGCTCCCTCCATCCATCAGTACCTTGGTAAATTTATAACCTCCCACCTGAGGTGCCGCCACCAAAGCCAGATGACCCGAATTGTCAACCCGGGGCGGATGATCCTCTCTGCTCCACACGATGGGCTGCTCGGACCACCGCAAATAACGTGGCACTGCAGGTTCAACAGCATTAACTGCCCTCTTGTGAAGCTTCTGATCGCGCTTGCACAAACTAGTAGTGAACACATGATACTGCCCACCATTCAACTGCTTTGGATGACTTTGAAAACCTGATTGCTGATGATTCCCCTGATTATTCTGTTGGTTATTACCGCCTTGGTTGTTCTAGTTACCCTGATTATTCTGAAATCCAGAGTTTGAACCGCCGCCACCACCAAAGCCTGGACCTGAACCGCCCGATGGGCCCTGATCATACCGGAAGAGATCAGAATTTTTGAACTCCTTCATGATGAAACAATCCTTCCAAAGATGTGTTGCCGGAACCTCCTTGGTCCCATGCTTTGGGAAGGGCTGGTTTAATAGTCGTTCCAGATTCATACCGCCACCGCGCTGGGGCGGTTTACCTTTACGACGCTGCACATTAGCGTTAGCCACAAAATCTGAATTATCCGCTTTGCGCTTACCATTATTCCCATGGCCCCCTTGGTTGTGCTGTTTTCCCTTTGCACCGCCGTTCTTCTTTCCCTTCTCCGGTTTCTCCTCATCAGAATCGGGATCCTTGGTATTATCAGAATCGGCATACTTAACCAAGGCTGCCATAAGTGTTCCCATGTCATTGTAGTGGCGCTTAAGCCGTCCCAACTTCATCCTCAGTGACTTAAACCGGAAATTACGCTCCAATGTTATGATTGCCTGGCCAGCGTTAATCCGGTCCGACGAGTGCAAAACTTCTGAAACCCGGCGCACCCAATGAGTTGTTGACTCGTTCTCTCCTTGAACACAGGCATCCAGATCCACAATGGACATAGGTTGTTGCATGTATCCTTGAAATTTGCTATAAAGCGGGCCTACAATTGATCCCATGACTCGATGGAGTTAGCTGGCAGGTTCTTCAACCACGTACAGGCCGTCCCTTCCAACATCATTGTGAAGTATTTTGCACAAGCTTCTTCATCCACATCCAGCATCTCCATCGCCATATCATAACTTTCAACCCACGCCTCAGGTGGCGATCGGCGGTGTAATTAGGCACCTTACGTGGGCCCTTGAAATCCTTAGGCAGCCGCACATTACGGAGAGCCGGAATGAGACACGGTACTCCCCAGGAACTGAAGGCAAGCCCGGTGCCTCGGTCTACTAACGCTGCTGGCTGAACCGGGGCGGGTTGATAACGACCCGCATATTGTGCTGCTAAAGCGGCCTCCCTTCATGCTCTGCCATTATCCACCACGTCCTGAGCGTTCACTTCACCACACGCCGGATTGGGTCCTTGAGGGACAGTACTGCGCCGCGCACTGCTGGACACCTCTGGTTCATCTATATGCCTGCTATAGCTTTTGCTCGGACGTGGGGTCGTGTGAATCCTGTCTCGGCTATATGAGTAAGCCTGTTGCTGCACCATAGCAGTTTGAAGAAGATCCCTGGCCCGCCGTGTCTCAACCGTCGCTGGCGATTCACCCTCCATCAGAATAGGTTCCAGCCGGGATGTTGCTGCTATCATATTATCCAAAGGGGTAGAGAAGTGACCCGGCGGGGGTGTGGTATACCGCGGAGGGTTGTCTGTTTGTCGAGGTGGACCCATGATCTGAGGTTGATCTGGCGCTCCGGTCCTTGGCACGACAGTTCGGTTTACTGCTGCCGGGTTGCTGGTTCCGGCCCCCGGCGTACTGAAGAGGTTCATTGCATTATAATCCGCTGGCAGGCGACACTGATGTCTCCTCCTCAACACTTTGTTCGAGGCGTTTTGATCCATCAAAAGTCGATAATTATCGGCTTGAATCCTCTGCGCCTGGTCATTGATATGTCCATTTTGCATCATGCTTTTATGACAATATTTATTGCATTATGGGCTGTTATTTCACGTTATGTCACAATACTTATGGCTATTCTCTCTTATTTTACAAGGTTTATATGAAGAGGGAGAATGCCGGCAGCTGGAATTCTGGGCTGGAAAAGGAGCAAATATTGGAGGCCTATTCTACGCAACTCCAAAAGTCCTGAAACTCCACGGAATACATTAAAATAAATAAAGAAAAATCATTGCCAAAGATGAAGACCAGGGGGCCCACGCCCTTCTCACGAAGGTGGGGGCGCGCCCAGGGGGAAATCATCACCATCGTCATCACCAATGCTCCTCTCATCGGGAGAGGGCAATCTCCATCAACATCTTCACCAGGACCATCTCATCTCCAAACCCTAGTTCATCTCTTGTATCCAATTCTTGTCTCTAAGTCCGGGATTGGTGCTAGTAGGTTGCTAGTAGTGTTGATTACTCCTTGTAGTTGATGCTAGTTGGTTTATTTGGTGGAAGATCTTATGTTCAGATCCTTTATGCATATTATTACCCCTCTGATTATGAACATGAATATGCTTTGTGAGTAATTACGTTTGTTCCTAAGGACAAGGGTTAAGTCTTGCTATTAGTAGTCATGTGAATTTGGTATTCGTTCGATATTTTGATAAGATGTATGTTGTCTAGCCTCTAGTCGTGTTATGTGAACGTCGACTACATAACACTTCACCATTCTTTGGGCCTAGAGGAAGGCATTGGGAAGTAATAAGTAGATGATGGGTTGCTAGAGTGACATAAGCTTAAACCCTAGTTTATGCATTGCTTCGTAAGGGGCAGATTTGGATCCATATGTTTCATGCTATGGTTAGGTTTACCTTAATACTTTTGTTGTAGTTGCGGATGCTTGCAATGGAGGGTAATCAGTGGGATGCTTGTCCAAGTAAGGTAAGTACCCAAGCACCGGTCCACCCACATATCAAATTATCAAAGTACCGAACGCGAATCATATGAACGTGATGAAAACTAGCTTGACGATATTCCCATGTGTCCTCGGGAGCGCTTTTCCTATTATAAGAGTTTGTCCAGGCTTGTCCTTTGCTACAAAAAGGATTGGGCCACCTTGCTGCACTTTATTTACTTTTGTTACTTGTTGCTCATTACAATTTATCTTATCACAAAACTATCTGTTACCACTTATTTCAGTACTTGCAGAGAATACCTTGCTGAAAACCGCTTATCATTTCCTTCTGCTCCTCGTTGGGTTGGACACTCTTACTTATTGAAAGGACTACGATAGATACCCTATACTTGTGGGTCATCAAGACTCTTTTCTGGCGCCGTTGCCGGGGAGTGAAGCGCCTTTGGTAGGTGGAATTTGGTAAGGAAAAAATTATTAAGTGTGCTGAAATTTTTGGTCACTTGTTACTATGGAAAGTAATTGTCTGAGGGGCTTGTTTGGTGTATCTTCACCCGTCCAGTAGAGCAAAGAGTTGCTCCTCAACCTACTCAACCTACTGAACCTATTGAAAATGAAACTCCTTTTGAGATTCCTTCGGGTTTGATGGAAAAACTGCTAGCTAACACTTTTACAGGAGATGGAACAAAGCATCCTGATGAACATCTACGCTATGTGGATGATGTTTGTGGACTATTTAAGCTTGCAGGTATACCCGATGATGTTGTTAAGAAGAAGGCTTTCCCTTTATCTTTAAAGGGAGACACATTGAAATGGTATAGGCTATGTGATGATATGAGATCATGGAACTATAAAAGATTGAAATTGGAATTTCATCAAAAGTATTACCCTATGCATCCTGTTCATCGTGATCGCAATTATATATATAATTTTTGGCCTCGCGAAGGAGAAAGCATCACTCAAGCTTGGGGGAGGCTTAAATCAATGTTATATTCACGCCCCAATCATGATCTCGCAAGAGAAGTGATTATGCAAAGTTTTTATGCTTGGCTTTCTGATAACAACCGCACCATGCTCGATACTTATTGTGCTGGCTCTTTTATGATGAAGACTATTGAATTTAGATGGAATTTATTGGATAGAATTAAACGCAACTCTGAAGATTGGGACCTCGACGAAGGTAAGGAGTCAGGTATGACACCTAAGTTTGATTGTGTTAAATCTTTTATGGATACCGATATTTTCCGTAAGTTTAGCACTAAGTATGGACTTGACTCTGAGATAGTAGCTTCTTTCTATGAATCTTTTGCTACTTATGTTGATCTCCCCAAGGAGAAGTGGTTTAAATATCATCCCCCCATAGAAGTAAAAGTAGCTGCACCTATTAAAGTTGAAGAAAAGATTGTCACTTATAATGATCCTATTGTTCCCACTTCTTATGTTGAGAAACCACCTTTCCCTGTTAGAATGAAGGATCATGCTAAAGCTTCAACTGTTGTTCGTAAAAGCAATATTAGAACTTATACACCTCCTGAGCAAGTCAAAATAGAACCTAGTATTGGTATTGTTAAAGATCTCTTGTCTGATAATATCGATGGGCATGTTATTCAATTCCAGGGTGAAACTGCTAGAATTGCTAAACCTTGTGTTAGAGATAAACATAGACCTGTGATAGGCGTGCCTGTTATTTCTGTTAAAATAGGAGATCATTGTTATCATGGCTTATGTGATATGGGTGCTAGTGCTAGTGTAATACCCATTGACTTATACAGAGAAATTATGCATGATATTGCACCTACTGAGTTAGAAGAAATTGATGTCACAATTAAACTTGCCAATAGAGATACTATTTCTCCAGTGGGAATTGTTAGAGATGTTGAAGTCTTGTCTGGTAAAACCAAATATCCCGCTGATTTTCTTGTTCTTGGTTCTCCACAAGATAGCTTTTGTCCCATTATATTTGGTTGACCCTTCTTGAATATTGTTAATGCTAAGATAGAATGCGAAAAGAATGTTGTTACTATTGGCTTGGATGATATGGTTCATGAGTTTAATTTCTCTAAATTTAGTAAACAACGTCGTGAGGAAGAATCTCCTAGTAAGGATGAAATTATTGGTCTTTCTTCTATTGTCGTACCTCCTAGTGATCCTTTAGAACACTATTTGCTAGACCATGAAAATGATATGTTCATGAATGAAAGAAGGGAAATAGATGGAGTATTCTTTAAACAGGAACCTATTCTGCAACACAATATGCCTGTTGAAATCCTTAGGGGATCCTCCTCCACCCAAGGGTGATCCCATGTTTGAGCTTAAACCGTTGCTCGATAATCTTAAATATGCTTATCTTGATGAAAAGAAAATATATCCTGTTATTATTAGTGCTAACCTTTCAGAGCATGAAGAAGAAAGATTATTGAAAACTCTGAAGAAGCACCGTGCCGCTATTGGATATACCCTGGATGATCTTAAGGGCATCAGTCCCACTCTATGTCAACATAAAATAAATTTGGAAGCGGATGCCAAACCAGTTTGTGATCCTCAACGACGTTTGAATCCTAAAATGAAAGAAGTTGTAAGAAAGGAAATACTCAAGCTTCTGGAGGCAGGTATAATTTATCCCGTTGTGTCCCTAAGAAGGGAGGTATTACTGTTGTCCCTAATGATAAAGATGAATTGATTCCGCAAAGAATTATCACAGGTTATAGGATGGTAATTGATTTCCGTAAGTTAAATAAAGCTACTAAGAAAGATCATTACCCCTTACCTTTTATTGATCAAATGCTGGAAAGATTATGCAAACATACACATTATTGCTTTCTAGATGGTTATTCTGATTTCTCTCAAATACCTGTGTCAGCTAAGGGTCAATCAAATACTACTTTTACATGCCCTTTTGGTACTTTTGCTTATAGACATATGCCTTTCGGTTTATGTAATGCACCTGCTACCTTTCAAAGATGCATGATGGCTATATTCTCTGACTTTTGCGAAAAGATTTGTGAGGTTTTCATGGACGACTTTTCTCTCTATGGTTCCTCTTTTGATGATTGCTTGAGCAATCTTGCTCGAGTTTTGCAGAGATGTGAAGAAACTAATCTTGTCTTGAATTGGGAAAAGTCCCACTTTATGGTTAATGAAGGTATTGTCTTGGGGCACAAAGTTTCTGAAAGAGGTATTGAAGTTGATAAGGCTAAGGTTGATGCTATTGAAAAGATGCCATGTCCCAAGGACATCCAAGGTATAAGAAGTTTCCTTGGTCACGCCGGATTTTATAGGAGGTTCATTAAGGACTTTTCAAAAATCTCTCGGCCTCTGACTAATTTATTACAAAAAGATGTACCATTTTTCTTTGATGATGATTGTGTAGAAGCATTTGAAATAGTTAAGAAAGCATTAGTCTCTGCACCTGTTGTTCAGCCACCTGGTTGGAATTTACCCTTTGAAATTATGTGTGATGCTAGTGATTATGTTGTAGGTGATGTTCTAGGGCAAAGAGTTGATAAGAAATTAAATGTTATCCATTATGCTAGTAAGACTCTAGGCAATGCTCAAAGAAGTTATGCTACTACCGAAAAGGAACTTTTAGCAGTTGTATTTGCTTGTGATAAATTCAGACCCTATATTGTTGATTCTAAAGTAACTATTCACACAGATCATGCTGCTATTAAATATCTGATGGAAAAGAAAGATGAAAAACCTAGACTTATTAGATGGGTTCTCCTGCTGCAAGAATTTGATTTACATATTTTTGCTAGAAAAGGAGCTGAGAACCCCGTGGCAGACAACTTATCTAGGTTAGAGAATGTTCTTGATGACCCACTACCTATTGATGATAGCTTTCCTAATGAACAACTAAATGTCATAAGCACCTCTCGTAGCACTCCATGGTATGCTGATTATGCTAATTATATTGTCGCTAAATTTATACCACCTAGCTTCACATATTAACAAAAGAAAAAGTTTTTCTATGACTTGCGACATTACTTTTGGGATGACCCACATCTTTATAAAGAAGGAGTAGATGGTGTTATTAGAAGTTGTGTACCTGAGGATGAACAGGAACAGATCCTACGCAAGTGTCACTCCGAAGCTTATGGAGGGCACCACGCTGGAGATAGAACTGCACATAAGGTATTGCAATCCGGTTTTTATTGGCCTACTCTCTTCAAGGATGCCCGTAAGTTTGTGTTGTCTTGCGATGAATGTCAAAGAATTGGTAATATTAGTAGACGTGAAGAAATGCCTATGAATTATTCCCTTGTTATTGAACCATTTGATGTTTGGGGCTTTGATTATATGGGACCTTTTCCTTCCTCTAATGGATATACACATATTTTAGTTGCTGTTGATTACGTTACTAAGTGGGTAGAAGCTATTCCAACTAGTGGTGCTGATCATAACACCTCTATTAAAATGCTTAAGGAAGTTATTTTTCCGAGGTTTGGAGTCCGTAGATATTTAATGACTGATAGTGGTTCACACTTTATTCATGGTGCTTTCCGTAAGATGCTTGCTAAATATGACGTTAATCATAGGATTGCATCTCCTTATCACCCGCAGTCTAGTGGTCAAGTAGAATTGAGCAATAGAGAGCTCAAATTAATTTTGCAAAAGACCGTCAATAGGTCTAGGAAGAATTGGTCCAAGAAACTTGATGATGCATTATGGGCCTATAGAACTGCATATAAAATCCTATGGGTATGTCTCCGTACAAAATGGTCTATGGAAAAGCTTGTCACTTACCTCTCGAACTAGAACATAAGGCATACTGGGCTATTAAAGAGCTCAACTATGATTTCAAACTTGCCGGTGAGAAGAGGTTATTTGATATTAGCTCACTTGATCAATGGACAACCCAAGCTTATGAAAATGCCAAGTTGTTTAAAGAAAAAGTTAAAAGATGGCATGACAAAAGGATACAAAAGCGTGAGTTTAATGTAGGTGATTATGTATTGCTATACAACTCGCTTAAGATTTTTTGCAGGAAAACTTCTCTCCAAATGGGAAGGTCCCTACGTTATCGAGGAGGTCTATCGTTCCGGTGCCATAAAAATCAACAACTTTGAAGGCACAAATCCGAAGGTGGTAAACGGTCAAAGAATCAAACACTATATCTCAGGTAATCCTATAAATGTTGAAACCAATATTATTGAAACCGTAACCCCGGAGGAATACATAAAAGACACTTTCCAGAACGTTCCAGACTCCAAAAAGGAATAGGTATGTGGTACGGTAAGTAAACCGACTCCAAAACAATTTTTAAGGCAATATTTCTCCATTTTGGAATATTTAGAAAAATAGAAAAATAAGTAGCAGTTCGGGGAGGACACGAGGCCTCCACGAGGGTGGAGGGCGCGCCCTACCCCCCTGGGCGCGCCCCCTACCTCGTGAGCACCTCGTGTGCCCTCTGGACTCCATTTCCTTGCACGATACGTATTTTGGTCGGCAAAAATTCATTATATATACTCCCGAAGGTTTTGACCACCGTATCACGCAATTATCCTCTGTTTTAGTTTCGAGCAATTTCCGTTGCAGATTTAGAGCACCATGACTTCTCCCTCTTCCAGCAACGAAGACAAGGATGCTTGGCTATTGAAGATAGAGTTGAAAAGAGAGGAACCAGAAGAAATCAACAAGGATGAAAGGATCAAGAAGGCTATGTAGGTTCAAGCTCCGGTGGTGAAAGAAGAATACATCCCTCAACCTTTACCTAACCTTTTCACTCCAACAGAGATTGAAGCTTTCAAGATGATTGAGTTAGCCCGCATACAGAACAAGTATCTTACACAGGAGAATATTTTGTTGAAGGATCATATTGCTGGGCTCAAGGGCATTATCCGCAAGTTGGAGGAACTTTTACGCTCGATGTGCGATTATCCACCGTCATCATTACCACGTCCATCATCTCCGAGGATATAATCACATGGGTATGGGCACTCCCCTTGGCAACTTCCAAGCTTGGGGGAGGTGCCTTGGTATCGTATCACCATCACAACTCCTATCTTTACCGTTTTTCTTAGTTCGATCCTATTAGTAGTATCATGATTTAGTAGAATAAAGTCATGGCATGATCTAGTTTTGAGTTTTGCTTTATGATCCTTCTCTGTAATCGAGTCCGTGAGCTATATAATAAAGATTAGTGTTGAGTCAAGGGCTTGATTATTTTGCCATGATCTTGGGTGAATATAGAAGAAAAGAATAAAAAGAATCAAAGAGTTCATATTAATCTTATTGAAAGTAATGACTTCACATAGAGAGAGTATGATGATTAAAAGTTGTTGGGAGTTGACAACTATAGCTTTAATCATCGTTGCAATTAATAGGAAGTAATAAGGAAAGAGAGGTTTCACATATAGATATATTCTCATTGACATCTTTTATGATTGGGAGCACTCATTAAAATATGACATGCTAAAGAGTTGAGGTTGGACAAGGAAGACAACATAATGAGTTATGTTTTCTTACATCCGAGATAAAGTATGTTGTCATGGATCCTCTAACGTGTTGAGCTTGCCTTTCCCCTCATGTTAGCCAAATTCTCAGCACCAAGTAGAAATACTACTTGTGCTTCCAAATACCCTTAAACCAGTTTTGCCATGAGAGTCCACCATATCTACCTATGGATTGAGTAAGATCCTTCAAGTAAGTTTTCATCGGTGCAAGCAATAAAAATTGCTCTCTAAATATGCATGACTTATTAGTGTGGAGAAATAAGCTTTGTACGAACTTGTTGTGAACACAATAAAAGTGACGGACTGCATAATAAAGGTCCACATGCAAGGGGCAATATAAAGTGACGTTCTTTTGCATTAAGATTTTGTGCATCAACCCTAAACTCGCATGACAACCTCTGCTTCCCTCTGCGAAGCGCGTATCTTTTATTATTATCCTCTACCTTATGCAGGAGTCACGGTGATATTCTCCTTTCCTTTTTTATTTTATCCTTTGGCAAGCTCAGCATGTTGGAAAGAACATGATATATATATATATATATATATATATATATATATATATATATATATATATATATATATATATAGGGATTGACTATTCGTCACCCTGGTGAGGAATAGTTATTCTTCACCCCCCTCTATTTTACCATCAATGCACCGTACTTTTACGTTCCGTAAATTTTTTCTTATTTCTGATGTAAAAAGAGACTGTAAGAAAACATATAGTCATCGTAAAAAATATTTTATGTTATGTAAATTTACAAACGTAAAAACATAGTGTAAAATATACATAAACTACAAATTTTCTTGTCTTATGACGTACATTTTTATTTTCTTATGCCAAATTTGACGTAGTAAATCAATAAGAATGTAACTTTTTGAATTTCAAATGTAATTTATTGTAACATCCCAAAATTCTAAATTTTGGAATGTTATAAACAAAGAGATAGATTTGATTGATTGCTTGATTGATTGACTGAAAGTGAGTGATTTCGAAACTTTTTGAAAGTTAGATGAGAGGGAATAAAAGGACTTTCCCAAACTTTCATTTTGCTTTCATGATCTTAGGGAATTCAAATACTCTTCATCACAAAACCCTGGAGAGAAGATGACAAGGGGTGTTTCCATTGAGAATATTTCCATTTCTGAAACTTTATGCAACTCAATGATTTTCACGAGCGAAGATAAAATGACTTCTTCAAATTATACGAAATGTGAGTTGGGAGTTTTCAAAGAATTAAAATTCAAAGTTCTTTTGAATTTATTTTCAATTGGAGTTATTTGAGTTTTATTCAAATTATTTGTCTCCAAAAATAAATTATATGGAAAATAGGGTAACATGATTCCCTACATCAGAAAATTGGAGAGAAATTAATTTGAAATCATTTTGGTATTTTTAAAATTATTTTTAGTGGATTTTATTAGGGCAGTAGCACTGTTTGTTTTATTTGAATTTTTATGTATTTTATTTGAATCTAGAATAATGTTCATCACGTAGGAAATCTTTTTCTGAAAATTTTGATATATTATATGCCTATATAATATTTTTATTTATTTGGTTTTATTATTTTTATTTGTCTCTGTTTTAAAAAAATGTTTAAAAAAAAAGCACAGCGCCTTGGGCCAAAGGCCCAAGCCGCCAAGTCACCGGCCGGCCGAAGGCCACAAGGCCAACGCACCACGCACCTAGGGGAGCCAAGGAGCCCCAAGTTTCCTATTCTATTACAAATCCTAGTAGGATTTGATCCCGTTTTTGTTATTCCGTTTTTTATTCCTAGGATTACTAATCCTAATCTATTTCTTGTCCCTTACCCCAAGTAAAACCCCTCCCCTCCCCAATATAAATACCCAAGCACCCCCCCCCCCTCCCCCCTCCAAGACATCAAATCAACTCTCCTCTCCTCTCCTCTGCGAAGAAGAAGAGGATCTTTGCCGCCGCCATAGCCGCCGCCGCCCACATAGCCGCCGCCGCCCCTTGCCGCCGCCGCCCTCGCGCCGCCGCCGAGCCCCTCGCCTCTTGAGGTACTAGCCTCAAGGCCGTGTCACCTTTTCTAGATCGGTTTTCTAGATCGGTTTCCGTTCCGCTTTCTAGATCGGTTTTCGTTTCGTTTTCTTTCCAAACCCTAGATCGGTTTTCTCGCCGTTTTCTTTCCGTTTTGATTAGCGGCGTTAAACTCGATAGATTTTTCTTTTTATTTTTAATTTCCGTCATGGACCTATCCGTAGTCCCTAATCTTCAAACATTCATAACTTTTTACTCGTAAGTCGGAATCCAACGAAACCAACGCCCACTTCTTCGTTATGATCCCCTCTATCCAGTAATCCAACTCAAACATGTTTTTGAGAGTTTTAAAATTTGAATTACATCAGATTTGAATTAAAACTTCGTTTGATCATAACTTGAGTTTCGTAACTCCGATTTAGTTGATTCTTTTTGCAAATTAAAGCTCTTGACCTAAACTTTCTGATAAGGCCAAATTCACATAATTTTGGTACTGTTAGAAATTTGTTTTATGTTGCAAGAGTTATTTTCTTGGTTTTGATGTTTTCTGAATTGTTTTCTTCGATCTTTCCGATCTTTTGAGTGATTGCTTATGTGTGGTTACTATTGATTGCTTACGATAGATTGACCGGAGTGTGACGAGTAGAACTATCAAGAGTTTTGAGTGCGAATCATCTTCATCAACTTTGCAGGCAAGTAACACTTTGATCATACTCTTCTCATACCCAGTTTTTATGCATTAGATCAATCCTCAAACACTTGCATGATTAGGATCTAATTAAATTGTGGATGGGAAGTAGATTGAGGTAGTACCTATTACCTGTTTTACTTATGAACCTTTGGGAGTTACTTCTACGTTTGCTTCTTATGCCATGCTATGCTAGTAGACGTGGATTGGGTGAGTGAATATCCATGACAGATGTGAGATTGTTAATTAATGGTTTATCTAAGGTGGCAACTTAAACACACATCTGGGTGGATTGAGGCACCTGATTTCTATCAGGACTTGCTTGTATTTCTTCGGACCGTCACCCAGGCTCAAAGGGATCATAAGATTATTCAAACTAGAAACTTCCGTGTGCAGCCACAAGCCATTATGGGCTCTGGCATAGTTGACTAAGTTGTGCGAACTCTTACGGGTAGGCTAGCTGATGTAGGGGATGTAGGTTGGTACGGTCTACCCACATGTAAGGTGCTAGTGCTTCTGAAAGACTGTGTCTCGGTCATCCGTCTCTCAAACACCATGCAGTGCGAGAAACCAAACGGAGGCGATCGAGTCTTGTGGGGAAAAGTGCGCAAACCTCTGCAGAGTGTATAAAATAATCATGATTAGCCGTGTCCCCGGTTATGGACAATTTTGAGTATCTAGTACCTGGATATCCTGTTGATCTCATCACGTTACTTAATATATTTTGTTTGGGTTTAATGAGTACTTTTAATCGGGATTGAGGATGCTGTCAACCATTCTCAATGTTTCACAACCACCATGATAGTTAAATAAATTTATTCCTTTGCAGTAGGGAAAAATTGGCTTTTCGCAAAACTGTAACCATAGAGCTTTCCACCTGCCATATATGCATGTAGTATAGCTTATTCTTTCATTACTCTCTATGTGTTACATTGCCAGCATATTCCATGTGCTGACCCGTTTTCGGGCTGCAACTTTTCATGTTGCAGACTTTTCAGACGACGAGTAAGTGAGACGTTAGGGTTACGATTTCCTATACTCAACTTTGCCGTTGGTGTTGATCGGAATCCACAACCTTGTTGCTTCCGCTATATTTGGATTGAGGTAATAGTATTTACGTTACCTTATACATGTGATTTACCTCTGTTATAAATCCTTCGAGTACTGTGTGTGTCAGCATACCGATCCAGGGATGACACGAAAGCACAGAGACTTGATCCATTCGGGTCGGGTCGCTACATTTATTTAGGAAGCGATCGTAAGATTACCTCGGGATATATATATATATATATATAGTGTTACTATTCATCACCCAGTGTGCAGAATAAGTTATTCTTCACCCAAGTTATCTTACAATCATTTTATAAATAAATTGCATTTGAAATACAAATAGTTACATTCATATTGATTTACTGCATAAAACTTGGCATAATAAAAAAAATATAGGTCAAAAATTGTATTTTATGTACATTTTACACTATATTTTTACATTTGTAATTTTACATAACATAAAAAAATTACTTATTTATTATAGGTTTTCTTACGTTCTTTTTTTTGTCTAAAATATGATAAAATTTATTAAAATGTAAAATTACGGTGCATAGATATCAAAATAGAGGTGGGTGAAGAATAACTATTTATGTGTATTTTACTTTATGTTTTTATGTTTGTAATTTTACATAACATAAAATATTTTTTACGACAATTATATATTTTCTTACAGTCTCTTTTTACGTAGGAAATAAGACAAAACTTACGAAACGTAAAATTAAAGTGAACTGATGGTAAAATAGAGGGAGGTGAAGAATAACTATTCCTCACCAGGGTGACGAATAGTCTATATATATATATATATATATATATATATATATATATATATATATATATATATATATATATATATATATATATATATATATATATATATATATATATAGGAAAATCCATCCTACCACCCGTGGTAGTTACCCTATATCTCATATACTACCAAGTGGTACTATATATACTATTTTATTATTTTAAATATGTTCATATACTATATCTAAGATATTTAAAAGCAAGTTACGTGAAAAATTGCATATGAGCCCATAGTTTTGTTATATTTATGAAATACGTACATATTTGTACGTAAAAAGAGCATACTCATATATATATATATATATATATATATATATATATATATATATATATATATATATATATATATACAAACGGTCTGTTCTGCTAATATTAGCAGAATAATTATTCTGCACACCACTTCGGTACTGCACGCTCAACAGAAGCGCACTGCATCATTTTGACGATGAGTACTGCAATACAGACTAGTGAACTTCTCGTCGGAAAAAACTGGACGCGTTATTTTTCGGTACTGTTTTCGCTCTAATTTCTTAACCGTTTATCGGAATGAGGCGTGTAATATACCATTGAAAAGCTATGGATTAGGCGCAACTTCGACATGTTGAACACTTTTCGAGATTCCACACGGTTTAAGAGCAGTTTTAAAAATAGTGCAGCGGATGACGAGTAGCAGCGAGCGTTTTTTCACGTTTTTTTCTAAACCGCTTGTCGTAATGAATCAAATGATATGCCGTTGGATAGATATCGTCGAGGCGCATCTTTTTCATATATAAATCTTTCTCTAATTCATTACGGTTTAAGAGCAGTTTCAAATTTACTAAATCGCGGAACTCTGCTTTTCAAGTTTGTTAAAATTTTCGGTATTGTTTTCGCTCCAGTTTTTGAACCGTTTGCCAAAACAAGGCGTGTGATACGCCGTTGGAAAGCTACGAACGAGGCGCAACTTTCATATGTTGAAATATTTTTGAAATTTCTTACGGTTTTAAGTTAATTTTGAAAATCGTGCGGCGGACAACGAGTGGCAGCGGCCGTTTTTGGCGATTTTTTTGCAAACCGCTGGTCGGAATGATTCAAACGATACACCGTTGGAAAGATATCGACGAGACGCAACTTTTTCATGTAGAACACACTCCCTAATTCCTTACGATTTAAGAGCAGTTTTAAAATTAGCAAAAAGCGGACACTCTGTTTTTTCGTGACACCAAAATCGTCGTTGGACAGAATAACACACTGCTTCAAACTGAAAACTGCACTGCAACAGACAGTCAAGTGAACTTCATGATTTCTTTTTGTCGGACATAAACTTTCTCGCACAAGTTTTTGTTGTCCTTTTTTAAACTTTTTTTCAAACGAGAGTGGACCACAACACTTCCGAAATTGAACCGTAACATTACCAAAAGTGAACCTCATGAGTACTTGTTGTCTTTTTTTATACTTATTAATATTTTGCGCGCGTTGACCAAGCGAGTGGACCTTTCATCGGACAGAAGAATGCACTGCTTCAGACTGAAAACCGCACTGCGTCAGTCAGTCAAGCGGACTTCATGATTTTCTTTCGTCATTTTTCTAACTATAAAAGTGCATGATTTCTTTTGTCCTTTTTCTGACTTCTTTATTAACAAGATTGAAGCGCAAAGACAAGAGCAAGTGGACCGCAACACTATCAAAAGTGAACGCATTACTACTTTTTGTCGTTTCCATAAAAAAATTTCCACTTCACATTGGACGTAAGTGAACCAAAACACTGTGGAAAGTGCACTGCATTATTTTATTTTTGTCCTTTTTCATCTAACTCATCTTGGACATCTTTGTGAACGCGAAGTGAGCTGCATTTGTTTTCTGCACTGCAAGAGTTAAATACAAAACTGCATGTTTTTGTTTTTTTATCTCACAAAGTGGGCCACACATTTTGTTGATGTTAGGAAAACTGACGGGAGTCTTCGATCCAACGCGTAGCACAATGAACCACATCCAAAAGAAAGTGTACTCCTCGCGTTTTTACAAAACAGAAGTGAACCATCAAATTCTTATGAAAAATCGAGAGCAAATTTGGACTTCATGATCCCGAGCTGCATGACCAGGGAACACACTACAGAATCACCGAGGCGATGAAGCCCGTGCTCGAGCGAGCCACTGAGCTGCACCACGGCGACCACTAGAGCGCACTGCGTTTCCACCGTCGTCGCCGGCCCGCCCACAAACTGCACCCACAGGAGTACTGAGCCGCATCTAATGCCAGCGAGACTCACGTCCGTGGTCGCCGTACTGCACGGAAGCTTCTGAACCGCACTGCACCCAAAAAAAGTCATCAGATTTTACGAAAACACTAGAAAAATGCTTCTGAATAGCAACAACCCTGGATTGGAATTTGGACGGCGAAGTGCACGGCATCTTCGTCGGTACTGCACGCTCGCATCGTCGTCGTCCGTAGACAGGCAGCAAGCTAAATGACACTAGGTAGTGAAGTACAGTGCCCTTTTGTGATCCCTCGCAAGCAAACTAAACTGAACTTAAGTGCACTGCTAGAAAAAGATGCAGAACGAATCCTACCGAGCTACAATGCCACATCGCATTTAACCACAAAACAGGGGGGGAGGTGGTAGTGATGTTGTTGAGCACGATCCCGTGCACGCCGGTGAGCCGATCTCTAGGTGATGGAGCGCTTGACTGCGTGCCGCATCGGGCCGCACTGCAACAGAGCATTGGAGATGGCCGGCGAGCGGGTGTTGATGGCTCTGCGAGGGCTCGTGGCGGCCGGAGCGGGTGCTTGCGAGCTGCAGACTGCACAAGCGCACGCGCCGCACTGCCACTAGTCAGACGCGCGTCGGGGAGGAAGCCGCAGTGCCGCGTCGGAGGCTGAGATGTGGAGCACACCCCCCATCGCTGGATGTGGCACCGGGGCGGCGCGGGAGGGAGGGGGGGCTTCGCGGCCTGCCTCCGGTGGCGGGTCGTCGCGGCCTGGATCTGGCGTCGGGCGTTGGATCGAGAGGAGGGCGCCGGCAGGGGGAGGAGGAGAAGGCGGGCGGCAGTGGCTGGATTACAGGGTGTGCGGGGACGGGAGGTGTGGTGTGGTGTGGAGCCGTGGTGGTCGGGTAGGTGGTGGTGGGCGGCGACGCCCGTGTGGGTGGCAACGCTGGGAGGAGGCAGGCCGGGCGGGGTGAAGAGGCCAGATGAGGGAGGAGGCCGCGGTGTCGGCGAGGGAAGAAGCCTGTGGGGGTGGGGCGGGGGAAGAAGCTGGTGGGGGTGGGGCGGCGCGTCGGACGGGTACGTCAGCGTGGCTCCCCGGCAGGGCAGCAGATGGATCGGGGGAGGTGCGCCGGAGGAGGGAGGGGGAGGTGTTGTCGGGAGGGATGTGGGGTTGGGATTTTTGCTGCAGTTCAGTTCGGGGGACGGTAGGTAGCGGTAGGTGTTAGCAGAATAAGAAAGTGGTGTGCAGAATAAGACTTAAGGGTTGTTATCATAATAGACCCACCCTATATAACCCTATATATATATATATATATATATATATATATATATATATATATATATCTCTAATTGGATGTAGGGGAGCATGAATTATTATTGTTGACATTACCCTTGAGGTAAAAGGTTGTGGGGCAAAACTATAAGCCCCTATCTTTCTCTGTGTCCGATTAAAACTCCGTAACCACAAGTATCGCGTGAGTGTTAGCAATTATGAAGGACTAAGTGATAGTTGAGTATGGGGACTTGCTTTTAAGCTCTGACATAGACTCTTTCCGATGTTATGATAAATTGCAATTGCTTCAATGACTGAGATTATAATTGTTAGTGCCCAATAAGGTTTCTGATTCATACTTTAGCTTTGTGAAAAGATCATCACTTGAACATGAGTAATCATATGAAAAAATCTATATATGTTGCTGTTATGAAATAATCATGATGCCTTCATGTCCGTATTTTTTTATCGACGCCTCTACCTCTAAACATGAGGACATATTTATTGTTATCGGCTTTTGGCTTGAGGGCAAGCGAGGTCTAAGCTTGGGGGAGTTGATACGTCCATTTTGCATCATGCTTTTATGACAATATTTCTTGCATTATGGGTTGTTATTTCACGTTATATCACAATACTTATGGTTATTCTCTCTTATTTTACAAGGTTTATATGAAGAGGGAGAATGCCGGCAGCTGGAATTCTGGGCTGGAAAGGAGCAAATATTGGAGGCCTATTCAACGCAACTTCAAAAGTCCTGAAACTCCACGGAATACCTTAAAATAAATAAAGAAAAACCGTTGCCTAAGATGAAGACCAGGGGGCCCACACCCTGCTCATGAGGGTGGGGGCGCACCCCCTGGGCGCGCCCCCCCTACCTTGTGGGCCCCCTGGTGGCTCTCCGACGCCCATCTTCTCCTATATGAAGTCTTTCGATGAGAAAAAAAAATAGAAAGCAACCTTTCGGGACGAGACTCCGCCGCCATGAGGCGGAACCTCGACGGAACCAATCTAGGGCTCCAGCAGAGCTGTTCTGCCGGGGACACTTCCCTCCGGGAGGGGGAAATCACCACCGTCGTCATCACCAACGCTCCTCTCATCGGGGGAGGGCAATCTCCATCAACATCTTCACCAGCACCATCTCATCTCCAAACCCTAGTTCATCTCTTGTATCCAATTCTTGTCTCTAAGTCCGGGATTGTTGCTAGTAGTGTTGATTACTCCTTGTAGTTGATGCTAGTTGGTTTATTTAGTGGAAGATCATATGTTCGGATCCTTTATGCATATTATTACCCCTCTGATTATTAACATGAATATTCTTTGTGAGTAATTACGTTTGTTCCTGAGGACAAGGGAGAAGTCTTGCTATTAGTAGTCATGTGAATTTGGTATTCGTTCGATATTTTGATAAGATGTATGTTGTCTAGCCTCTAGTGGTGTTATGTGAACGTCAACTACATAACACTTCACCATTATTTGGGCCTAGAGGAAGGCATTGGGAAGTAATAAGTAGATGATGGGTTGCTAGAGTGACAGAAGCTTAAACCCTAGTTTATGCGTTGCTTCGTAAGGGGTAGATTTGGATCCATATGTTTCATGCTATGGTTAGGTTTACCTTAATACTTTTGTTGTAGTTGCGGATGCTTGCAATGGAGGGTAATCATAAGTGGGATGCTTGTCCAAGTAAGGGCAGTACCCAAGCACCGGTCCACCCACATATCAAATTATCAAAGTACCGAACGCGAATCATATGAACGTGATGAAAACTAGCTTGACGATATTCCCATGTGTCCTCGGGAGCGTTTTTCCTACTATAAGAGTTTGTCCAGGCTTGTCCTTTGCTACAAAAAGGATTGGGCCACCTTGCTGCGCTTTATTTACTTTTGTTACTTGTTGCTCGTTACAATTTATCTTATCACAAAACTATATGTTACCACTTATTTCAGTACTTGCAGAGAATACCTTGCTGAAAACCGCTTATCATTTCCTTCTGCTCCTCGTTGGGTTCGACACTCTTACTTATCGAAAGGACTACGATAGGTCCCCTATACTTGTGGGTCATCAGGCATCTAAAGCGGCCCGTTCCTTAGCCATCCTGGTCTCCTCAGCCGCCAAGTCCTCTTTGGCCTGAGTTATCTGATCCCGTAACTTAGCGACCTCTGCGTTATGTCGATCTTGAGTCTCCGGGGTAACTGTTGTGGCCAATAACGTCGTCCAGGCGTCCAACAAACCGGACATAACCTGAGCCGGCTGGCGCGCGGGGCCTCCTGCCCCAGCTGCTGGTCTGGATGCCGCCGCAGTAGAATTTTGCAAAGTTGGTTGTGTTCTGGCCATGAAGATTGCGACTTGGTTTGGCGGTTCAAGAAATTTCGGAATACTCGTGCCATCGGAATACCCTTCGAACATACCGTCATGAACTTGGTCCAGGGACTCGGTTTCGCCGGTGGATGATTCGCCGTCGGAATAAGCGACTGTCTCACCTTCGGACACCGGTTCAGATCCGATCACGTGGACACATCCTACGAACGCACTACTACGTCTTGAGTTAGCGTTGGTTTTCCCCGAAAAGGAGAGGGTGATGCTGCAAAGTGTAGCGTAAGTATTTCCCTCATTTTTTGAGAACCAAGGTATCAATCCAGTAGGAGGCTCCTCAAAAGTCCCACGCACCTACACAAACAAACTGAGAACTCGCAACCAACGCAATAAAGGGGTTGTCAATCCCTTCACGGCCACTTGCGAAAGTGAGATATAATAAAGATAGTATGATAAGATAAATATATTTTTGGTATTTTATGATATAGATGCAAGAAAGTAAAGATGCAAATAAAAGTAGATTGAAAGATAAAATGATAAGAGATAGACCCGGGGCCATAGGTTTCACTAGAGGCTTCTCTCGAGAGCATAAGTATTACGGTGGGTGAACAAATTACTGTCAAGCAATTGATAGAAAAGCGAATAATATGACGTTATCTAGGCATGATCATGTATATAGGCATCACATCCAAAACAAGTAGACCGACTCCTGCCTGCATCTACTACTATTACTTCACACATCGACCGCTATCCAGCATGCATCTAGAGTATTAAGCTCATAAGAACGGAATAACGCATTAAGCAAGATGATATGATGTAGAGGGATAAACTCATGCAATATGATATAAACCCCATCTTGTTATCCTCGATGGCAACCATACAATACGTGTCTTGCAACCCTTTACATCCTTTGGGTAAGAACACCGCAAGATTGAACCCAAAGCTAAGCACTTCTCCCATGGCAAGAAAGATCAATCTAGTAGGCCAAACCAAACCGATAATTCGAAGAGACTTGCAAAGATAACTCAATCAACATAAAAAAATTCAGAGAAGATTTAGTTAATAACCATAGATACATCTGAACATAAACTCACAATTCATCGGATCTTGACAAACACACCGCAAAAAGAGATTACATCGAATAGATCTCCACAAGAGAGGGGGAGATCATTGTATTGAGATCCAAAAAGAGAGAAGAAGCCATCTAGCTAATAACTATGGACCCGTAGGTCTGTGGTAAACTACTCACAACTCATAGGAGGGGCAAGGATGTTGATGTAGAGGCCCTCTGTGGTCGATTCCCACTCCGGCAAAGTGTCGGCGAAGGCTCCAAGATGGGATCCCGCGGATACAGAAGGTTACGGTGGTGGAAATTGTGTTTCGTGGTGCCCCCAGATGTTTTCGGGGTCCGTGGGTATATATAGGAGCAAGAAGTACGTCAATGGACGTCCGAGGGGCCCACGAGACAGGCGGCGCGCCCTACAGGGGGGGAGGGCACCCTCCTATCTCATGGAGCCCTCGGAGCTTTCTTGACTTGCACTCCAAGCTCTCCGGATCAGATTTGTTCCAAAAATAACGCTCCCGAAGGTTTCACTCCGTTTGGACTCCGTTTGATATTCCTTTTCTTCGAAATACTGAAATAGGCAAAAAAAACAGCAATATGGGCTGGGCCTCCGGTTAGTAGGTTAGTCCCAAAAATAATATAAATATGTAGAATAAAGCCCATAAGAATCCAAAACAGGTAATATAATAGCATGGAACAATAAAAAATTATAGATACGTTGGAGACGTATCAAGCATCCCCAAGCTTAATTCCTGCTCGTCCTCGAGTAGGTAAATGATAAAAAAGAGAATTTTTGATGTGGAATGCTACCTAGCATAATTCATAATGTAATTTTCTTTCATTGTGGCATGAATGTTTCAGATCCAAGTAATACAAAATAAAAGTTCATATTGATGTAACAAATAATAATACTTCAAGCACACTAAGCAATTAATCATGTCTTCTCAAAATAGCATGGCCAAAAGAAAGTTATCTCTACAAAATCATATAGTCTGGCTGAGCTCTATATTCATGGCACAAAGTATTTAATCATGCAAAACTCCGATGACGAGCCAAGCAATTGTTTCATACTGTAATAATATCAAACTTTTTCAACTTTCACGCAATACATGAGCGTGAGCCATGGACATAGCACTATATGTGGAATAGAACGGTGGTTGTGGAGAAGACAAAAAAGGAGAAGATAGTCTCACATCAACTAGGCGTATCAACGGGCTATGGGGATGCCCATCAATAGATATCAATGTGAGTGAGTAGGGATTGCCATGCAACGGATGCACTAGAGCTATAAATATATGAAAGCTCAACAAAAGAAAACTAGTGGGTTGCATCCAACTTGGTTGCTCACGAAGACCTAGGGCATTTTGAGGAAGCCCATCATTGGAATATACAAGCCAAGTTCTATAATGAAAAATTCCCACTAGTAAATGAAAGTGACAACATATGGGACTCTCTATCATGAAGATCATGGTGCTACTTTGAAGCACAAGTGTGGAAAAAGGATAGTAGCATTGTCCCTTCTCTCTTTTTCTCTCATATTTTTTTTATTTTTTTTTGTTTGGGCCTTTTCCCTTTTTTATGGCCTCTTTTTTTTCGTCCGGAGTCTCATCCCGACTTATGGGGGAATCATAGTCTCCATCATCCTTTCCTCACTGGGACAATGCTCTAATAATGATGATCATCACACTTTTTATTTTTTTACAACTCAACAATTACAACTCGATACTTAGAACAAAATATGACTCTATATGAATGCCTTCGGCGGTATACCGGGATATGCAATGAATCAAGAGTGACATGTATGAAATAATTATGAACGGTGGCTTTGCCACAAATACAATGTCAACTACATGTTCATGCAAAAAGCAATATGACAAAAGTGATGTGTGTCATATGAACGGAACGGTGGAAAGTTGCATGGCAATATATCTCGGAATGGCTATGGAAATGCCATAATAGGTAGGTATGGTGGCTGTTTTGAGGAATGAGTATGGTGGGTGTATGGTACCGGTGAAAGTTGCGCGATACAAGAAAGGCTAGCAATAATGGAGGGGTGAAAGGAGTGCGTATAATCCATGGACTCAACATTAATCAAAAGAACTCATATACTTGTTGTAAAAATTTAGAAGTCATCAAAAACCAAAGAACTAAACTCATGCTCCTAGGGGGATAGATTGGTAGGAAAAGACCATCGCTCGTCCCCGAATGCCACTCGTAAGGAAGACAATAAATAAATAACATTGTGCTCCAACTTCATCACAAAGCGGTTCACCATACGTGCATGCTACGGGAATCACAAACTTCAACACAAGCATTCTTTAAATCCATAATCACCCAACTAGCATGAATTTAATATTACTACCTCCATATCTATAAACAATTATCAAGCATCAAATTGATCCTAGCATCCAATTCACTTTCTATGATAGTTTTTATTATACCCAACTTGGATGCTCATCATTCTAGGACCAACTTTGTGACAATAGAAAATACCATGCTGTTCTAAAATACTCTCAAAATAATATAAGTGAAGCATGAGAGAATAGTAATTTCTATAAAATTAATCCACCACCATGCTCTAAAAGATATAAGTGAAGCACTAGAGCAAAAACTATCAAGCTCAAAAGATATAAGTGAAGCACATAGAGTATTCTAGCAAATTCTAATCAAATAGGCTTATCCAAAAAGGTGTGCTACAGCAAGGATGATTATGATAAACTAACAAGCAAATACCAATATAATACACGACGCTCCAAGCAAAACAAATATCATGTAGCGAATAAAAATATAGCTTCAACTAAAGTTACCAATGAACGAAGACGAAAGAGGGGATGCCTTCCCGGGGCATCCCCAAGCTTAGGATTTTGGCTATTCTTGAATGTATTGGGGTGCCATAATCATCCCCAAGCTTAGGCTCTTGCCACTCTTTATTCCATAGTCCATAGAAGCTTTACCCAAAACTTGAAAACTTCACAACACAAAACTCAACAGGAAATCTTATAAGCTCCTTTAGTGAAAGAAAACAAAACCACCACATAAGGTACTGCAATGAACTCATTCTTTATTTATTTTGGTGTTAAACCTACTGTATTCCAACTTCCTTATGGTTCATAGACTGAATTACTAGCCATAGATGCATTGAAATAAGCAAACAACACACGAAAAACAGAATCTGTCAAAAACAGAACAGTCTGTAGCAATCTGTAACTAACGCAAACTTCTGGAACTCTAAAAATCCTACAAAACTAGGAAGTACTGTAAAATTTGTTTATTGATCAGCATAAAAAATAATCAACGCAAAAGCTCTTCTCTTTGATTTATTGATTGTTTTCTCGTGAGCGCAAAGTTTCTGTTTTTCAGCAGAATCAAATCAACCATCATCATAGTTTATCCTATAGGTTCTACTTGGCATAAACACTAAACAAAAGATAAAAACACATCTAAACAGAAAGTAAAAACAAAATTTAACGCTAAACAGGAACAAAAACAAAGAACATAAAGAAAATTTGGTTGCCTCCCTACTAGCGCTATCGTTTAACGCCCCTAGCTAGGCATAGAAGCAAGGATAGATCTAACGAGTGCCATCTTTGGCACTTGATGAGGGGGATCTCCTTTCTATGGCATTCATTCTTCTATTCAAAGTAAGCACATGGCCATTAATGGAACAAGTAAGATTAAGCACGTTACGGAAGTTTGCCTCCAAACTAGACTTCATCTCTTTAATAATTTCATTTTGATAAAAGCACAAGAGAGTAGTTGATTCAACCTTATCATTCAAAGGGTGCCAAAATATAGTTTTCATCTTTTCATAAGTATCTATATCATCCCTTTCAAGAAAACCTCCTTCAAAAATAGAATCTAAAACTTGTTTAGAAGAAGCAGGCAAGCCCACATAAAAACTCTTTAAGAAATCTTCAATTTGAAATTGTGGCAGATAGCTAGCCCGAATTCTTAATAACCTATCCCAAGTATCTTTTAAAGACTCATCAAGTAAATAACAAAAAAATCCAGAGTCATCCTCATCAAAATTATTCAAGCTCTCATTGGAGACCCCGGTGGGTCTTATAGTGTCATTGTTCATGAGCTTAGAGAGGATCGATGGGTTGTTCAAGGCACTAGAGCTCGGAAGAAAACCCTTAGTTCTTTTTGACTCGGCCATGGCAACGGGAAGGCAAACAAAAAGGTGGAGAGGAGAACTGGAAAGAGAGGGCGAATAAAACGGCAAGGGTGAAGTGGGGGAGAGGAAAACAGGAGGCAAATGGCAAATAATGTAAATACGAGGGAGATGAGTTTGTGATGGGTACTTGGTATGTCTTGACTTGAGCGAAGATCTCCCCGGCAACGGCGCCAGAAATCCTTCTTGCTACGTCTTGAGCTAGCGTTGGTTTTTTCCGAAGAGGAGAGGGTGATGCAGCAAAGTGTAGCGTAAGTATTACCCTTAGTTTTTGAGAACCAAGGTATCAATCCAGTAGGAGGCTCCTCAAAAGTCCCATGCACCTACACAAACAAACTGAGAACTCGCAATCAACGCAATAAAGGGGTTGTCAATCCCTTCACGCCCACTTCATGTAAAGTGAGATCTAATAAAGATAGTATGATAAGATAAATATTTTTTGGTATTTTATGATATAGATGCAAGAAAGTAAAGATGCAAATAAAAGTAGATTGAAAGCAAATATGATAAGAGATAGACCCGGGGGCCATAGGTTTCACTAGAGGCTTCTCTCGAGAGCATAAGTATTATAGTGGGTGAACAAATTACTGTCAAGCAATTGATAGAAAAGCGAATAATTATGACGTTATCTAGGCATGATCATGTATATAGGCCATGTTTGGTTCAGCTTTTATCGACGGATTCCGCTGCCGCGCAGCAGAATCTAAACCAAAGGGCGAACCCAGCAGAATCTGATCCCAGAAATCCGCTGCCAAAATCTGAACCAATAGCGGAAGCAACCTAGGACGTGCTTTCCAAAATCTGATTCCGCTGCGGGCCAAAATCTGAAAAAGTTGTATCAGCTGGTTTGCCAAATGACCTACATCTTTTTCACATCAGATTTTCCACAGCTATTTTTCCACAGCAGATTTTTCATAGCTGCTTTTAGAAATCCACAGCCGAACCAAACAGGACCATAGGCATCACATCCAAAACAAGTAGACCGACTCCTGCCTGCATCTACTACTATTACTCCACACATCGACTGTTATCCAGCATGCATCTAGAGTATTAAGTTCATAAGAACGGAATAACGCATTAAGCAAGATGATATGATGTAGAGGGATAAACTCATGCAATATGATATAAACCCCATCTTGTTATCCTCGATGGCAACCATACAATACGTGTCTTGCAACCCTTTACATCTGGGTAAGAACACCGCAAGATTGAACCCAAAGCTAAGCACTTCTCCCATGGCAAGAAAGATCAATCTAGTAGGCCAAACCAAACCGATAATTCGAAGAGACTTGCAAAGATAACTCAATCAACATAAAAGAATTCAGAGAAGATTTAGTTAATAACCATATATACATCTGAACATAAACTCACAATTCATCGGATCTTGACAAACACACCGCAAAAAGAGATTACATCGAATAGATCTCCACAAGAGAGGGGGAGATCATTGTATTGAGATCCAAAAAGAGAAGAAGCCATCTAGCTAATAACTATGGACCCGTAGGTCTGTGGTAAACTACTCACAACTCATAGGAGGGGCAAGGATGTTGATGTAGAGGCCCTCTGTGGTCGATTCCCACTCCGGCAGAGTGTCGGCGAAGGCTCCAAGATGGGATCCCGCGGATACAGAAGGTTACGGTGGTGGAAATTGTGTTTCATGGTACCCCCGGATGTTTTTGGGGTCCGTGGGTATATATAGGAGGAAGAAGTACGTCGGTGGACGCCCAAGGGGCCCACGAGATAGGGGCGCCCTACAGGGGCGGGGGGCGCGCCCTCCTATCTCGTGGAGCCCTCGGAGCTTTCTTGACTTGCACTCCAAGCTCTCCGAATCAGATTTGTTTCAAAAATAACGCTCCCGAAGGTTTCATTCCGTTTGGACTCCGTTTGATGTTCCTTTTCTTCGAAATACTGAAATAGGCGAAAAACAGCAATATGGGCTGGGCCTCCGGTTAGTAGGTTAGTCCCAAAAATAATATAAATATGTAGAATAAAGCCCATAAGCATCCAAAACAGGTAATATAATAGCATGGAACAATCAAAAATTATAGATACGTTGGAGACGTATCACGCACGCTTCATGGCGGGCTGAATCCGAGCAGGGCTTGCACGCTGAGCCGTCTCAACAAGGTCGGTGCAGATGTCCGGCTCAGGGCCCGGTTCGCCGATCTTGCCGATGAAAACGTGAATTCTGCCAAAGGGGACCCGGTGCCCGTAATCAACTGAGCCGGCCTCGGGGCCCCACCCTGTGTCGTCGATGTTGAGCTTGCTGCGACGACTCTTGGTCATTCGGCCAACCGCGTACCCTTTGAGTCCTTCAAAGTTGCCCTTCAAGAACTCGAAACCATCGTGCGATAGCCCCACGGTGGGCGCCAACTGTCGTGGAAATATCACGTCAGATGTCCTCGTGAAAGGACTTAGTCGTGGAGCCATCGTGACAGGTTAGCTTAAAGGAGGTTAAACCGGACAAAGGACATGGGAGTTTTATACTAGTTCGGCCCCTTACAATGAAGGTAAAAGCCCACGTCTAGTTGTGATGGGATTATTGGGGTTTCGATTACCTGGGAGCAAACATGCTATGTGTTGGGGAACGCAGTAATTTCAAAAAATTTCCTACGCACACACAGGACCATGGTGATGGCATAGCAACGAGAGGGGAGAGTGTTGTCTACGTACCCTCGTAGACCGTAAGCGGAAGCGATCACAACGTAGAGGAAGTAGTCGTACGTTCTCCTCTCGATCCTGCCGATCCTAGTGCCGTTACTCCGGCACCTCCGAGTCGATGATGACGTAGAGGAAGTAGTCGTACGTTCTCCTCGCGATCCAGCCGATCCCAGCGCCGTTACTCCGGTGCCTCCGAGTTCTTGGCACACGTTCAGCTCGATGACGCTCCTCAGGCTCCGATCCAGCAAAGCTCCGGGGAGAAGGAGTTTCGTCAGCACGACGGCGTGGTGACGATCTTGATGTTTCACCGACGCAGGGCTTCGCCTAAGCACCTACGATATGACCGAGGTGGAATATGGTGGAGGGGCACCAGACACGGCTAAGGAACGATCTCAAGGATCAACTTGTGTGTTCTAGGGTGCCCCCTCCCCGTATATAAAGGAGGGAGGGAGGAGGTGGCCCGGCCACAAGGGGGCGCACCATGGGAGAAACCTACTCCAAGTAGGTTTCCCTCTCTTTCCTTATCTTATTTGGAGGGGAAGGAAGGAGTACTAGTATTTAGGAAGTAGTACTAGTAGTAGGAATAGGAAGAGGGAAAGGAGAAAGGAAAGGGGGGCCCCCTCCCCAATTCGGATTGGGCTTGGCGCGCCCCTCCCTTGTTCCTTCTCCCTTCCTCCTACATGGGCCCAATAAGGCCCATATACCTCCCGGGGGTTCCGGTAACCTCCGGAGCTCCAAACTTCTCCGGAACCTTTCCGGTGTCCAAATATATCCGTCCAATATATTAATCTTTATGTCTCGACCATTTCGAGACTCCTCGTTATGTCCGTGATCATATCCGGGACTCCGATCAACCTTCGGTACATCAAAATACACAAACTCATAATATAACCGTCATCGAAACCTTAAGCGTGCGGACCCTACGGTTCGAGAACAATGTAGACATGACCGAGACACATCTCCGGTCAATAACCAATAACGGGACCTGGATGCCCAGATTGGTTCCTACATTTTCTCTGAAGATCTTTATCGGTCAGACCGCATAACAACATACGTTGTTCCCTTTGTCATCGGTATGTTACTTGCCCGAGATTCGATCGTCGGTATCCAATACCTAGTTCAATCTCGCCACGGCAAGTCTCTTTACTCGCTCTGTAATGCATCATCCCGTAACCAACTCATTGGTCACATTGCTTGCAAGGCTTATAATGATGTGCATTACCGAGAGGGTAGAGATACCTCTCCGACAATCGGAGTGACAAAACCTAATCTCGAAATACGCCAACCCAACATGTACCTTTGGAAACACCTGTAGTACTCCTTTATAATCACCCGATTACGTTGTGACGTTTGGTAGCACCCAAAGTGTTCCTCCGGTAAACGGAGTTGCATAATCTCATAGTTACAGGAACATGTATAAGTCATGAAGAAAGCAATAGCAACATACTAAACGATCAAGTGCTAGGCTAACGGAATGGGTCATGTCAATCAGATCATTCTCCTAATGATGTGATCCCGTTAATCAAATGACAACTCATGTCTATGGTTAGGAAACATAACCATCTTCGATTAACGAGCTAGTCAAGTAGAGGCATACTAGTGACACTCTGTTTGTCTATATATTCACACATGTATTATGTTTCCGGTTAATACAATTCTAGCATGAATAATAAACATTTATCATGATGTAAGGAAATAAATAATAACTTTATTATTGCCTCTAGGGCATATTTCCTTCAGTCTCCCACTTGCACTAGAGTCAATAATCTAGTTCACATCGCCATGTGATTTAACAGCAATAGTTCACATCACCATGTGATTAACACCCATAGTTCACATCGATATGTGATCAACACCCAAAGGGTTTACTAGAGTCAGTAATCTAGTTCACATCGCTATGTGATTAACACCCAAAGAGTACTAAGGTGTGATCATGTTTTGCTTGTGAGATATTTTTAGTCAACGGGTCTGTCACATTCAGATCCGTAAGTATTTTGCGAATTTCTATGTCAACAATGTTCGCATGAGCTATTCTAGCTAATTGCTCCCACTTTCAATATGTATCTAGATCGAGACTTAGAGTCATCCAGATCGGTGTCAAAACTTGCATCGACGTAACCCTTTACGCATTTAACCTTTTGTCACTTCCATAATCGAGAAACATATCCTTATTCCACTAAGGATAATTTTGACCGCTGTCCAGTGATCTACTCCTAGATCATTATTGTACTCCTTGCCAAACTCAAAGTGTAGGGTATACAATAGATCTGGTACACAGCATGGCATACTTTATAGAACCTATGGCCAAGGCATAGGGAATGACTTTCATTCTCTTTCTATCTTCTCGCCGTGGTCGGGTTTTGAGTCTTACTTAATTTGACACCTTGTAACACAGGCAAGAACTCTTTCTTTGACTGTTCCATTTTGAACTACTTCAAAATCTTGTCAAGGTATGTACTCATTGAAAAAACTTATCAAGCCGCCTTGATCTATCTCTATAGATCTTGATGCTCAATATGTAAGCAGCTTCACCGAGGTCTTTGTTTGAAAAACTCCTTTTAAACACTCCTTTATGCTTTGCAGAATAATTCTACATTATTTCCGATCTACAATATGTCATTCACATATACTTATCAGAAATGCTGTAGTGCTCCCACTCACTTTCTAGTAAATACAGGCTTCACTGTAAGTCTGTATAAACTATATGCTTTGATCAACTTATCAAAGCGTATATTCCAACTCCGAGATGCTTGCACCAGTCCATAGATGGATCGCTGGAGCTTGCACACTTTGTTAGCTCCCTTTGGATCGATAAAACCTTCTGGTTGCATCATATACAATTCTTCCTCCGTAAACCCATTCAGGAATGCAGTTTTACATCCATTTGCCAAATTTCATAAATTTTGGAAAATGCTAAAATGATTCGGACAGACATAAGCATCGCTACAGTTGAGAAAATCTCATTTTAGTCAACACCTTGAACTTGTCAAAACCTTTTTGCGACAAGTCGAGCTTTGTAGATAGTAACACTACTATCAACGTCCGTCTTCCTCTTGAAGATCCATTTATTTTCTATTGCTTGCCGACCCTCGGGCAAGTCAACCAAAGTCCACACTTTGTTTTCACACATGGATCCCATCTCAGATTTCATGGCTTCTAGCCATTTAGCGGAATCTGGGCTCACCATCGCTTCTTCATAGTTTGTAGGTTCGTCATGATCTAGTAGCATGACTTCAACAGGATTGTCGTACCACTTTGGTGCGGATCTCACTCTGGTTTACCTACGGGATTCGGTAGTGACTTGATCTGAAGTTACATGATCATCATCATTAGCTTCCTCACTAATTGGTGTAGGAATCACCGAACTGATTTCCGTGATGAAATACTTTCCAATTCGGGAGAAGGTACAAATTACCTTATCAAGCTCCACTTTCCTCCCACTCACTTCTTTCGAGAGAAACTCCTTCTCTAGAAAGGATCCATTTATAAGCAACGAATGTTTTTGCCTTCGGATCTGTGATAGAAGGTATACCCAACAATTTCCTTTGGGTATTCTATGAAGACGCACTTCTCCGATTTGGGTTTGAGCTTATCAGGTGAAAACTTTTTCACATAAGCATCACAACTCCAAACTTTAAGAAACGACAGCTTAGGTTTCATCGTTAAACCATAGTTCATACGGTGTCGCCTCAACGGATTTAGACGGTGCCCTATTAAACGTGAATGCAGCTGTCTCCAATGCATAACCCCAAAACGATAGTGGTAAATTGATAAGAGACATCATAGATCGCACCATATCCAATAAAGTGCGGTTACGACTTTCGGACACACCATTATGTTGTGGTGTTCCATATGGCGTGAGTTGTAAACTATTTCACATTGTTTCAAATGAAGACCAAACTCGTAACTCAAATATTTATCTCCACGATCAGATCGCAGAAACTTTATTTTCTTGTTACGATGATTTTCCACTTCACTCTGAAATTTTTTGAACTTTTCAATTATTTCAGACTTATGTTTCATCAAGTAGATATACCCATATCTGCTCAAATCATTTTGTGAAGGTCAGAAAATAACGATACTTGCCACGAGCATCAACACTCATTGAATCGCATACATCGGTATGTATTATTTCCAATAAGTCAGTAGCTTGTTCCATTGTTCCGAGAACGGAGTTTTAGTCATCTTGCCCAAAAGGCACGGTTCGCAAGCATCAAATGATTCATAGTCAAGTGATTCCAAAAGTCCATCAGCATGGAGTTTTCTTCAAGCGCTTTACACCAATATGACCTAAACGGCAGTGCCACAAATAAGTTGCACTATCATTATTAACTTTGCATCTTTTGGTTTCAATATTATGAATATGTGTATCACTATGATCGAGATCCAATGAACCATTTTCATTGGGTGTGTAACCATATAAGGTTTTATTCATGTAAACAGAACAACAATTTATTCTCTTACTTAAATGAATAACAGTATTGCAATAAACATGATCAAATCATATTTATGCTGAACACCAAATAACACTTATTTAGGTTCCACACTAATCCCGAAGTATAGGAGTGTGCGATGATGATCATATCAATCTTGGAACTACTTCCAACACTCATCGTCACTTCCCTTCAACTAGTTTCTGCTTCATTCCAGAACTCCTGCTTTCAAGTTTCTACTCTGAGCAACTATACCAGTATCAACGACCGAGGGGTTGCTATGACCACTAGTAAAAGACACATCAATACTCTGTATATCAAATATCCCTTTGTTCACTTTGCCAGCCTTCGGAACCACCAAATATTCAGGGGTAGGTCCGCTTCGGTGACCAGTTCCATTGCAGCAAAAGTACTTAGTCTCGTGCTTAGGTCCAGACTTGGGCTTCTTCACTCGAGCAGCAACTTGCTTGCCGTTCCTTTTGAAGTTCCCTTCTTCCCTTTGCCCTTTTCCTTGAGACTAGTGGTCTTGTCAATCATCAACACTTGATGCTCTTTCTTGATTTCTACCTTCGTTGATTTCAATATCACGAAGAGCTCGGGAATCGTTTTCGTCATTCCCTGCATACTATAGTTCATCACGAAGTTCTAGTAACTTAGTGATGGTGACTAGAGAATTCTGTCAATCACTATCTTATCTGAAAGATTAACTCCCACTTGATTCAAGCGATTGTAGTATTCAGACAATCTGAGCACATGCTCACTAGTTGAGCGATTCTCCTCCATCTTTTAGCTATAGAACTTGTTGGAGACTTCATATCTCTCAACTCGGGTATTTGCTTGAAATATTAACTTCAATTCCTGGAACATCTCATATGGTCCATGACGCTCAAAACGCCTTTGAAGTCCCGATTCTAAGCCGTTAAGTATGGTGCACTAAACTATCAAGTAGTCATCATATTGAGCTAGCTAAACGTTCATAACGTCTGCATCTGCTCCTGCAATAGGTCTGTCACCTAGCGGTGCATTAAGGACATAATTCTTCTGTGCAGCAATGAGGATAAACCTCAGATCACGGATCTAATCCGCATCATTGCTACTAACATTTTTCAACACAATTTTCTCTAGGAACATATTAAAATAAACATATGAAAGCTCGACCTTTAAGTTCAATTAATCTACAACATAATTTGCAAAATACTACCAGGACTAAGTTCATGATAAATTTAAGTTCAATTAATCATATTACTTAAGAACTCCCACTTAGACAGACATCTCTCTAGTCATCTAAGTGATCACGTGATCCAAATCAACTAAACCATAACCGATCATCACGTGAGATGGAGTAGTTTTCAATGATGAACATCACTATGTTGATCATATCTACTATATGATTCATGCTCGACCTTTCGGTCTCCGTGCTCTGAGGCCATATCTGCATATGCTAGGCTCGTCAAGTTTAACCTGAGTATTCCGCGTGTGCAAAACTGGCTTGCACCCGTTGTAGATGGACGTAGAGCTTATCACACCCGATCATCATCACGTGGTGTCCGGGCACGCATTTAACTTTGGCAACGGTGCATACTCAGGGAGAACACTTCTTGATAATTAGTGAGAGATCATCTTAAAATGCTACCGTCAATCAAAGCAAAATAAGATGCATAAAGGATAAACATCACATGCAATCAATATAAGTGATATGATATGGCCATCATCATCTTGTGCTTGTGATCTCCATCTCAAGCACCGCCATGATCACCATCGCCACCGGGCGCGACACCTTGATCTCCATCGTAGCATCGTTGTCGCCACGCCATCTATTGCTTCTACGACTATCGCTACCGCTTAGTGATAAAGTAAAGCAATTACAGGCGCTTGCATTTCATACAATAAAGCGACAACCATATGGCTCCTGCCAGTTGCCGATAACTCGGTTACAAAACATGATCATCTCATACAATAAAATATAGCATCACGTCTTGACCATATCACATCACAACATGCCCTGCAAAAACAAGTTAGACGCCCTCTACTTTGTTGTTGCAAGTTTTACGTGGCTGCTACGGGCTGAGCAAGAACCGTTCTTACCTACGCATTAAAACCACAACGATACTTCGTCAAATAGACTCCGCTTTTAACCTTGTCAAGGACCGGGCGAGCCACACTCGGTTCAACTAAAGTGAGAGAGACAGACACCCGCCAGCCACCTTTAAGCACGAATGCTCATAACGGTGAAACCAGTCTCGCGTAAAGCGTCTGGCGTAATGTCGGTCCGGCCGCTTCATCTCACAATACCGCTGAACCAAAGTATGACATGCTGGTAGGCAGTATGACTTGTATCGCCCACAACTCACTTGTGTTCTACTCGTGCATATGACATCAACGCATAAAACCAGGCTCGGATGCCACTGTTGGGGAACGCAGTAATTTCAAAAAATTTCCTACGCACACACAGGACCATGGTGATGGCATCGCAACGAGAGGGGAGAGTGTTGTCTATGTACCCTCGTAGACCGTAAGCGGAAGCGATCACAACGTAGAGGAAGTAGTCGTACGTTCTCCTCGCGATCCTGCCGATCCTAGTGCCGTTACTCCGGCACCTCCGAGTCGATGATGACGTAGAGGAAGTAGTCGTACGTTCTCCTCGCGATCCAGCCGATCCCAGCGCCAAGTTACTCCGGCGCCTCTGAGTTCTTGGCACACGCTCAGCTCGATGACGCTCCTCGGGCTCGATCCAGCAAAGCTCCGGGAGAAGGAGTTCCACAAGACGACGGCATGGTGACGATCTTGATGTTTCACCGACGCAGGGCTTCGCCTAAGCACCGCTACAATATGACCGAGGTGGAATATGGTGGAGAGGGGCACCGCACACGGCTAAGGAACGATCTCAAAGATCAACTTGTGTGTTCTAGGGTGCCCCCCCTCCCCCGTATATAAAGGAGGGAGGGAGGAGGTGGCCGCCACAAGGGGCGCACCATAGGAGGGGAAACCTACTCCAAGTAGGTTTCCTCTTTCCTTATCTTATTTGGAGGGAAGGAAGGAGTACTAGTATTTAGGAAGTAGTACTAGTAGTAGGAATAGGAAGAGGGAAAGGAGAAAGGAAGGGGGCGGCCCCTCCCCAATTCGGATTGGGCTTGGGGCGCCCCCTCCCTTGTTCCTTCTCCTTCCTCCTACATGGGCCCAATAAGGCCCATATACCTCCCGGGGTTCCGTAACCTCCGGAGCTCCAAACTTCTCCGGAACCTTTCCGTGTCCAAATATATCCGTCCAATATATTAATATTTATGTCTCGACCATTTCGAGACTCCTCGTCATGTCCGTGATCATATCCGGACTCAACAACCTTCGGTACATCAAAATACACAAACTCATAATATAACCATCATCGAAACCTTAAGCGTGCGGACCCTACGGTTCGAGAACAATGTAGACATGACCGAGACACATCTCCGGTCAATAACCAATAGCGGGACCTGGATGCCCATATTGGTTCCTACATTTTCTACGAAGATCTTTATCGGTCAGACCGCATAACAACATACGTTGTTCCCTTTGTCATCGGTATGTTACTTGCCCGAGATTCGATCGTCGGTATCCAATACCTAGTTCAATCTCGTCACCGACAAGTCTCTTTACTCGCTCTGTAATGCATCATCCCGTAACCAACTCATTGGTCACATTGCTTGCAAGGCTTATAATGATGTGCATTACCGAGAGGGCCCAGAGATACCTCTCCGACAATCGGAGTGACAAAACCTAATCTCGAAATACGCCAACCCAACATGTACCTTTGGAAACACCTGTAGTACTCCTTTATAATCACCCGATTACGTTAGACGCTTTGGTAGCACCCAAAGTGTTCCTCCGTAAACGGGAGTTGCATAATCTCATAGTTACAGGAACATGTATAAGTCATGAAGAAAGCAATAGCAACATACTAAACGCATCAAGTGCTAGGCTAACGGAATGGGTCATGTCAATCAGATCATTCTCTTAATGATGTGATCCCATTAATCAAATGACAACTCATGTCTATGGTTAGGAAACATAACCATCTTCGATTAACGAGCTAGTCAAGTAGAGGCATACTAGTGACACTCTGTTTGTCTATATATTCACACATGTATTATGTTTCCGGTTAATACAATTCTAGCATGAATAATAAACATTTATCATGATGTAAGGAAATAAATAATAACTTTATTATTGCCTCTAGGGAATATTTCCTTCACTATGCCTAGCTTTCGAGTTGTTGTTTCCTGCCCCTGAACCGCCACCGGGTCGTCCCTTTATATACATGGGTTGACACCCGGCCGGTTTACAGAGTTCCGAGGCCGGCTCATACAAGTGTCCGGCTTGGTCTCTACCTCCCTAACTTACAATACAAGTTATACAACTATGGCGGTTTACCGCTATGGGCCATAATCCGCCTTTGGGCTTTGGGCCTTTACTTCATCAGTAAAGCGCCATCTTCCAGGTCTTCATGGGCTTCAGTGTAGTTGAGGGTGAACCGGCCCCTCCTGGGCGGTCTACACTTAGTAGTTATATCCCCAACAGTTATCTTTCTTGACCATAGACATGTGTTGTCATTTGATGAACGGGATCACATCATTAGAGAATGATGTGATGGACAAGACCCATCCGTTAGCTTAGCATAATGATCATTAAGTTTTATTGCTATTGCTTTCTTCATGACTTATACATGTTCCTCTGACTATGAGATTATGCAACTCCCGAATACCAGAGGAACACCTTGTGTGCTATCAAACGTCACAACGTAACTGGGTGATTATAAAGATTCTCTACAGGAGTCTCCGAAGGTGTTTTTTGAGTTGGCATAGATCAAGATTAGGATTTGTCACTCTGTGTATCAGAGAGGTATCTCTGGGCCCTCTCGATAATGCTCATCACTATAAGCCTTGCAAGCAATGTGACTAATGAGTTAGTTACTGAATGATGCATTATGGAACGAGTAAAGAGACTTGCCGGTAATGAGATTGAACTAGGTATGAAGATACCGACAATCGAATCTCGGGCAAGTAACATACCGATGACAAAGGGAACAACGTATGTTGTCATGCGGTTTGACCGATAAAGATCTTTGTAGAATATGTAGGAACCAATATGAGATTCCACGAGAGACTGACCACATTGTTAAGGTCCTGAAGGAAATAGGCATGGCGTCCACCACCCTCTCCTCTCCCACCTCTCTCCCCTCCCACCTGATGTCCACCAACAATGGCGATCTCTAGCTTCAACCACCAGGGAAGGCCTTCTGCATTGGGATTTTTCTCCTGGTTTGTCCCTAGCCGATCGGGTGAGACGTAAGTTTGGATCTACAGTGCACTTCTCTCCTTCCCGAGACACCAAGGAGTTCTTTTTGGTGGTCTCTTTCTCATCGGCTTCCTTCACTCTCATGAATGACTCGGTTGGATTGGCATTGCAATGTTGCCTTGGGGGAATTTGCTCTGGTTTCAATGTTGTTGCCCTTTACTCATGATCATTTCATTTCTCTGTGGCCAACAACAAAGTGGGTCATTTCATCTATGGTTTAAAGGATCGTGTTTGGCCAGACTTTGTATGTCATTTCCATCTGTTCAATGACCGTTTTGCTAAGCGTTTCTCTGCTTCACATTGGCATGTGGATCAAGAGTTGGTCGAGGTTTTGGATCGTAAGCTTGTGGCCATATCTGCTTCTCTAGATTTCTTGAGGGAGGGGTAGTCTAATAATCACTCGTCGGCCAAAGAGCTCAACAAGTTTAATCTTGTTAATTTGAAGCATTGGAATTTTTCTAGCAAGAATGATCATGAAGCTTCTACTTCCTCATTGGTGAAGAACAAAGACAATATTCAAATTCAATTTGGTTCGATTCCACCGCCACCTCAGCAGTGCGACATCAGCGCCCCGACCGCTGCCAACCTGGCATTAATTGACTATTATCTTGCCCAGGCGGAGTCGGAGTAGGATACAGTTATTGAGTGGATTTTATTTGGGCAATTCAAATTCCCATTGGATGTCCAGTACCCACCTTTGCCCAAATGTTTCCTCAAGTCTGCTTTCCGTTATGCCCCTCCTTATGACATGTGGCCCCCACTCCTCAGCTCTCAGCATCAGCCGGATTTGGCCCAAGCAGAATATTCGGCTGAAGACATTAATTCTCTTGCCGCTAATTGGGCTGCTCTTTGTGCTAGATGCCTTCAATGGGGGCACACCAGGATCGCTTGCCAAGCCCGTCTCATTTGCATTAATTGCTCGGGGCCGGATCATAAAACCGGAAATTGCCAAAAACGCTGCAACTGTGACACTCGCCCCCTGTCTGAGTCAACCAAGGAGACTGCTATTATTCAGTCACGATTTCTAGGCCATCCTTTTTCCACCCAGACGATGAACAAAGCTCAATGGAAAACCGTCCAATGTGATGCTTGTGGCTACTATGGGCACGTGGCACGATCCTGTCGCCGAGCCATTTTCCAAAGGAAATGGAAATGGATTGCCAAGGCAACTTTGCCACCCTCCACCTCCATTCATGCTTCGGCTTCCACCTCGAAAACCCAACAGGCCTCGCCCCGCCCTGTCCCATCGCCGCAGTCTGCCACACTGCTGCCTCCACCTTCATTGCCGTCGCATCCACATCCCCCTTCATCGCCCCTTTCTCCACTACTCTGCTCCGTGGCAATGGAGAACTACCCGCTCAACCCAGTGCCGTTCCTCCCGCCCGGTTTCGCCGTCGAGCTAGGGCCGGCAGATCGACTCGCACTACTAGAAAAAGGGCTATAGATGGGATTGACACTAATGGCGCACCAGACAATGGGTGCGCCATTAGTATATACTAATGGCGCACCACCTGATGATACGCCATTAGAGTTGAAACTACTAATGGCGCACCTGGCCCAAGGTGCGCCATTAGTATCAAAAAAAATTTTAAACTAGTGCGCCTGTCCAAACATACTAATGGCGCATCCAGACAAAGTGCGCCATTACTAGTTGTAACTAGTAATGGCGCACCCGTCCGAAAGTGCGCCACTAATGTTGTTTTTTTATTATATTTTTTATTCCTTTTTTTGCAATACTACTAATGGCGCACTGATCAACCGTGCGCCATTACTAGTTTAAACTAGTAATGGCGCACTGTGGATCAGTGCGCCATTAGTATTATTTTTTTGCAAAACTACTAATAGCGCACCACCAGAAGGTGCGCCATTAGTAACCTGGATTACTAATGGCGCATTTAGTGCTGGTGCGCCATTAGTAAGTGGGCAGCAACAAGATATTTAAGACAGCCTCTCCTACCCACACTCACTTTCTCCCCACTTCATTCTCTCCACCTCCACCTTGTCTCGGGTGCCTCCTCTTTTTCACCTCATTTCCACCATAGATTCATTCAAATTAAGTGGTTAAATTACCTTGTTTTAATAGGTAAGTAAGGGGAAGCTATATTTATGTTGTTCTCCCTACAACAATGTGCACATGCACTTTTTATGGCCTAGCTAGATCTATGTATGTTCGTGGTGTTGCATATGTTTGTGGTGTTGCATATGTGTTTGTGTTTGGAGGTGTACCGGTATTTGAAATGCGATAGTTGCCAATATTTTGCCGGAATGTTGATTCATTTCCGTTTCAAGTAGAATTTTGGCATTAAGCATTCTTTTTGGTCCTATTTTTAGGGAAAGTCATGCCAAATTTTTCTTGGTTCTAAAATATCGCTTTTGCTCTACTCGCAGGCGACCATGGTCCGCACGATGACCGAAGGCATCGTGAATAGGTTTTTGAGGTCCGCGAAGGCCGAGGTGCTTCAAAAGAACGAGACGGAGATAAGATGTCCGTGTCGAAGATGCAAGCTGAAGAGCCTTATTGCGGACCCGGATTTCGGGCAGGCGCGGGACCACCTGCTCTTGCGTGGTTTCATGGATGGCTATCGGTGGCAAGGTGATGAAGATGACTACGAAGTCGTCCATGGGGGCCGGGCAAGAAATGAGGAAGGGCAGCAAGACAACCACCGCTGCTCGGGCGGGCGAGAAGACGAAGAATCCCGTGAGATGATCACGACGGTGATGCTGTACACAGTCATCATGTAGAAGATGCAGGACATGATGATGAGGAAGATGCCGGAGCAGACGACGTGCATGATCATGAAGATGATGATGCCGGCGGAGCAGACGACGCTGGACCATCGATGGGCTGGGTGCAGGACCCTCATATTCAAGAGCTGCTTCTCAAGAAGACGGATAATGCAAGAGCTGCCGCCCGAGAGAAAGCCAAGATGGATCAACTTGAGTTAGACGCGGTTACTCCATTGTATGAAGGATGCAGGCCCGAGGATACCCGCCTGAAAGTAACGCTCATGGCTCGAGATGAAGGTAAAACACAAAATGACCGACGCATGTTTCGACGAGAACATGTCGCTCGCACGAACGCCTTCCCAAGGGGAACAAGTGCCCGACCAGTTTGGAGGAGGCGAAGAAAATCGTGTGTCCTCTGGATTTACCGCACGTGAAATACCATGTGTGCATGAACAATTGCATCATTTATCGGACGAGCACGCTGGAGTCTACCATATGTCCGGTGCGGCGTCACTCGATACAAGAAGAGGAAGAAAGCTCCTCGAAAAGTGGTGTGGTACTTTCCGATCACTCCTCGTCTGCAGCGGTATTTCGCGGACCCTAAGGTAGCAAAGCTCCTGCGTTGGCACGCGGATAGGGAGGAGAAAAAGCGAGAAGATGACGCAAATGATCCGGAGATAGATAAAAAAGACAAGATGCTGAGTCACCCTAAGGATGCGAGCCAGTGGCAAGCGTTGAACTTCGAAGACTCAGAATTTGGGAACGATCCAAGGAACATCGTGCTGGGCGCGAGCATCGATGAAGTCAATCCGTTTAGCAGCCAGAGAAGCACACATAGCTCCTGGCCTGTGTTTCTGTGGATGTACAACCTTCCCCCCTGGTTGTGCATGAAGAGGAAGTACATTCACATGAGTATGCTAACTGAAGGTCCGAAACAACCAGGAACGACATCAATCTGTATCCGGGGCTGCTGAAAGAGGAGCTTGACACGCTGGAAAACGCCAGCCAATACGTGGGACGCCGCAGAGAAAGAATATTTCCCTATGAGAGCCGCACTGCTCACGACGGTGCACGACTATCTCGGTTACGGATATCTCGCGGTGCAGGTAGTCCACGGATTTTCTGGATGCGTAAGGTGCATGGATGACACAACGTATCGCCAGCTAGATAGAGATCCCGGTCTTGAAAACCATGTTCATGGGACATCGAAGGTGGCTTCGCGACGATGACCCGTGGAGGAAACGCAAGGATCTGTTCGATGGTGAAACCGAACTCAAAACGCCTGTACGAGGAGCGGTGAGGAAATAGACAAGCTGTTGAAAAATTGGAAAGACTGCCCACCGCCGAAAGAAGCAAAAGGCGCCAGAGCCGGAAAGAAGCGAAGGCGCCAGAGCCGCTGAAGGTATGGAAAACGAGGTCTGTTTTACGGGACTTGCCGCATCGAAGATCCACCGTGTGCCTCACAGCCTTGATGTCATGCATATCACGAAGAACGTGTATGAGAGTCTGCTTGGTACCCTGCTCAACATGCCAGAGAGGACCAAAGATGGGCCGAAAGCAAGGGCAGACTTGAAATCAATGGGCATCAGTCAGGAGCTTAACGCTAATGATGATGATGATGATGATGATGATGAGGCGAAGCAGGACACAGAAAGTCGTCGCAAAGGCAAAAAGGCCAAGAAGACCGGAAATGACTACCCTCCCGCGTGCTTCACTCTAAGTCAGGAGGAGATCGATCAGTTCTTCACCTGCCTCGTAGGAGTAAAACTTCCTTACGGTTACGTGGGGAAGATAAGCAGATACCTAGACCCAACAAAGCAGAAGTTCAGCGGGATGAAGTCTCACGGTCACGCGTCGATGACGCAGATACTTTCCGGTTGCAATCCGTGGGATCATGGACGCGCACGTCCGCGGAAACGCTATTTGGCCTATGCAACTTTTTCGACGTCATCTCTCGGAAGTCGATTGGCATGAGGCAACTCAGAAGGCTACAGGAAGAGATCGTGGTGATACTATGCGAGCTTGAGATGTACTTCCTGCCCGCATTCTTCAACGTTATGGTGCATCTGCTGGTCCATATCGTGGAGGATATCATCCAACTCGGGCCGATGTTCCTGCACAGCATGATGCCGTTCGAAAGGATGAATGGTGTCATCAAAGGATATGTTCACAACATGTCACGTCCAGAGGGAAGTATAGCCAGGGGCTTCAATCAAGAGTGCATCTCCTACTGCACGAATTATCTAGGAATCGAGAACCCCGTTGGTCTGCCCGTCAACAGGCACCTTGGCAGGCTCGCTGGATGGGGTCACCGTGAGGGTTGCCGTGAAATGCATGTCGACTTCGAGGGTCGACTCACGACTTTGAAAGAGCAAACCTAGTCGGCGCTACAACACGTAGACGTGGTCGATCCTTGGGTGGTAGAGCACAAAACCTTTATTGAGAAGACGTACAATGACCGAGGCCAACAGGGACGGACGGAGATATACTCAAAGAGCACAACTCATGTTTCACACGTTGGTTCAAGCAGAAGCTTCTGTCGTACCTTTACATGAAGATTCTTCCGTGGAAGAACAACTCATATTCACCTTGTCACAGGGCGCCGAGCACAACCTGATGACCTATGAGGCGTACGATATCAACGGCTACACATTCTACACCGAGGACAAGGACATGAAGAGCGATGGTTATCAGAACTCCAGGGTAACGATGGAATCCTACACCGGTAAGGACAAGGACAGATACTACGGAAGGATCGAGGAGATCTGGGAGCTGAGCTACGCTGGAGAGAAGGTGCCGATGTTCCGTGTCAGATGTGCCAAGAGCGTCCTAAAAGAAGACCGATATTTCACCACCATGGTTATACCCGAAGCCAAATCCAAGACCACGGGCGCAAACGTCACCGCGAAAAATGAGCCATGGGTACTGGCTTCCCAAGTGGACCAATGCTTCTTCATTACCGACCCGCCAAAGCCCAGTCGTGTTGTCGTGAGGAGAGGCAAAAGGAAGATCATCGGAATGGATGGAGTAGCCAATGAGCAAGACTTCGACAAGCACGGCGACCCGAGGATCGAACATGACGACGATGATGAAGTAGCAGCACACACCACAAGAAGAAGCAGGACCACCCTACCTAAAGGACGTCTGTTCCAAATAAGAACTCCATTTGCGAAAAAGAAGGGCAAGAAGATTGTGAACAGATAGCTAGCTAAGATCGATTGTATTTAAATCGTAGCCTTCATTTCTCGATTGTATTTCATGGGCACTTTTTGAACTATCATGAATATTTTTAAATTTCATGGACACTCGATCTCAATCCCCTGCATCTCGATCGCTATCCCACCTCGCCAGATCCGTCCCCTCGCCGAGCACCCCAGTCCACCGGCCGCCGCCACACCCCCGCACCCTCGATTCCCCTACTCAACCGCCGCCACCCCCCGCACACCCTCCCTACTCAACCGCCATGACCCCGCACACCCTCCCTACTCAACCGCCACTTGACCCCCGCACTTCGCACCTCCCCGCTCCACCGGCATTACTGTTTGATGATATTTTTAAAAATTATTAATGTCTTATAAAAATATTACTGTTATGATTTAAACAAGTTTGAACATATTTAAACACAAATAAGTATCAAACAACATTTTAAATGCATAAAAAATTGTGGAGCCTGGGAATCGAATCCAGGACCTCCCGGTGTGAGAACTGCCTGTGACGGTCGAGCTAGTAGAGGGAACTTGATGTGGAGCAGGTCAGGTGGAAGATAACCTGTTGGCTCGAGCAGAAAACAAAATACGAATGGCGCACCAGGGCGAGGTGCGCCATTAGTATGGATGTACTTATGGCGCACCGAGGTGTGGTGCGCCATTAGTATTGTGCCGCCCCCACCATCCATACTTCCTCCCCGGCCGGCCCTCGATCCCCTTCCCCTCTCCTCTCCCTCGCCCTCGCCCTCGATCCCCTTCCCCTCTCCTCTCCCGACGCCGCTGCCCCGCCGCCTCGACGCCGCCTCGACGCTGCCTCGACGCCCCGACGCCGCCTCGACGCCCGACGCCCGCTGCCCGACGCCTTGATGCCGCTGCCCGACGCCTCGACGCTGCCCCGACGCCTCGATGCCTCGACGCCGCTGCCCCGTCGCCTCGACGCCGCCTCGACGCCGCCCCGACGCCGCTGCCCCGCCGCCTCGACGCCGCCTCTCCTCCACAACGGCCGCTGCATCAGCCCAAGTAAGTTCTCCTCCTTCTTCTTCTTTAAAATCCATTAGGCCTCCGGTCGATCTGTCCCGCGGGTGTGGATTAGGAACCCTTTGTTTCTTTCTTGGAATTGATTTTGCTCCGGTTCTTGGCTCTCTCGCCGCATGCGATCCACGATAGTTTCTATAATTGCGAGCATCGATCGACATATTGGCTTGCGTAATCACAGCCCGTAGCTAGGTGGTAAATCGAAGCTAATCCCTCGTGGTGTCGCAAATACTTGAACTGGCGATGTGAATTGGTACATCGTTTGGGTCGTAGTCATTTTTTTCTCTGTTCTGAGCTTTGATTATATTACTTCCTTCAATTCTTTGAGATATAACAGTTTTCAACAGTGTTCAAATCTTCGACCATTGCCGCTTCACGAAGCGCCACAGACGCCAAGGTGCCCGTCTACCCGCCGCCCACCTCGCCTTCCACGCTACACACACCACCCCTTCCACAACGTCAAAGCCGTCATCATCGGCCAGGTACCCAAATACCAAGCCACTCAAGTCTACGAATCCTGTACTTGTTCACCTGCTGCTTCATTTTCATTGTGAAGAAATGTGTGACAGTTTCACTAACTTAATTTCATTCTGAAGAAATTTGTGCCTAGAATTTCTTTTTGTTACAATGCTCCTTGCTGAATGGAGTGATATTTCACTAACAAAATATCTACAGAGTGCACAAGTAAATTACGACAGATATGGTAATCAATATTTCGTTACTGGTGTTATTTCAGGAAATTGAAATTATGCACTATACAACAGAATGAACTTACTCATTATGTCAGATTTTGTAAACATTTTAATTGAACTGTTTCTCATACTTGCTGCGGAGAGGTGAGGCTAAACTTCTAACGGAAGATTGGGAAGGTGCGGTTGAGGATCTGAAAGAGGCTGCCCAGAAATCCCCACAGGTGAATTTTATGCAATTTTGCTTTGTTCTCCTGAGTATAGTATATCACAGCTCTCCTGAGTATATCTTTTTTTTCTTTTGGTCCAACTGAAGGAGCCTAAGCTCCCAGTCTGTCAGAGCATGCTAATTTGAATTTCCTTTTAAAACCTGCACCTTGTTGTATTTGATTTACTCTCTCATGATGTGCTTCTGTTGGCGTGCATCTTGTTATTCCCATTTCCATTAGGCTGAATACAGTTGTGTTCTGAAGAAATAGGTTTGTTATGCTCAGTGAGTACCCTACATATATAGTTTCCCAGTGGACAAATCATGTGTTTTAACTGCTTGGACGGATGACGTACACAGCAATAGATCCTGCATTAGCTAGACTTTGGTATAATACGGGGTGCAACTTGTGGTTAAAAGTTAACTCTCTGGCTGAGGTTACACGCACAGTAGGAACTCTGTTGTCATGCTCTATTTCCTGTCCCTGTCCCCTTTATTATCTTTGAAATTCCAAAATAAGGATCACGCATCTGCAGTGGATAGTTTTACTTGCAAGCTTGGTTTATGGCTCGTGTGAACAAAATGAAAGTGTAGATTTATTTTCACTAACTTACCTCACTAACTAATGGTGGCTGCCTAATGATGACAGACTAAGTTTCTGATTTGTTTTCTTATAAAAGTGTAGATTCATTGGTAGCAATTGTTTTCAGTGTCTCATGTTGCAGATTGTCTACTTTTCAAAGATTCGATCCAGTATTGCTTGTAGTGGTTTGTCCAAAATGTTGAATCATACTGCTTGGAGATGCATATATTGTTTCACCTCTTCACATGCCAATGTATTTTCCATGTTGTGATGGAGGCCTTTTTTGCCTTGTCCACCGAGAGGCCCTTGAGTTTGCTGGAATGTCGATTAACTTCCGTTCCGGCAAATTCGGGTACTCCATATGTCCTATTTTCAGCAAAGGTCATGCTGAAATTTTCCGTGAATTTTAGCATGACTTTGCTAAAAATAGGACATATGGGGTACTTGTGACTAATGCATGGGCCGGGTATCTTAGTAGTTAATTAAGTAGGATCAAGTGCCCTTTATTCTAGCTGCATTAAACCATAGGCGGCAATAGAGCCAAGTGATTAGGCCCAACTTAGAATTCTCCTTCCCAGCTTAGCTTTTAGGATGCCTCGGTTTCGACAAACCATTAATTATACAACCTTGGCTTTTAGGGTGCCTCGGTGTCGATAAAAACCGAAATGATGAAAGCTTAGGCTTTTAGGGTGCCTCGGCGTCGAAAAACCCTCAATGATAAAAGCTTAGCTTTTAGGATGCCTCGGTGTCGACAAACCCTAAATGATGAGACCATGATCTTGTTCCTTGACAATAACCAACTTTTTGACCAAACTTTGTTCCTATTTAGAGAGAAACATGGCCAACAACGATGAGGCCGGGGATTCAAGCGGCAAGGCATTCTGGAGCTGTCCCAGGAGATGGAGGAACAACCTCACTTGTATGAGGACGCCGCCTTCCCCACCGATCCTGAGACCACTGATGGTGCCGCCGAGGATGACCCCACTGATGCCACCACTGATGGTGCCGCCGAGGATGCCACCACTGATGATGGCGGCGCACGCACAGATGGCAGCCAACCGAAGAGGCAACGGAAGGACCGGCGCCCGACCGTGCTCCGCACCCTCAAGGAGGAAGTTATTGAAGTGGACTCCGACGGGAATCCAACGGCGCCCGAACGAATAGTCAAGGGGTACTCGCTTCAGCTCGGGTGCATTCTCCGGAGCACCGTCTCGATCAACACCGAGAACCTGAGGCATCCTGACCGAGGGAATTTGCGCAACCTCCTCTTCACGAAGTTGCACAAACGATACAAGTTGCCCGCGGAATTTGAAAACACAAGCCTCAAAGGTAATAAAGTGAACAATGTTGCCCTCACGAAGATGAGCAAGGCCCTGTCTACTTGGAAAAGCAATGTGAAGAGAATGATCGAGAAAGGTGAGAGTTATGAGAAGATCAAGGAGAAAAATCCTTCGATCACCGAAGATGACTACAACGACTTCAAGATAAATTGCTCGAGCACCGCAAACTCCGAATCAAGTCAGTGGGGGAAAGAAATGCGGGAGCTGAACTTAGGGGAACACACACTCGGTCCCGGCGGTTACAGAGTGGCGGAGCCTATATGGGACAAGGAGGACGCGAAGCGTGCCGAGCAAGGCCTACCGCCCCTCTTCGATAAATACGGTGACAAGCAGACCAGGAACTTTGTCAGGGCCCGGTACAAGAAGGACCCGAAAACAAAGGAGCTTACCACGGATCCGAAGACCAGGGCGCTTGAGGTTGTTATGGTAAGGAATACCACCCCGCGTAATTAGCTCCATATGGTTGCATTCTAATTAATGAAGCCAAATTTCTAAATGGTTCACATTCCTTCCTTGAGGCGACTAAAAGCGATGGCGCAGGGTCGACTAAGAGCAACCCTTGGGACACCACTCTAAATAGGGCGTTGAATGTAATGAAGAACAAGGATAAGCTCAGTAAGCCGACGTCAGCTGGTCGTGTGGCCGGCAAAGGCTTGTCCACAAAATGGGGGTCATACTATACCGCTGGTGTGTGGAAGGAGAAAAAGACCAGCTCGGAAAGCCAGGCGCGCGAGGTTCAAGAACTCAAGGCACAGGTGGCGCGGATTCCGGAGATTGTCCAAGAGCAAGTGCAACAACAACTCGGAGCGACGATCACCGCCATTGTGCCTACCTTGATCCAGGGGTTGAGTGCGTGGATTGCGGGTGGCCAACAGGGGCCGCCCCCGATTCCTAGCTTCACGGCCAGCAACTCGCAGAATGCGATGGCGGGGCCATTGGTGTCTCCGGCGGAGGCGCCATTGGTGTCTCCGACGCCGGCACGGGAGCTTAATGCACCGGTGTACGCCGCCGGCACCTCTGCAGCAAGCGGCCCCTCCGTCAATCGCAGACGCCCGCCGTTGGCGGTGCCTCGACATTAGCCGAGCTCGACGCCATCATCACGGTAACTAATTAAGCCTCTCTCGGTCGAGGACTTCATCTCCTTGCCTTTGACTGGGCATCCTGACGCCCTACATGTTTTCGCAGGCGCCGCCGACGTTCCGTGCACTCTCCCGCGCCGTGAACAACGAGTTGGTCGATGTCGCCAAGGGCAAAATCGTTCAACCGGCAACCCCTTGTTCCACGGTACCCGGATGCCACCCAACTTGTTTAGGGTTGAACTGGTTCGGTGCTGCCAGGCTGCGACGAGTTGTTACCTCCGATTCGACCCGTCGGGGCCGACGATGATGACGTGATGACCCTCGGCGCTGCCTGAGCTGGCCCTGCTTTGGCGAAGAGCCAATTCGTTTGGGGCGGGGACACCACCCCAAAGACAACACCGCCAGTCATGCCGCCGCCAAGTCGGCCCCATGGCAAGACCGCCGCGAACGGTGCCGGACATCCCTATGCCATGGATCCAAACATGCATATGGCATAGGATCAGAACGACGACGACGATGATACATTTGCCAACGTTGATCAGTACTTTGCCGATCATGGGTACGGTGGCGACTTCATGGGGCCTCCTTCTCAAGAACCCAACCCAACAAAAGATGTGCGCGATCTAGCTGGTACCGCGGAGAAGCCAAGTTGCAACATGCGTCGTCTGCCGTTCAGCTCTCAGGAGACGCCTCCAGCTGCCGACTTCACCGAGCCTCAGATAGGTGAGGTGCGAAATATTATCAGCCCCAACACACTCAAGAAGGCGGTCTGTGAGCAGAACTCGGTCCCATTACAGGAGAAGAAGAAGGCACGCAAAAGAAAGACTAACAAGGGTGTGGGCCAGCCGCACCGAAAGTGCGATCCGTGCTCGGGGACGGGCCACGTTCACTGAGGATATCTCGAGGAGGGTGCATGTGGCGGGTAGGGCGATGCTACCGACAAATATGCTCAATGCTGCAACCGGTGCTATGCGGAGTCTCGCATGACGGTGTTCTTTCTTTGGAGAAGCGGCGTCTCGAGAGAAGGATGTGGCATACCCGGTTTTCGTGGCCAAGGTGCCAGAGGGCAAGGGCTTTGTGGATAACTCCATCGGGCGCACGATCGTCCTGCGGTTTGATGACATCCACGCTATGTTGAACCTTCATCTGCTGCACTACACCTTCGCTCGGCTATTTTATTTGAGTATGGAGATTCGGATCATTCGCGACAAGACCCGGACATCGTGATAGTCGACCCCTTCTACATGCGTGCCAAGATCTTGGGCAGCGCTGGGGACCGCAAGTCGCGAGTTCTTACCTCGAAGGCGTCATTACGGCAAACCAAGATAAGGATAACTTCCTCGTGCCTTACTTTCCCGAGTAAGTCCTCCCCTCAACGCCCGTAACATATGAATTCTTAGATTTCGATCGTTTTTCTTTTAACATTCCGTGTTTTCTGCAGTGACACACATTGCACGCTCATCCTCCTAAGCCCCAAATATTCCATGGCCCCGTATTTCGACCCGGACCGTCATTCGAACGTAGACTACACAAATGTCAAGAATGTTCTTGATGATGTTCTCCCCGGCTACGCCCAATCTGGAGGCACCTTCACCAGGCCTATTCGTAAATGCACGGCAAGCACGTGTTCTCCCACAATGTCTGACGTTACGCTGCGTCAAGCACCGCTGGCGATCGAAGGGTGCCTACTACGCCATCCATCACATGCGGGCGATCGTGCGGGACCATCATCAACTTCGCTACCGAGTAAACTCAAAGATTGGGCCGCGGCGTGTCGGGCAATCCAGACGCGGACATCGAGACAAGAATTCTTTCACATCCAAATCGGAGTTTGCGGAAATCATCCATCAAGATGCCCTTCGTACCTCGGGGCAGTTCTACCTCAGAAATCAACCGTCCAACAGTGACATCGACACAATGCTACAAATGCAGGCTGACAACGCCCGTTCTTTCATGACTCCCACGATAGACGGCGGCTTCATCCATGCTCCGGTCCCTTGAGTCGAGTCGAAAGCAGTGATGCTGTGTCTAGTTCGAAACATCGATTGGCTCATGTTGTAATTAAACTTTAATGAACTTGTAGTATGTCTCTTTGGTTTCGAGTCGTTCAACTTAGATGTAATCGATGCTATTAATGTCTTGCTTTTCTCTTCCGATCGTTCTGTTGCATACTTATATATTGCTTATGTATTGTCCGTGAATTGGTACTAACGTTTACGTTTGGCTAGTGCATAGCGATGCCGACGTATGTCGTGTACAAGGGTAAGGTTCGGAGTCTCTGACGACCGGGAGGAGTGTCGGAGACAGGTTCACCGATTCAGCGGTAACAGTTACAAAGGGTACACCACTAGGGCCGAGGCGAATCTAGATACGCCCGCTATCTAGCGGGAGAGGGAGGGAGCGTTGGAGGAACCGGATGAAGACGAAGTTTCATCGTGATGATGCTCATCGTGATGACCGCAGCTCTCTTCTATGTGATGGTAGTTTAGATGATCGATATCGACTTGTAATGTGAAGACAAACTCGCTACTCGCGGTCTCGAGACTTGTAATATAATGTTCTATCTTTGTTCGGTCTTTTCAATTCGGAGACTAATATGATGAATTGTATTCAGAGACTAATATGATGAATTGTATTCAGAGACTAATCTTCTATTGTATTCGATGAATCTGTTGTTGATGTGAGCTGTCTATATTTTGTTCAATTATACATTTTGTAACCTGTGCAAAAAACAGAAAATAAAAAAACCTAATATTCATACTAATGGCGCATCACATCACAGTGCGCCATTAGTATGCCAAAGGATACTAATGGCGCATCATTAAACAGTGCGCCATTAGTATGCAAGTTACTAATGGCGCATCTTGCCGTTGTGCGCCATTAGTATGCCAAAGCACCTGGTATACATGGCCTCGGGAGGCATATACTAATGGCGCACTGTTGTATATACTAATGGCGCATCCAGTGGTGCGCCATTAGTATACCAGATACTAATGGTGCACCAGTGGTGCGCCATTAGTAAAATATACTAATGACATGGCACTAATGGGGCACCACTAATGCGCCATTAATGGCCAAATTAGGTGCGCCATTAATAGGCCTTTTCCTAGTAGTGTCGTGCGCAGTGGCATGGTGGTCGGACCGATTGCTATGTTGAGCCATGAATTTTTGGCCATTGCTGAAGCCAATGCATATGTGTCGCTGCATCGCCGAGCCACCAACCGCAACCAGATCGTTCATCTTCTTTAGGAATCCTAGCTCTTTACCACTGAGGTCAGTGATCACCCTTTTGGCATTGGGTTTTTTGGATTCGTAGATTATTTCATGCGAGATACTGCGGTGGATACCCCGCTTGAGCTTGAAGAAGAGGACTTGTTGATTACTTTTGTCCCGCACAACAAGGCTCTAAACAGAAGAACCACATCTTTTGGGCCTGAGGTTTGGATCATGATGTTTGGTTTTCCATATGATTACCAAACAGACTACTACATCACTAAGGCTCGGGAGGGTATGGATCTTTGGTTTCTTGGTATAACCTCGTCAGACCGCATGTTTATCCTTCTGAAGGACAGAGTTATTAGCTTGCACCTAATCCCAAAGAGCTTTGTGGTCTGGCAGCTTGGCGGTGCGCGTGATTGTTGGACAGTCCAGATCACAATTCTTCGCAGTAACAACTGGAACGGACTCCTCCCTGAGGTTCCTGCTGGTGGTGAGGAACAACCAGCTCTAGATGGCAACCCGCACCCATAGTTTGGCCCGGAGCTCACTGCCGAACAGCTCTATCAACAGCAAGTACACAATTGGCTCGTTCAGAATGGTGCCCCGAGTCGGCAACAATGCGGAGCTATCAATGGTGCCCCTACTCACCAGGTGAATGCCAACGCTGGCTGGGATGCTTGGCCTTCGCCTGCTGCTCCTCCTCTGCCACCCATGCCGCCCCATTTGGTGAACTATCAAGCCTGGTTAGCTGCGCAGGGTCTGACAGTGCAGCATGGTCTTGTTCCTGAAAACAACCTATTTGACAATGCATTCCAGGCTTGAAATGATTCTATCACCCTGTCTGACAGCTCAAGCTCGACTTAGTCTGACCTATACTTCATGCCGGATCAGACAATGCAATTGATTGACAATCCCACTGCTGAATCGCTTACCATCTCTCTGGAGATACATGAACAAGGTGTCAGGTTTGGTTTATCTACACAAGGTGATGAGATCCTCTCCAGGCTGCTGAATGACCCAATCCCATGCCTCAATCTCAACACTTTCATATTTCAGTCTGTTAGTCCTATGCTTGCTTCATTTGGGCCTTGGAGGGAGGGGTTTGGCTTGCGATCTAACCCGCTCCAGCTCTCTATTTTGGTCACGCATGACGCTGACGGTCTGAACTTTTCCCAGCAATCTAGCTATGTCAATGCTCTGATGCATTCTTTAGTTATCATTGAGGAACTGTTTGAACCTATTCCCGCTGACAGCTCCACTGCATCTTCAGCGCTGCCCATTCAGTCTTATGTTTCTGGGAAACCTGAACAGGCTGAGCTGATCATTGCCCCTGATGTTGATGTGGACATTGCCACACTGGCTTCTACGGCTACCACTGGCACGCGCTCTCGCAGGACCATGGCTGCTGCTCCCATCTCCACAACTGAAGTGCGTCGCAGCCTCCGCTCCAATAAGTACGATGGGTTCAAGGTACCTCACCTCTCTGACATTCGCAAGAATATTTCCAAGGTTAAGCCCCGTGTCATTCCATCTATTGGCACATCTTCTTCTGCTACCTCTGCTGATGGTGGAATCCCACCCCCAACTCCTATAGCTACTCTGTAGGACATTGGAGTTAACAGATGTGCTATACCAGCTTCTTCTTCAAGAAGCCACATTAGTTGAACCTGTTGTGGTTTACGCCTCTTCCGAGTCTCATCAATGTCATGGACGCATCAGGAGAAGATCTCTCCATAACTCTACTTAGCTTGGATCTCTCTATGTCACTTCTTGAGCTGCTGGAACGTGCTCTCATGGAACATCAGAGGGCTCAATTCTGAGAAGAAGCAACTGGCCCTGAATAATGCTATTTCTGCCAGTGGTTGTGCTGTTGTTTGTCTTCAAGAGACTAAGATGAATGATGTTACTTTTGCGCTTATTAAAACTTGTTATCCTAAACCATTATATTGTTTTGCTTTTGTCCCCTCGCGTGGCGCCTCTGGGGGCTACTTACGATTTGGAAGAGTTCGGTCTTCTCGGGCACGGTAGTTTCGTCTGATCCCTTTGCGTTAGTCATTGATTTTGTCAGTACTCAATCCTCTCAATGTTGGACGTTAGTTAACGTTTATGGGCCGTTTACGGGTTCGAGATAGAGATGTTTTCACACGGTGGCTTTATGATGTTCACATCCCCAATACCCAAGACTGGTTGTTTCTTGGAGATTTTAATTACAAGAGAGCTCCGAACAATCGTAATAAACCAGGGGGGAATATTCATGACATGATTACATTCAATGACATCATTCGTAAGCAACAACTTATTGAATTACCGGTGAAAGGGAGGGTATACACGTGGAGTAACATGCAAGCTGACCTTTGCTCGAACAGATAGACTGGTTCTTCACATCCGCATTGGACTAATGTGTACCCCAAGACGCTTCGTTAAACCCATTGGCAAGCCAAGATGTCGGATCACATTCCTTGTGTTGTTTATATTGAGACCAAAATACCCCGATCCAAGCTCTTTCGATTTGAAACTTATTGGATCCTTCATCCAGGGTTTATGGACATTGTTAGAGATGTGTGGAATCGCCCAATTAGGGATGCAAACGCTGCCACTGTCCTTTGCCGCAAATTCAAAGCTCTCAGGCATGCTTTGAAAATTTGGAGTAAGAGTATTTCTCGTCTTTCGGTGGCTATCATGAAATGCAACGCTGTCTTAGCGGATTTGGATGAGCTTGAGAATAAAAGAAACTTGTCTACCCCCGAAATGAACTTTAGATCCATCCTGAAGGCACATCTGCTGACTTTGCTCAAATAGCAAAAACTATATTGGAAAAAGCGCTGCACTATTCGTTGGATCAAATTCGAGATGAAAGCTCAAAAAATTCAAGCGGGCCACAGAGCGGTATCGCAAAAACAATATCTCTTCCTTTAAGATTGATGATGGCACACTGATCGACAATCACCCTGCCAAAGAAGCCCTTTTATTTCAAACCTACAAAACCCGTCTTGGGACGGTTTCCCCCTCAGACATGAAATTTGATCTTCCATCCATCATTTCTCATGGGAACAATCTTGATCAGCTCACCTCTCCTTTCACTCATGAGGAAATTGACAATGTCATCAAGGATATGCCGCCTGACCGTGCACCTGGCCCGGTGGTTTCAGTGGAGCTTTTCTGAAGGCATGTTGGACAATCATTCGACATGACTTATATGCCCTTTGTGATCAGTTCTATGATGGTACGCTGGATGTGACAAGTATTAACGATGGTCTTATCACTCTCATACCAAAGATCAACTCCCCCGAGACGGTTAATGATTACAGGCCTATAACGTTGCTAAAATGTTGCCTCAAGTTACTTACCAAACTACTGGCTGACAGACTCCAACATGTCATCCTCACGCTTGTCCACCATAACCAATATGGATTTATCAAGGGGCGCGCTATCCAAGACTGTCTTGCATGGGCATATCAATACATATACCAATCCCAAAGCTCGGGCCAACCAATCATTTTACTTAAGCTCGATTTTGCCAAAGCTTTTGACACGATTGCACATGAACCAATGATTTGCATTATGCAGCAAAAGGATTTAATGATAAGTGGATCTCTTGGATCAAGTGCCTCTTCTCCTCGGGCCGCTCTTCCCGGCCGGCAATTCCTTCTTGGTTCTGGGGTGAGGCAAGGTGATAACCCACAAGTATAGGGGATCGCAACAGTTTTCGATAAGTAAGAGTGTCGAACTCAACGAGGAGCTAAAGGTAGAACAAATATTCCCTAAAGTTCTATCGACCACCGATACAACTCTACGTACGCTTGACGTTCGCTTTACCTAGAACAAGTATGAAACTAGAAGTACTTTGTAGGTGTTTTTGGATAGGCTTGCAAGAAAGTAAAGAACACGTAAATAAAACTAGGGTCTGTTTAGATAAAGACACAACTAAAGTAAATATGGCGAGTGCGGAAAAGTGGTGGTAGGAGTTGTGGAATTGTCATTAGGCAACTGACTATGTTACTAGACCAATAATCGTTATTGCAATTCTATTTGAGGGAGAGGCATAAGCTAACATACTTTCTCTACTTGGATCATATGCACTTATGACTGGAACTCTAGCAAGCATCCGCAACTACTAAAGATTCATTAAGGTAAAACCCAACTATAGCATTAAAGCATCAAGTCCTCTTTATCCCATACGTAAACAACCTACTTACTCGGGTTTGTGTTTCAGTCACTCACGCAACCCACTATAAGCGAATCATGAACGCATTGCAACACCCTACAGCGGGAATCCCTCACGCTTGCGCGACACGGAGGGCACCATAGGACATCACCAATAATAAAACATGCAACTCAAATCAATCATAGCAATTCATCAATCACCGATAGGACAATGAAAATCTACTCAGACATCATAGGATGGCAACACATCATTGGATAATAATATGAAGCATAAAGCACCATGTTCAAGTAGAGGGTACAACGGGTTGCGGGAGAGTGGACCTCTGTAGATAGAGGGGGGAAGGTGATGGAGATGTTGGTGAAGATGACGGTAGTGTTGGTGTAGATCGCGGTGATGATGATGGCCCCCGGCGGCGCTCCGGCGCCACCGGAAGCAAGGGGGAGAGAGCCCCCCTTCTTCTTCTTCTTCTTCTTCTTCCTTGACCTCCTCCCTAGATGGGAGGAGGGTTTCCCCTCTGTTCCTTGGCTCCCATGGCTTGGGATGGGCGAGAGCCCCTCCGAGATTGGATCTATCTCTCTGTTTCTGCGTTCTCTTCTGGCTCTGTTTCACCGTTTCACGTATATATGGAGATTCGTAACTCCGATGAAACCTTTTCCGTGATTTTTTCGGAATATTATCTTTCTTGCGGCAAAAGAAGAGCATCAACTGCCTTACGGTGGGCTCACGAGGGTAGGCGGGCGCCCAGTGGGCGCGCCTGCCTCGTGACCACCTCGGCACCGCCTCGCATGGATTTTTCTTCTGGAATTTTCCATATTTTCCAACAATAAGCTCCGTCCGTTTTATCCCGTTTGGATTCCGTTTGATATGGATATTACGCAAAACATAAAACATGCAACAGACGAGGCGGCACTTTGGGCAATCGGATCAATATGTTAGTCCCAAAAATAATATAAAAAGTTGCCAAAAAGTATATGAAAGTGAATAATATTGGCATGGAACAATCAAAAATTATAGATACGACGGAGACGTATCACAAGGCGACCCCTTGTCCCCCCTAATCTTTGTCCTTGCAGCTGAACTATTGCAAGCCGCAGTTAATGATGCTTTCCGACGTGGAGATCTTTTTTTGCCCTTCCCTTGCAATGGTCAACATGACTTCCCGGTGATTCAGCATGCGGACGACACCCTCCTTGTCCTTCCGGCCTGCCCGCATCAAGCGCTCTGTGTCAAGGAAATTCTTTCTGACTACGCGTCCTCAGTTGGACTCAAGATTAATTTTCATAAGTCAACACTCATTCCAATCAACCTTGATGCAACCACCACGTCTGGACTTGCCAACATCTTTGAGTGCAATGTAGGCACCATGCCTTTCACCTACCTTGGCCTTCCGCTTGGCACTATCAAACCCACCGTACATGAGCTCATGCCCTTAGTTTGCAAAATGGAGCGTCGCCTCACTGCCACGATTGCCATGATGTCTTATGGGGGGCGCCTCTCATGGCTCAACGTGTCTGTCACCTCCCTTCTGGTATTTGCCATGTGCACACTCAAGTTCCCTCCTAAACTGATTGAAATCTTTGAAAAGATTAGAAGGAGATGTTTATGGACAAAGAAAGTTGAGCAAGATGACAAGTGCAATTCTTTGGCTGCTTGTGATATGGACTGCAAACCAAAGAGCAAAGGTGTATTAGGAGTGATTGATATTAAAATCCACAATGAAGCTCTCTTGCTGAAGTTTCTGCATAAGTTCTATAACAAACTTGACATTCCTTGGGTTAACATGCTTTGGGTTAATCAGTAAATCAACCAAGTGCCGCATGTTGTGGATTCGATCGGGTCCTTTTGGTGGAAAGATATCCTCGTTATCGCCCATCTACCAAGGAATTTCACGTGTGCAAGTGGTGGATGGCTCGACCACGCTGCTCGAAAGATTTGTGGTCCAACGACGTGCTACAGGTGCATCGCATCCCGTGCCTTCTCCTTTGCTTTGCATGAAAACATGACGGTTGCTGACTTCTGGGCCACCACAGATCTGCATGAAACCATTCACCTACCGCTGTCTCCTCTGGCTCATAGTGAGGTGCAAGATATTCAGCGGGCCTCGTTCGAAATAAACCCATCAACAAAGAACGACCGACGTCACGGCATTATATTTGGGGCAATGCCGATTATAGACCAAAATACTACTACAACAATTACTTTAAGACCGCACAGCTCACCCTGCCTTCAGGAAGCTTTGGAAATCTAACTGTACGATGAAGATCAAAGTGCTCGGATGGCTGCTGCTGCAAGATAGGCTCAATACATGTGATATGCTTCGGATAAGACACTATAAATTGGTGATGATTTCACATGTCTTCTCTGGGCACAATGTTGATGAGACTCTTAAGCATATGTTTTCACTTGCCCATTCAAGAGGAGGTGCCAGGGCCAAGCTGCACATTGACTGGCGTGATTTTCAAGATAGGTTCACCGCACTCCACAACACGCAAACGGATTGGCCCAATCCCTTCTTTGTCGAAGTATTCTACACGCTGCCTGGAGCTTGTGGAAGGAAAGAAATAACAACCACTTGAGGTATTGCCCCAAGCATTACATCCTGGTTTGCTCGCTTCAAGGAGGATTTGAGACTTCTGCAATATATAGTTAAGGTGGCCCGTAGAACTGCCCTGCTCTCTTACTGTGACACACTTAGTTGAGTCTTTTCTCTATGTTCCATACTTTTGTAACATACACTTAGCCTAGTGCTTTCCAGTAAGTATGGAGTAGCTGCCCACCCCTGGTGGTAACACCAAGAGTAGAGATGATGTATGTGTTTGATATGTCTATGTAAAGACCCCATTTATATAGATATATGAAAATACAGTGGGAGTTCTCTCCCACTGTCAATTCCTCAAAAAAATACGAGCATCCACGTTCCGCTTTTGGTTATTGATTGGAGATGTTTCTCGATCATCTCTACATAGTTCTCGAACTCGTAGGGTCCGCGCGCTTAACATTAGATGACGATTTGTATTATGAGTTATGTGTTTTGGTGACCAAAGTTTGTTCGGAGTCCCGGATGAGATCACGGCCATGATGAGGAGTCTCAAAATGGTCGAGAGGTAAAGATTGATATATTAGAAGGTGGTATTCGGACACCGGAAGGGTTCCGGAGTGTATCGGGTACAAACCGGAGTATCGGAGGGGTTACCGGAACCCCCCCGGTGGAAGATATGGGCCATGCATATGGGCCATGTGAGGGAGGCTAACCAGCCCACAAGGGGCTGGTCCGCCCCCCACAAGGGAGGTGGCCGAATTGGACTAGGGAAAGGGGGCGCCACCCCCTTTCCTTCTCCTACTCCCTCTCCTTCCCCCTTTCCACCTCCGTAAGAAGGAAAAAAGCACGGGGGGCCGAATCCTACTAGGAGAGGAGTCCTGGTAGGACTCCCCCATCCCTTGGCACGCCCCTTGTGGCCGCCCTCCTCCCCTCCTCCTTTATATACGGGGCAGGGGGCACCCCAAAGAACAACATTGTCTTAGCCGTGTGCGGTGCCCCCCTCCATCGTTTACTCCTCCGATAGTATCATCATAGTGCTTAGGCGAAGCCCTGCGCGAATCACATCATCAACACCGTCATCACGTCGTCGTGCTGACGAAACTCTCCCTCAACCCTCTGCTGGATCAAGAGTTCGAGGGACGTCACCGAGCTGAACGTATGCTGAACTCGGAGGTGTCATACGTTCGATGCTAGATCGGTTGGATCGTGAAGACGTTCGACTACATTGTCAACTGCGTTAACATAACGCTTCCACTTTCGGTCTATGAGGGTAAGTGGACACACTCTCCCCCTCTCGTTTCTATGCATCTCCTAGATAGATCTTGCGTGATCGTAGGAATCTTTTGAAATTGCATGCTATGTTCCCCAACAGTGGTATCAGAGCCAGGTTTATGCGTAGATGATATGCACGAGTAGAATACAAAGAATTGTGGGGATAATAGTCATACTGCTTACCACCAACGTCTTACTTTGATTCGGCGGTATTGTTGGATGAAGCAGCCCGGACCAACATTACATGGCCACGTTCATGAGACCGGTTCTACCGACGTGCTTTGCACACAGGTGGATGGCGGGTGTCTGTTTCTCCAACTTTACTTGAATCGAGTTTGACTATGGTCGGTCCTTGGTTAAGGTTAAAACACTACACTTGACGAAAAATTGTTGTCGTTTTGATGCGTAGGTAAGAACGGTTCTTGCTACAAGCCCGTAGCAGCCACGTAAAACTTGCAACAACAAAGTAGAGTACGTCTAAATTGTTTTTGCAGGGCTTGTTGTGATGTGATATGATCAAGACATGATGTGATATAAATTGTTGTATGAGATGATCATGTTTTGTAACAAAGTTATCAGCAACTGGCAGGAGCCATTTGGTTGTCACTTTATTGTATGAAATGCAATCGCCACGTAATTGGTTTACTTTATCACTAAGCTGTAGCGATAGTCGTAGAAGCAATAGTTAGCAAGACGATGATGACCCACAAGTGTAGGGGATCTATCGTAGTCCTTTCAATAAGTAAGAGTGTCGAACCCAACGAGGAGCAGAAGGAAATGATAAGCGGTTTTCAGTAAGGTTTTCCCTGCAAGCACTGAAATTGTAAGTAATAGATAGTTTTGTGATAAGATAAATTGTAACGAGTACCAAGAAACAAAAGTAAATAAGGTGCAGCAAGGTGGCCCAATCCTTTTTGTAGCAAATGATAAGCCTGGACAATTTCTTATAATGAGAAAAGCGCTCCCGAGGACACATGGGAATTATCGTCAAGCTAGTTTCATCACGTTCATATGATTCGTGTTCGGTACTTTGATAATTTGATATGTGGGTGGACCGGTGCTTGGGTACTACCCTTACTTGGACAAGCATCCCACTTATGATTAACCCCTATTGCAAGCATCCGCAACTACAACAAACGTATTAAGGTAAACCTAACCACAGCATTAAACATATGGATCCAAATCAGTCGTACTGGAAGATCCACCGTGTGCCTCACAGCCTTGATGTCATGCATATCACGAAGAACGTGTGCGAGAGTCTGCTTGGTACCCTGCTCAACATGCCAGAGAGGACCAAAGATGGGCCGAAAGCAAGGGCAGACTTGAAATCAATGGGCATCGTGCAGGAGCTTCACGCTAATGATGATGATGATGATGATGATGATGAGGCGAAGCAGGACACGTAAAGTCGCCAAAGGCAAAAAGGCCAAGAAGACCGGAAATGACTACCCTCCCGCGTGCTTCACTCTAAGTCGAGGAGATCGAGCAGTTTTCACCTGCCTCCTAGGAGTAAAACTTCCTTCTGATTACGCTGGGAAGATAAGCAGATACCTAGACCCAGTGAAGCAGAAGTTCAGCGGGATGAAGTCTCACGATCGTCACGCGTCGATGACGCAGATACTTCCGGTTGCAATCCGTGGGATCATGGACGCGCACGTCCGGTGAAACGCTATTTGGTCTATGCAACTTTTTCGACGTCATCTCTCGGAAGTCGATTGGCATGAGGCAACTCGAAGGCTACAGGAAGAGATCGTGGTGATACTATGCGAGCTTGAGATGTACTTCCGCCCGCATTCTTCGACGTTATGGTGCATCTGCTGGTCCATATCGTGGACGATATCATCCAACTCGGGCCGACGTTCCTGCACAGCATGATGCCGGTCGAAAGGATGAATGGTGTCATCAAAGGATACGCTCGAACATGTCACGTCGAGAGGGAAGTATAGCCAGGCTTTTCGACCGAAGAGTGCATCTCCTCTTGCACGAATTATCTAGGCATCGAGAACCCCGTTGGTCTGCCTGTCAACAGCACCTCGGCAGGCTCGCTGGATGGGGTCACCGTGAGGGTCGCCAATTAAATGCATGTCGACTTCGAGGGTCGACTTCGCCGACTTTGAAAGAGCAAACCTAGTCGCGCTACAACACATAGACGTGGTCGATCCTTGGGTGGTAGAGCACAAAACCTTTATTGAGAAGACGACAATGACCGAGGCCAACAGAGGAGGACGGAGATATACTCAAAGAGCACAACTCATGTTTCACGCGTTGGTTCAAGCAGAAGCTTCGTCGCACTTTTTACATGAAGATTCTTCCGCGGAAGAACAACTCATATTCACCTTGTCACAGGCCGAGCACAACCTCGATGACCTATGAGGCGCATTTATATCAACGGCTACACATTCTACACCGAGGACAAGGACATGAAGAGCGATGGTTATCGAACTCCGGGGTAACGATGGAATCCTACATCGGTAAGGACAAGGACAGATACTACGGAAGGATCGAGGAGATCTGGGAGCTGAGCTACGCTGGAGAGAAGGTGCCGATGTTCCATGTCAGATGGGCCAAGAGCGTCCTAAAAGAAGACCGATATTTCACCACCATGGTTATACCCGCCAAATCCAAGATCATGGGCGCAAACGTCACCGCAAAAATGAGCCATGGGTACTGGCTTCCCAAGTGGACCAATGCTTCTTCATTACCGACCCGCCAAAGCCCGGTCGTGTTGTCGTGAGGAGAGGCAAAAGGAAGATCATCGGAATGGATGGAGTAGCCAATGAGCAAGACTTCGACAAGTACGGCGACCGAGGATCGAACATGACGGCGATGATGAAGTAGCAGCATACACCACAAGAAGAAGCAGGACCACCCTACCTAAAGGACGTCCGTTCCACGAAGAACTCCATTTGCGAAAAAGAAGGGCAAGAAGATTGTGAACAGATAGCTAGCTAAGATCGATTGTATTTAAATCGTAGCCTTCATTTCTCGATTGTATTTCATGGGAACTTTTGAACTATCATGAATATTTTAAATTTCATGGACACTCGATCTCGATCCCTCCATCTCGATCGCTATCCCACCTCGCCAGATCCGGTCCCTCGCCGAAAGCACCCCAGTCCACCGGCCCGCCGCCAAACCCCCGCACCCTCGATTCCCCTACTCAACCGCCGCCACCCCCGCACACCTCCCTACTCAACCGCGCTTGACCCCCCAGACACCCTCCCTACTCAACCGCGCGCCCGACCCCCGCACCCCGCACCTCCCCGCTCCCGCATTACTGTTTGATGATATTTTTAAAAAATTATTATTGTCTTATAAAAAATATTACTGTTATGATTTAAACAAGTTTGAACATATTTAAACACAAATAAGTATCAAACAGCATTTTAAATGCATAAAAATTGTGGAGCTCGGGAATCGAACCCAGGACCTCCTGGTGTGAGAACTGCCTGCTGACTAGTCGAGCTAGTAGAGGGAACTTGATGTGGATCGGGTCAGGTGGAAGATAACCTGTTGGCTCGAGCAGAAATCAAAAAAAAACTAATGGCGCACCAGGGTGAGGTGCGCCATTAGTATGGATGTACTTATGGTGCACCGAGGTGTGGTGCGCCATTAGTATTGTGCCGCCCCCACCATCCATACTTCCTCCCCGGCCGGCCCTCGATCCCTTCCTCTCCTCTCCTCGCCCTCGCCCTCGATCCCTTCCCTCTCCTCTCCCGGCCTTGACGCTGCCCGCCGCCTCGACGCTGCCTCGACGCCCAGCGCCCGCCTCGACGCCCGGCGCCGCTGCCCGGCGCCTCGATGCCGCTGCCCGACACCTCGACGCCCGCTGCCCTGACGCCTCGATGCCTCGGCGTCGCTGCCCGCCCGCCTCGGCCGCCGCCTCGCGCCGCCCAGCGCGCTGCCCGCCCGCCTCGGCGCCGCCTCGACGCCGCCTCTCCTCCACAACGGCTGCATCAGCCCAAGTAAGTTCTCCTCCTTCTTCTTCTTTAAAATCCATTAGGCCTCCGGTCGATCTGTCCATGGGTGTGGATTAGGAACCCTTTGTTTCTTTCTTGGAATTGATTTTGCTCCGGTTCTTGGCTCTACGCTTTCGGCATGCGATCCTCGATAGTTTCTATAATTGCAGAGCATCGATCGACATATTGGCTTGCAGAATCACAGCCCGTAGCTAGGTGGTAAATCCGAAGCTAATCCCCTCGTGGTGTCGCAAATACTTGAATGCTGCGGTGACTAGGTACATACAGTGGGTCCTAGTCATTATTTTCTCAGTTCTGAGCTATGAGAATCTTACTTCCTTCAAATCTTTGAGCTATAACAGTTTTCAGTCAGTGTTCAAATCTTCGACCTCTGCCGCTTAAATGCGCCCACGGCCAGACGCTAAGGTGCCCGTCTACCCGCCGCCCACCTCGTCTTCCACGCTCCACACCACCCCTTCCACAACGTCAAAGCCGTCATCATCGGCCAGGTACCCAAATACCAAGCCATTCAAGTCTCATTTAATCCTGTACTTGTTCACCTGCTGCTTCATTTTCATTGTGAAGAAATGTGTGACAGTTTCACTAACTTAATTTCATTCTGAAGAAATTTGCCTAGAATTTCTTTTTGTTACAATGCTGCTTGCTGAATGGAGTGATATTTCACTAACAAAATATCTACAGAGTGCACAAGTAAATTACTGACAGATATGGTAATCAATATTTCACATGGTGTTATTTCAGGAAATTGAAATTATGCACTATACAACAGAATGAACTTACTCATTATGTCAGATTTTGTAAACCTTTAATTGAACTGTTTCTCATACTTGCTGCAGAGAGGTGAGGCTAAACTTCTAACGGAAGATTGGGAAGGTGCGGTTGAGGATCTGAAAGAGGCTGCCCAGAAATCCCCACAGGTGAATTTTATGCAATTTTGCTTTGTTCTCCTGAGTATAGTATATCACAGCTCTCCGAGTATATCTTTTTTTCTTTTGGTCCAACCGAAGGAGCCTAAGCTCCCGATCTGTCGAGCATGCTAATTTGAATTTCCTTTAAAACCTGCACCTTGTTGTATTTGATTTACTCTCTCATGATGTGCTTCACATTGGCGTGCATCTTGTTATTCCCATTTCCATTAGGCTGAATACAGTTATGTTACGAAGAAATAGGTTTGTTATGCTCGGTGAGTACCCTACATATATAGTTTCCCAAAGGACAAATCATGTGTTTTAACTGCTTGGACGGATGACGTACACAGCAATAGATCCTGCATTAGCTAGACTTTGGTATAATACGGGTGCAACTTGTGGTTAAAAGTTAACTCTCGGCTGAGGTTACACGCACAGTAGGAACTCTGTTGTCATGCTCTATTTCCTGTCCCTGTCCCCTTTATTATCTTTGAAATTCCAAAATAAGGATCACGCATCTGCAGTGGATAGTTTTACTTGCAAGCTTGGTTTATGGCTCGTGTGAACAAATGAAAGTGTAGATTTATTTTCACTAACTTACCTCACTAACTAATGGTGGCTGCCTAATGATGACAGACTAAGTTTCTGATTTGTTTTCTTATAAAAGTGTAGATTCATTGGTAGCAATTGTTTTCAGTGTCTCATGTTGCAGATTGTCTACTTTTCAGTATCTGATCCAGTATTGCTTGTAGTGGTTTGTCCAAAATGTTGAATCATACTGCTTGGAGATGCATATATTGTTTCACCTCTTCACATGCCAATGTATTTTCCATGTTGTGATGGAGGCCTTTTTGCCTTGTCCACCTGAGAGGCCCTTGAGTTTGCTGGAATGTCGATTAACTTCCGTTCCGGCCAATTCGGGTACTCCATATGTCCTATTTTCAGCAAAGGTCATGCTGAAATTTTCCGTGAATTTTAGCATGACTTTGCTAAAAATAGGACATATGGGGTACTTGTGACTAATGCATGGGCCGGGGTATCTTAGTAGTTAATTAAGTAGGATCAAGTGCCCCTTTATTCTAGCTGCATTAAACCATAGGCGGCAATAGAGCCAAGTGATTAGGCCCAACTTAGAATTCTCCTTCCCAGCTTAGCTTTTAGGATGCCTCGGTTTCGACAAACCATTAATTATACAACCTTGGTTTTTAGGGTGCCTCGGTGTCGATAAAACCGAAATGATGAAAGCTTAGGCTTTTAGGGTGCCTCCGTCGAAAAACCCTCAATGATAAAAGCTTAGCTTTTAGGATGCCTCGTGTCGACAAACCCTAAATGATGAGACCATGATCTTGTTCCTTGACAATAACCAACTTTTTGACCAAACTTTGTTCCTATTTAGAGAGAAACATGGCCAACAACGATGAGGCCGGGGGTTCGGGCGGCAAGGCATTCTGGGAGCTGTCCCAGGAGATGGAGGAACAACCTCACTTGTATGAGGACGCCGCCTTCCCCACCGATCCTGAGACCACTGATGGTGCCGCCGAGGATGACCCCATCGATGCCACCTCCGATGAAAGCGCCGAGGATGCCACCATCGATGATGGCGGCAAGACGCACAGATGGCAGCCAACCGAAGAGGCAACGGAAGGATCGGCGCCCGACCGTGCTCCGCACCCTCAAGGAGGAAGTTATCAAGTGGACTCCGACGGAATCCAACGGCGCCCGAACGAATAGTCAAGGGTACTTCGCTTCAGCTCGGGTGCATTCTCCGAGCACCGTCTCGATCAACACCGAGAACACGAGGCATCCCGACCGAGGGAATTTGTGCAACCTCCTCTTCACGAAGTTGCACAATCGATACAAGTTCCCCTCTGAATTTGAAAACACAAGCCTCAAAGGTAATAAAGTGAACAATGCTGCCCTCACGAAGATGAGCAAGGCCCTGTCTACTTGGAAAAGCAATGTGAAGAGAATGATCGAGAAAGGTGAGAGTTATGAGAAGATCAAGGAGAAAAATCCTTCGATCAATGAAGATGACTACAACGACTTCAAGATCAATTGCTCGAGCACCACAAACTCCGAATCAAGTCAGTGGGGGAAAGAAATGCGGGAGCTGAACTTAGGGGAACACACACTCGGTCCCGACGGTTACAGAGTGGCGGAGCCTATATGGGACAAGGAGGACGCGGAACGTGCCGAGCAAGGCCTACCGCCCCTCTTCGATAAGTACGGTGACAAGCGGATCAGGAACTTTGTCGGGGCCGGTACAAGAAGGACCCAAAAACAAAGGAGCTTACCACGGATCCGAAGACCGTGGCGCTTGAGGTTGTTCAGTAAGGAATACCACCCAGCGTAATTAGCTCCATATGGTTGCATTCTAATTAATGAAGCCATTTTTCTTAATGGTTCACATTCCTTCCTCTGGAGATTGAAAGCAGTAGCTAGGGGTCGACTATGAGCAACCCTTGGGACACCACTCTAAATAGGGCGTTGAATGTTATTAAGAACAAGGATAAGCTCAAGAAGCCGACGTCACCTGGTCGTGGTGGCCGGCAAAGGCTTGTCCACAAAATGGGGTCATACTATACCGCTGGTGTGTGGAAGGAGAAAAAGACCAGCTCGGAAAGCCAGCGCGAGGTTCAAGAACTCAAGGCACAGGTGGCGGATTCCGGAGATTGTCCAAGAGCAAGTGCAACAACAACTCGAGCCATTTATCACCGCCATTGTGCCTACCTTGATCCAGGGGTTGAGTGTGGATTGCGGCTGGCCAGGGCCGCCCCGATTCCTAGCTTCACGGCCAGCAACTTCGCAGAATGCGATGGCGGGGCCATTGGTGTCTCCGGCGGAGGCGCCATTGGTGTCTCCGACGCCGCACGGGAGCTTAATGCACCCGGTGTACGCCGCCGCACCTTCGCAGCAAGCGGCCCCTCCGTCAATCGCAGACGCCGTTGGTGGTGCCTCGACATTAGCTGAGCTCGACGCCATCACGGTAACTAATTAAGCTATCGGCCGAGGACTTCATGTCCTTGCCTTTGACTAGGCATCCCTGACGCCCTACATGTTTTCGCAGGGCGCCGCCGACGTTCCGTGCACTCTCCTGCACTTCGTGAACAACGAGTTGGTCGATGTCGCCAAGGGCAAAATCGTTCAACCGGCAACCCCTTGTTCCACGGTACCCAGATGCCACCCAACTTGCTTAGGGTTGAACTGGTTCGGGTGCTGCCAGGCTGCGACGAGTTGTTACCTCCGATTCGACCCGTCGGGGCGGCGATGATGACGTGATGACCCTCGCCACCGCTCGAAGCTGGCCCCTGCTTTGGCCGAAGAGCCAATTGCTTGGGGGCGGGGACACCACCCCAAAGACAACACCGCCCGATCATGTCGCCGCCAAGTCGGCCCCATGGCAAGACCGCCGCAACGGTGCCGGACATCCCTATGCCAATCGATCCAAACATGCATATGGCACGAGGATCGTAACGACGACGACGATGATACATTTGCCAACGTCGATCAAGATTTTGCCGATCATGGGTACGGTGGCGACTTCATGGGGCCTCCTTCTCAAGAACCCAACCCAACAAAAGATGTGCGCGATCTAGCTGGTACCGCGGAGAAGCCAAGTTGCAACAGCGCCGCTCGCCGCTCAGCTCTCGAGACGCCTCCGGCTGCCGACTTCACCGAGCCTCGAGATAGGTGAGGTGTGAAATATTATCAGCCCCAACACACTCAAGAAGGCGGTGCGTGAGCAGAACTCGGTCCCATTACAGGAGAAGAAGAAGGCACGCAAAAGAAAGACTAACAAGGGTGTGGGCCAGCCGCACCGAGTACGATCCGTGCACAGGACGGGCCACGTTTACCTGAGGATATCTCGAGGAGGGTGCATGTGGCGGGTAGGGCGATGCTACCGACAAATATGCTCAATGCTGCAACCGGTGCTATGCGGAGTCTGCATGACAGTGTTCTTTCTTTGGAGAAGCGGCATCTCAGAGAGAAGGATGTGGCATACCCGGTTTTCGTGGCCAAGGTGCACGAGGGCAAGGGCTTTGTGGATAACTCCATCGGGCGCATTTATCGTCCTGCGGTTTGATGACATCCACGCTATGTTGAACCTTCATCTGCTGCACTACACCTTCGTTCGGCTATTTTCGCTGAGTATGGAGATTCGGATCATTCGCGACAAGACCCCAGACATCGTGATAGTCGACCCCTTCTACATGCGTGCCAAGATCTTGGGCAGCGCTGGGGACCGGCAAGTCGCGAGTTCTTACCTCGAAGGCGTCATTCGCAAACCAAGATAAGGATAACTTCCTCGTGCCTTACTTTCCCGAGTAAGTCCTCCCTCAACCGCCCGTAACATATGAATTCTTAGATTTCGATCGTTTTTCTTTTAACATTCCGTGTTTTCTGCAGTGACACACATTGCACGCTCATCCTCCTAAGCCCCAAATATTCCATGGCCACGTATTTCGATCCGGACCGTCATTCGAACGTAGACTACACAAATGTCAAGAAGGTTCTTGATGATGTTCTCCCCGGCTACCCCCAATCTGGAGGCACCTTCACCAGGCCTATTCGTAAGTACGGCAAGCACGTGTTCTCCCACAATACGACGTTCTGCTGCGTCAAGCAGCCGCTGGCGGTCGAGAAGGTGCCTACTACGCCATCCATCACATGCGGGCGATCGTGCGGGACCATCATCAACTTCTGCTACCGAGTAAACTCAAAGATTTGGCCGCGAGCGTGTCGGCAATCCAGGACGCGGACATCAGACAAGAATTCTTTCACATCTAGTCGGAGTTTGCGGAAATCATCCATCAAGATGTCCTTCGTACCTCGGGGCAGTTCTACCTCAGAAATCAACCGTCCAACTTGTGACATCGACACAATGCTACAAATGCAGGCTGACAACGCCCGCTCTTTCATGACTCCCACGATAGACGGCGGCTTCATCCACGCCTGGTCCCTTGAGTCGAGTCGAAAGCAGTGATGTTGTGTCTAGTTCTGAAACATCGATTGGCTCATGTTGTAATTAAACTTTAATGAACTTGTAGTATGTCTCTTTGGTTTCGAGAGTCATTCAACTTAGATGTAGTCGATGCTATTAATGTCTTGCTTTTCTCTTCCGATCATTCGGTTGCATACTTATATATTGCTTATGTATTGTCTGTGAATTGGTACTAACGTTTCGTTTGGCTAGTGCATAGCGATGCCGACGTATGTCGTGTACAAGGGTAAGGTTCCCGGAGTCTACGACGACTGGGAGGAGTGTCGGAGACAGGTTCACCGATTCAGCGGTAACAGTTACAAAGGGTACACCACTAGGGCCGAGGCCGAATCTAGATACGCCCGCTATCTAGCGGGAGAGGGGAGGGAGCGTTGGAGGAACCGGATGAAGACGAGTTTCATCATGATGATGCTCATCGTGATGACCGCAGCTCTCTTCTATGTGATGGTAGTTTAGATGATCGATATCGACTTGTAATGTGAAGACAAACTCGCTACTCATGGACTCGAGACTTGTAATATAATGTTCTATCTTTGTTCGGTCTTTTCAATTCGGAGACTAATATGATGAATTGTATTCAGAGACTAATATGATGAATTGTATTCAGAGACTAATCTTCTATTGTATTCGATGAATCTGTTGTTGATGTGAGATGTCTATATTTTGTCCAATTATACATTTTGTAACCTGTGCAAAAAACAGAAAATAAAAAAATAAAAAAAACCCTAATATTCATACTAATGGCGCATCACATCACAGTGCGCCATTAGTATGCCAAAGGATACTAATGGCGCATCATTAAACAGTGCGCCATTAGTATGCCGAAGTTACTAATGGCGCATCTTGCCGTTGTGCGCCATTAGTATGCCAAAGCACCTGGGTATACATGCATGGCCCCCTGGGAGGCATACTAATGGCGCACTGTTGTATATACTAATGGCACATCCAGTGGTGCGCCATTAGTATACCAGATACTAATGGCGCACCAGTGGTGCGCCATTAGTAAAATATACTAATGGCATGGCACTAATGGCGCACCACTAATGCGCCATTAATGGCCAAATTAGGTAAGCCATTAATAGGCCTTTTCCTAGTAGTGTCGTGCGCAGTGGCATGGTGGTCGGACCGATTGCTATGTTGAGCCATGAATTTTTGGCCATTGCTGAAGCCAATGCATATGTGTCGCTGCATCGCCGAGCCACCAACCGCAACCAGATCGTTCATCTTCTTTAGGAATCCTAGCTCTTTACCACTGAGGTCAGTGATCACCCTTTTGTAATTGGGTTTTTTGGATTCGTAGATTATTTCATGCGAGATACTGCGGTGGATACCCCGCTTGAGCTTGAAGAGGAGGACTTGTTGATTACTTTTGTCCCGCACAACAAGGCTCTAAACAGAAGAACCACATCTTTTGGGCCTGAGGTTTGGATCATGATGTTTGGTTTTCCATATGATTACCAAACAGACTACTACATCACTAAGGCTCTGGGAGGGTATGGATCTTTGGTTTCTTGGTATAACCCTCGTCAGGACTGCATGTTTATCCTTCTGAAGGACAGAGTTATTAGCTTGCACCTAATCCCAAAGAGCTTTGTGGTCTGGCAGCTTGGCGGTGCGCGTGATTGTTGGACAGTCCAGATCACAATTCTTCGCAGTAACAACTGGAACGGACTCCTCCCTGAGGTTCCTGCTGGTGGTGAGGAACAGCCAGCTCTAGATGGCAACCCGCACCCATAGTTTGGCCCGGAGCTCACTGCCGAGCAGCTCTATCAACAGCAAGTACACAATTGGCTCGTTCAGAATGGTGCCCCCGGAGCTGGCAACAATGCGGGAGCTATCAATGGTGCCCCTACTCACCAGGTGAATGCCAACGCTGGCTGGGATGCCTGGCCTTCGCCTGCTGCTCCTCCTCTGCCACCCATGCCGCCCCATTTGGTGAACTATCAAGCCTGGTTAGCTGCGCAGGGTCTGACAGTGCAGCATGGTCTTGTTCCTGAAAACAACCTATTTGACAAAGCATTCCAGGCTTGAAATGATTCTATCACCCTGTCTGACAGCTCAAGCTCGACTTAGTCTGACCTATACTTCATGCCGGATCAGACAATGCAATTGATTGACATTCCCACTGCTGAATCGCTTACCATCTCTCTAGAGATACATGAACAAGGTGTCAGGTTTGGTTTATCTGCACAAGGTGATGAGATCCTCTCCAGGCTGCTGAATGACCCAATCCCACGCCTCAATCTCAACACTTTCATATTTCAGTCTGTTAGTCCTATGCTTGCTTCATTTGGGCCTTGGAGGGAGGGGTTTGGCTTGCGATCTAACCCGCTCCAGCTCTCTATTTTGGTCACGCATGACGCTGACGGTCTGAACTTTTCCCAGCAATCTAGCTCTGTCAATGCTCTGATGCATTCTTTAGTTATCATTGAGGAACTGTTTGAACATGTTCTCGCTGACAGCTCCACTGCATCTTCAGCGCTGCCCATTCAGTCTTATGTTTCTGGGAAACCTGAACAGGCTGAGCTGATCATTGCCCCTGATGTTGATGTGGACACTGCCACACTGGCTTCTACGGCTACCACTAGCACGCGCTCTCGCAGGACCATGGCTGCTGCTCCCATCTCCACAACTGAAGTGCGTCGCAGCCTCCGCTCCAATAAGTACGACGGGTTCAAGGTACCTCACCTCTCTGACATTCGCAAGAATATTTCCAAGGTTAAGCCCCGTGTCATTCCATCTATTGGCACATCTTCTTCTGCTACCTCTGCTGATGGTGGAATCCCACCCCCAACTCCTATATCTACTCTGTAGGACATTGGAGTTAACAGATGTGCTATACCAGCTTCTGTTCTTTCTGAAGAAGCCCTGTTAGTTGAACCTGTTGTGGTGTCTGCCTCTTCTGAGTCTGTCAATGTCATGGACGATCAGGGAGAAGATCTCTCCCGCAACTCTACTTAGCTTGGATCTCTCTATGTCACTGCTGAGCTGCTGGAACGTGCTCTCATGGAACATCAGAGGGCTCAATTCTGAGAAGAAGCAACTGGCCCTGAATAATGCTATTTCTGCCAGTGGTTGTGCTGTTGTTTGTCTTCAAGAGACTAAGATGCCTGATGTTACTTTTGCGCTTATTAAAACTTGTTATCCTAAACCATTATATTGTTTTGCTTTTGTCCCCTCGCGTGGCGCCTCTGGGGGCTACTTACGATTTGGAAGAGTTCGGTCTTCTCGGGCACGGTAGTTTCGTCTGATCCCTTTGCGTTAGTCATTGATTTTGTCAGTACTCAATCCTCTCAATGTTGGACGTTAGTTAACGTTTATGGGCCGTTTACGGGTTCAGATAGAGATGTTTTCACACAGTGGCTTTATGATGTTCACATCCCCAATACCCAAGACTGGTTGTTTCTTGGAGATTTTAATTACAAGAGAGCTCCGAACAATCGTAATAAACCAGGGGGGAATATTCATGACATGATTACATTCAATGACATCATTCGTAAGCAACAACTTATTGAATTACCGGTGAAAGGGAGGGTATACACGTGGAGTAACATGCAAACTGACCCACTGCTCGAACAGATAGACTGGTTCTTCACATCTCTGCATTGGACTAATGTGTACCCCAAGACGCTCGTTAAACCCATTGGCAAGCCAGTATCGGATCACATTCCTTGTGTTGTTTATATTGAGACCAAAATACCCCGATCCAAGCTCTTTCGATTTGAATCTTATTGGATCCTTCATCCAGGGTTTATGGACATTGTTAGAGATGTGTGGAATCGCCCAATTAGGGATGCAAACGCTGCCACTGTCCTTTGCCGCAAATTCAAAGCTCTCAGGCATGCTTTGAAAATTTGGAGTAAGAGTATTTCTCGTCTTTCGGTGGCTATCATGAAATGCAACGCTGTCTTAGCGGATTTGGATGAGCTTGAGAATAAAAGAAACTTGTCTACCCCCGAAATGAACTTTAGATCCATCCTGAAGGCACATCTGCTGACTTTGCTCAAATAGCAAAAACTATATTGGAAAAAGCGCTGCACTATTCGTTGGATCAATTTCGGAGATGAAAGCTCAAAAAAATTCAAGCAGTGGCCACAGAGCGGTATCGCAAAAACAATATCTCTTCCTTTAAGATTGATGATGGCACACTGATTGACAATCACCCTGCCAAAGAAGCCCTTTTATTTCAAACCTACAAAACCCGTCTTGGGACGGTTTCCCCCTCAGACATGAAATTTGATCTTCCATCCATCATTTCTCATGGGAACAATCTTGATCAGCTCACCTCTCCTTTCACTCATGAGGAAATTGACAATGTCATCAAGGATATGTCACCGACCGTGCACCGCCCGGTGGTTTCAGTGGAGCTTTTACGAAGGCATGTTGGACAATCATTCGACATGACTTATATGCCCTTTGTGATCAGTTCTATGATGGTACGCTGGATGTGACAAGTATTAACGATGGTCTTATCACTCTCATACCAAAGATCAACTCCCCCGAGACGGTTAATGATTACAGGCCTATAACGTTGCTAAAATGTTGCCTCAAGTTACTTACCAAACTACTGGCTGACAGACTCCAACATGTCATCCTCACGCTTGTCCACCGTAACCAATATGGATTTATCAAGGGGCGCACTATCCAAGACTGTCTTGCATGGGCATATCAATACATATACCAATCCCAAAGCTCGGGCCGACCAATCATTTTACTTAAGCTTGATTTTGCCAAGGCTTTTGACACGATTGCACATGAACCAATGATTCGCATTATGCAGCAAAAGGATTTAATGATAAGTGGATCTCTTGGATCAAGTGCCTCTTCTCCTCGGGCCGCTCTTCCCGGCCGGCAATTCCTTTGCGGTTCTGGGGTGAGGCAAGGTGATAACCCACAAGTATAGGGGATCGCAACAGTTTTCGATAAGTAAGAGTGTCGAACTCAACGAGGAGCTAAAGGTAGAACAAATATTCCCTAAAGTTCTATCGACCACCGATACAACTCTCACGACGCTTGACGCTCGCTTACCTAGAACAAGTATGAAACTAGAAGTACTTTGTAGGTGTTTTTGGATAGGCTTGCAAGAAAGTAAAGAACACGTAAATAAAACTAGGGGCTGTTTAGATAAAGACACAACTAAAGTAAATATGGCGAGTGCGGAAAAGTGGTGGTAGGAGTTGTGGAATTGTCATTAGGCAACTGACTATGTTACTAGACCGATAATCGTTATTGCAATTCTATTTGAGGGAGAGGCATAAGCTAACATACTTTCTCTACTTGGATCATATGCACTTATGATCGAACTCTAGCAAGCATCCGCAACTACTAAAGATTCATTAAGGTAAAACCCAACTATAGCATTAAAGCATCAAGTCCTCTTTATCCCATACGTAAACAACCTACTTACTCGGGTTTGTGTTTCACCACTCACGCAACCCACTATAAGCGAATCATGAACGCATTGCAACACCCTACAGCGGGAATCCCTCACGCTATGCCGACACGGAGGGCACCATAGGACATCACCAATAATAAAACATGCAACTCAAATCAATCATAGCAATTCATCAATCACCGATAGGACAATGAAAATCTACTCGAGACATCATAGGATGGCAACACATCATTGGATAATAATATGAAGCATAAAGCACCATGTTCAAGTAGAGGGTACAGCGGGTTATGGAGAGTGGACCTCTCAGAGATAGAGGGGGGAAGGTGATGGAGATGTTGGTGAAGATGACGGCAGTGTTGGTGTAGATCGCGGTGATGATGATGGCCCCCGGCGGCGCTCCGGCGCCACCGGAAGCAAGGGGGAGAGAGCCCCCCTTCTTCTTCTTCTTCTTCTTCTTCCTTGACCTCCTCCCTAGATGGGAGGAGGGTTTCCTCTGTTCCTTGGCTCCCATGGCTTGGGATGGGCGAGAGCCCTCCGAGATTGGATCTATCTCTCTGTTTCTGCGTTCTCTTCTGGCTCTGTTTCACCGTTTCACGTATATATGGAGATTCGTAACTCCGATGAAACCTTTTCCGTGATTTTTTCGGAATATTATCTTTCTTGCGGCAAAAGAAGAGCATCAACTGCCTTACGGTGGGCTCACGAGGGTAGGCGGCGCGCCCAGGGGGGCGCGCCCCCCTGCCTCGTGACCACCTCGGGCACCGTCTCGCGTGGATTTTTCTTCTGGAATTTTCCATATTTTCCAACAATAAGCTCCGTCCGTTTTTATCCCGTTTGGATTCCGTTTGATATGGATATTCTGCAAAACATAAAACATGCAATGCATGTGAACCGGCACTGGCAGCCGGATCAATATGTTAGTCCCAAAAATAATATAAAAAGTTGCCAAAAAGTATATGAAAGTGAATAATATTGGCATGGAACAATCAAAAATTATAGATACAACGGAGACGTATCACAAGGCGACCCCTTGTCCCCCCTAATCTTTGTCCTTGCAGCTGAACTATTGCAAGCCGCAGTTAATGATGCTTTCCGACGTGGAGATCTTTTTTTGCCCTTCCCTTGCAATGGTCAACATGACTTCCCGGTGATTCAGCATGACGACACCCTCCTTGTCCTTCCGCCTGCCCGCATCAAGCGCTCTGTGTCAAGGAAATTCTTTACGACTCTGGCGTCCTCGCTTGGACTCAAGATTAATTTTCATAAGTCAACACTCATTCCAATCAACCTTGATGCAACCACCACGTCTGGACTTGCCAACATCTTTGAGTGCAATGTAGGCACCATGCCTTTCACCTACCTTGGCCTTCCGCTTGGCACTATCAAACCCACCGTACATGAGCTCATGCCCTTAGTTTGCAAAATGGAGCGTCGCCTCACTGCCACGATTGCCATGATGTCTTATGGGGGGCGCCTCTCATGGCTCAACGTGTACATCACCTCCCTTCTGGTATTTGCCATGTGCACACTCAAGTTCCCTCCTAAACTGATTGAAATCTTTGAAAAGATTAGAAGGAGATGTTTATGGACAAAGAAAGCTGAGCAAGATGACAAGTGCAATTCTTTGGCTGCTTGTGATATGGACTGCAAACCCAAGAGCAAAGGTGGATTAGGAGTGATTGATATTAAAATCCACAATGAAGCTCTCTTGCTGAAGTTTCTGCATAAGTTCTATAACAAACTTGACATTCCTTGGGTTAACATGCTTTGGGATAATCAGTAAATCAACCAAGTGCCGCATGTTGTGGATTCGATCGGGTCCTTTTGGTGGAAAGATATCCTCAAGTTATCGCCCATCTACCAAGGAATTTCACGTGTGCAAGTGGTGGATGGCTCGACCACGCTGCTCTGGAAAGATTTGTGGTCCAACGACGTGCTACAGGCATCGCATCCCCGTGCCTTCTCCTTTGCTTTGCATGAAAACATGACGGTTGCTGACTTCTGGGCCACCACAGATCTGCATGAAACCATTCACCTACCGCTGTCTCCTCTGGCTCATAGTGAGGTGCAAGATATTCAGCGGGCCTCGTTCGAAATAAACCCATCAACAGCAACGACCGACGTCTGGCATTATATTTGGGGCAATGCCGATTATAGACCAAAATACTACTACAACAATTACTTTAAGACCGCACAGCTCACCCTGCCTTCAGGAAGCTTTGGAAATCTAACTGTACGATGAAGATCAAAGTGCTCGGATGGCTGCTGCTGCAAGATAGGCTCAATACATGTGATATGCTTCGGATAAGACACTATAAATTGGTGATGATTTCACATGTCTTCTCTGTGGGCACAATGTTGATGAGACTCTTAAGCATATGTTTTCACTTGCCCATTCAGTAGGAGGTGCTGGGCCAAGCTGCACATTGACTGGCGTGATTTTCAAGATAGGTTCACCGCACTCCACAACACGCAAACGGATTGGCCCAATCCCTTCTTTGTCGAAGTATTCTACACGCTGCCTGGAGCTTGTGGAAGGAAAGAAATAACAACCACTTCAGAGGTATTGCCCCAAGCATTACATCCTGGTTTGCTCGCTTCAAGGAGGATTTGAGACTTCTGCAATATATAGTTAAGGTGGCCCATAGAACTGCCCTGCTCTCTTACTGTGACACACTTAGTTGAGTCTTTTCTCTATGTTCCATACTTTTGTAACATACACTTAGCCTAGTGCTTTCCAGTAAGTATGGAGTAGCTGCCCACCCCTGGTGGTAACACCAAGAGTAGAGATGATGTATGTGTTTGATATGTCTATGTAAAGACCCCATTTATATAGATATATGAAAATACAAAGGGGAGTTCTCTCCCAATCAATTCCTCAAAAATACGAGCATCCACGTTCCGCTTTTGGTTATTGATTGGAGATGTTTCTCGATCATCTCTACATAGTTCTCGAACTCGTAGGGTCCGCGCGCTTAACATTAGATGACGATTTGTATTATGAGTTATGTGTTTTGGTGACCAAAGTTTGTTCGGAGTCCCGGATGAGATCACGGCCATGATGAGGAGTCTCAAAATGGTCGAGAGGTAAAGATTGATATATTAGAAGGTGGTATTCGGACACCGGAAGGGTTCCGGAGTGTATCGGGTACAAACCGGAGTATCGGAGGGGTTACCGGAACCCCCCCGGTGGAAGATATGGGCCATGCATATGGGCCATGTGAGGGAGGCTAACCAGCCCACAAGGGGCTGGTCCTTCCACAAGGGAGGTGGCCGGTGGACTAGGGAAAGGCGCCACCCCTTTCCTTCTCCTACTCCTCTCCTTCCCCTTTCCACCTCCGTAAGAAGGAAAAAAGCACGGGGGGCCGAATCCTACTAGGAGTGGAGTCCTGGTAGGACTCCCCCATCCCTTGGCACGCCCCTTGTGGCCGCCCTCCTCCCCTCCTCCTTTATATACGGGGCAGGGGGCACCCCAAAGAACAACATTGTCTTAGCCGTGTGCGGTGCCCCCCTCCATCGTTTACTCCTCCGATAGTATCATCATAGTGCTTAGGCGAAGCCCTGCGCGAATCACATCATCAACACCGTCATCACGCCGTCAGGCCGACGAAACTCTCCCTCAACCCTCTGCTTTGGATCAAGAGTTCGAGGGACGTCACCGTGCTGAACGTTTGCTGAACTCGGAGGTTTCATACGTTCGATGCTAGATCGGTTGGATCGTGAAGACGTTCGACTACATTGTCAACTGCGTTAACATAACGCTTCCACTTTCGGTCTATGAGGGTAAGTGGACACACTCTCCCCCTCTCGTTTCTATGCATCTCCTAGATAGATCTTGCGTGATCGTAGGAATCTTTTGAAATTGCATGCTATGTTCCCCAGTGGTATCAGAGCCAGGTTTATGCGTAGATGATATGCACGAGTAGAATACAAAGAATTGTGGGGATAATAGTCATACTGCTTACCACCAACGTCTTACTTTGATTCGGCGGTATTGTTGGATGAAGCAGCCCGGACCAACATTACATGGCCACGTTCATGAGACCGGTTCTACCGACGTGCTTTGCACACAGGTGGATGGCGGGTGTCTGTTTCTCCAACTTTAATTGAATCGAGTTTGACTACGGTCGGTCCTTGGTTAAGGTTAAAACACTACACTTGACGAAAAATTGTTGTCGTTTTGATGCGTAGGTAAGAACGGTTCTTGCTACAAGCCCGTAGCAGCCACGTAAAACTTGCAACAACAAAGTAGAGTACGTCTAAATTGTTTTTGCAGGGCTTGTTGTGATGTGATATGATCAAGACATGATGTGATATAAATTGTTGTATGAGATGATCATGTTTTGTAACAAAGTTATCAGCAACTGGCAGGAGCCATTTGGTTGTCGCTTTATTGTATGAAATGCAATCGCCACGTAATTGGTTTACTTTATCACTAAGCTGTAGCGATAGTCGTAGAAGCAATAGTTAGCAAGACGATGATGACCCACAAGTGTAGGGGATCTATCGTAGTCCTTTCGATAAGTAAGAGTGTCGAACCCAACGAGGAGCAGAAGGAAATGATAAGCGGTTTTCAGTAAGGTTTTCCCTGCAAGCACTGAAATTGTAAGTAATAGATAGTTTTGTGATAAGATAAATTGTAACGAGTACCAAGAAACAAAAGTAAATAAGGTGCAGCAAGGTGGCCCAATCCTTTTGTAGCAAATGATAAGCCTGGACAATTTCTTATAATGAGAAAAGCGCCCGAGGACACATGGGAATTATCGTCAAGCTAGTTTCATCACGTTCATATGATTCGTGTTCGGTACTTTGATAATTTGATATGTGGGTGGACCGTGCTTGGGTACTACCCTTACTTGGACAAGCATCCCACTTATGATTAACCCCTATTGCAAGCATCCGCAACTACAACAAACGTATTAAGGTAAACCTAACCACAGCATTAAACATATGGATCCAAATCAGCCCCTAATGAAGCAACGCATAAACTAGGGTTTAACCTTCTGTCACTCTAGCAACCCATCATCTACCTATTACTTACCCATGCCTTCCTCTAGGCCCAAATAATGGTGAATTGTCAAGTAGTCGACGTTCACATAACACCACTAGAGGAAAGACAACATACATCTCATCAAAATATCGAACAAATACCAAATTCACATGACTACTAATAGCAAGACTTCACCCATGTCCTCAGGAAGAAATGTAACTACTCACAAAGCATATTCATGTTCATAATCAGAGGTGTAATAATATGCATTAAGGATCTGAACATATGATCTTCCACCAAGTAAACCAATAAGTATCAACTACAAGGAGTAATCAACACTACCAGCAACCCACAGGTACCAAATTGTGGTTTTGGATACAAGATTGGATACAAGAGATGAACTAGGGTTTGAGAGGAGATGGTGCTGGTGAAGATGTTGATGGAGATTGACCCTCTCCCGGTGGGAGGATCGTTGGTGATGATGATGGTGATGATTTCCCCCTCCCAAAGGGAAGTATCCCCGGCAGAACAGCTCTGCCGGAGCTCTAGATTGGTTCCACCAAGGTTCCACCTCGTGGCGGCGGAGTTTCGTCCCGTAAGCTTGCCCACGATTTTTTCCAGGATAAAACCCTCCATATAGTAGAAGATGGACACCGGGGGGCCACAAGGGGGCCCAGGAGACAGGGGGCGCGCCCAGTAGGGGTGGGCGCGCCCCCCACCCTCCTGGACAGCGTGTGGGCCCCCTGAGGTATTTCTTCCGGTCAATAATTCTTATTAAATCCAAAAATAGGTTTCGTGGAGTTTCAGGACTTTTGGAGGAGTGCAGAATAGGTTTCCAATGTTTGCTCCTTTTCCAACCAGAATCCCAGCTGCCGGCATTCCCCCTCTTCATGGTAAACCTTATAAAATAAGAGAGAATATCCATAAGTATTGATATATATATAATGTGTAATAACAGCCCATAATGCAATAAATATTGATATAAAACAATGATGCAAAATGGACGTATCAATTCCCCCAAACTTAGACCTCGCTTGTCCTCAAGCGGAAGCCGAAATCGAAAAATATGTCCACACGTTTAGAGATAGAGGTGTTGATAAAAATAAAATACGGACATGAGGGCATCATGATCATTCTCATAACAACAACATATATATATATTGTCATATGAATTCTTATTCTCAAGTAACAATCAATTCACAATGTCAAGTATGATATATATATATATATATATATATATATATATATATATATATATATATATTGTCATATGAATTCTTATTCTCAAGTAACAATCAATTCACAATGTCAAGTATGGTTCAGAAACTTTGTTGAAAGCTAACAAACTGTAATCTCAGTCGTTGAAGCAATTGCAATTTATCGTAACATCACAAAGAGTCAAGAATAGAGATTTTCAGCAAGTCCACATACTCAACTATCATATAATCTTCTATAATTGCTAACACTCACGCAATACTTGTGGTTATGGAGTTTCAGCCGGACACTGAGAAAGATAGGGGCTTATGGTGTTGCCTCCCAACGTATTCACCTTTAGGTGATGTCAACAATAACAGTCCATGCTAACGAACATCCAATTGGATATATACATCATGATCTTTCAAACACGAGGAGCTTGCCAACAGATAAAATGAAAAAGGGAAAGGTGTAGGTCACCTTGACTCAAGCATAAAGTAAAAACATAAGGTAGGAACATAAAGTAAAAGATAGGCCCTTCGCAGAGGGAAGTAGAGGTTGTCATGCGCTTTTAAGGTTGAATACACAAAATCTTAGTGCGAAAGAACGTCACTTTATGTTGCCACTTGTGTATGGACCTTTATTATGCAGTCTGTCGCTTTTATTGCTTCCATAACAAGATCGTATAAAGCTTATTTTCTCCGCACTATAAGTCATGCATATTTAGAGTGCAATTTTTATTGCTTCCGCCGATGACAACTTACTTAAAGGATCTTACTCAATCCATAGGTAGATATGGTGGACTATCATGGAAAAACTGGGTTTAAGGATATTTGGAAGCACAAGTAGTATCTCTACTTGGTGCAAGGAATTTGGATAGCATGAGGGCGAAAGGCAAGCTCAACATGTTCGGAAGGTCAATGACAATATATTTTAACTGAGATGTGAGAAAACATAAACCATTACGTTGTCTTCCTTGTCCAACGTCGACTCTTTTAGCATGTCATACCTAATGAGTCCTCACAATCATAAAAGATGTCCAAGATAGTATATTTATATGTGAAACCCCTCTTTCCTTATTACTTCCTATTAATTGCAACAATGACTAAAACTATGCTTATCATCTCTCAACAACTTTTAAGCCTCATACTTTCTATGTGTGAAGTTATTACTATCCATAAGATCCATAGGAACCCTTTTATTCTTTTTATTATTTATTTTTCTCAAGATTATAGCAAGAAAGCAAAGCCCTTGACTCAACACTAATCTTTATTATAGAAAGCTCACGGACTCGATTACATAAAAGAGATCACAAAGCAAAACTCAAAACTACTTGATATCTAAACTTGAATCTACTAGATCAAGATACTACTAAAAAGGATCTAACTAAATAAAGCGGTAAAGATAGGAGTGTGATGGTGATACGATACCGGGGCACCTCCCCCAAGCTTGGCAGCTGCTGTGGGGAGTGCCCATACCCATGTGATTATGTCCTCGGAGGTGGTGAAGTAGGAGTTGTTGATGATGTAGGCTTGTCGTCCATCTTCCAAGGCATAGGCTCACCACCATAGAAGGATGACCGAGTCTCCGGGATCCTTAAATCTGCAGCCAAACTCATCCTCTTGAATCTATATTCATACTCACAGTTCTGGTTTTGCAGGTCATAGATCTGGGCTTGGAGGTGCTCGATTTTCTCTTGAAGCTTGAAGATGGTTTCCCCTATGACTTTGGCATCTAGCTTGTGGTTGTTGGTGAACTCTGTGATCATCATCTTGTTGGTGTTGAGTCCATGCTCCACCATCCCTTGGCACTTGAAGATTTGCTCCTCCATGGCTTCGAGCTTTGTCTCCATGCTTCCGGTACGCCTTGGTCCCTCCACATCGCGGATGTGCAGCACCCCCTCACGCATCTCAATGGTTTGAGGATGTTGCAGCACCTCCGTGAGATAGGGGTTGATAACCCTCTCGAAAAACTTGTCCTTGGGAGCGCTTGGAGATGCCATGATGCTCTAGATCTGTAACAGTAAACAGCTCGAAACGAAAACAGAGGGTATTTGCATGATACGGTGGTCACAACCTTCGGGAGTTTATATAATGATTTTTTACCGACCAAAATACGTAATGTGTAAGAAAACGGAGTCCGGGAGACACACGAGGTATCCACGAGATGGGGGGCGCGCCCGGTAAGGGTGGGCGCGCCCTCCACTCTCGTGGAGGCCTCGTGTCCTCCCCGGACTACTTCTTTCTTCCTAAAATTCTTAAATATTCCAAAACTGATAAAAATTGCCTTCAGAATTGTTTTGGAGTCGGTTTACTTACCGTACCACATACCTATTCCTTTTCGGAGTCTGGAACATTCTCGAAAGTGTCCCTTATCTATTCCTCCGGGGTTACGGTTTCAATAATATTAGTTTCGACATTGATAGGATTACCTCAGATATAATGTTTAATTCTTTGACCGTTCACCACCCTCGGACTTGTGCCTTCGAAGTTGTTGATTTTTATGGCACCAGAAAGATAGACCTCCTCGACAACGTAAGGACCTTCCCATTTAGAGAGAAGTTTTCCTGCAAAAAATCTTAAACGAGAGTTGAATAATAACACAAAATCACCTACGTTAAACTGACGCTTTTGTATTCTTTTATCATGCCAACGTTTGACTTTTTCTTTGAATAGTTTGGCATTCTCATAGGCTCTGGTTCTCCATTCATCAAGTGAGCTAATGTCAAACAACCTCTTCTCACCGGCAAGTTTGAAGTCATAGTTGAGCTCTTTAATAGCCCAATATGCTTTATGTTCAAGTTCTAGAGGTAAATGACAAGCTTTTCCATAAACCGTCTTATATGGAGACATGCCCATAGGATTTTTGTATGAAGTTCTATAGGCCCATAATGCATCATCAAGTTTTGTGGACCAATTCTTTCTAGATCTATTCACAGTCTTTTTCAAAATTAATTTGAGTTCTCTATTGCTCAACTCTACTTGACCATTAGACTGTGGGTGATAAGGAGATGCGATTCTATGATTAACATCATACTTAGCAAGCATCTTACGGAAAGCACCATGAATAAAATGTGAACCACCATCAGTCATAAGATATCTAGGGACTCCAAACCTCGGAAAAATAACTTCTTTAAGCATTTTAATAGAAGTGTTATGATCAGCACTACTAGTTGGAATTGTTGGGGAACGCAGTAATTTCAAAACAAATTCCTACGCACACACAAGATCATGGTGATGCATAGCAACGAGAGGGGGAGTGTATCTTCATACCCTTGAAGATCGCCAAGCGGAAGCATTTATCAACGCGGTTGATGTAGTCGTACGTCTTCACGATCCGACCGATCCAAGTACCGAACACACGGCACCTCCGAGTTCTGCACACGTTCAACTCGATGACGTCCTCGCCTTCTCGATCCAGCAAGACGGGCGAAGTAGTAGATGAGTTCCGGCAGCACGACGGCGTGGTGACGGTGTTGATGAAGAACAATCTCCGCAGGGCTTCGCTTAAGCACTACGGAAACTATGACGGAGGATAAACTAGAGGGGACGGGGTTGCCGGCACACGGCTTGGTGTTTTTGATGTGTCTTTGGTGCTAGCCCTGCCCCTCTATTTATATGTTGATCCTTGGGGTCGAAACTTGGAGTAAAAGCCTCCACAAAGTCGGTTTCACCCGAAAGGCAAGAGTCCTTCTCGGACTCCAGGGCGACGCCTTGAGGTTCCCAGATCTGGACCTGCACGCCAGGGACCCTAGCGTCTGGCCCCTGGACTCTGCAAAACTTCCTTTTGCGCTTTCCAAAAACCTTGTGGGCTTTCCCCTTTGGCCCAAATAACTTGTTCTCGTACCCAAACATTTCGGGAAACATCCGGAACCCCTTCCGCAGAATTTCTGAACCCTACCGCACAACAAACACTAATATCCCATATAGAAAACTTTATCTCCGGACCATTCCGGAGTTCCTCGTCATGTCCATGATCTCATCCGGGACTCCGAACAACATTCGGTTACCAACATACATAACTCATATAATACTAGATCGTCAACGAAACATTAAGCGTGCGGACCCTACGGGTTCGAGAACTATGTAGACATGACTGAGACACGTTTCCGGTCAATAACCAATGGCGGGACCTGGATGCCCATATTGGCTCCCACATATTCTACGAAGATCTTTATCGGTCAAACCGCATAACAACATACGTTGTTCCCTTTGTCATCGGTATATTACTTGCCCGAGATTCGATCGTCGATATCTCAATACCTAGTTCAATCTCGTTACAGGCAAGTCTCTTTACTCGTTACGTAATACATCATCTTGCAACTAACTCATTAGTTGCAATGCTTGCAAGGATTAAGTGATGTGCATTACCGAGAGGGCCCAGAGAGACCTCTCCGACAATCGGAGTGACAAATCCTAATCTCGAAATACGCCAACCCAACAAGTACCTTTGGAGACACCTGTAGAGCACCTTTATAATCACCCAGTTACGTTGTGATGTTTGGTAGCACACAAAGTGTTCCTCTGGTAAATGGGAGTTGCTTAATCTCATAGTCATAGGAATATGTATAAGTCATGAAGAAAGCAATAGCAACATACTAAACGATCGTTTGCTAAGCTAACGGAATGGGTCAAGTCAATCACATCATTCTTCTAATGATGTGATCCCGTTAATCAAATGACAACTCATGTCTATGGTCAGGAAACTTAACCATCTTTGATTAACGAGCTAGTCAAGTAGAGGCATACTAGTGACACTATGTTTGTCTATGTATTCACACTTGTATTATGTTTCCGGTTAATACAATTCTAGCATGAATAATAAAATTTTATCATGAAATAAGGAAATAAATAATAACTTTATTATTCCCTCTAGGGCATATTTCCTTCAGTCTCCCCCTTGCACTAGAGTCAATAATCTAGTTCACGTCATCATGTGATTCAACACCAATATTCACATATGTATGTGATTAATACCCATAGTTCACATCGTCATGTGACCAACACCCAAAGGGTTTACAAGAGTCAATAATCTAGTTCACATCGCTATGTGATTAATACCCAAAGAGTACTAAGGTATGATCATGTTTTGCTCATGAGAGAAGTTTAGTCAACGGGTCTGTCACATTCAGAGCCGTATGTATTTTGCAAATATTCTATGTCTACAATGGTCTGCACGGAGCTACTCTAGCTAATTGCTCCCACTTTCAATAGTATCCAGATTTAGACTTAGAGTCATCTGGATCAGTGCCAAAACTTGTATCGACGTAACCCTTTACGCATTTAACCTTTTGTCACCTCCATAATCGAGAAACATATCCTTATTCCACTAAGGATAATTTTGACCAATGTCCATGATCTACTCCTAGATCACTATTGTACTCCTTGCCAAACCAGGGCGAGTATACAATAGGTCCGGTCCATAGCATGGCATACTTTTATAGAACCTATGACTGATGCATAGGGAATGACTTTCATTCTCTTTCTATTTTCTGCCGTGGTCGGGATTTGAGTCTTACTCAATTTCATACCTTTGCAACACAGGCAAGAACTCTTTCTTTCACTATTCCATTTTGAACTACTTCAAAATCTTGTCAAGGTATGTACTCATTGAAAATCTTATCAAGCGTCTTGATCTATCTCAATAGATCTTGATGCTCAATATGTAAGTAGCATTACTGAGATCTTTCTTTTAAAGAACTCCTTTCAAACACCTCTTTTTGCTTTCCAGAAAATTCTACATTATTTCTGATCAAAAATATGTCATTCACATATACATATCAGAAAGGTTATAGTGCTCCCACTCACTTTCTTGTAAATACAGGCCTTTCCAAAAGTCTGCATAAAACCATATGCTTTGATCAACTCATCAAAGCATATATTCCAACTCCGAGATGCTTGCACCAGTCCATTGATGGATTGCTGGAGCTTGCTCACTTTGTTAGCACCTTTAGGACTGACAAAACCTTCTGGTTGTATCATATACAACTCTTCTTTAATAAATCCATTAAGGAATTCAGTTTTGACATCCATTTGCCAGATTTCATAAAATGTGGCAATTGCTAACATGATTCGGACAGACTTAAGCATCGATATGAGTGAGAAAATCTCATCGTATTCAACACCTTGAACTTGTCGAAAAACCTTTTATGCAACAAGTCGAGCTTTGTAGATAGTAAGACTACTATCAGCGTCCGTCTTCCTCTTAAAGATCCATTTATTTTGTATGGCTTGCCGATCATCGGGCAAGACAACCAAAGTCCACACTTTGTTCTCATACATGGATCATATCTCAGATTTTATGGCCTCAAGCCATTTCGCGGAATCTGGGCTCATCATCGCTTCCTCATAGTTCGTAGGTTCATCATGGTCTAGTAACATGACTTCCAGAACATGATTACCATACCACTCTGGTGTGGATCTTACTCTGGAAGACCTATGAGGTTTGGTAGCAACTTCATCTGAAGTTTCATGATCATCATCATTAACTTCCTCACTAATTGGTGTAGGAATCACTGGAACTGATTTTTGTGATGAACTACTTTCCAATAAGGGAGAAGGTACAATTACCTCATCAAGTTCTACTTTCCTCCCACTCACTTCTTTCGAGAGAAACTTCTTCTCTAGAAAGGATCCATCTTAGCAACGAATATCTTGCCTTCGGATCTGTGATAGAAGGTGTACCCAATAGTTTCCTCTTAGGTATCCTATGAAGACGCACTTCTCTGATTTGGGTTCGAGCTTATCAGGTTGAAACTTTTCATATAAGCATCGTAGCCCCAAACTTTTAAGAACTGACAACTTTGGTTTCTTGCCAAACCACAGTTCATAAGGCGTCGTCTCAACGGATTTCGATGGTGCCCTTTTTAAAGTGAATGCAACTGTCTCTAATGCATAACCCCAAAAATAATAGTGGTAAACCGATAAGAGACATCATAGATCGCATAATATCCAATAAAATGCGGTTACGATGTTCAGACACACCATTACGATGTGGTGTTCCATGTGGCGTGAGCTGTGAAACTATTCCACATTGTTTAAAATGAACGCCAAACTCGTAGCTCAAATATTCATCTCTACGATCAGATCATAGAAACATTATTTTCTTGTTACGATGATTTTTCCACTTCATTCTGAAATTCTTTGAACTTTTCAACTATTTCAGACTTATGTTTCATCAAGTAGATATACGCATATCTGCTCAAATCATCTGTGAAGATCAGAAAATAATGATACTTGCCACGAGCATCAACACTCATTGGATCGCATACATCGGTATGTATTATTTCCAACAAGTCAGTAGCTCGTTCCATTGTTCCGGAGAATGGATTTTTAATCATCTTGCCCAAAAGGCACGGTTCGCAAGCATCAAATGATTCATAACCAAGTGATTCTGAAAATCCATCTTTATGGAGTTTCTTCATGCGCTTTACACCAATATGACCCAAACGGCAGTGCCACATATAAGTTTGCACTATCATTATTAAGTTTGCATCTTTTGGCATCAATATTATGAATATGTGTATCACTACGATCAAGATCCAACAAACTATTTTCATTGGGTGTATGACCATTGAAGGTTTTATTCATGTAAACAGAACAACAATTATTCTCTGACTTTAAATGAATAACTGTATTGCAATAAACATGATCAAATCATATTTATGCTCAATGCTTTATTTAGGTTTAACACTAATCTCAAAATAATAGGGAGTGTGCGATGATGATCATATCAATCTTGGAACCGTTTCCAACACACATCGTCACTTCACCCTCAACTAGTCTCTGTCTATTCTGTAACTCCTGTTTCGAGTTACTAATTTTAGCAACCGAACAAGTATCAAATACTCAGGGGCTACTATAAACACTAGTAAGGCACACATCAATAACCTGTATATCAAATATACCCTTGTTCACTTTGTCATCCGTCTTATCCACCAAATATTCAGGTTATTTCCGTTTCCAGTGACCATTTCCTTTGCAGTGTAAGCACTCAGTTTCAGGCTTTGGTTCAGCTTTGGGCTTCTTTGTGGGAGTGACAACTTGCTTGTCATTCTACTTGAAGTTCCCTTTCTTTCCCTTTGCTCTTTTCTTGAAACTAGTGATCTTGTCAACCATCAACACTTGATGCTCTTTCTTGATTTCTACCTTTGTTGATTTCAACATCACAAAGAGCTCGGGAATCGTTTTCGTCATCCCTTGCATACTATAGTTCATCACAAAGTTCTACTAACTTGGTGATGGTGACTAGAGAACTATGTCAATCACTATTTTATCTGGAAGATTAACTCCCATTTGATTCAGGCGATTGTAGTACCCAGACAATCTTAGCACATGCTCACTAGTTGAGCGATTCTCCTCCATCTTTTAGCCATAGAACTTGTTGGAGACTTCATATCTCTCAACTCGAGTATTTGCTTGAAATATTAACTTCAACTCTTGGAACATCTCATATGGTCCATGACATTCAAAACGTCTTTGAAGTTCCGATTCTAAGCCGTTAAGCATGGTGCACTATATGAAGCTTCTCCATTAAAAATATAATATAACCCTCAAAACCATTCCCTAGCACTTTTTAATGGCCCAAAGAAATAGTAAATCATGTTAGTCATATTAGGCTTCTTAATACGATGATACTTTTCTACAATATATATTCAAATAACAAATATGGCCATAAAACTTAATTTGAGCTGCACAATCTCATACGACGTCATTAGGTTGGGAAGTAATAAGCTTTGTCTGCCTTCACTTCCAACCATAAATCAATTTTGATAGTTAAGAAAAAAATATTGGTACTGTCTGTCGTGAAACTTGCACATTGTATCTACTATCCAGCAGCGGACTAAGGTGTTCGTAATAGCGACATTAATTAATTCAATGTAATGCAGTGAACAGAACTATGGCAAGGGCAAAGTGACAGGAGGCAATCAACTCATATTCGTTTGATGCATCACAACTTGGTATGGATTCCCCTTTCTTAATGCACTCACGTGAAGACAAAAGTAGGTTAATATGCTCACGGGATTCCATGAATGCTTGTACTCACGGAATTAAGCTTAGGAGACAAAACCTGAGGTCATGTTCAAGTCAAGCAATACATGTAGGATTCGTCATTGATTTTCCCAAGGTAGTGGGTATCCGAGAAGGCGTGGGACGATCCGTCGTGTCTCCTTGTCAATCTCGATCGGCTCCATGTCCGTAACCAACAAACTTCCGTTTTCTAAGGAGAGGGAAGCAACCTGGTTGAAGGTGATGTTTGATTTATATAGACTTCCCCCAAGCATAAACCCTCTCAGCATGCAATACCTTCCAATGTTGATACGTCAGTAATGCCCATGATCACCAGGGCTGAGCTTCCGAGGTATTTACCAGCTGTATCTCGACACACTCCGCTACTAATCCCTTTGCATGCGCTCTTGAGATTTCTACATCAACATGGATCTTTGCAAACCCTGGCAGCGCTGCCTTAGGTTTTGATATTGTTACTCTTGGTACAGCAGGATCCTTCGTACCTTTTGTTGGTAGCACATTCAGCTTATTGATGAATCGAGCGATGAACTGGTGAGTGGCGGATGGGCTCTCACTTGGTCATGAATAGCCTTCCTCCTAGCCCGCCAGATAGCCCATAATGTAATTGCTAGACGAATGAATGCATCGTGTGACGGTGTGTCAATCATAGAAAAAATCCATTGCTTGGTGCTCGGCACTATCTTGTTTTGATTGTATTGATTGACGGGGTATAGGAGTACATGTTGATCTACCACGAGATCGTGTGTGTATGAATTGGCGTCTACAGTCCTCATCTCTCGGCTTATATAGAAACCGGAGGTGCCTAGGGTTACACATAGGTTGGTTACATCTATGGGTAAATGTGCCAAAGATCGCCTCTAAGTCATGGAGTATGCGCCAAGCCTTTGGAAGATTCCATCTTGATTCTCCTGGGGCCCAATGAACGTGGCGTCGTTTTGGGGTCATTGGCCCGACAAATATGTGCGGGAGCTAACATGGTTAGCATCCCCTAGTCCATGACACCATCACCATAGAGACCATAAGCGCACCACGGTGCCATGTTTCGGCGTGCTCATACGTCCTCAGTGGAAAGTGCATGTTTTGCGAGTCTCCATAAGAACATGTGTATTTTTCCTGGAAAGTCTTCCAAGGTAGTTTCCATAAACCGGCAATGATAGACGAGAGCTGAGGGATCGTTCCTCCTGCTTCGACTCATGGGTCTATTGCGGGTTGGCCCGATCCTCTACCTCATTTCCTCTCTTTTTTTTGCCTGTCGCTGCGGATTTTGAACTTTGGACGGTGGGGGCTTGTTTTCCTAGATACCTCCTATGTGCCACCTTTAGCGCCACTTTTTTTTTAGGGAGAGCGCCACTTTTCTTCCCTGGCGCACATGCGCGAAATCACCTGGCCCTGGTGCAAACTCACAACAATGGGAACTTGGTCAGCGATGTGCATGCTTGTTCTTTTGCTTCCCTCGGTGTCAGTCGTTTGAACGGTCAACAGTCAACGATTAGTAAAATAATATGAAATTTAAAAAACAAAGGATCTCAGAAGAGCTCATATGTTTAGGAAAAAAAATACGAATATGAAAATGTTCAAAATTTCAAAAAATTCATGAATTTGAAAAAAACAAAGTCCATGAATTTTAAGAAACCTGGTCTCAAAAAGGTGATTTTGAAAAAAGTTTGGGTATTTTGACAAAAATCATGGATTGCAAGAAATTGCAAATTTGGAAAAAGAGATCACAGATTTTAAAAAAAACTGTGAATGTGAAAAAGTCCATAGATTTGGAAAAAGATTCGCAAATTTGAAGAGTGTTCACGAATTTAAGAAGGAATCATGAATTTGCGAAACAAAACTGGGGAAAAATCAGAATGTAAAAAGTTTGAAAAAGAAACATCGAAAACCTGGCCTAAAAAAAGAAAAAGAAAAGAACTGGTAATAAAAAACGCGAGAAGAACGAGACTACTCCTAAAATGCTAAATGGGCCGGACCCTTTGGTGGGTGCCGTGCGTGCTAGCACTCCCTCTAGATTTCATTTATTTTATTTTCCTGTATGCATTTTCGGGTTTTAGATGGGTTGTTTCAGGGTTTTTCTGCTTTCCGGTTTACGCATGGTTTTCATAGGTTTTAGAGAAAATCACCAATCTTTTTTTCGCATGCTTTTTTTTTGCTTCCACGAGAAGCACAAATTTGCTTCTGGCGCAGTAACAGATTTGCGTCCACGACAAGTGTGCTTCTCAAAAAAAGTAAAAAATTCAAGAATATTTTTTACATGATAAAACTTTTTGCTTCCACGCAAGTATACATGATAAAACTGTTTTTGAGGTGTAAATGAGCTTTGCAAGGTATACTCTTAACTAGTGATTTTATCTGTTGATGCCTACTTCTTTTATACACATTGTACATTTTACATACACCTTTTACTTTCTTTTTTTACATCAGGAATATTTGTTTATAGATGGTTAACATTTTTTTAAAATACATGATTAACGTTTTTACAAATTTATGTTTTGAGATCTACCTTTTCTCATACATGTTTTGCACTTTTCATGTCCATTTGAAACATTTTTGTACATGTTTAGCAATTTTCAAATGCATGATTAACATTTTTTCCAATGTGTTTTGAGATCTACTTTCTCTACTTTTGAGATCTAATTTTTTTTGTACATGTTTAAAAAAATCCAAATGCATGATTAAATTTTAAAATACATATTGAAAATGATTTTAGAAAATATATATATTCCAAATATATAAGTAAAAGTGAAGAAAATAAAGAAAAAAAACGAAAAACGGGCGCTTAAGGCCCCGCACGCTGGGCCTACTGCATTATCTCACAGCCTCACAGGTCACAGCAACCGTACATTCTCTCCTGCATTATCTCCTCCCTCCAACAACAAAAAAGAACCGCACTTTCGCCTGCATTATCTCCTCCACCGCTGGCCGGCCGCCCTCCCGGCATCCCCCGCCCGAGCGCGCCGCGACCCTGCGCCCCGGCATCCGGCAGCCGGCTCAGCCTCCGCCCCGGCCGCTATGCTGCCAGGATGCCCCCCTGCCGGCCTCCCCTCCGCCCTGTATCGCCCTCTCCACGAACCGCTCCCCCAACAACCGCTGGGTGGCAGGTACAACCGCGCCCTCTTCGTTTCTTCCCTGGATGTTTTCTGTTTCTGGGATTGTCTTGGATGGTACCGCCGCCCTCACACACACCGGATAAGATAAGGTTAGTAATTGGGGTTTGTGTTGTAGAACAGCAGGTGAATAACTGAATATGTTAGATTCTGTTGTACAACAGCAGGTGAATAGATTAGGTTCCCTGATTCCAGTTTAGTGATTACCAAGGCACCCAGCTTTGAAAGCTTTTCAGGGAGCAACCGCTGCCGTTATCGATTTTAGGCGTAGCTTTTCTTGAAAATCGCTGCGAGATTTGGCCAAATTAAGCTTGCAACAACATAATCCTGTAGTTTCCTTGTAAGAAACTGCTGGTGCTGTATTGTCAAGAAGAGGAAAGTGAGGGTTCACCCTGTTCCAAACTTCCAATGGCTGTTGTTTTCCACAGCTTGCTTCGGTTGAGGCTCATCAAAATACAAAGTCTAAGACTACTATAATATTATCTAAAAAAATCACAAAACATTCGAATGATTAAATTGCTGCTCCTGAATACTCCACTGATTGATTAATTTCTTATAACGTACTCTATTTTCTCTTTGCCACATGAGCCAGCGAACGTCGATGTTTGCCCATGTCTTCGTAGACCTCTTTCCGATGAAGTATCTTTTTTGTGTGATTCCAAATGTGAAGCAAGTCTCGCTATCTTATTGGTGAAACTGAATACTTGAAATTCAACAGACTCCTTGTTTTCTTTTTCGTTTTTTATGTACTGTATTTTTGGTACTCGTCCACTCTCGTTCAAAGACTTGTGCACTCAAAACAGTGGTTTTCATCATTTCAACTGTATGGCGTTGAAACCCCTTTAGTTTTTAGTGATGACAAGTGAGGTCAAAGCTGAGCTTGAACTGTGAGCAAGAGCTGTTACAAACCCCTTCAAGAAATTTTAGTTTAGATGGAAGATTCATTCTTGGAAAAAAAATACATTGGTGAAACATTTGTTATGCAGTCTTTATCCGTGTTTGCCCTTGCAGGATTTTTTTCATCTTTCTTTTTGGTTGTCCATGTTCCCAGGAAATACATGTTCTTTCTACAGACAAATGTTGCCAGCCCCATTGTAATCACAGCAGCTGCACCAGGCAAAGGTGGTGGTGTGCTTGATCGACCAGCAGAGAAAGTTTCTCCTGGCCGTCAATCTGAATTCGATAAGAAGTAAGTCTATTTCTGTTAATTGTGAATCTTTTGCCTTCTTTTCTCGAAAAAGACGGTTTCCCCCTGGCCTCTGCATAGATCTTTTTTCTTTTATAAGTGCAAATTCCAAGAACTGGATATGTCTTTTGTTCGGAAAAAGTGGGTAGATTAACTTTACAGTATTGGTTCAGATCTCAGAAATAGATTCTAAACCCTGCCAAGTTGAGTGTAATTTCCCACCTTCTGATGGAAACTGAAAACTACAATCCTAGTGGTGTGAGCTGCTTCACTTGAAAGGTCCAATACTTAAGCACTTCATAGTCATTTTTGTTACTGCCAGAGCACAAAGCCAGTTTATTTTCTTCACAGGGCAAAAGCATGAGCCACACTTATTCAGAGCAGCAAGGGTCTTTAGTTTATCTAGCTTAACTGTTTTATAGCTACATATATGTTTTTGTTTTCATCAATATATAACTTTACTTGTCAAGTTATGTCAACTGGTCATGAACTTAATAATCTGCATTGCACATATGGTGGCCTCAGTGAAGACTCGAAATGCCTGTACTGTAGGGATGTTGTCGTGAATGACACATTTCCCGTCCTGTTTACTGTTAGAACTGTCAGTATGAAGTTTCTCCTTGTGTGGGGTGGGTTGTACGTTTAGGAGTGCTGTTTTAGTGCCAGATGTAGGCATGTAAGCATTGCCTCGTTTTAAAGAAACTCTGCATATTTCAATTTCAGGGTTGCATTATTCATATTTAGGGACTGTTTGGTTTGAGCCAGCGCTAGCCTTGCCAATCGCGGGCTTACCAAAATATTGGCGCAGGAATCTGCCGCCCACGCCTTGCCAAAATATTGGCTGGGAATTGAACTAGAGTTGTTGTGGAGGTGTAGGCGCACCAATTATTTGGCTTGCATCCAAATGGGCACCCAGAGCTGATCAACGACCAATATTTTGGCAGGGCGCCTTGGGGCAACGATCCAAACAGCCCCTTAATGTCTTGTGGTATAGGACATAAGGAACAATGACAGGTCAATGGGCCTAGCTTGACTTTTCGTAAAACAGCAATGGCCATTAGGCATGAAGAGGATTATCTCCGGGTTTATTTTACAAGGCATTATAGCTTGAACAAAAATAATGTGTTCAATCCTACATCATATGGTTGTTGGATTTTGCTTTATTTTTGTGAAATTGAAATAATTAACATTCAGTTGTCATCTTATTTGGTGAGATTATAAAATATATTACTATTTATAATAAATCACAAAAAATGGCAGAAAAAAGTGATCCATAAGATCTGAAAATAAGCCACACGCTTGAGCAACATAATATGAGGCAATAAAATAAATAGGTTAATAAAACCGACAGATCTTCAGTATTACCGGGTTCAACTGTGAGATCTGGTAAACTAATTTCTAGTCATCTTCCCTTTTTATGGGTGAAATTTTTGGCGCATTTACTTGCATTGGTTATAATCTTAGAACACCAAGATATTCTCGTATCCTTTTTCACTTGCAGGAAATCCCGGAAGATGTCACCTCCATTCCGCGTCGTCCTGCACAATGACAATGAAAACAGGCGAGAGTATGTTGTCCAAGTCCTGATGAAGGTTATCCCTGGGATGACTGTCGACAATGCTGTTAATATCATGCAAGAGGCACACGTGAACGGGATGGCAGTAGTTATTGTCTGCTCGCAGCCGGAAGCGGAGGAGCACTGCACGGCGCTGAGGGGCAATGGCCTCCGAAGCTCAATTGAACCTGCAAGTGGTGGCTGCTGAAATAAGGGTTGCTTTTTTTGCCACTTAGTTTGTAGGTACCCCTGCATATCCAGATACAAGGCGCTTGTTGTTAAAGATGGGCATGGTTACCTCCATGCTTCTAAATCAAAGCCGATGCAACCGATATATCAGTTTGGGGGTCTACCAACATAGATATAACCTATCGTTTTGTAAATATCATTTTTACATACACGTGTCATCCCATATAGACCGAAATATCGACCAAAATGGCCGATGTTGTACCCTATATGTCCACTAATATAGATCGATACCTAGATGCCAACATTTCTTTCTCAGAAAACAGTGAAATTAAGATTATGTATTCACAACTTCATCATACTAGCCAAGTCATGCATACTGTTTTGTAGAAACGCTTATATAATGTATTGCCTTTAATCTTAGAGCAGGATTTTGTGAATCTTTCTGAAATGGTTTCCATAAACAATTTTGCTAATTCTCATCTAGATAAGAATTAGTTATGTCATCTAATTTCTTTTTAGCTGACCACGCAAGTATTGTCGATGCCTTGAGAAATTAAGAGAACAGAGTAAAATGGAGATGAGAAAGCCTGACTCGTTAGTTGTCTATTTGTGCCATTACTTTTTCTCCAACGCCATTTTTGTGATGCGGGGTTCAACCATTCCGTCAACTGGAGTTTTTCTTTTCTTTTTTGATTCAATAGCTTTATATATAAGTCAGGGGTATTACAAATTCCGTGCACTTTTGAGCTGTACGTGTAACTTTGACACACAAACTTGTCTGGTCTAGTTTTTTTTTTTTTTTTTAACACAAGAAAACTTCATTGATGATCAGGTGCATTTTACAGAAAGAAGCATGAAGGGACTCATGCTAGAACCAGAAACTATGCCCTTGCCAGGACATTGACCTTGATCTGCTTGTGTACATAAGCAACGAAAAGCTAAGGACCTTGACTGAATCCGCAAAGCTAATCGAGCTTGATGATCAGCTTTTACATTGTTGCTTCTGTTGATGTGTGTGATCTTGTTACGATTAAAAGAGGGAGAGGCTTGGATCTCTGCAAGGAGAGGTCTGTTCTCCCAACATCCTGGAGCAGCAAATACCGTTGATGACCTTGCCGCCGAAACTAACACCGAGCAGTCGGTGCAAAAGTGGGGGTCCTGAACCTGCAGAAGATCTGCTAACTTTGTAGCTAGGAGCAGCCCATAAGTCTCAGCCTGAAGGGGTGATGAAACTGGAGGCGAAAGTGCAGAGGCGTGTAGTTGTTGGAGGTGCCGATTGTCTTGCATGGTGATGATTACTCCTAAGCCAGCATGACCCAGCTCTGAATCTGTGCGTCTCTCCCAGGCTGCGTCGCAAAAGATGACATTCCTTGCAAGGTTATTACGGTCATGGTGTATGCGTGGTTGTTGAAGAAGCCTGCAACTGCTCCTGAGCTTTATCGCTTTCTTGTTGCAGAGCGAAGTTCTTATCTTCTAAATTGGTTGCTTCAATTATTGCATTTGCTGAAGCATACACCTGGGAAGGCTTGCATAATTTGCTGCAAAATAGACAGTCGTTCCGAGCTTTCCAAAGACACCATAGAAAAGTATAGAGAGTAGTCAGTAGGGATTAGTGAACACTAACTAGGGGATAGCAAGACTCCATGGTTCGTGTGCTCAGGATTTGGATAGGAGCGTACTGCTCTCCGTTTCCTTTCCTTTTTTTTTATAATCAAGAGTACACCATTTTACACTTTAGACCCTCTGACAACAAGCTATTTACACTTGAGTACAAGATATAACTCAACACTCCCCCTTAAGATGGGGCAAATACATCAAATAACCCCATCTTGCAACAAAGACTTGAGAATTGCCTATCTGGTAACCCTATCTGCTACTTGGTTAGAAGAACTCACATAGGGCATGCAGATGACTCCTTGGTCCAGCTTTTCTTTAATGAAGTGTCGATCAATCTCAATGTGTTTTGTTCGACTGTGTTGTACTGGATTGTGCGCAATATCAAGAGCTGCCTTGTTATCACAGTACAGCATTAAGGGTTTCGACCGAAACAAGCCCAGTTCCATTAATAAGATCCTTAACCACAAAATTTCACATATTCCATGTGCCATGGATCTGAATTCTGCTTCTGCTGTAGACCTGGCAACCACACTCTGTTTCTTGCTACGCCATGTAAGAAGATTTCCTCCAACAAAGGTACAATAGCCAGATGTTGATCTTCTATCATCTAATGAGCCTGCCCAATCTGCATCTGTATAACATTCTATCTGTAAATTGCCATGGGAAGAATATAACAAACCTTTACCAGGACACCCTTTAAGATAGCGAATAACCCGATTTACTGCATCCATATGATGGGTTCGAGGATCATGCATAAATTGGCTAACAACACTTACAGCGAAAGCAATATCAGGGCGAGTATGTGATAGATAGATCAAGCGCCCAACAAGTCTTTGGTATTGTTCCCGGTCTACGGGTGAGCCTCCCTCTTTAACAAGGCGACAACCATGTTCAATTGGTGTAGAAGCTGGACGACACCCCTTCATTCCAGTTTCTGATAGGAGATCCAAGATATATTTTCTCACGAGAAAGATAGATACCTTTTGAACTCCTAGAGACTTGATTCCAAGAAAATATTTTAATTGACCCAAGTCTTTAACTTCAAACTCCTGTGCAGTTGCAACTTCAATCTCTTAATTTCCTCCTCATCATCTCCTGAAATAACAATATCATCAACATAGACTATCAATATAGCAGTTTGCTTGCATTACGTTTGTAAAAGCAGTATGATCGGCATTACTCTGTTTATAACCCATTAGTAGTACCGTCAATAAAAACGATCAAACCATGCCCGAGGTGATTGTTTTAAGCCATATAATGATCGATGCAGCCTAAGTACTTTGCCCTCGGTTTATGCGGTGCCAAAACACGGAGGTATATGCATGTAAATCTCCTCTTGGAGGTCTCCATGAAGAAAAGCATTTTTTACATCTAGTTGATGTAAATCCCAGTCAAGATTAGATGCACATGATATCAAAGTTCGTATTGTATTCATTTTGGCAACTGGAGCGAAAGTCTCTTCGTAGTCTATCCCATATGTCTGAGTATACCCTTTTGCTAGTAAACGAGCCTTGTACCTCTCAACCTTACCCTCAGGATTATGCTTAATGGTGTATACCCACTTGCACCCCACAGGTTCTTTACCAGATGGTAAGTTCACGAGTTCCCATGTATTGTTCTTCTCCAAGGCTGCCATCTCCTCTAGCATGGTTGTCTTCCACCTAGAATCCTTTATAGCATCCTTCCAATCTCTTGGAATAGAGGTGGAGTCTAAAGAAGCAATAAATCCTTGGAATGTTGGGCTACATTTTTCATAAGAAATAAATTTGGCAATATCATGCTTATAGACAACACAATCCTTAAGGCGCGCTGGAATATCAGTACGTCTTGCAGACTTACGCAATGCAATAGGAGGATCAACTATAGGAGAACTGGGAGTTGCTACAGATTCTACCATACCTTCTCCCTGAGTAGACTCCCTCGATGAAGAAGAATTTTCTGGGGCATCAATATGGTCAATATCTTCTCCAGTCCCATCATTAGTTGTTGGCTCAGAAGAAGTGTCAGGCTCAATAACTTGTTGACTGGGAAAAGTGTCACTTACCTCATTTCCATCGTTACTATTAGCATCTTCCTCCCCTCCGGTTCATTCTCCTGTTTGAGATATATCAATAATAGGAGTTAGAGTTGAGCTACTGGGAGTAACATCTTTGCTCATATTCTCCCCCTGACTATCAACACCATGAACAATTTTACCATCTATAGGATAAAATGGCTCATTTTCATGAAATGTGACATCCATGCTAACAAAGAACCTTTTTTCGGTGAGGGCTCCGACCGGTACCCCTTACAGGTAGGAGAGTAACCCACAAATATGCATTTAACTGCACGTGGATCAAGCTTCCCTGCTGAATTCCTATAGTCATGAACGAAACAAGTACATCCAAAAATCTTCGGGGGAACAATGAAAGAATTAGCACCACTCAAACACTCAACCGGAGTCTTATGATTTAAAACCCTTGATGGCATATGATTTATTAAATATGCCGCTGTCTTGACAGCTTCACCCCAAAGGAATTTTGGCACATTCATCATAAACATGAGGGATCTAGCAACTTCTAGCAGATGTCTGTTTTTTCGTTCTGCAACCCCATTTTGTTCAGCTGTATTCACACATGTGGTTTGATGTATAATGCCATGTGAAGCTAAGAAATTATCAAAATCCTTGTTAACATACTCAGTTCCATTATCTGAACGAAATACTTTAACACTAGCATTATACTGGTTGCACACCAGAGTATAAAAGTTTTTAAATGCGGACAAAACATCAGATTTCCGCTTGAGCAAATACAACCAAGTATATCGACTAGATTCATCAAGAAAAGTTACATACCACCGTTCTCCTGATAGAGACGTTACAACTGTTGGCCCCCAAACATCTGAATGAACTACTTCAAAAGGTACATTACTCCTCTCACTGTTGCTAGGATAATTAGTTCTCGTATGTTTTGCTAGTTCACATACATCACATACGAGTTGCTCTTTGCAACAGGAGGCCAAAAGTGAGGGAAACATGCGGCCTAGTGACTGAAACGATAGGTGCCCAAGTCTATAATGTAGTAATAACAACTCATCTCAAGCGGAGACACATTTCACACTAAGTGCAAGTGAAGTCGATGCGTTGTCGAGGTAGTAGAGGCCGTCATATTCAGTTCCAGTCCCAAGAATTCTTCCTGACTTCAAATCCTGGAATACACAAAATTTAGGTTCAAACCATGCTCTGCAATTTAGTGACTTTGTAATAGAGCTGACCGACAACACATTCACAGGAAAATTAGGAACATGTAAGACAGGGCTTAATGATAGGGTTGATGTGCAGTTAACAGATCCACAACCCATTATGGGAGCTGAAGACCCATCAGCAATGCGAGCTCTATCTCTCCCAGAACGAGGCAAGTATGATGAAAAATTCTTTGGTGATCCTGTCATATGATTTGTCGCACCTAAATCAATGAGCCAGGGCGCACGTAAATGGTTCTCACCTTCTGTAGCCCGAGAGCCGACAGCTTCACTAGATCCTTCGGTAGCAACGGCCATCAACTTTGCCTTGAACTCTTCTAGTGCATGAGCAGCGGTTGAAGGTAACTCTGTTGTCGATGATGTAAGATGAGCTCGGTCCTGCTTCTTCTCAAAGTTGTTACCGCTGCAGTTGAACCTGCTTGTTTGTCTTTGCTTCCATCCCGGAGGATAACCAACCAACTCGAAACAATTCTTCTTCACATGGCCAGGCATCTTACAATGATCACACACAACTTTGTTTCTCATACGTAGTCAAACTTAGTAGTATTTGCTTGATCACTCCTAGAAGTAACAGATTTGTGCGTGAGTAAGTGCAGCACGATTATCGCCATGCATCCGTGGCGTTGCTTCTGGTTAGCCAAACGAGTTTCTTCTTCAAGGATACTAGCAATAGTTTGATCCAAGGTAGGCGGTCAGAGATGCTTGTATCATCTGAGAGCGAAGTTTAAACTCGGGATTCAGGCCTTCCAAAAAAACCTGCACCAACAATGGTTCAAACCATTCTCTAAGGAGAGACAAATCTCTAGGATCATGTGGCTTGAATGGCCGAAAGAAATCCAGATCTCTATAAAGTTTCTTGAGTTCCCCTGCATATTCTGTAACTGATTTTTGATCTTGCCTAAAGTGCCACATCTCATGCAATATTCTGCTAACCTGCATTTTGTTTGATTTACCAGAAAACTGTTTTTCAATGCTTGTCCGGACTTGACAGCAGTTTGAAAACTTTCAACTTGTTCCCGAACAGTTTTTTCCATTGAGCCCAAAGAGCCAAACCATGACTCGCTTTTGATTCTGCTCCCACTGCTCCTGCACTACATACGTTGGTTTCTTCTCATCTTCACTTAGGTACTTATGCAGGCCATGAGCTTCCAAAATAAACGAGGCATTGCGAGCCCAACTAAAACAGTCGCCGGGCGGTCAATTTAACGGATTCGGTTCAAGGATAGACTTCGAATTTCAGTCGAGCTACTAGACTTTACTTGGGCCTGCTCCATCAGCTGAGCAAGCATTTGCTGCATACTTTCACAAAGTTTTTAACACTTGAATCCACACTCTTATCCTTGCTGTTATCTCCCATGCCCGCTTGCTCCAACAACAAAGAACTACTTGAGAATTAACTTGGCAACTCAAGAACTAGGCCCACAAATCGGTAACTCTCGGAGGTCGCAGCAGCTATCGTGACGAACCTCACCAATAACCATAAATCGGTGACTAATTACGCGGTAGAATCACCACAAATAGACACAACTTCAGGTAGTGAACCGCAGAGGATTCAGACCAAACTTGAGGTTGCAACTCACAAGACGAATCCTCGAGAAAAACAGGGGTATACCTCAGATCCGGAGCGCCGCCTCGACCTCCCGTCGTTCTTCCCCAAAAGAAATCCTCGGATCCATTGTACTTGAACACGCTGCCGTCAAATGTCGCACACCAAGCTCCGTCCGGACTGTCGTGGTCTGATACCATGTAGGGATTAGTGAACACTAACTAGGGGATAGCAAGACTCCATGGTTCGTGTGCTCAGGATTTGGATAGGAGCATACTGGAGAGTCCTCTCCGTTTCCTTTCCTTTTTTTATAATCAAGAGTACACCATTTTACACTTTAGACCCTCTGACAACAAGCTATTTACACTTGAGTACAAGATATAACTCAACAAGTTTATTTGTGGATGTTGAGATGTAATCAAAGCACGAATCATATCAGGAATGGAATGGTAATTTTCAGCCAGAGATTCCGTTTTAATAAACCAAGGATAGCAAAACCATGCAACTTTAGAAAAAGGGCAGAGAAACAACATATGCATTTCATCTTCTAATTGTCCACATCTAGAGCAGTTTTCATTGATATGTTTGGAGTACCTACCTGCCCTCTTACCTGTAGGAAGTGCTTTCCTAAGAAGGCTCCAAGCAAATGTCTAAACTCTTGGTGCCATTTGCTTATCCTCCCACACCTGATTAAGAAGGGAAATGACCTGCATAGGAACATTTTGGGCCTTTGCCTTGGTGGAAACTGAAGATTGTTGAAGCAGTGCTTGTAAGCACTTTTGGAAGAGAATTCACCTACAGGAGTTAGTTTCCAAACCAACATATCCTTACCATTTGCATTAATAATAGGAGTTTGTAGAATGGTATTAGCCAATTCAGGAGTGAAAAGAGAATTAATCAAGTTTGCATTCCAATTCTTTTGACCCGGTATCCAAAGATCTTTAACTTGTGCAGTGTAAGAAAAAGATTTTTGTTGAATGATAAGATGATCATAAATAGTTTCCCATCCGGAAAACCAAGGCGAACTCCAAATAGAACTAGCACCATCAACAATTTGGCAAATTGTGTCTGAGTTTAGGAGAGGCTTTACCTTTAGAATTGCAGACCAAAAGGCAGATTTAGGTTTGTTCAGCTGGGCTCTCCAAATGGATGTATCATGATGAGATGACTTTGCGGCTCTTTTGCCAATCTCCAAGCCGTCGAGAGAACAAGTCCTTGGTTGATTGACTGCAAATTTCTAACATCAAGACCACCAATTTTCTTCTCAATACATACATCAGCACAAGCTTCTAGTAGTCTGATCATCTTGAATACCTGTCCACCAAAAGTTCCTAATGATTGTTGTTAGTTTAGCAAGGAACTTTTTTGAAAAAAGTATGTTGGACAAGTAGTATACAGGAATGAAAGAGAAAACAGATTTTGTGAGAGTTAATCTTGCCGCATGAGAGAGTCTGTTGGCTTTATATGTGCTAAGTTTGGACTTGAATTTATCATAAATAAAGTTATAAGCAGCTGATCTATCTTTAGAAGGCAAAACAAGTGGATGGCCTAAATGGACGAAAGAATTGTCGATGTCTGGAGCTGGAAAGATTCTCTTAATATCTTGTTTAACCTGCATCGTAACATTATTTACCAGATTTACTCCAGTTTGGAGTTTGCCCTGAATCACAACAAAAATGGTCTAAAAGCTGTAAAATAGTATTAGCTTCCTGCACATTAGCTTTGCCACAAACAATCAGGTCATCTGCAAACATCAAAGAGTGAATAGGAGGGCAATTTGGTCCCAGCGAAATACCTGTGAGGTGACTAGCTTGCAAGGCATCCTGTAACATAAGAGATAACTCATTTACTGCAAGGACAAAAAGATACGGTGACAAAAGACATCCCTGTCTAATGCCTCTGGAACTATTGAATTTTGCAAAAGATTGACCATTAATGATCACTGAAAACGTTGGGGATGAAATGCATGCATGAACAAGTTTTATGGAATGGCCATGGAGACCTTTACGAGCAAGAGCCGAGACAATGAAGTGCCACTCAATTCTATCAAAAGCTTTGGCAAGGTCAATTTTCAGCATAAAATAAAGGCTCTTCCAAGAAGCAAGAGAGAATGAGTGGGCAATTTCTTGGGCGACAATAATATTATTGCTTATGCGTCTACCTTCAATGAAAGCTTGCTGAGAGGGGTGAATGTAATCAGGAAAATGTACCTATTGGCTAAAGATTTAGCAATGATTTTGTAAACAACATTGCACAGACTTATGGGCCGAAAGTCAGAAGGCAGATGTGAAGCAAGTTTCTTAGGAATGAGGGCAATTTGAGTATCATTGAGATGAGGTGGAACCATACCCGTGGTGTAGATTTTTTTTTACCAAATTGGTCACATCATCTCCTATCCAACTCCAAGCCGAAAGGTAGAAACCCACATTGAATCCATCAGGTCCAGGAGAGGCATTCTTCGATTTGTCCGGTCTCGAATTTAATTTCATGTCTACCCTACATTCACAACTTGTCCAACCCTAACTCAGTTGCATGTCCACCTTTGGTACACAGTTTGTTTGATCATGAACACAGTTACATGTCCATCCACAAGATACAACTCGCCCGACTCAGTTACATGTCCATCCTTTACACGCAACTTAGGCCTAACTGACCTAGGTGCATGTCCACTTTCACCATTTAACTCATCTCAATTGAGTTTCATGTCAACCTTGGACACCTCTCCAGTCACATGTTCATCCTACACATGCAACTTGGCCCTAACTAACCAGTTGCATGTCGACCTTGGACACACAACTCGCTCGACTTGGTTGCATGTCCATCCTCGATACGAAACTTGCCTGAACCCTGACCCAATTGCATGTCCACCTCTGACACACAACTTGGCTGGCTCTGATCTGGTTGCATGCCCATCAACATGCAACTCACGCGCGAGACCCAGTTGCATGTCCATTGTTGACATGCAACTCATCCTGGCCTAGCCCTATTACATGTCCATCGTCGGCATGCAACTCGCTCGACCTAGTTACATGTTCATCATCGACACGCATTCGCACGCGAGGCCCAGTTGCATGTCCATCATTGACCTGCCTAGTAGCATGTCCACCCTTGAAACGCAAGTTGTCCCGATCCTGACTGAGATGCGTGTCCAACCGACCCCGACCTCGGCATTTTCACCCCCCTTCCGCGGGCGAATTCCTTTTTCATTTTCATCAAAAAGGAACAAATGTGCCAACACTTTTTTCGTAGGGGAGTGCTCACGTGCATGAATCGACAGTAGGACCAATAGCACATTTTTATTCTCATTTATTTTTATCATTTATGTCTTTATATTTTTTATTTCTTTTATTTATTTTTATTGAAATATTTTTAGTGAGCCATGCAAACATTTATTTAGAGAAGCGTGAACTTTTCTTTAGTAAGATATATGGGCACATACAAGGACATTTTCTAACAAAAACATGAACATTTTATATTCACAAATGTTTTGGTATATGTAATTGTTTTTCCAAACATGACCATCTTTTAATAAAATATTAACATTCCTTTTAGAAAATATTTTTTCTAAAAAACCATACTAAATAAAACTTATTTTACAACATGTGAACACTTATTTTCTTATACAATAGAATCTTTGAATAAATACATAATTTGATTATTTTGGGCACTGTTTCTACGTGGACTATTTATGGAATATACAACTAATTTATTTTAACACATACATAATTTCTTTTCACATATAGGGAAATTTGAAAACTTATAACCATTTCTTTTCACGATTATTTTTTTACCTTTGATACTTGAACAGATCTTTTTAGCACAAATAAACATGTATATTATGAAATTAATAATTTAAAATTAAAGAATATATATTTATATTTCAAAATTTTCAGATATATTATGTACTATTAAAAGTGAATTTGTTGCTTTCGCTTCCGTCATTTCCACCCATCCAATCAATAGCTGCCCCGTCCAACCGATATTTTTTCAAACATGTAAAAAAAAACCATTATTACTTTCGAAACCGATCCTCACTTCCATGTTTCTAAGGAAACAAATCCCGTAGTTGTACATATACTATCTCTATCAGACCATATGTTTGTTTACCTTTGCCTATGGATTCACTTACAATGTACTCCCTCCGTTCGGAATTACTTGTCGCAGAAATGGATGTATCTAGATATAATTTAGTTCTAGATACATCCATTTTCGAGACAAGTAATTCCGAACAGAGGGAGTATCTCTATCAACCCGATAAAAAATTCCTACAGTGAACCACCAGAATAAAGTTGTCCCTCATTGCAACACACGGGTAATAAGCTATTGTGTTTAATGGACCTCACTAAGTCGTCCCATATCCAATGCATGCAAGAAAGTATTGTTACTCACACACCTCTCACACGGGGCACCCCTCACACACCTCTCGCGTTGAAATACTCCACAAAGCTTGAAGTATGTGTCAAGAAAAAAATCCTAAGGTGGGTCCGCTGGGGTGAAGGAATGCTTTGCATCGGATGGGTGAAGGTGCTCCGATCGGATCCGTTGCCTTTGTAGCCATTGGATGGCATGGACAATAATCGTCTGATACTTGCCACGTCGGCAAGCTGCTCCCCCAGCTGTTTGCAATACGTGGCTTATGTTGTGCTTGGGGGTTTGCAACACGAGCCGTGTTGAGTTCCGTTCTGAAGCGCTTTCTACCATTGCAACATGACCTACGTTACGATCGAAGCAAGCCTACCACAGCTGCCTCCCACAGCTGAGCGCGGTACAATAAAACTTGGATTGGACGGCTCCGAAGACGGCCAGCGCACGCGACTAATCAGCCGGCTGAGCAACAACGCTTTCCAGAAGAAGAAAAAGGTGTCTTTATTCGGCAAATGTATACATTTTGTCCAATGGTATGTCCTCACTAAATCTAATATGCTACTACCCTTGTCCTGATTTACTAGTCCCCTTGTATTTTGGTCATATTTTGACCATGACTTCAACTATTAAAATATAAGTTATACGTAGCAAACATAATAACATTGAAAATTACATTCAAATATGAATCCAACAAAACAATATTTGATGACATGCACGGACATTTTGCTAGTCAAATACTAGGTCAAATTTTGACCTAAAATACGAAGAAGACTGATAAATCCAGATGGAGGTAGTACGTATAATTTGGAACCGAGAGAGTAACAAACTTTTTTCCCTTCTACTAGGTCTTTAGGAATTCCCCTAAAAAAAGAGTAAATTGGATTCTGGTTCTTTGCACTGAACTCACGTATAACACGAGCTATGGATGCATGCCAATTAGGGAGCAATATGCATGTGTAATAACTAGTCAATCAATGGTCAGAGCTAGTGTGCGGCTCGCTCGCAGTTTGAATGCTGGTAACTCGTCAACATCTCCCGCCAGCTATGGACCAGACACAGCGACACCCGTGCATCATGTGTTTTTACTGCTACCTGCAGCTAGTGCGTGTCTGTGGAAGAGAACGACTCCGGACAGTGAACGTACGGGTCCACAGACACCCACAAGAGACCTGGCTCAGTGCAAGATTCCACAGCAAGGCTAAGGCTAACCGAATCGGCATCAGGACAAAATTTTGCATGCCCAAGAGATGACAAACGACTAACACCATGGAATCCATTGAGCACTGTGGTTACCAGGGTAAATCGACAGTGGAAGAAGAAATGTTGTTTGGTATCCAACAGGTGTAATTCGGGGATAAATAAAAATATTCTCTGACGCAATTCTCCACTATTTTGGCTGGTTGTGTGGTGAAAGAAAAAAAAATTGATACCTTCCAGGAGGTGAATTTTCATAAAACTGCTATCGGTCTCAAGAAATGACTCCATATGAGCTATCTCAGCAAATACCTTCTCTGAGATTGGCAAATGGACAAGGTCACGAAGATGATCAAACTCAAGAATATCTCTCATTGATAGGTGCTCATTTTTTGGTACAGATTCATTTAATTTGCTCTCATTTGATCATTCTAACTAAAACGAAGGTGAATTCTCCATATTGTGTTGAACATGAGACTGTTGGAAAGATATCGACGAGGAAAAAAAATTCATGTAAAATACTTTCTCTAATTCCTTACGATTTAAGACTAGTGTTGAATTTACCGAAGCGCGGACGCTATATTTTGTGGACTCAAAAATCATCGAAGTGAACTGCATCTGACGGGCAACTGTATTGCAATGTCTATAGAGAGAACTGCATGCGGTTATTTTGGTACTGTTTTTGCTATAAATTTTGAACCATTTGTCCAAACGAGGAGTGTGACATACCGTTGAAAACTTATATATTAGGCAAAAAAATCATGCAGAACACTTTTTACAATTCGTTATGGTTTTAAATGAATTTAGAATACAGTTTCATGTCCATCAAGTGGATGTGAGAGTATTTTGCAAAAGAATTGAACTGCTTGCCAAAATGATGCCAATGATACAACATTGGAAAGATATCTACGAGGTTTAACCCTTTCGTGCAAAATACTCTTCCTAATTAATTATGATTTAAGAGCAATTTTAAAAATAAATTGAGCCTGACTTGCATTTTGATATTTTTTTAGCTAGACACCATGTGAGCTGCATCCGAGGACCAAGCACACTACAACTGACTGGTTCCAAAACATATGATAGTGCACGTGTCGAGTGCAATTCAAATGAGAGGAAAACGAACAACGGCACAAGTCCAAGTGAACTGCATGACTTTTTGGGTCTTTTTTCGTTTTCTTCTTCTTATGTTTAGTGTTGCATTGTTCAAGATACAATGCACATGCTTATCTCCATACAAACGCTTGTGGTGATATCAGTTATCGCACATGATTTGGTAATTAAAACGGTGTACACGACACTGCATATGTCTCTCTTTTCACAATAATGCGAGTTGAGTTAGCGATCCCATGTACATGTTTCAATTTCTAGCACATGTTTTCAGTTTTTGTAACACGTGTGATGTGTTTATGACACTCAGTTCATCGCTAGTTTGTGTGTGTGTGCACCGCGCTTTTCTCAAACTAATTAATTTTTGCCAATCAACATTGTAGTGCCAGCAGAACCTAGTGGAAAAAAGCAATGTGTCAATTACAACTGGGCTTATGGACATCTAAACCGTACATTGGGAGGACTAAGCTAAACTCCCTAATATGAACCCTTCTAGACACTAAAAGTAATTATATGTCCAAAATACACAACTTTTACAATTGTTGAGCTCTTGATTTTCTGCCCAGGCCTTGCTAAAATAAGTAACTATGGGTTCTTTTATCACTTAGAGGCTATATTCATCCAATGCGGATAGTGGTCCATAGAATGGATTAGTTGTTGGGAAACGCAGTAATTTCAAAAAAATTCCTACGCACACGCAAGATCTATCATGGTGATGCAAAACAACGAGAGGGGAGAGTGTTGTCTACGTACCCTCGTAGACCGTAAGCGAAAGCGTTGAAAGATCGTGGATGCCGCCTAGAGGGGGGGGGGGTGAATAGGCGCTTTAAAATAATTACGGTTGAGGCTTGAACAAATGCGGAATAAACCTAACGGCTAATTTTTCAAGCACAAAACCTACAACAACTAGGCTCACCTATGTGCACCAACAACTTATGCTAAGTAAGAAAAACTACTTAGGTGATAGCAAGGTATATGACAAGAAACAATATGGCTATCACAAAGTAAAGTGCATAAGTAAAGGGCTCGGGTAAGAGATAACCGAGGCACGCGGAGATGACGATGTATCCCGAAGTTCACACCCTTGCGGATGCTAATCTCCGTTTGGAGCGGTGTGGAGGCACAATGCTCCCCAAGAAGCCACTAGGGCCACCGTAATCTCCTCACGCCCTCACACAATGCAAGATGCCGTGATTCCACTTAGGGACCCTTGAGGGCGGTCACCGAACCCGTACAAATGGCAAACCTTGGGGGCGGTCACCGAACCCGTACACTTTGGCAACCCTTGGGGGCGGTCACAGGTACCCGTCAAATTTCTCGGGGCGATCTCCACAACCTAATTGGAGACCCCGACGCTTGCCCGGAGCTTTACACCACAATGATTGAGCTCCGAATACCACCAACCGTCTAGGGCGCCCAAGCACCCAAGAGGAACAAGCTCAAGGGCACTAAGCACCCAAGAGTAATAAGCTTCTCAACTTGTAACTTCCACGTATCACCGTGGAGAACTCAAACCGATGCACCAAATGCAATGGCAAGGGCACACGGAGTGCCCAAGTCCTTCTCTCTCAAATCCCACCGAAGCAACTAATGCTAGGGAAGAAAATGAGAGGAAGAACAAGAAGGAGAACACCAAGAACTCCAAGATCTAGATCCAAGGGATTCCGGCCCCTCACATAGAGGAGAAAGTGATTGGTGGAAATGTTGATCTATATCTCCTCTCTCGTTTCCCTCAAAAACTAGCAAGAATCCATGGAGGGATTGAGAGTTAGCAAGCTCGAAGAAGGTCAACAATGGGGGAAGAACACGAGCTCAAAGGATAAGGTTCAATGGGGAAGAAGACCCCCTTTTATAGGTGGGGAAAAATCCAACCGTTATGCTCACAGCCCACACCGAGCGGTAGTACCGCTCGGCATCACGGTACTACTGCTAGGGGTAGCGGTACTACTGCTAAGGGTAGCGGTACTACTGCTTGCGAGCGGTACTAAAAAATTACATCTGTGCCAACCACCGCTGGACTTGTGACGAGTCTTTGGTCCCGAGCGGAAGTAGCCACGGAAGTAGCCGCGGTAGTACTGCTCCAAGCGGTAGTACCGCTCCCAAGAGCGGTACTACCGCTCCCAAGGGCGGTAGTAAAAAATTACTTCCGCTCCTACCCGCGGTAGTACCGCTGCAGCCTTTTCAGAACACCAAAACTACCATAACTTCTGCATTCGGACTCCGAATTCGACGAAACAAAGTTTGTTGGAAAGCTAGGGACAAGGGCTAACACAATCTTGAGAGAAATACCAATAAGAAGCAAATGAGATCGGAAAAGATCGGTAAAAGATCGGTAAAATGGTGACAACCCTTCTTCGGAAAAGATCGGTAAAACCTCCAACACCGAAAATGGTGACAACCCTTCCTCGGAAAAGATCGGTAAAACCTCCAACACCGAAAACATCATAGAAGACGCATGCAAACTCCGTTTTCGATGAACTCAAGCTTGTCATAAAGATGACCATAAGCTCTAAGACTCACAAAGAGAACCAAACAAGAACCAAGAAACATGATGCAAGGATGCAATGGTTTGAGCTCCATTTAACGATACGATCAAGCTACTCACTTGAGAGCCCCCCTTGATAGTACGGCTATCGATCCTATAACCCGGTCTCCCAACTACCACCATGAGAACGGTAAAATAGAAAACCTATCAAGGGCAAACCTTTGCCTTGCACATGATCCACTTGAGCTAGATGATGACGATCTTGTCCTCCTCAAGATGGACCACCTTTCTTGATTGTGTTGGGTCGATGGAGACTAGATGATTGCTCCCCCATACTCCACTATGGGTGAGCCACTCTTCGGCACATCTTCACAAGTCCATTGACACCACAATGGATGGCAAGCTTAAAGCACTTGATCTCTTCATGATGCTCCACTTGAACTTGCACACGGCAATCCTGATGACGATCACCACTTGATGTCATCCTTTCCATGGGTTGTATGATATCTTCCTCTTGACGCAAGCCCATGGACACGTACCTAACCCCACATAGACTCTCACATAGACCATGGTTTAGTACACAAAGTGCAATGGATAATGCTTACCATACCATGGGATCACTTTATCCCTCTTGGTACATCTTCTACGCTTTGTGAGTTGATCAACTTGATTCACTCTTGACTTAGTCTTGATTAACCTTGAATCTTTCCAACTCTATTCGTTTGGATGATGTCTTGAAGGTAAACATGAATGATCACACAATCTTCTTCTTCAAGACATGCTTGCAATAAGCCCAACACTCACATGACCAATCTTTGGATAATTCCTTAATAGCACCTTGGTCAACTCATAAACTCCTGGAAACCAACACATGGACTTCAAGAAAAGCCTATAGACAAATCCTTCAAATATAACTCAAGAAAACCATTAGTCCATAGAGATTGTCATCAATTACCAAAACCAAACATGGGGGCACCGCATGTTCTTTCAATCTCCCCATTTTGGTAATTGATGACAATCACTTTCAAGAGAGTTTATATAAGGAATTATGCATCACCATGCAATGCAACAACCAATAATGCATGCGTATGAGATGCAAATGCTTAGGAACAAAACCAAAGCAAGGAGAAAACTCTGAAGACTTCTCCATAAAACTCTCTGAAACTTCTCCCCCATTGGCATCGATTGCCAAAATGGGCGAAAACCTAAGAAGACCAATATAAATTGTGGTCCTCCATAAATTGTGTATTTCTTCACAAGAGAGTGGAATGCAATACACATATCCAACGGTAAATACTTGGAGGAACACAAACTATATTGAGGCACAAAGATTGCTAAAGAATGATATGCCACAAAGACATAACAAAGAGAGAAACAATCAATCAAGCAATCAAAAGATACCAATTGAAGCAAGCTATCAAAAGATATCAACTGAACCAACTAGACCAAAGATCCTACGAGCCACATGAAAAAGATATTATGATATGAGCAGAGGATTGTTCTAAAGAAACTAGAGAAGCTCCCCATGATTTGTGCACATCAAGAATTTTTGTATTTGGATACAAAGTGCACAAAATAGGATCATAGCTCCCCCAAAGTCAACATAAACTAACAACAAGTGCAAGAGAGCATATAGGAAACTAAGCCTAGCGCTTGCAACAAGCACATGGTTGAGCAACATTGTAAAAGAGGCAACTTAAGAATAGGCTCAACCAAAATGATGTGTGTGAGTCATGGCAAAGCACATGAGAAGACTAATATACGGATGAGCATAAGCATCAACATAGTCTCGAATGAATGAGATACACGGAGCAAAGCCTTTCATTCTCACACACAACTAGCAAATGGGTTCACAAGCTTACTAATAAGAAAATAGAGAACCTATGCTTGTGACAACCCGTGGAGAAGATAGGCGATGAGAGGCTCATCAAGACGAGGGGTACCAATTAAGATGGCAAAAGCCTCGTAAAGATAAGCAAGAGGAAAATAATCTTCACCACACAAGAGTGCAACAAGATGCAACGATAGAGGACACTCACTCAAGGCAAAAGCTTTCACGGAGCCACCAAATAAATAACATAAGAAAGACAAGGTGGACGTGAAAGAAAAGATATCAACTAGAGATGTAATTTATCTCAAGTGTATAAGGTTCTAGGTAGACAAAATCATGATGATATATATCTACAAAGAGGGATGTACACGAAATAGTTACAACATGAAGGAACAAGATATCCACAAGGAAGTCATAAATATACCAATAAGATATTTGCTTGAAAGCATAGCACTTGGCTAGATATGGTCTTATTGTATATAAATGAATTCCTAACGCATGAACATCAAAGACATCACAACTAGCAACATGAGATCATCGTTGAGATGCTTTGAGAAAGGAAACAAGTATCACAAGAAAGAATGAAATACATTCCATGACACAACCTACACAAGGTTGATGCAAGTAATGTGTGCATGTAGTAGATGATGATACTTATTAACGAGATACCATTGGAAGGATGTAGTAGATACCAATTGAAGGTAGATAGTAGTTCATTGATCATCCTAGCTTGACTCCAATATGCACATGGTGACAACACCTTCCTTGTGAGTGAGCCGAGCATCCAATGCATCTCCAACTGTTCCTATAAGAACAACACAAACTAAACGGTACCCAAACTCATCGGGACCAAATAGTTAGAAACACCAATACATAGGACAAACTCCACATAAATATGTGCATATAGATATGAAAATGAATACCATGCATCTCATCCAAATTGAGACTAGGTGGAGTTTCTCCCATATATTGAGTCAAAGAAAGAAAGCATGCCAAATAAAATACATGAAGAAAACATGCATGCTCAAGACTTCAAAACCCAAAACCAAAAGACAAAGAAATGCCAAGTGAAAAGGATACCAAATGAATAAAACATCACTTGGAGGATATCCATAAAAGATACATCAAGGAATGAGATATCCATTGATACACTCAAAATAAAAGATATCAAACTCCCAAAAGAGAGGATGGTTCCAAACAAACCAAGCTCTCTACAAAGTTTCATGATGGCACAAAGTACTAAAACGAAAACGGCTTGCCTTCCACCAACACACACTTGATAAGGATCACAAGAAGAGTGTTCTAAAGAAAATAGGATAGCTCCCCCACGAGTTGTGCATTATATAGGATTTGCATTTGAATACAAAATGCACAAGGTGGGATCACCACTTTCACTATATCTAGAAAGCACTAGACAAGAACGAGAAACAAACAAGATCCACAAGTGGTAGGGAAGACAACGGAGTTGACACAAACCTTGGCAAGAGAAAAGGCAAATAAAAATAAAAGCCAATATAAAGATGATCAATAAATTCTACCACACATAAGTGAGTACCAATTGTCAAAAGACAAGAAGTATTTGGAAATAATTCCCGGTGGTAGATAGCAAGGATATCCGACATCATCTTCACACCAAACACAAGCAAATTGCAACTTGTAGAGCTATCATGCCACCTAGGAACAAGATAATTTACAATATAAATTCTAGGTGACAATATCTCAAATGTACACATTTTCTAGGCTAGTAATACACACATAGCATATTACTGCCCCATAATGTGATACCAATTAAAGATAGACAAGAGGCAATTAAAAGGATCCAACAAGAGATAATTAATGGACAATTTAGAATTTGAATTTCTCATGAGAGATACCACCTAGAGACTAGATAATCTTGAAATATCAATACTAGATGGTATTACTCATGTACACACATTTATAGGATTGTGAGGTGCACAAAGCACATCACTCCCCCATAATGGGATATTCCATTAATCTCTCACAAGAGCCAACTAGGAAATAAACAAGATGCAAAAAGGCTCAACACACAACACACATGTACATGATGTGCAAACCAACATGCACATACTTGATTTCTCAAGAAAAGCAATTTGGAAGCACAACATATACAAGCACATGCAAGATACAAAACCACAACATGCTAAGGGACAAGTAACTTTTAATGTAAGCAATTTAAGCACGAGTTACCGCAAGGAGGAACATTGGATATATGATAGAAAGATAATCCGAATGACTTGGCTTGACACAACATGAATGATGAGGACCCCTTAAATTTTCATAATGTAGCCAAGTCTCCAATGACCTACAACAACACCTATTGATCAAGTTTGAGATAGTTGGTCCCCAACCAAGTTGGGTCCTAAGAGGTTAGTCACAATAGGCTTGGCCACCCAAATGGTTCTTTTCTTGACACCACTTTGAGTACCAACAAACTTGGCAAACACATTGCCAACCTTATCCTTCCCAAGAGAATAGACATCATCAATAATAATTGGGTTGGATAAGTTACCACTAGTGCATGAAGAAGCGACGTGGCCTTTCTCACGACATAAGTAGCAACGTCTACTCTTCACTTTCTTCTCACTTGATTTCTCAACAAGAGAAGCATTAACTTGAGTCTTCTTGGGAAGTGGCATTTCTTCAACTTGAGGTTGAGCATGATATTGAACTTGTGCCCTCTTCCCTTGTTGCTTGACACTAATGGCCTTCTTCTTCAATGGGCAAGATCTAACATGATGCCCTTCTACTTTGCACTTGAAGCAAACAATCTTGGCCGATTTCTTGACTTGTTCTTGGCCCTTCTTTTTGTCCATCTTGGACTTCTTCTTCTTATTGGAGTTGAATCCAAGTCCACATTTGTCATTGGGGGATTTTTGCACACTCAAGATATTGTTGAGTGTGGATTTCCCTTCATGACTCTTTTCCAAGTCTTTCTTCAAAGAAGTGACTTGGGCCTTGAGCTCTTTGATTTCCTCTACATGGTTTGTCTCAATACAAGTACTAGAGGAAGTATAAGCTTCATTGTTAGAGCAACAAGGCAAGGAAAGCAATTCATCACAAGATGTACCAACATTGTGAGTAGATGAATTACAAGGACTAGCACATATCAATATAGCATTTTGACTAGAAGTAGTGCTAGTATCCACATGAGGCTCACTAGATGTTACCTTAGAAAGCATGGCCTCATGAGTTATCTTTAGCACATTATGGTTAGAAGATCGTCATGAGAGCTTGAGAGCTTTTCATGGCTTTCTTCCAATTTCCCATAATTGCTAGATAGCAACCCAAGTTGAGCCCGTAGCTCAACATTCTCCTTCAAAAAGGATGCTTCACAAGAGATAGAGTTAGTAGCACAAGCATCATCATCAGCAACAATAGGAGAAGACAACTTGGCAAGCTCTTTTGAATATGAAGCTTTAAGTTGAGCATGAGACTCGGTGATTTTGATGAGCTCACTCTTAATGACCCTTGAGCCATTTTCGAGGTGCTCAAAGCCCTCAAGGAGTTTAGCATGCACAACTTCAAGCTCATCATTTTTAGTTTCAAAATCATTGGCCACCTCAAGAGCTCTATCACGAGATTCCCTCACTCTAGATAATTCTAGAGCAAAAGTCTCCTCAAGAGATTCCTTGGTGGTTTGTTGAAGTTCAAGAGCTTGAGAGAGGTCCGCAATCTCATTAGCGTAATCACGCTCATGACCTTTCACTTTATCAATGGTGACCTCATGCTCCTCAAGACGAGATTCCAACTCATCAATATATTTCTTGCCCTCAATAGCAATAGACATGATTTCCATGAAGTTGGACGAGCAATTTTATTCTTAAGAAGAGCTTTAAAATCATTTCCCCCTTAATTTTTAAGGAGGCAACATCATCACTCTCTTCATCATAATCAACATCATCATCACTCTTGCCATCATCAATATCATCACAAGATATATTGGGATTCAAAGTGGAGATACCTTTGAAGCCTTGGCCATAAGGCAAAATGCAGTAGATGATGATATAGGATCCCTTGAAGCACCATTCAAGACCACATCTTGTTCCATGGAGTGTTGGGTTTCATCTACATTGCTAGCACAACAACTCGAGGAAATACATGCATTTTTATCATGGCAACAAGATATAGCAAGCATATCATCATGAGATTTAGTCAAGTAATTTCTACATGATATGCAAGGACTATCAACACAACCAAGTGAAACATTTGGAGTGCTCGAAGTGCTAAGGCCCAAAGACGGAGCATTGCAATAATATAGTGATGAAGAATCATCCACAAAAAGCACACTATCATCATTGCAATGACCGACACTACTCACCATATCATTACCTTGTGGCAAACCACATGTAGGTGAAGTAGAAGAAGTTGAGAAGACTATACAGCCGGAGGTGGAGGGAGAACAATCATCCCTACAAATCTTGGACACACCATATTTATCTTGAAGCTTCGTCCACAACTCATGAGCATCCCGGAACGGCATGAGTTGAAATATAACTACATTGCTCAAAGCATCGAAAAGCACATTAGAAGCTTGAGCATTGAGATAAGAGTTTTCTCATCCTCTAAAGATAACCTTTGGGGATCCTTTGGAGGAGAAAAACCCATATCTACAATTCGCTCTAAATTTGGGTCCATGACCCTAAATAGATTAAGCATGCGAATTACCCAAACATCAAAATTTGTGCCATCGAAACTAAGAGTGTCAGAGAATCCTAAACCCCTAGTCGACATCTTTACTCTCTAGGCGGTTAAGCCCAACAAAGAGAGACGAGGCTCTGATACCAATTGAAAGATCGTGGATGCCGCCTAGAGGGGGGTGAATAGGCGCTTTAAAATAATTATGGTTGAGGCTTGAACAAATGCGGAATAAACCTAGCGGTTAATTTTTCAAGCACAAAACCTACAACAACTAGGCTCACCTATGTGCACCAACAACTTATGCTAAGCAAGAAAAACTACTTAGGTGATAGCAAGATATATGACAAGAAACAATATGGCTATCACAAAGTAAAGTGCATAAGTAAAGGGCTCGGGTAAGAGATAACCGAGGCACACGGAGATGATGATGTATCCCGAAGTTCACACCCTTGCGGATGCTAATCTCCTTTTGAAGCGGTGTGGAGGCACAATGCTCCCCAAGAAGCCACTAGGGCCACCGTAATCTCCTCACGCCCTCGCACAATGCAAGATGCCGTGATTCCACTAAGGGACCCTTGAGGGCGGTCACCGAACCTGCATAAATGGCAACCCTTGGGGGCGGTCACCGAACCCGTACACTTTGGCAACCCTTGGGGGCGGTCACCGGTACCCGTCAAATTGCTCAGGGCGATCTCCACAACCTAATTGGAGACCCCGACGCTTGCCCGGAGCTTTACACCACAATGATTGAGCTCCGAACACCACCAACTGTCTAGGGCGCCCAAGCACCCAAGAGGAACAAGCTCAAGGGCACCAAGCACCCAAGAGTAATAAGCTTCTCAACTTGTAACTTCCACGTATCACCGTGGAGAACTCAAACCGATGCACCAAATGCAATGGCAAGGGCACACGGAGTGCCCAAGTCCTTCTCTCTCAAATACCGCAAGCAACTAATGCTAGGGAAGAAAATGAGAGGAAGAACAAGAAGGAGAACACCAAGAACTCCAAGATCTAGATCCAAGGGATTCCCCTCACATAGAGGAGAAAGTGATTGGTGGAAATGTGGATCTAGATCTCCTCTCTCTTTTCCCTCAAAAACTAGCAAGAATCCATGGAGGGATTGAGAGTTGGCAAGCTCGACGAAGGTCAACAATGGGGGAAGAACACGAGCTCAAAGGATAAGGTTCAATGCGGAAGAAGACCCCCTTTTATAGGTGGGGAAAAATCCAACCGTTATGCTCACAGCCCTTTTGACGGTAGTACCGCTTCGGCATCACTGACTACTCTTGCTAGGGGTAGCGGTACTACTGCTAAGGGTAGCGGTACTACTGCTTCGCAATGGCGGTACTAAAAAATTACACCTGCGTTTACCACCGCTGGACTTGTGACGAGTTTTTGGTCCCGAGCGGAAGTAGCCACGGAAGTAGCCGCGGTAGTACTGCTCCAAGTGGTAGTACCGCTCCCAAGAGCGGTACTACCGCTCCCAAGGGCGGTAGTAAAAAATTACTTCCGCTCCTACCCGCGGTAGTACTACCGCAGCCTTTTCAGAACACCAAAACTACCATAACTTCTGCATTCGGACTCCGAATTCGACGAAACAAAGTTTGTTTGAAAGCTAGGGACAAAGGCTAACACAATCTTGAGAGAAATACCAATAAGAAGCAAATGAGAAAAGGCCCAAAGGAAAATGGTGAGAACCCTTCCTCGGAAAAGACCGGTAAAACCTCCAACACCGAAAACATCATAGAAGACGCATGCAAACTCCGTTTCGATGAACTCAAGCTTGTCATAAAGATGACCATAAGATCTAAGACTCACAAAGAGAACCAAACAAGAACCAAGAAACATGATGCAAGGATGCAATGGTATGATCTCTCGATTTAACGATACGATCAAGCTACTCACTTGAGAGCCCCCCTTGATAGTACGGCTATCGATCCTATAACCCGGCCTCCCAACTACCACCATGAGAACGGTAAAATAGAAAACCTATCAAGGGCAAACCTTTGCCTTGCACATGATCCACTTGAGCTAGATGATGACGATCTTGTCCTCCTCAAGATGGACCACCTTTCTTGATTGTGTTGGGTCGATGGAGACTAGATGATTGCTCCCCATACTCCACTATGGGTGAGCCACTCTTGACACATCTTCACAAGTCCATTGACACCACAATGGATGGCAAGCTTAAAGCACTTGATCTCTTCATGATGCTCCACTTGAACTTGCACACGGCAATCCCGATGACGATCACCACTTGATGTCATCCTTTCCATGGGTTGTATGATATCTTCCTCTTGACGCAAGCCCATGGACACGTACCTAACCCCACATAGACTCTCACATAGACCATGGGTTAGTACACAAAGTGCAATGGATAATGCTTACCATACCATGGGATCACTTTATCCCTCTTGGTACATCTTCTACGCTTTGTGAGTTGATCAACTTGATTCACTCTTGACTTAGTCTTGATTAACCTTGAATCTTTCCAACTCTATTCGTTTGGATGATGTCTTGAAGGTAAACATGAATGATCACACAATCTTCTTCTTCAAGACATGCTTGCAATAAGCCCAACACTCACATGACCAATCTTTGGATAATTCCTTAATAGCACCTTGGTCAACTCATAAACTCCTGAAACCAACACATGGACTTCAAGAAAAGCCTATAGACAAATCCTTCAAATATAACTCAAGACAACCATTAGTCCATAGAGATTGTCATCAATTACCAAAACCAAACATGGGGGCACCGCATGTTCTTTCAATCTCCCCATTTTGGTAATTGATGACAATCACTTTCAAGAGAGTTTATATAAGGAATTATGCATCACCATGCAATGCAACAACCAATAATGCATGCGTATGAGATGCAAATGCTTAGGAACAAAACCAAAGCAAGGAGAAAACTCTGAAGACTTCTCCATAAAACTCTCTGAAACTTCTCCCCATTGGCATCGATTGCCAAAATGGGCTTAAAACCTAAGAAGACCAATATAAATTGTGGTCCTCCATAAATTGTGTATTTCTTCACAAGAGAGTGGAATGATATACACATATCCAACTGTAAATACTTGGAGGAACACAAACTATATTGAGGCACAAAGATTGCTAAAGAATGATATGCCACAAAGACATAACAAAGAGAGAAACAATCAATCAAGCAATCAAAAGATACCAATTGAAGCAAGCTATCAAAAGATATCAACTGAACCAACTAGACCAAAGATCCTACGAGCCACATGAAAAGATATTATGATATGAGCAGAGGATTGTTCTAAAGAAACTAGATAAGCTCCCCATTATTTGTGCACATCAAGAATTTTTGTATTTGGATACAAAGTGCACAAAATAGGATCATAGCTACCCCAAAGTCAACATAAACTAACAACAAGTGCAAGAGAGCATATAGTAAACTAAGCCTAGCGCTTGCAACAAGCACATGGTTGAGCAACATTGTAAAAGAGGCAACTTAAGAATAGGCTCAACCAAAATGATGTGTGTGAGTCATGGCAAAGCACATGAGAAGACTAATATCTGGATGAGCATAAGCATCAACATAGTCTCGAATGAATGAGATACACGGAGCAAAGCCTTTCATTCTCACACACAACTAGCAAATGGGTTCACAAGCTTACTAATAAGAAAATAGAGAACCTATGCTTGTGACAACCCGTGGTGAAGATAGACGATGAGAGGCTCATCAAGACGAGGGGTACCAATTAAGATGGCAAAAGCCTCAGAAAGATAAGCAAGAGGAAAATAATCTTCACCACACAAGAGTGCAACAAGATGCAACGATAGAGGACACTCACTCAAGGCAAAAGCTTTCACGGAGCCACCAAATAAATAACATAAGAAAGACAAGGTGGACGTGAAAGAAAAGATATCAACTAGAGATGTAATTTATCTCAAGTGTATAAGGTTCTAGGTAGACAAAATCATGATGATATATATCTACAAAGAGGGATGTACACCCGAAATAGTTACAACATGAAGGAACAAGATATCCACAAGGAAGTCATAAATATACCAATAAGATATTTGCTTGAAAGCATAGCACTTGGCTAGATATGGTCTTATTGTATATAAATGAATTCCTAACGCATGAACATCAAAGACATCACAACTAGCAACATGAGATCATCGTTGAGATGCTTTGAGAAAGGAAACAAGTATCACAAGAAAGAATGAAATACATTCCATGACACAACCTACACAAGGTTGATGCAAGTAATGTGTGCATGTAGTAGATGATGATACTTATTAACGAGATACCATTGGAAGGATGTAGTAGATACCAATTGAAGGTAGATAGTAGTTCATTGATCATCCTAGCTTGACTCCAATATGCACATGGTGACAACACCTTCCTTGTGAGTGAGCCGAGCATCCAATGCATCTCCAACTGTTCCTATAAGAACAACACAAACTAAACGGTACCCAAACTCATCGGGACCAAATAGTTAGAAACACCAATACATAGGACAAACTCCACATAAATATGTGCATATAGATATGAAAATGAATACCATGCATCTCATCCAAATTGAGACTAGGTGGAGTTTCTCCCATATATTGAGTCAAAGAAAGAAAGCATGCCAAATAAAATACATGAAGAAAACATGCATGCTCAAGACTTCAAAACCCAAAACCAAAAGACAAAGAAATGCCAAGTGAAAAGGATACCAAATGAATAAAACATCACTTGGAGGATATCCATAAAAGATACATCAAGGAATGAGATATCCATTGATACACTCAAAATAAAAGATATCAAACTCCCAAAAGAGAGGATGGTTCCAAACAAACCAAGCTCTCTACAAAGTTTCATGATGGCACAAAGTACCAAAACGAAACGGCTTGCCTTCCACCAACACACACTTGATAAGGATCACAAGAAGAGTGTTCTAAAGAAAATAGGATAGCTCCCCACGAGTTGTGCATTATATAGGATTTGCATTTGAATACAAAATGCACAAGGTGGGATCACCACTTTCACTATATCTAGAAAGCACTAGACAAGAACGAGAAACAAACAAGATCCACAAGTGGTAGGGAAGACAACGGAGTTGACACAAACCTTGGCAAGAGAAAAGGCAAATAAAAATAAAAGCCAATATAAAGATGATCAATAAATTCTACCACACATAAGTGAGTACCAATTGTCAAAAGACAAGAAGTATTTGGAAATAATTCCCGTGGTAGATAGCAAGGATATCGACATCATCTTCACACCAAACACAAGCAAATTGCAACTTGTAGAGCTATCATGCCACCTAGGAACAAGATAATTTACAATATAAATTCTAGGTGACAATATCTCAAATGTACACATTTTCTAGGCTAGTAATACACACATAGCATATTACTCCCCCATAATGTGATACCAATTAAAGATAGACAAGAGGCAATTAAAAGAATCCAACAAGAGATAATTAATGGACAATTTAGAATTTGAATTTCTCATGAGAGATACCACCTAGAGACTAGATAATCTTGAAATATCAATACTAGATGGTATTACTCATGTACACACATTTATAGGATTGTGAGGTGCACAAAGCACATCACTCCCCATAATGGGATATTCCATTAATCTCTCTCATGATCCAACTAGGAAATAAACAAGATGATAAATGGCTCATCACACAACACACATGTACATGATGTGCAAACCAACATGCACATACTTGATTTCTCAAGAAAAGCAATTTGGAAGCACAACATATACAAGCACATGCAAGATACAAAACCACAACATGCTAAGGGACAAGTAACTTTTAATGTAAGCAATTTAAGCACGAGTTACCGCAAGGAGGAACATTGGATATATGATAGAAAGATAATCCGAATGACTTGGCTTGACACAACATGAATGATGAGGACCCCTTAAATTTTCATAATGTAGCCAAGTCTCCAATGACCTACAACAACACCTATTGATCAAGTTTGAGATAGTTGGTCCCCAACCAAGTTGGGTCCTAAGAGGTTAGTCACAATAGGCTTGGCCACCCAAATGGTTCTTTTCTTGACACCACTTTGAGTACCAACAAACTTGGCAAACACATTGCCAACCTTATCCTTCCCAAGAGAATAGACATCATCAATAATAATTGGGTTGGATAAGTTACCACTAGTGCATGAAGAAGCGGCGTGGCCTTTCTCACGACATAAGTAGCAACGTCTACTCTTCACTTTCTTCTCACTTGATTTCTCAACAAGAGAAGCATTAACTTGAGTCTTCTTGGGAAGTGGCATTTCTTCAACTTGAGGTTGAGCATGATATTGAACTTGTGCCCTCTTCCCTTGTTGCTTGACACTAATGGCCTTCTTCTTCAATGGGCAAGATCTAACATGATGCCCTTCTACTTTGCACTTGAAGCAAACAATCTTGGCCGATTTCTTGACTTGTTCTTGGCCCTTCTTTTTGTCCATCTTGGACTTCTTCTTCTTATTGTAGTTGAATCAAAGTCCACATTTGTAATTGGGGTATTTTTGCACACTCACTTTATTGTTTAGTGTGTATTCCCCTCATGACTCTTTTCCAAGTCTTTCTTCAAAGAAGTGACTTGGGCCTTGAGCTCTTTGATTTCCTCTACATGGTTTGTCTCAATACAAGTACTAGAGGAAGTATAAGCTTCATTGTTAGAGCAACAAGGCAAGGAAAGCAATTCATCACAAGATGTACCAACATTGTGAGTAGATGAATTACAAGGACTAGCACATATCAATATAGCATTTTGACTAGAAGTAGTGCTAGTATCCACATGAGGCTCACTAGATGTTACCTTAGAAAGCATGGCCTCATGAGTTATCTTTAGCACATTATGGTTAGAAGATCGTCATGAGAGCTTGAGAGCTTTTCATGGCTTTCTTCCAATTTCCCATAATTGCTAGATAGCAACTCAAGTTGAGCCCGTAGCTCAACATTCTCCTTCAAAATGGATGCTTCACAAGAGATAGAGTTAGTAGCACAAGCATCATCATCAGCAACAATAGGAGAAGACAACTTGGCAAGCTCTTTTGAATATGAAGCTTTAAGTTGAGCATGAGACTCGGTGATTTTGATGAGCTCACTCTTAATGACCCTTGAGCCATTTTCGAGGTGCTCAAAGCCCTCAAGGAGTTTAGCATGCACAACTTCAAGCTCATCATTTTTAGTTTCAAAATCATTGGCCACCTCAAGAGCTCTATCACGAGATTCCCTCACTCTAGATAATTCTAGAGCAAAAGTCTCCTCAAGAGATTCCTTGGTGGTTTGTTGAAGTTCAAGAGCTTGAGAGAGGTCCGCAATCTCATTAGCGTAATCACGCTCATGACCTTTCACTTTATCAATGGTGACCTCATGCTCCTCAAGACGAGATTCCAACTCATCAATATATTTCTTGCCCTCAATAGCAATAGACATGATTTCCATGAAGTTGGAACGAGCAATTTTATTCTTAAGAAGAGCTTTAAAAATCATTTCCCCCTTAATTTTTAAGGAGGCAACATCATCACTCTCTTCATCATAATCAACATCATCATCACTCTTGCCATCATCAATATCATCACAAGATATATTGGGATTCAAAGTGGGAGATACCTTTGAAGCCTTGGCCATAAGGCAAAATGCAGTAGATGATGATATAGGATCCCTTGAAGCACCATTCAAGACCACATCTTGTTCCATGGAGTATTGGGTTTCATCTACATTGCTAGCACAACAACTCGAGGAAATACATGCATTTTTATCATGGCAACAAGATATAGCAAGCATATCATCATGAGATTTAGTCAAGTAATTTCTACATGATATGCAAGGACTATCAACACAACCAAGTGAAACATTTGGAGTGCTCGAAGTGCTAAGGCCCAAAGACGGAGCATTGCAATAATATAGTGATGAAGAATCATCCACAAAAAGCACACTATCATCATTGCAATGACCGACACTACTCACCATATCATTACCTTGTGGCAAACCACATGTAGGTGAAGTAGAAGAAGTTGAGAAGACTATACAGCCGGAGGTGGAGGGAGAACAATCATCCCTACAAATCTTGGACACACCATATTTATCTTGAAGCTTCATCCACAACTCATGAGCATCCTGAACGGCATGAGTTGAAATATAACTACATTGCTCAAAGCATCGAAAAGCACATTAGAAGCTTGAGCATTGAGATAAGAGTTTTTCTCATCCTCTAAAGATAACCTTTGGGGATCCTTTGGAGGAGAAAAACCCATATCTACAATTCGCTCTAAATTTGGGTCCATGACCCTAAATAGATTAAGCATGCGAATTACCCAAACATCAAAATTTGTGCCATCGAAACTAAGAGTGTCAGAGAATCCTAAACCCCTAGTCGACATCTTTACTCTCTAGGCGGTTAAGCCCAACAAAGAGAGACGAGGCTCTGATACCAATTGAAAGATCGTGGATGCCGCCTAGAGGGGGGGTGAATAGGCGCTTTAAAATAATTATGGTTGAGGCTTGAACAAATGCGGAATAAACCTAGCGGTTAATTTTTCAAGCACAAAACCTACAACAACTAGGCTCACCTATGTGCACCAACAACTTATGCTAAGCAAGAAAAACTACTTAGGTGATAGCAAGATATATGACAAGAAACAATATGGCTATCACAAAGTAAAGTGCATAAGTAAAGGGCTCGGGTAAGAGATAACCGAGGCACACGGAGATGATGATGTATCCCGAAGTTCACACCCTTGCGGATGCTAATCTCCTTTTGAAGCGGTGTGGAGGCACAATGCTCCCCAAGAAGCCACTAGGGCCACCGTAATCTCCTCACGCCAAGCACAATGCAAGATGCCGTGATTCCACTAAGGGACCCTTGAGGGCGGTCACCGAACCTGCATAAATGGCAACCCTTGGGGCGGTCACCGAACCCAGACACTTTGGCAACCCTTGGGGCGGTCACTGCACCATCAAATTGCTCGGGCGATCTCCACAACCTAATTGGAGACCCCGACGCTTTCCGAGCTTTACACCACAATGATTGAGCTCGAACACCACCAACTGCCTAGGGCGCCCAAGCACCCAAGAGGAACAAGCTCAAGGGCACCAAGCACCCAAGAGTAATAAGCTTCTCAACTTGTAACTTCCACGTATCACCATGGAGAACTCAAACCGATGCACCAAATGCAATGGCAAGGGCACACGGAGTGCCCAAGTCCTTCTCTCTCAAATACCGCCGAAGCAACTAATGCTAGGGAAGAAAATGAGAGGAAGAACAAGAAGGAGAACACCAAGAACTCCAAGATCTAGATCCAAGGGATTCCCCTCACATAGAGGAGAAAGTGATTGGTGGAAATGTGGATCTAGATCTCCTCTCTCTTTTCCCTCAAAAACTAGCAAGAATCCATGGAGGGATTGAGAGTTGGCAAGCTTCGACGAAGGTCAACAATGGGGGAAGAACACGAGCTCAAAGGATAAGGTTCAATGCGGAAGAAGACCCCTTTATAGGTGGGGAAAAATCCAACCGTTATGCTCACAGCTCAAGACTGAGCGGTAGTACCGCCGGCATCACGGTACTATCGCTAGGGGTAGCGGTATTATCGCTAAGGGTAGCGGTACTACTGCTATGGCGGTACTAAAAATTACACCCGTGCCTACCACCGCTGGACTTGTGACGAAGTTTTTGGTCCCGAGCGGAAGTAGCCACGAAGTAGTCATGTAGTACTGCTCCAAGTGGTAGTACCGCTCCCAAGAGCGGTACTACCGCTCCCAAGGGCGGTAGTAAAAAATTACTTCCGCTCCTACCCGCGGTAGTACCGCTGCAGCCTTTTCAGAACACCAAAACTACCATAACTTCTGCATTCGGACTCCGAATTCGACGAAACAAAGTTTGTTTGAAAGCTAGGGACAAAGGCTAACACAATCTTGAGAGAAATACCAATAAGAAGCAAATGAGAAAAGGCCCAAAGGAAAATGGTGAGAACCCTTCCTCGGAAAAGACCGGTAAAACCTCCAACACCGAAAACATCATAGAAGACGCATGCAAACTCCGTTTTCGATGAACTCAAGCTTGTCATAAAGATGACCATAAGATCTAAGACTCACAAAGAGAACCAAACAAGAACCAAGAAACATGATGCAAGGATGCAATGGTATGATCTCTCGACGAACGATACGATCAAGCTACTCACTTGAGAGCCCCCCTTGATAGTACGGCTATCGATCCTATAACCCGGTCTCCCAACTACCACCATGAGAACGGTAAAATAGAAAACCTATCAAGGGCAAACCTTTGCCTTGCACATGATCCACTTGAGCTAGATGATGATGATCTTGTCCTCCTCAAGATGGACCACCTTTCTTGATTGTGTTGGGTCGATGGAGACTAGATGATTGCTCCCCCATACTCCACTATGGGTGAGCCACTCTTCGGCACATCTTCACAAGTCCATTGACACCACAATGGATGGCAAGCGTCAAGCACTTGATCTCTTCGTGATGCTCCACTTGAACTTGCACACGGCAATCTTGATGACGATCACCACTTGATGTCATCCTTTCCATGGATTGTATGATATCTTCCTCTTGATGCAAGACCATGGACACGTACCTAACCCCACATAGGCTCTCACATAGACCATGGGTTAGTACACAAAGTGCAATGGATAATGCTTACCATACCATGGGATCGCTTGATCCCTCTTGGTACATCTTCTACGCTTTGTGAGTTGATCAACTTGATTCACTCTTGACTTAGTCTTGATCAACCTTGAATCTTTCCAACTCTATTCGTTTGGATGATGTCTTGAAGGTAAACATGAATGATCACACAATCTTCTTCTTCAAGACATGCTTGCAATAAGCTCAACACTCACATGACCAATCTTTGGATAATTCCTTAATAGCAACTTGGTCAACTCATAAACTCCTTGAAACCAACACATGGACTTCAAGAAAAGCCTATAGACAAATCCTTCAAATATAACTCAAGACAACCATTAGTCCATAGAGATTGTCATCAATTACCAAAACCAAACATGGGGGCACCGCATGTTCTTTCAAGCGTTATGACAACGCGGTTGATGTAGTCGTACGTCTTCACGATCCGACCGATCCTAGTACCGAAAGTATGGCACCTCCGCGATCAGCACACATTTAGCTCGGTGACGTCCCATGAACTCTCGATCTAGCTGAGTGTCGAGGGAGAGTTTCGTCAGCACGACGGCGTGATGATGGTGATGATGAAGCTACCGGCACAGGGCTTCGCCTAAGCACTATGATGATATGACCGAGGTGGATTATGGTGGAGGGGGGCACCGCACACGACTAAGACAATGATCAACGTGTGTGTCTATGGGGTGCCCCCTCCCCCGTATATAAAGAAGTGGAGGAGGGGGAGGGCCGGCCCTCTCATGGCGCGCCCTGGGAGGAGTCCTACTCCCACCAGGAGTAGGATTCCCCCTTTCCCTAGTTGGAGTAGGAGAGAAGGAAGGTGGAGAGAGGGAGAAGGAAAGGGGGGTGCCCCCCCCCCCTTCCCTAGTCCAATTCGGACCCAAGTGGGAGGGGCGCATGCCCTTCCCTGGCCGCCCCTCTCTCTCTCTCTCTCCACTAAAGCCCATCCCCGGGGGGTTCCGGTAACCCCACTGTACTCCGGTAATTGCCCGAACTTACCTGGAACCATTCCGGAGTCCAAACATAGTCGTCCAATATATCGATCTTTATGTCTCGACCATTTCGAGACTCCTCGTCATGTCCGTGATCATATCCGGGACTCTGAACTGCCTTCGGCACATCAAAACACATAAACTCATAATACCGATCGTCACAGAAAGTTAAGCGTGCGGACCCTACGGGTTCGCGAACTATGTAGGCATGACCGAGACTCATCTCCGGGAAATAACCAATAGCGGAACCTAGATGCTCATATTGGTTCCTACATATTCTACAAAGATCTTTATCGGTCAAACCGCATAACAACATACGTTGTTCCTTTTGTCATCGGTATGTTACTTGCCCAAGATTTGATCGTCGGTATCTCAATACCTAGTTCAATCTCGTTACCAGCAAGTCTCTTTACTCGTTCCGTAATGCATCATCCATAACTAACTCATTAGCCACATTGCTTGCAAGGCTTATAGTGATGTGCATTACCAAGAGGGCCCAGAGATACCTCTCCGACAATCGGAGTGACAAATCCTAATCTCGATCTATGCCAACTCAACGAACACCATCGCAGACACTTGTAGAGCACCTTTATAATCACCCAGTTACGTTGTGACGTTTGATAGCACACAAAGTGTTCCTTCGGTATTCGGGAGTTGCATAATCTCATAGTCATAGGAACATGTATAAGTTATGAAGAAAAGCAATAGTAACAAACTAAACGATCAAGTGCTAAGCTATTGAAATGGGTCAAGTAAATCACATCATTCTCTAATGATGTGATCCCGGTGATCAAATGACAACTCATGTCTATGGTTAGGAAACTTAACCATCTTTGATTAACGAGCTAGTTAAGTAGAGGCATACTACTGACACTCTGTTTGTCTATGTATTCACACATGTACTAAGTTTCCGGTTAATACAATTCTAGCATGAATAATAAACATTTATCATGATATATGGAAATATAAATAACAACTTTATTATTGCCTCTAGGGCATATTTCCTTCATTAGGGAAGGATGATGCGTCGTGTAATGGTGATCCATTAACTCACAGATGGTTTGTCTTTTTTTTCTTTTAGCATTTTAGCCTTTTGTACCCATGCGAGGTGTTTAGGTCTTTAAACTCCAATATAGTAGATGGTTGTGGGAATCATTCAATGAAAAATCCAAGGATTTGCACCCTCTATTCAATAAAAGAGGCCATACAAAAAAACCCAAAACCGTTACTAATTTACATTCTCTTATTAATTATCTATTCCGCCCGTATTTAGTTCATGAGAGTCTCGCCGGGATCGCTGCATATAGCTAGTCCCAAATGGTAAACAATGTTGCCTAAGGAAGTTTTCATTTTATTTGCACGGAAAATTCATTTTCCATTTTCTGAGTGCCTGAAATGAGTTTTTTTTGTGAAGGACCTACCATATATTTGTTGCAAAATTGGACCAAATCAATTTTATAAAATACTAGGCCATATTTAATGCACAATTGACAAAATGGTTGGGTGTCAAAAGTTTTGATCCACCTCTGGTGAAAAAGACAAATTCCCGCCGATTCAGCTGGAAGCGGGTCAAATTTGAACTGCAGCTGCCTCATAGTTTGCCATTTATTTTTTCCAAAAATCATTTCTAGTTACATAAGTACCTATTTAATCATAAATACATGGTTTTGTGGCGATACGTCGAGGTTTGGACGGTGGGCGAGGGCCCCAACTCTAGAGCGCATAAACTTGCATGCCCGCCGCGTGGTCACCGCGTGACCGTGGCGTTGCCATGTGTTCTGGGGCCTAGGCATTTCTAGTGGGTTGGGCACTCCCTAGGTAGGTGCTAGGAAGAAAATCACAACATAAGATTCTCACGAGGAGATCGATCGATGCTCAAACATGAATAAGCAGCCAAGTGTTTGATTAGCGGTACGGGAAATGCACATGCATGGCTAATGGACGTGAGTTTTGGCTGAGGATGATCAGTTACTAAGAAGACCGTCTTCACAAATTTTCATCTCAAAAGGAAGAGCCTAGGTGGTACTTGCTTTGCAAAGTAGCACACTGGACATAAATACGAATGTTGAAGCTGGGCTCAAAATAATGAATGGATTGACCTGGCATTTGGTGGAGGATGGTTATTTGGGTAGAGGAAAGCACTGTAGAAAATGGATACCATTTGGACATGCCAAAATGGTACTTCCTTCACAAAGTGCTGCTCTGAACAGAATAGGAAAATGAATATTGTTGAGTTATTTTTGAACTAGGCAAGGAAGGTTTTTGACATATTTGATGAAGATATGATCCAAACAATTTATGAGAATTTTTTGGGAATTTTCGGAATAACAGAAATATAGGTTGCTTCACAACCTAGGGCAAAAATTGACACATGGACATGACAAATAGGCAAAACTGATGAGATGGCGCCTAGTCATCACAACCCACCACAATCTACAAGGCTATGACCATCTATATTGATCGTTAACAACTAGAAATAAGGCAGCGGAGCAACACTGTTTGCTTTATGACCATTTCATGTAAGGAAATTACGACCTTTCTGACCAAAATGGTCGCAATGATTTACGGTTTGGAGCCCCCCGAACAGCTTTTGACCAATTGGTCTCAAATGGTCATAGATCTATGACCAATTCTTCCAGGGTCACTGACAGAAGGTCACTAGCTGGCATATTTCTTGTAATGCACCAACGGCAAAAATCAAATACAATCGAGAAACCGAAAATTTGCTTAATATTCATGGGCCTTAGCTTAACAAAATGAAGAAAGAGTTGAAGGAAATCATCAGCTTGGGATGTGATGGTGTGATGGGGGGTGGAAATCGTATGTATCAGACCTGCTTAGATGCACAATTACCTTTCAAAATAGTTTGGATTCCAAATATGCCACAAAACATTTGCACCTGCTATATATGCACCACTACCTTGAGTTGACCAGATGTTGACAATTTAAATGAAAGCCTTGTCAGACTTTTCTTATCATATTGACCATTATAACCCTTAAATCAGTATCTTCAAAGATAAAATAGTGAAATATATGTGTTGTATCGACAAACGTGCCCCTCTCTATTTTGCATGCTTGCTCTCGATAGTGAATTGTCTTTTGAATGTGAACCAACATGTGGTCAGATGGATATTAGGAGGACAGTGGTATCCTTAGCCCACCTGAATTCAAGTCCTAGACTTGACATTGGTGCTCAAATTTTCATAAATTTATTTCAGGCTTTTTGGCGATGTGCGTTCAGTTGGAGGAGACGTTTTCGTCGACTACAAAGGTGTTTGTGGCGACTTCATTAATCTCAAGATGATGAACCATCTTAGTCTCTCAGAGATGCTCATAGGGTAGGGTGTGCTTGCGTGTGTTCATAGGAATGAGTGTATATGCGTATGTATGAGTATTTTGTGTCTGTACTATGTTAAAAAATCAATTTTATTTTCATTAAAAATCATATTAACCGGTAAAACTTGATTTGAACGGGCTCAAGTTAATTGAATGGTAAGGACACCATTTCTGATATATTGTATTTTTTCCATTGATAATTGGGGTTCTCTTTAAATGCTACCTGGAAATAGCTAAAAATAATGTTGACAAGGCAGTAAGGTCATCCTTTATGATTTAGTGTTTTTGCCTTTTATTTTTTTATAAGATTGAAGTTTTGGCCAAACTTAGATCGAAACATTCGATGGTTCTCTTCAACTATTGCCATAATTTTCTCATACATAAAAATAACAATAGGAACACTACTTATGATTTACTCAAATGTTTTCCGATGTTTCTGAAAAGTTATCAATTTGCACTATATTTAATTTTGGCCTTTCAGCACAAGCTATGCCTATGGGCCAAATCATCTTTTCAACAGTCATTTGACGTTAGTTGATGGTAATGGTTTATATGTACCTAGTTTAAAATTGTAATGACATATTTTGATGAGGCAATTGTTTGGGAACAAAAGTAAGTTGTTGTTCGTTTGTATGGAATTTTTCTTGCGGAAAAAGCTTCTAAAAGAAGTGTTGGTGGAAGTACAACCACCTTTTGAAACACTATCGACAGGAAAGTCGCCTCCTACTGAAAAAATATTCCGCATCTCTTTAGGGGAAAAAATTTCCGCATTAATGAAACTCGGGTGGGTTGGGGTACAACTGCATCTTCCTAGCCATTAAACAACAGATTGGTTCTTAAACCTTCTTCTCGTTCTAGCAGGTCTCTATCTGGTACTCCCTCACTCCCACAATATAAGAACATTTTTCAAGCCATGTTAGCTTAAAAAATGTTCTTATATTATATTATAGGACGGCGGGAGTAGGAAATATTTCATGTGCACACCCAGGCATTTCCAGCAGGGTTTCCTGCTAGTATTCCAACTCTCCTGTCCTTTTTCCCGTCTCCTGATTCTTTAAAAGAAAAGTATTTCCATTATGCTAAGTGGTGGAAAAGGTAGTGGCCCGATTGAAAAAATTTACACGCAGGTAGTGTAATCTCCGAGCCAATTAATTAAGCCACGCCGTGATCAATACTCACGGCCAACCTTAGCTTTGTCTGCTAGCTAGCTGTGCTCATCAGTTATCACAATCATGTCCTTGAGACAGAGTCACGAGACTGCCGCGGGACAACGAGGAGAAGAGTCAGCGCAAGGACAATCGTCGTCGACAGTACGGGCGTGTCGATCCCACGGGACCTTTTGCGTCCATATACATGGAACTGGAAGGGAGTGAACGTACGACGGAATGTTCGTGTATCAGAGCATCTACAACCGCGTAGGCAAATCCGGACCTTCAAATGCTCGTGAACGGCGCGTCCGCGGACACTAATCGGTCAAACCTTTAATTTTCACATCTGCATCCAGATATCAGATACAAAATTTTAAATTCATACAAAAGCAGCAAAGAAAAAGAAAATCATACATACTTCGTAGATCTACTAGCATAGTCCTCGTCGGAGATGTCCACTATCTCCGTGTCTGGCACTTGTGCCTCCTCCGGCTCATCCACGGCGGCATACACATCCATCTTTCCTTCGACCTCATCGAAAAGGGCGTCGGTCGCTGCCCCTTCCTGCCGGATGAACCGTCGGTTGGCCTCCATATAGGCCTCATCCCAGATGGACTCCAGGATGACCTGCTGCTCCGCCGTCTCGTCCGCTTGGGCGAAGGCAAAGTCGGCCTCCATCTGCTCTATGTTGAAGCCCGAAGCCGGCGTCGGCTCCTGCTCCGCCTCCTCCTCGTCCTCAGCCTCGGAGCCGGCTGCTGCTTCTCTCCCTCCTCCTCCTCCTCCTCCTCCGGCTCCGGCAAGTCCGGAGGCAGCCCGACAGTGATACGGGTGGCGCGCCTCGCCCGGATCTCCTGCTCGATCTAGTACCAGCACTTCGTGTGAGCATCGCGTGTAGTTGGTTATTTTCTTCCACATCATGGCGAAGCCGGAGAGCGTGGGAGGAGCGTCAGAGCGAGAGAGAGAGGAGGTGGATGGGCTCGGGTTGACGGCGCGGAGAGGGAGGAGGTGCATGGGCTAGTGTTCGCAGACGCGGGCCGTCTTAAATAGCCGAATTTGGCCTCGGGCGGCGAGCCGGACCGCGCCATGCCCCTCACCGGAGGACGCGTCCGTCAGACCGCTGGGTTTCCGGGTGATTCCGCGTGGGACCCCTAAGTCGGTCCGACTGGCGGACTTGCCCGGGTGCCCATATCAACCACATATTTAGGCAGGATATGAGAGGTATCAATCAGCTCAAACGTTTGATGCCCGTTTGAGGCGCCCATCTGGGTTGAAATTTCACGACCAGGCGGCCCGCCAGGTCATTTGAGGTCGGTCTGGAGCGTCCGGCTGTACATGCTCTCATATACTAGTTGTGGCTTGCGTTTGTGGAAGAGAATCCTCAACCGACTGTTTGTACACCCTTCACCCGAAAACCGACTGCACACATGAAGTCTGGCTCCAACTATTTATTTATCAGATGCAATTAGTATTGAGCATCTGAGATTTTTTACGATGGCTCAGTCGGTTTTGCCGCATAGAGGAGACAGTGCCCGATGTTGGAACATCGGGGCCGGCCATGGTGAGGCCCAGCTAGAAGCAAACCGGAGGCGACCAAGACGTGTCTGGTCGTGGTGTCACCGACGGGGCCGAACTAGAGATTCGACAGGTTCGGATGCAATAGTCACGTAGGAGAAAGAAGAGAAGAGAGAGCAATTGAACCCGATAGGTCGAGTGGATGAATTTAGTGCAATTTGGAGGGGGGGGGGGGAGGATGGAGGGGGGGGGGGGGCAAGTCTGTCGGGTCCAACGTGACGGACGCGCCCAGACATCCTCATATCCGCCCTACATTTAATTTGAATATGAAAGGTGCCGGTCAGCCTGCATGTTTGAGGCCCAATTGAGAAGCCCTGTCACTGACAGGGCCATATGTCCTTTTGAAGCGGGTTTGGGACGCCTGATGTACATGCTCTAATAGTGGTCGGTACTGACTGCCAGCCTTGGCTTGTCCGCTAGCTAGCCGTGCATATCAGTTATCACAATCATGCCCTTCAGACGAGTCACGGTCGAAATTGCAGCCGGACAGTGAAGAGACGAGTCAAGGCAACGAGCATCGTACGTGTATGGCGTGCAATCGCTCTAAGTTGAATAGTGTGCTGAGTGCAAATAATGGAACTAAATAACTAATGGAAAGGAAGTTCATTGTGTACCATGTGCTAGCTAGCTGTGGCTCGCGTGTGTGTGCAAGAGAACGGACAACTCAACGAGTAAACGACAATCCATGCATAGTACGAGGCTAGTCGACAATGAAAATGGAACGTTCGTTGTTTGTTTGACACGGATGCATGTGAGCCTCAAGTCTAGCACGAACCACTTGTTTATCACATTCGCTAAACATCAAGCAGACTAAAATTTTGGGAACCGCTAGGCGCCGGCGTGCCGGACGAACGTTTCGACGGTCCAGCGTCAGCCGTTTGATCTGCCAAACACGAAGCCCACAGAACCACTCGATACCGCTTTGCGCTCTTGCGTAGCCTGGGTTGTCGTTTCCCTTACCCTTGCGAATCCCCCACACCCAGCCCCTCGGCTAACTCACTCCCTGCTCTCCTTTGCCAATCCTCCGCACCGTTTGGGTCGTCTGGTTGGTGTTACTCGGACGATAAACCTTAGCTTGTCCGCATTTGAGGGGTCAGATTTGATAAGTTCGGTTGTAAATGTTTTTAACTTGTCAGCTCGCTAGCTGTGCATATCAGTTATCACTGTCATGTCCTTCAGGCGAGTCACCGTCGACATTGCCGCCGGACAGTGAAGAGACGAGTCAAGGCAACGACAATACATTGTACGTGCATGGCGTGGAATCGCTCTGAGTTGAATAGTCGCCGAGAGTACGCGTGTACGTACGTGCGAGAGTCCACATATAATGGAACTAATGGAAATGCCGAGTTAATTGTGTATCATGTACTAGCTAGCTGTGGCTCGCGTGTGTGCATAGTACGACAATCCATGCATAGTATTAAATTTGAAATATGTCAAGCAAGTATTTGAAATATGTTAATCATGCATTTGAAAAATGTTAAATTTGTATAGAAACAATGTTGACAATGTATTAAAAAAAGTTAATTTTGCGTTGTTTAAAAAGTGCTAAACTTGTATTTAAAAATGTTAATCATTTGCCAATGTTAAATGTATATAAAAATGTTGATCAAGTACTAAGAACATATTAATCTTGCATTTGACAAAATGTTAATCGAGAACTTGAAGAATATTAAATGTGCAAAGAAAAATGTTGACCATGTATTAAAAAATGTTAATTTTGTCTTTAAAAGTTGTAGTCAAGCATTTCAAAATGTTTTAAATGTCTCTCTCTCTCTCTCTCTCTCTCTCTCTCTCTCTCTCTCTCTCTCTCTCTCTCTCTCTCTCTCTATATATATATATATATATATATATATACATGTATTTGAAGAATGTTAACTAAGAATTTGAAAAATGTTAAAAAACATGTACAGAAAAATGTTGAACATGTATTAAAAAATGTTAAATGTGTATTAGAAAAATGGTCTTGACGTCTATGAAAAATCTAGAAGGAAAATAAAAACAAAAAAAGAAAAAAAAAGAAAACCATGAAAGACGAACAAGAACAAAAGAAACCATAGAAAAAAGAACAAAAAAGAAAGAATGGAAAAACAGTGAAAACCTATAAAGAAAGAAAGAAAAAGAGATCATTGAAAACCAAGAAATAGACAAAAAAACAAAAAAAGAAGGAAAATGAGAAAGAAAGAAAACCGATAGAAACCATGAAAGAAACAAGAAAACCCAAAGAAAACAAAAGAAAACAATAAAATGAAATATAGTGATAAAAAGAATAGCAAGAAGAAATAATAAAACCAAACAAAAAACAAAAGAAAATGAAAAATAGAAAAAAAAATGGAGAAAACCTATGGCGACCGAACCTGCAGCGCGCGAGCGGCAGCAGCGAACCTACACTGATGGGCCGGCCCATAGGGAAGCACCTTCAGCGAGAGGAGCTTCCACGCTCGACGCAAGAGAAGCTATCATCTCTCTATAAGCGAGACTATAAGCGAGGCATAGCTCTTGCGGCGGTATAGAGGGATGGTCGGAGGAGACGGCTCAGGCAGGGTAGGGTCGCTAGCCTTGTGGGGTACCACCGCATATTACAAGGGTAGGTCGATTGGACCAGTGGGATGAGGAAGAATTGTTCCTGTTGGCGATTTGATGCGAAACAATTGAAGATGGAGCACGCCGGTCCGTTCCCTACCATGCTTCTTTTATGCGGTCCCTTTATGTATTTTCCACCATGATTTCAATTCCACCATGGTTTGGGAAAATGAGTATTAGTAAGTTCTCAGTGGTTTGTATGGAATTTTGCTAGAAAAACAGAAAGTCTGATTTTAGCCATGGCAAACATATGCTTTTCATAATAATTCGTATTGGCACGAGGATGGCAAAATTAGTTTGCAAACACGGATATATTCTGGTGAAAAATGAAATCCGGCGGACTTGTCATGCTCACCAACTAAACTTGTCATCCTCAACGAACACAAATTTCCATGAAAACGTTAATTTTTTTCGTGCCTAAAAATCTAACGTTCGTTGGATATCTGGGTAAAAAAAATAGCTTCCAGAAGAAATGTTGGTACAGATAGTCACCACAAAAATATGTGGCTGAAAAGAAATAGTACTAGCAATTCGGTATGCGTCGTGTCCCACGATTTTCATGCAGGCTGAGTCAGCTATGCTGCTGGGTAGCTCGCCTATAAATTGGCACATACTATTCTGGCTACTCTCAAACAGCAAGAAGCAGTAAGTTTATTGGCAACTGCAGCTTAGAAGTACAAACCTCGTTGCCTAGCTCTCGCTGACAAGTGCCAAGCTCTCAAACTAGTGCGCACCATGGCGTGGCAATTGCAGCAAACAATGGCCACGATGAGTACATGCTTTCAGGCGTCCTCGCCAGCAACGGTGCGCTGTGCCGCGGCAGCTCGGCGGTCTGCCAACTACGCTCCCAGCTCCTGGGATTACGACTCCCTCCTCCAGCTCTCGCCCAACAATGGCGGACAGGCAGATCAAGTACATTTATCAGCTGAGCATATCGTATTTTCAACCGGCAAGTAGTACATAAAGTAGATGAATTACTCATGGAAATTTATTCCGTGCATGCATGGATGATATCACAGGTCGATAAGTTGAAGGCCGGCGTGAGGGAGCGGCTGGTGGCGGCGAGCCGAGACGACCACCAAGCTGCGAAGCTCAGGCTTGTCGACACGGTGCAACGGCTCGGCATAGCCTACCATTTCGAGGAGGAGATCACCGGTATCCTCAGCTCCGTCCACCACAAGCCTCACTGGTGCAACTGGGATGATGGTGATGTTGCTTCCACGGCCTTGAGGTTCAGGTTGCTGAGGGACAGTGGTTTCCCAGCCTACTTCCCTCCAGGTACCTAGTTAAATACTCCCTTTTCAAAACTATGACACTTATTTTAGATCGAAGGGAGTATGAAATATGAAAAACAGCATCTTAGATGATGTAAGAAAGGAACCTAAAATTACAGCCAAAATTTTGGAAATTAAACTAAATGCATGGTCCAATCCAGATTCAATCACAGTTGAAACTTTGAATTGTGTTTATGGCACGGTTTTGTGTACTTAACTGACATGTTTCACTGTAACAATACATAAAGAATTTCTGGAAGATCTCAAGCGCGGATCAGATGATGATGTCAAGGGGCTCCTCTCACTCTACGAGGCTTCATACCTTGCGTTTGAAGGCGAGGAAGCATTGGATGAGGCAAGAGCGTTTTCTAAGAAAGCTCTCATAAAGCTCTTGCCATCCATGGATCACCACTTACGGCGCAGTGTAGTTCGTTCTTTGGACCTTCCATTGCACCGGAGGTCTCCTAGACTGGAAGCAAGATGGTTCATAGATCACTATGCTAGAGATGGGAGCAATTCCGACCCATTGCTCGTTAGATTTGCCACGACGGACTTCAACAATGTGCAAAGTGTGCATCAGGAAGAACTCGCGAGACTAGCAAGGTAATTGAGCATGAAGAAACATACATTTAAATTAGCCTGCTAATTAATTCACATAGTTGATGGGTTTTAAGATATGAAAATTGACCTAATTAACTGTAGGTGGTGGAAGGGGACTGCCCTTAGTGAAAAATTGGGGTTCGCCAGGGATCGTCTCATGGAGTGCTTCCATTACGCAAATGGAATTGTGTGGGAGCCAAACAATGGAGCGTGCCGAGAAGTGCTTGCTAAAGTCGCCAATCTAATAGTTCACTTAGATGATGTTTATGATGTGTATGGAACTCTAGATGAACTTGTTCTCTTCACCGACGCCATTGGAAGGTAACTACATGCAACTCGGTGCACTTCTCATAATTCAAGTAATATTCTTGTCCTAGAGTATATGACACGTTAGTTTCACAGCAAATGAAGCTTTTCCGTTATCTAAAATTAATAAATAATTTCAGATGGGAAGAAAGTCCTAGTGAAAGACTCCCCGAATACATGCAAGCACTCTATTCCGTGATGTACAACACGTCCGCTGAGGTAGCTGAAAATGTGTTGGAACAACATGGTTGCGACGCTCGTCATGTTCTTCGGAAAGCAGTAAGTTCATATACACAATTAACTTACTCATATGATATAAATTGTTTTCACAAGGAACCGTAATAAATTCCACTCCATGATTTTGAAGTGGCGAGACATGGCGGAGTCTTTCCTGATGGAGGCAAAGTGGCACCATGGAAACCACAGACCAACACTGCGTGAGTATCTGGACAATGGATCAATTTCAGCCTCTGCTCCACTGTTGCTGCAACATGCGTTTCCCCTGCTCCGTGTGGATGAAAAGCTCACCCCAATGTCTCTTGCTAAAGTTGGAAGCTACCCTAAATTAGTTCAGTCGGCGTCATTAGTTCTTCGCCTCTGCAATGACTCTGCAACCCACTCCGTAAGGAAAATTTATCCGGGTTGTTTTGCCCTTTACCGTTTCAATCTCCAAAGTTGAATCTTTATGAGAGGCGTCTTATGTTGTGAAAATATGTATAACAGGCCGAGCTGGAGCGAGGGGATGCACCATCATCAATAGCTATTCACATGTCGGAGAACAGCTCCAGTGAGCAACAGTCCCGTGAAGCCATGGAAGACCTTACCATGGAAGCCTGGAAGTCGATTAACGAAGATGCATTCAAACACTGCCAATTTTCTAGATCTTTTGCCAAGACTTGCGTGAATTTGGCTCGAATCTCACATTGTGTTTACCAAGGCGGGGATGGTTTTGGTGCGCCGGATGGTCGGAAGAAAAAGCAAATTAGGGAGTTGTTCTTGGACTCTTTCATGATTGAGGAACATTAAATGATGGGAGACACATATCTTAGAAAGATGTTATATAGGCTTAATATTTGTAGGTATTGATTCTGATTCTGTGTGGTACTACTAAAACTCAATTACCAACACTAGCTGGTTGATAATTTTTTTTTTTTGAGGTGAAACTAGTTGGTTGATTAACTAGCACCATTGGGTGATCTTGATTTACAGTGCTTAGGGCTGTTCGGCAGCTCCCCGACTCCTGGAAATCCTGAAATCCAGCTTCTCTTTTCGTATGTCAGCTTCCCAAGTGAAAGCTAGCGATCAGAAAACCGTTCGGTATGCCAGCTCCAGTTTTCCTCTGGCGGATGGCAGCCTCTTTCAGGAGCTCCTAGTCAGCGCCTTCAGCGCCAACTAGGAGTTCCGGCGCCCATGCTGCCGCGCTAAGACTCGAACTGGCGATCTCTTGTCTTGTGTTACAGCGCTCTAACCACGAGGCCACTAAGGCACGCCTTGGAGGTTTGATCATTTTCTATCCTTTCTAGTTTCTTCTTTCCTTTTTCGTTTTTTCATTTTCCATTTTTCCTTTTCTGTTTTTTCTTTTTTATTCTGCCCTATATGATGTTTTTTTTAATTCGTGAACTCTTTTAAAATCTATGAACTTTTTTATTGTATGAAATTTGACAAAGTTCACATATTTGAAAAAAGTTCATCGGATTTAAAAAAAGTTCACAAAATTGAAAAAGAAATGGTCGGTAGTAAAAAGTCATAGCAAAACCGGTAGCGACTTGTACTAGAAAACAAGTAAGTGTAATTCCCCCTAAACAATAAAATATGTTGACATGGGGAGGAACATATTTACTAGTTATATCATCTGCAATTGCCTGAATCTCAAGACGTTCCTCAAACCAATCATATACTTTATTGAGATAGGTAACTAAC